>OX411334.1:9939142-11185392 GCA_948150665.1 Conistra vaccinii | reverse complement strand
TAGACTCGGAAGCCATAAGCACTTAAGTCAATTTTAAAACAAAATTTTGTTTTTATGACCTATTTATGCTTTTTTATGACCTCTGTTTCCCTTTAAGGAAAGTAAGAATAACTCTGCGCAAAAAATCAAACTGGATTTCCAAAGGAATTAGACTCAGTAGCAAGCGAAAAAGAGAAATGTTATGGCAATACAGACGAGCCCCTACTTCTGCAAATAAACTTTTATTAAAACAATATACTGCTCGTTTAAAGAAAATAATAACATTGACCCAAAAATCACAGAATGACTTTCACATAAATTCGGCGAGGAATAAATCTAAAGCGACTTGGAGCATTATCAATAAAAATAAGATTAACTATCCTAGAGACAATATACCTGAATATGTAACAATAAATGACAATAAAATACGTGAACCTCGACTAATTGCACAAGCTTTTAATGACTATTTTATAGACGAAATTCAGCCGAATAATTCTACTCCTTCCTATACAAATATTGAAACTAATTGTAACTCCATATTTATTCCTCCTACAGTACCAGTAGACATAGTGGCTATAATTCACTCTTTAAATAACACCAATAGCCATGGATATGACGGCATCATTACTAAAGTGGTCAAAAATGTAGCGCCATTAATAGGACCAGCTATGAGTTATATCATCAATCTTTGCATTGAATATGGCCATTTTCCAGATAAATTAAAAATGACTGTTATTAAACCTATTCATAAAAAAGATAATAAATGTAACATGGGTAATTATAGACCGATAGCGCTTATTCCTATTTTTTCCAAAATTATAGAAAAGGTGATATACGATTCGCCTTTCGTCGTTTTTTGAAAAGCATGATCTCATAGTCAGGGAACAATTTGGATTCAGGAAAGGTAAATCCATTAATATGGCAATCTATGACGTGATCAAGAAAATTGTTTCTAGTGTTGATGCTAGAACTCCTGTGGCGGCCTTGTTTATGGATATGTCTAAAGCATTCGACCATGTAGATCATGGTATACTGCTAAACAAATTAGAGCGTTATGGGATTAGAGGAACTCCATTAAACCTATTACAATCTTATCTCTCTAATCGCACTCAAATGACAGCGCTTGATAGGCTATGTGCGAGCTCGAAAGTTGTAAGAACATACATGTCACATCCTAGGAAAACTATTTATGGTGTTCCCCAAGGTAGCATTCTTGGCCCTCCATTATTTAACATTTACATAAATGATATGCCTAAGGTCAGTAAGAACCAGATGGTTTTGTTCGCTGACGACAGCACTATTTTATTATCTAGTAATGACATTAATATTCTTGAAAATGACATAAATAACGATCTTAAAAATATAATAAACTGGTTAATTAATAATAATCTGAAAATAAATCTTAACAAAACTAAAATAATGACATTTAATCAAAGAACAAATAAACCGAAACTGAATGTAAAATATGGTGACGTAGCAATCTCTGAAAGTGACAGTACGAAATTTCTAGGCCTATATATAGATAGTCATCTGACTTGGAAACATCATATTGACGCTTTATCAAAGAAGCTTAGTCAATTTGCGTATGCTCTATACAAACTATCAAAAACGGTTAACCGCGTTACAGTACAAATAGCTTATAATGCTTATGTGGCTTCTGGCATTAGGTACGGAATCATTTTCTGGGGCAACTCCACTGACAGAGACATTGCTTTTAAAGCTCAGAAGAAATGCTTGCGATCGTTTACCAAATTACAATCGATTGATAGTTGTAAACCATTATTTAAGGAACTTAGTCTGCTCACTCTACCGTCTATGTACATATATGAAATGGGAGTGTTTGTCCGCTGTAACCTGCATTTATTTGAAAACCTGCGCTCTCGCCGTTATCAGAATACCATTCATGTAACCTCTCATAAAACCGCATTTTTCGGCAAAAGTGTGCTAGGTATGGCCCCAAAAATATATAATAGTATACCAGCAGCTATTAAAAATAAAGAGTGTCTGGGATCCTTTAAGAGGTCTTTGTTTAAATTCCTTATAGATAGATGTTACTACTCCATCGCTGAGTTTACTACTGATAAACAGAGGTATGAAGATTCCGACCTGCAAATTAAGCGCATAGGATTTTGTTTATGACCTGTTTATCTGACATATTTTTAATTGAATGTTTTTTTTTTTTATTTTTTATTTTAATCCTTTGACATGTTACCTTAATGTTATTGCTTAGTTATGTTCATTTTGTACGCCATATATTGGCAAAACATAGAGCACATATTTTAGACTATAATTATCTGTAACCATAATACCTATGTTTAACAAAATAAATGATTGATTGATTGATTGATTGAAATGACTTGGCTTCCGAGTCTAAATATGTGATAGTACACAGTTACTAAACAGAATTTAAAAGGATAGACATTGTGTCTATCCCTTTAAGTTCTGTTTACCAGATAAACAGAGCACAGTACTTCAAGTAAAAATATCAAAAAAAAATACTGATTTATATCTAACTCCCGGTTCTGCTCCATAGCCACGTGCCGGCTCTTCTGGGAGCTTCATTAATTATCCTAATGAAAATTAAGAAGCTTTTAGAACACATTGTATCTCGATCTAACCCCAAGATAATCTGATACTCTATAATATTATATTCTCTATTTCGAAATTTTATGTTTTAAATACTGATTTATTTATTCAATGATTTTATTGGTGTTTATTTCTGAAAGTAGATCTTATAAGAGCGTGCATCCTAAAAGTTGGCAACGTCGTATATATGATAGCTGTCAAATATTTACCTGTTTTAATTAATTCGGAAATAAGACTGGATGGAAATAAGAAATGTGGCTAACTAGCGAACTAGAATAATGATTATGAAATGCAGTAGTTAATATCGTCACACCGAATATTTAGTTTTAGATGTAAAAAAAGTATTTGAAAACTTTCCAAATGCCTTTTTTACACTAAAAACGGGTACAACATCAAATGCAATGTTACAATTGCAATTCATTATTAATGTTCTAGTTCGCTAGTTAGCCACATTTCTTATTTAGGTATATACAGCATTATTTTCAAATTAATCAAAACAGCGAAATATGTGACAGCTATTTGCGACGTTGCCCATTCACTTTTACATGTCAATTTTTTGGTAAATATTTTAAAAGTAGAAGGCGCCGGCATTTCCTAGCTGACTGATCCCTGAGTAGGAATGTCGAAACAAAGTCGAATAAAATAATAAGAATAAATTCCTTATTATTTCATTCGAGGCTGATTATAAATTATGGGTGCGTCTCATATCATATAAAGTTATTTGGTATATTTTCATTTCAATAACGTTCACAAGATATAATAAACGTGAGATATACCAACTATTGATATAATTTCTTTACATATAACATTTATATACTCTAAAACTTATTTCGTATAACGTTATTGGATATAACGTTTATTTAATCGAAAATCATTAGGTCTATCGTTTAAAATATATATTGATACCATCATTATGGTTAACACCCCGATTCAAAGCAATCCGACTCGGATATGTTAGGTTAGAAGGCTAAGGCGTGAGCCCGATCCCCTCTCTTGTTGGTGAACCATTGGGTTAGGTTAGGTTAGAATAGTGACCATTAACGCGCGAAGGCGAGCGACCGTAGGGAGCGTGCCGCGGCAGCGGCCGCCGAGTGCCAGATCCCCTCTCTTATTGGTGAACCATTTGGGTTAGGTTAGGTTAGAACAGTGACCATTAACGCGCGAAGGCGAGCGACCGTAGGGAGCGTGCCGCGGCAGCGGCCGCCGAGTGCCAGATCCCGTCTATTGTTGGTGAACCATTTGGGTTAGGTTAGGTTAGAACAGTGACCATTAACGCGTGAAGACGAGCGACCGTAGGGAGCGTACCGCGGCAGCGGCCGCCGAGTGCCAGATCCACTCTCTTGTTGGTGAACCATTTGGGTTAGGTTAGGTTAGAACAGTGACCATTAACGCACGAAGGCGAGCGACCGTAGGGAGCGTGCCGCGGCAGCGGCCGCCGAGTGCCAGATCCCCTCTCTTGTTGGTGAACCATTTGGGTTAGGTTAGAACAGTGAACATTAACGCGTGAAGGCGAGCGAGCGTAGCGAGTGACCATCTTGGCAGGTGGTAATCAGGTATGTCTACTCAGGATACTAACTGTGATAGAAATTACATATTAGACTAAATATGTTTTATGTCTTTTGAGTGGTATATCAAACGATTTTTTATTAAATGTATGTTATGATTATAAAAATTAGTTATTTTAAAATTATATCAATCGTTTATTATATTAACTGATGATTATATCAAATGAAATTATAGGTTCAGTTGTTATATCTTGTAAATATTAGTCATTTTGTAATTATACCATATATTACTTACCCATAAATTATAGATAAGTAGATCGTTTTATTCAATATTTTGGATATTTTTGTAAGTGCGTGTATTTGTTTGTTTGTTTGATGCTTAAGCTGATCTTTCACGACGCTACCCAAAAATAATGACAACATGAGGCGCTACCAATCACGAACTAGTTAATAATGCGTCAGTACGTCGCGTCGTGAACGGGTCGCCATTTAAATATTCGAAATTTAAATAGTGCTTTTGATCCAGCCAGTCTCTTGCTTTCCTCGCTCAGCGACGCCCTAAGCTGAGGTACGTAGCCCACAGGGGGTGCCCTTAGAATATAGTCACTAAGTTTATAATATGTCCTGGTTGGAGGCCTTAATTTATTAAGGCACCCACAGGTAAGTACGATTAAGCAGCCGACAACCTCCTAGGTTTACCTGCGAGATGCCATACATAAAAAAACTGTTAAATACTCATTAGTGATCTGAGTTTGTAACAGGTAACCCACATTTGATCAGCATCGTGGACGATCGGTTTAATTGAGTATTCAGTTATATTTTGAAAGAAAACAAAAACTGAAA
Source organism: Conistra vaccinii (assembly GCA_948150665.1). Classification (NCBI taxonomy): domain Eukaryota; kingdom Metazoa; phylum Arthropoda; class Insecta; order Lepidoptera; family Noctuidae; genus Conistra; species Conistra vaccinii. The sequence continues at coordinate 11,180,479 of OX411334.1, read as the reverse complement.
TATATAATAAGTACATTTTTTTAAGCTTAATTTATGGTAGGTACTTGAGTGCCATTTAGGCAATGAATTTTATAATAATATTATTGTTACTCGAATAAAACAAAGTGTGTAGACATTGTTTTTGTCTATCTAAATTAGGATTAACAGACACTATGATTAATGTGTATCAATTACCTTCAGTTTATTGTGAGAACGTAAAACAGGTGCACATCGCGGTCATCAATCAAACTTTTTGTTTTAGTACACAACAAAGTATTTTTTTGTTATTAAGCATTTTATAGAAGCGTGTCTAAAGTTTTAACTTTAACATCACGCCTGTATTCCCCGAGGGATTAGGCAGCGTTGCATCTAAAGTACACCCACATTTCGCCAGTTATGTTTAAGTCCCATGTAATAGGGGGCGAGCCCATTGCTAACAACCGATCATAAATCCAGACTATTGAAAAATTCTAAATGGGAAAACCGAATAACCTTTGCCCGACCCGGAAATTTAACCCAGGACTTCTTAATAAGCAGTGCTTGCGACTTAAACCATACGAGCTGCCTCGTATGGTTTAAGTCGCAAGCACTGGCTTAAGTTCATAAAATTGTATTAAAAATCGTAAAACTCGAAGACGTTAAAGGATCGGTAATTCGAACAAACGATTTCAATAAACATTTTACGTGAAAACCGGTTCATCCAGTCCTATAAGGCCTGTCAAAAATCTTGAAACTTTTTAAGATCACAGAATAAAACGATAAAATCCAAAAACTTTCCGTAATAAGCAAGAAATCTGCACGTGGGATCAACTTTTTTCATTTGCCTACGTAATAGCGACCACTTAAAATGAGTTTACGCAATTTGAGTTTTATGTTAATGTGAATAAAGTTTCGTTTTGTTGTTTAAGTTGCTTTTGTGCTAAATATTGTATAATGTAGATAACCCAGGGCAGTGGAGGGTTAACTTTGTTACGTTTTATCCCAGTGAGGACAGGACAGATTGACATGACAAAATGGGCTCCGTTACTGGGACCTTTATAAATAATTAAGGGCTCGTTGGGAATTTTATAAACTCGGTGTGTTACGACAGTATTAAAACATGAAAAAGTGATTTTACTGCCGACGAAATTTTCTGGCTTTTTCACTTTTCTGTGAAGAAACTTTGACGGAATATTTTGAAAAGTTCGGAGTTTACCTAATGTTTCAGTTTGTTGGACTTTCTTGGGAACTCGGTGAAGGTCGGCGGCATTAATATAGTATTGACTTGAATGTGGTAGAAGTTATATTCGCAAGTAGGTAATTATGATACTTACGTGAAAAGTTTACTGCAAAGTTAACTCACTTATGTAGTTCTTGTGAATTCTGCTATCTGTTCATATTTATCTAATGAGGTATGGTGGAAGTAGCGTATCGGTCGGTAATTTATTTTACCTTATCTTGTGGTTGGACGTTGACTTTTAGGTTATCAAAAGTCCAGGATCGTAGGGGCGGCTAGAGAGGCGCCACAAAGTCCTCACCTTCCGCCTGACGCAGGTCCTCACCGGACACGGTTATTTCGGGAGGTTCCTGTTTCGCATAAGGCGGGAGGAAACGCCCAGGTATCACCACTGTGAGGATCGCCCGGAGGACATGATAGAGCATACGGTGGAGGTCTGTCCGTCTTGGGCGGAGCACCGCCGTGTCCTCGCGGACGCGATCGGCGGCAGTGACCTCTCCCGATTTCCGGACACCGTACGCGTGAGTTTACGGACGGAGAGCAATGGGTAGCACGCCGTTCGATAAGGACCAGGCCCAGGTCGCCGGCGCGTCGTATTCCACGCACGCCTCAAAGAGATGTCTGCAAAATTGACGGGGTCCGCCAGGGCCGTATGCCTGCCGGGGTTGCGGGAAGTCCTAAGGGGAGATCGTGGCCCTCTGGCAACGAACAGGCAAGGGAAGGAACACGGGTGGGTTGTAGTCAGTAAGAGTCTGATATGCCCTTCCGCTCCGGCCAGAGCGGGAGAAGTCATTTGACGAGATCCAAAAAAAAAAAAAAAATTGGGTCCCTGGACTAGACATTAACTATAATTACCATCAAAGTAACATCGATAGCTATTAGATATTTATGCAACTGTTGTATAATAAGGGGTAGGTATTTAAACACGAATGTGGATGATAATAGTATCACATGAGTATTTTATTCCTAATGTACAGTTGCATGATATGAATCCTCTATAAAAAGTTTCGGAAACCTTGTAAGAACTCTATGTAAATTCATGGAAAGTTTAATTGCTGAATATCTAATAAAAACAAACTATGTATAGATAATAATAGAATTATTTATTGTAATAATTATTTACCTTTTTTTAAATTACGGTGCTGTGGTAGTGAAACGCGCGTGTATGATAATTTTCTATTTTTGAAATTCATAATGATACCACGGTTGAGTAGTGAGAATGTAGCTGTTTGATGAGCAAGGAAGGGATCGAAAAAGCAAAGGAGTTGCATAATGAAATTTAGTACAACATTATGACACTCGTTTGGATGATAATATTATGGTTATTATGAAACTGGTTGTTTTAATGTTGGCAATAAGCTTACTGTTTCAAAAACTTTTATAAAGGACTAGCTGCCCGCCCCGGCTTCGCACGGGTAAACACTTATCTACGGCGCACCTACCTACCCTAACTATTTACGTAGGTACATACATACATACCTACCTACTTACCTACACCTACCTACATATACGTACCTACCTACCTACCCTACCCTACCCTACCTACTTACCTACCTACCTACTTACCTACATACATACCTACGGTCCCCTACCTACATACCTACTTTACCAACATAAATTCCTACCTACTTGCATACCTACCTACCTACCCTACCTTCACCTACTTATCCTAAGAACCATCTCCTTACTATAACAAACTCAACAAAAAAAGAATTAGCGAAACTGGTCCAGCCGTTCACGCGTGATGCCGTGACCAAGGAAATAGGGATTCATTTTTATATAATATATAGCATCGGTGGATAAAATCAATTTATTTGTATGAAAATGCTGCAATAATAAATACCCCTTAAATTCGTGCTATGCCCGAGGAGTACAAAATGCTCCTACCACACAACCCCTAAAGCTACATTTCATTGTGATACGATCACCACTAGTTGCACCACCAAATAAAATACAGGCAATTTAAAACTTGGAACCACGTTACATCCTGTTGGCTGTGAAACGTTTTGGCTCCGTTGCCAACATTAAAAATGTCACCTGTGGTAGGTACACTGGAAACAGATTTACAAGTATGGTGCCGTAAATGGTATAAGTTGAGGTTGATTTAAAGTCCTTGAGTTTTATTTTGATGATAAAGGCTACTTAAGGCAACGATAACCGACTATTAATTATTTTATACTGAAGATCACGTCTAAACCAGTGGTGTTAAAAATTTGGAAAAAATAATATGTTTTAGAGCATTTTTTTAATAACTTAATATAGGAATATTTTAGATTATGTTTATATTACATAGTGAAATTAATTTGTAAAGTTATGACTAACGCGGATAAAAAACGGAGAAAAAAATCTCTCAAGCGTATTTTTCTGCAAACTTCATCATTTTAAAGATAATTTAATTTTTGATTTTTAGTATATGTGTTTTATTTAAATATATTTTGTTTAATGTATAATAAATTAATAATGCGTCTAATTTGAGACAGCGCTCCTTGACGGGCGAGTCCTATTACTGGCTGGACATACGACGCGTTGCGTGAGCTCAGAACAGAACCACGCAAGCTAACCACTAAAGGTCACTGGTATACAATGTGGAGACTACCATACAACAAAAAATTAAAATACTGGCACTACTAATGCTTAAGAGTATTTTAGAGCTGTCAAATAAATCCTAGCTTCGAAAAAAAAGAGTTTTTCAAACAAATTAAATGTAATGTATCGGATCCACCCTAAGCCTATAAATTCCGTTTATCCAACTAGGCCTTGGGTGAATTCTCGGGCATACATTTCAAAATATGGATATTTTGGTGGATATGAAGGTGGACCTTAGGGTGGATTTTTGGGGTGGATAAACGGAATAACCCGAGCCGACTATGGATTTTGTCAAGCTATAGTGACTAAACTATTGAATATATTCAATTGAATTTTTGTATACAGAATGGGAACGTCATTATGGACACGCCGTTTAATTTTTTGTTGTATTGTCGTCTCCACCTTGTATATCTGCGTCTTAAATGAAGTTGGCAAGAATTTAGCTTTCGTTTAGGTTACCTACGAATATTTATTGGTGCTTAGGGTAATACATAGGAATGTTAACTGATAGTAATCTAGCCAAACCAAATAATTATCGCCTAATGCGATAAAACCACTCATTTCATACATAATCCTTATCTATTATTGTGGCCTATTTAATATAGGCCAAAATAATAGATAAGGTAGTAAGTATGTAAATAAATAACACGCCCGTATACCCGAAAGGTGTAGGCAGAAGTATAGTTACATATATAAATGTAGGTAGATACGTACGTACGTCTGGTTGGGTTTACAAACGAAAAAGCGATGTCATAATATTGAATAAAGGTTATCTTTGTTGGTAAGTAGAAAATCGATATAACGCTGGAAGCATTGATTAAATTATGAGACAAAAAATAATATAATTGAAAATGTGTATCGGAAAACTGTGAAATAAAAGATCAAGGACCTCAGAATTTGAAATTGAGATCAATCAGAATTAATAAAGACACCTTCCATTAAATATAACTCATTTCTTATTCCAATTTCAAAAATATTAAAAAGTTATCATTGGATATTGTTTCAATCCAGGTGTAACCAGGATCACAGACGTATGATTGGTTTGTTGAAGCGAGCAACAGTTGCTTCGTTTTTTTTAAATTAATTTTTATCAAAAAGGTCTCTTTTTTCAAGAACATGCTTTTTTTCTATACACGGTTATTTCCATTCAATCAGTGACAAACATAGTTAAAAAATCTTTTTTCAATAGATAAGGATATGGTCTACTTAAATAATATTTTAAGTAGACCATAACCTTATCTATTGAAAAAAGATTTTTAATAGTGTTATAACTTATAACTAAAATTTTGTTTGTCAGGGTTCATCATCATCATCATTCTCCTGCCATGGATATCCTAATTTATTTTCGGTCGGCGCAATATGTCTTTTGTGGCTATGAACTTATTAAAATTAAATGTTCATGTTTAATGGAAAAGTGGGAAAGACTGTTATGCCTACTAATTCTAATCCTAACTGTATAATATAATATATACTTATGTAATATAGTATAGTCATAGTCGGTCCATGTAAATTACTGGTGTTCAGCTGCTTCCGGTTAGACTGGAAGCCGACCCCAACCCAACATAGTTGGGAAAAATTTGTCACATGGGTAGACGGGATCGAGACTTATGCGGGTGAAACCGCAGGGCGCAGCTAATTAGTAGTATATAATCATTAAAATCTTTATAAAATAAATATTATGTCGCTGTTCTCTCTTTACAAATTTTATTAGAAACCAAACGTGGCAGCAGATTTTTTCATAGTTTTTCTCCTTATCTAATATTAGATTACGATATTTTAATATTACCACAGCGTAGGCGGCATCAAATTTATTTCTAAACTGTTCTATTTATACGATGTTGTAAATTATAGCTACTACAAATACCCTATATAGGCGAGGAGCTTATAAAATATTTTTTAACTATTTATGTCTCATAACAAAAAAGTAAAAATAATAAAATACCTGCTTTGGTATTGAAAAGAGGTAAATGTCTGATCCAATGTCAAATGTGCGTACGTCTTTTCAAACTGGTGCATCAATCTTACCTTTGTTCTAGAACTATAATCGTCTTCTTTTCGTATGGTTAGTGGTGAGTTTTAAAGACGCCCCATGGGTCTCTGACTTGACTTCACATGCCATACCGTCGAGAAATACCTCTCAAGCATACCGGTTTCCTCATGATGTTTTCCTGCACCGTTTTTTAAAGCAAGTGATTTATACAATACGTACATGAATCCGAAAAGTCAGAGGCCTTGGGTTTCGAACGCGACACCTATGACTTGGCTGACTTGTCTGTCGGTCACACCACTAGACTATCACTGCTCGCACTGACATCAGTGAATCATAATGATATAATATATGTAATTTTATTTTATTTTATGTACTAAGGTAGATAGATAGATAGATAGAATATTCTTTATTATGTTCACCATAAAAAGTACAGATATAAATGTAGAAAAGCATTAATGTGTCTAAGCTTTATTTCATGAAAGTATCGTTCCAAGCCGTTGACGTAAAATGAATACTCCAATTACCAAATTAATGATGTCACAACATGACGTAATTTAAACTAAATAATTTCGAAACACATCCAAGCGTGTTCGTCACGCAATGTTTACGAAGCTACAATATAATAGCCACAGTGTATCAACTACCTATTTCCTTTCAGTGGTGTATCGTCGACATAACAAGCAATAAACAAGTTCAATCACTACGCCACAACACTCTGTCCTCCGCCTTCCGCAACCAATCTCTCCCAGCCACTTTTTTAAGCTCGTCGGTTCATCTAGCTGGGGGACGTCCCACACTACGCTTGTTGACAAGTAATATAGACAAGTTACTAAACAATAATAATTATCTTCTCAGGCGTGTCGATGGCAAAAATAACACGATAGAATATTATATTCTAAGTCTTATAAATTTTAAAAATTATAATAATGAGACACACTTAATAGAATCAATGGGAAGAGAAAAAGAGTCGGACATATATTTTCTCTATCTCCTTCTCGTATGCAAACTTTTTGTCTGACCCCAGTTGTAAGCCAAAAACGGCTGTCACGGTACGTTTTTTTTAAAGGTATACTACCAGTTTACAAGTGTCTCTCAAAGACTATTGCTATATCATAAAGTGTACGCTGACAGCTAATCTATGCAATACTCTATCTACATTTATCGGCAATAATGTGTAGGCAGTGTATAGAGTGCCACCAGTGGCACTCTATTCCTATAGGATAAAGTGCCACTACAGGCACCCTAGTAACACCGCCTCGGCCCGGCCAAAGTGCCGCAAGCATTGGATTGTCATTGTCACTGTTACTAAGTCACGTCACTTGGTATTTTGTTTGATTGTCGAGGTTAGATCGCTGTAAAACACCACATTCCCAAAACATTACATTCTCTTGTGCCTAAACGGACCCTGGCACTTCGCCGGCGGCTACCGCGGCACCGCTCGCTACGCTCGCTCGGCTCGTGCGTTGTGTGGTCACAGTTCTAACCTAACCTAAATAACATGTGACAGTGACAATGCAACGCTCACGGCACCCTAGCCGGGTCGAGGCAGCGACACTGCAGTGCCACAAGGATACTCGCGGCACTCTATACACTTCGTAATGTGTATTTGGCAGGACTTGAGTAACGTCAACATAAAATGACATTTGTGTCTAAATCATGTTTATTTTGAACTTTTGTGGCAAACTGATAGAGTGTGTTTAAACAAATAGTTCTTCGTTATTATACCGTAATGTTGGCTCCTCTGTTGTAGGACCAATACGAATACGCTACGCCACTACGGCGCTACCTAATAGGTCCGTTTTTAAATTTAACAGTGGAGTCAAAATTACGGAATAGGAACTATTTGCTGAAACGCACTATACACTGCAGTTTCGGACAAAAACTGTGCCCCTCACCCCCTTAACATCTGCCACAGTTGCTCTGCGAAAACGCCCGCGTTGAGCGACTGTTAGGTGTTTAATACAGGTAGACTGTGGTGAAGCTTTAATTAAATAATAAATCCAAGGGAGACATACCGTAAAATTGAGACTGACAATATAAGAATTAATAAAATTAAAAATATGTCAGAAGTTGTCTGAAAATGTCATTTGTCAAATGTCTATTGGAATATTATTTTCCTATATAGCCGTGTTTCCCTGTAGGAAAAACTGACAGCTTAATGTCTAAACACATACTTATGCCAGAGAAGCCACTCAAACTTATTTTTCTTACCTACTATTACTATTATGATTTTCTAAAAACATACTCACGGGATAAAAAAATAAATTTTCCCAGTATAACTTAACCTTTGCAAACCTCACTTATATTTTCATTTATACCTCCATATATACTTCTGAGGTACGCCACCCCAGACAAAATATTTACGCGCTTGTCACCTCAATAATATAAATATCAATTTTTGTTGAAAATAGAACTTATTCCCTGGGTTCCTATTATTTATTAAATACAGCTGGCTGGAAGCTACGCTGTGGCAAGTTGTCGTAACTTATCGAATGTATAAGGTGCATTAAACTATATTATGGAAGTAAAGTTCTGCACCACTCTTAGACTTTACTTTTGAATTATGTTAGGAAGTTGTGGAGCTAATGGCACACGGTGTCTGGTTTCTATTCTTAATTTATTATTGTTAGTCTGAATTCTCTGTTTTCACGTTAACTAGGTAAAATTCGTATGTAAAAACAAGTCGGTTGAATAAACTGGCTTTATAATAATTTGGCTTCTTGTCGTATTAATATTACATAACTTTAAAAGTTAGTTTATGTATATTGAAAAGGACATAAAATAACATAAAAGAAAACAAAAACAACGTAAAATATCAACAGTTTCATGTCTGTATCTATTCAAAACTAATTAAAACCCAACCTCGTTAGAGGTGTGTTTTATTGCCATTTAAATAACCAATAATCTTCTATAATTAGAGCATTTAAAATTAAAAACAAGGACGCCATACGTCACGCTTTTATTGTTATAACTTTAACCTTGTTTCAGGCACTTAAAAAACGAAAAGACAGGTCAAGAATATTGATGATCCGTATGTTAACAGCAAAATAATGAGATTTTTCACTACAAAGGCTAGTAAAGTTGGTAGTAGAAAGGTAAATGCACGTTCAACAAACCATGTGCACCCTACCCCTAGATACTCTGCACTGACAATCAATGACGAAATGCTGAATAATTTGTTCTTATTTTAAAAACGGCTGCGCCATGTTGATTTCATGCGTAAAGTCGACAATCAAACAAAACGTTCTCAGACTCAAACTGGTTTACTGTTTCCTCACATACTCACATATGAGAAAATATTTACATGGACAGCTTGGCAAAAAATATTTTGGAAAAAATGAGGGCGCCACTATCGCACTTAGGTCACTTCGAAGGGGAAATAAATTGTTAAAATAAATGTGCAACAAAAAACGCTGCCTGTGGGTGACATACATCAAAACATACTACCAATTGTCTGTAAAGTAGTGGGTCTGCAATAATCATGAATATTACAATTGTACTCGTAACATTGAATTTTTTGATGTTGTATCCGTTTTAGGTGTAAAAAAGGCATTTGGAAAGTCTCCCAATACTTTTTTTACGTCTAAAACTAAATATTCGGTGTTACGATATTTATTATTGCAATTCATAATCAATATTCTAGTTAGCTAGTTAGCCACATTTCTTATTTCCATACAGTATTATTTCCAAATTAATCAAAACAGGTAAATATTTGACAGGTATTTACGACGTTGTCAACTTTTAGGATACTTTCATTTGTCACCACGTCAGACTCTTTTATATCGACCTGTACCGTCATTCAATCACATATTATTATATTATACCAATCTGAGACAGATCAGACAGACCGACAGATGAGAGTACCTACCATTAAAATAAAACTCCTGCCGCGCCTACAGTTCTGAGGTTTACCAAACTCCTCTCAATAAACTTGACGGTGTCCTCTCAATAAACTGGTGACGTGTGCTTCGTTAGGAAGTTCCAAGTTTCGTCACCAAAGTTAACAACTTTCGCAGCCTGCATTTTAAGTAGGAAGACTTAGTACCTTGATTGGTACGACAGACATTGCTGTTAAAAGTTTGCACGTTTAGTAATAAATTGAAGCTGTTCTGATAATGCTCTAGGTTAATGAAGAATTTTACTAAACCGCCAAAGTTTATTTAATAGCGTGATTAAATAAACTTTGGCGGTTTAGTAAAATTCTGGTATAAGAGCTTTATTTTAAATTTAAATATAAAATAATAATCATTTACGTTAATGATTAAAAGAAATGAAAATAAAAAACAAAAAGAGACATTTGTTATATTTTATTCTTCATTTAATGGGCACCGGCAATCGGGAACATAACCTAAATTTCAAACATCGGGTCGGTCTCTCAAGTGTTCTATATTTCTATAGAATTATATCAAAATAATTTCACCCTCCTATTTTGAGCCTGCAATATTGTAAATACTTAAACTTTATCGTAAAGTAGAAGTTAAAAACTTTCCTGGCGTCAAACTAACTGGTTTTGTAGCGGGAAATGCTATCAGGTAATATTATTAGGCATTAGTAAGAGCATAAGGTTGTAAACATCCTGATGAAATTGCCACAAACGACGTTATGAAAAACAAAGATGACTATTAGGGAACAAAAATATCTGTCCAGTGAAGAAAAGGTCTGCATGACATCTAATTTATAGTATATTATAGGAATTAGATGTTATGCAGACCTTTCGTCACTGGATTTATTTTAACGAACGCGAAAACCAAGAATGGTTTTCACTGTCAATAATAAATAACCTATCAACTATTAAAGAGTGAATAATATATTTTTATCGCATACTTACGTACGTTTTTAAACCAAAATGAAAACTGTCAACCTTGGTCACCTCTATCTATGTATTGACCAAGTCACTATCATCTTTTTACAGGTTTTTTGCTGGGGTTTATAGACTACCTAGGAAGGGACTTTGTGAACCATTTACGCACATATTTTCTTCCGGCTATATGTAACTTTGTCTCTCACTCTTTTCTGTGAAATAAAATGTGTTTAGTTTTATTTGTTGTTACACAGTTCTACACTGTAAAATACTCTGATCCTATGTGTTGTTTATCACTAAACTATTCTTGAGTAAACGACTGCGTCGTTGGTCTAGGTGGTAGCAAGCGCTACTGCTGAGCACAAGGTCCTGGGTCCGATCCCCGGGTCGGGCAGTGTTATTGGGTTTTTCTATCTGGAATTTCTCAGTAGCAGCCCGGAGTCTGGATTTGTGCCCGGTTGATGGCAATAGGCTCACCCCCTATTACATGGGACTTAAAAATATAACTGGCGAAATGTGGGTGTATCTGCTACAGGTACACCTCTACCCAACCCTTCGGGGAAACAAGGCGTGATGTTATGTTATGTTATGTATTCTTGAGTAAACGGACTATAAGTATTTCGTCTTCTTTTTATCTTGCCCGTTCTTCTCCATGGGTGCCTACGCTTTCGAATAGGCAACTAGCTTCGTCTTTCTGATTGACTGACCCCTTGACAATTCAATAATGCCTATAATTGGTTTATTTGAAATAAATGCTTTGCGTTTGAGTTTGACATATCTACTTACATTTTTATAAAGGAGAAACAGTAGCCATTCATTCTCCTTTTGTCATTCCAGCTCAGAATTAAAGCATGAAATAATAAAGTGCATGAAAAATTGTATTATTCAGGACCATCGCTCAGAAGATCCATTAATTTTGTTTCACTCACTCGACGAGAGAAATGTGCATTTCGTATTTTTCTTGCACATTCATTCATTTCATAGCTATTTCCCTAGTGAACTTCGATCATTTCAAACTGATACCTAACTAAATCTTACTGCGAACTTTTTACAGATATCTATTATTTATGTGGTTAAAGCTCGGAGAAATCCATTAATATATTATTATTACATATCAATCTCTTGAAAAAGAGGAGTGTTTCTAAACTGTAGGAACAAAATATGGAAGTGGGAGGGATGGATGACGAATTTGTTTGGTTCAGAGTCAATCAATCTGCCTAACCTTTTCCCAACTATGTTGAGGTCAGCTTCTAGTCTTACCGGATGCAGATAAATACCAGAATTTTACATGGAGTGACTGCCTATCTGAATTCCACAACCCAGTAACTGAGTAATAATACCCTTTGGCTTACCAAAGGTTATTATTACTCAGTTAATGGGTTGTATAGACAGTCTTAACTGTCAAAGATTCACGCGTGTCAACCGTGACCAACGTTTCCAGGCAAGGAGGAGTCTCGGTATGTTAAGATAGTAGATAATAGATAGACCCATTCACGGACCAACCCCAGCAAGTGTAGCTGCACCAGATGGATCGACCCGTGCAGCTGTTATTACTTAGCCAGGAGCTCCTCACGTTGGGTTATTCCCAAAGTACTTCATTCTTTTTGTTCTAAAAAGATAAGAATCTCATACATTAATTCCCAAGTTACTCCAAGGAATTATTATTATTTAAAAATACTTATTATTTTGTTCCCATTCTGCTCCATAGGTATCTGGAATTATTCTCAAAGTACTCCACCGATTATTCGTTAGCAATTCTCAAACTCCTTCATCTACATAATTACCTATAAAATACTTTTCTTCAGAGTATGGGAAGTAAGTAGTATATGATATAGTAACCAAATCTCTAATATTTACTACTGAATCTATAATTTTATTTGATGTAATGATCAGTTAATATAATAAACGATTGAGATAATTTTAAAATAACGATTTTTTATTAGCATAGCATAGCATTGAATATGAAATAGTTTCTTATACCACTCAAAAGACATAATACCTATTTAGTCTAATATGATAGATAGATGATTTCTATCATAGTTAGTAACCTGAGTAGATATACCTAGTAACTGATTACCACCTACAAAGATAACTAGCGTGCCGCACGTTAACCCTAGTAGCACACCTCCGCCGCGAAACCGTAGCAGCGAAACCGCAGTAGTTCAATTCAACTGGCTAGCGTCATGTTCCGCTACTCGAATTTCGCGTGAGGTGTGCTACCGGCGTAATGGTTACTGTTCCAACCCAACCTAACCCAACAATAGAGGGAATCTGGCACTCGGCAGCCGCTACCGTGGCATGCTCACTTCGCTCGCGCGTTAATGGTCACTGTTCTAACCTAACCTAACCCAATCGGTTCACCAACAATAGAGGGGATTTGGCGCTTGACGGCCGCTCTCGCCTTAGCCTTCTAACCTATCTGAGTCGGATTGCTCTGAATCGGGGTGTTAACCATATTGATGGTATCAATATTATATTTTAAACGATAGACCTAATGATTTTCGATTAAATAAACGTTATATCCAATAACGTTATACAAAATAAGTTTTAGAGTGTATACATGTTATTATGTAAATAAATTACATCAACAGTTGGTATATCTCACGTTTATTACTCGTATATCTTGTGAACGTTTTTGAAATGAAAATATACCAAATAACTTTATATGATATGAGACGCACCCGAGTATGGGAACTGATTATGTGAATCAGTCCCTCTAAACTATTGAAATTCGTCGTCTCGTTTAAATTTGACTTGATTGACTGATTGCCGACTATTGCTTTATTTAAATTGCTTTGAAATGTTAGTTTTCTTTTTTAAACTATTTTTCTAGTTTACTTTGTAAGTACTGCTACAGTTTTTCCTCGCAACGTTTTCCGAGAAAGGCCCCTTTTATTTCTAAGCGAAGCCTAAGTGACTGGCAGGTCATTAGTTACCAATATAAGATGCCAAATGAAGTAACAGAGTCGCTACTTCAGACTAATTGTCCTTTGAAAATTGCAAACTGGATTGTTAGTAAAAAGTGTGTCTAGTAGAGAAATAGGATTACTGCTTCGTTGTTTTTTGTAGGAAATAAACGTGCTATTGCATCGGAAAAGCAATAAAAGTGGTGAAACTCGTTATGCTCGCTTACACACGATACTCGTTTTTCTTCAAATCTTTTTTTATCGTATTTTTCCGCGATATTTTCTTTTGGATTCATATAAATTTCTAACATATTATTCGCTTAGAAAGGTACATTAAGTTACTAAAGTAACGTATAAACTCTCGCCGTGACAATTTTACAATTGAATTATTTGCGTAGAATAGATTTACATTGAGACATTTGGACCGCAACAGCTGTTGTTACAGTATTTAGAACCACAATTCAAAGCATCATGGTTTAAATTGCTTTGAAATGTAAGAAAAGGGTAGCAAATTAAGAAATTCCTGAAGTTTGAAACATTAATCAAAATATGAATAGGTAATTATTGTTTTAAGAGATATTGAATTTGAAGGAGACTTGTGCCTATAGCCATATTCTAAGCATTTAAGTCTTTTATAAATAACCTTTTAACTACGAGTATATCAGTGAATATAATTTTTATCGCATAATAACCTACATTTTGAAACCAAAATGAAAACTGTCACCCTCTCTATATATTTTCCACGTTTTTTTTGCTGGGATTAATAGACTTCATAGGAAGCGTCTTTGTGAACTATTTGCGCAAATTTCTTCCGGATATATTAATTGCACTTTGGGGTCACACTTTTCTGTGAAATAAAACGCGTTTAGTTTTATTTGTTCTTGCACAGTTCTATACTGTAAAAACTCTGGCCCTATGTACTTTTTATTACTAAACTATCCTTGAGTAAACGGGCTATACTTATTTACATAAATAAATTTTGAGAAAGGAGAAACAGTAGCCAGGTATTCCCTTTTTGTCATTTCAGCTCCCAAAACGGTAGCAAATTAAGAAATTCCTGGAGTTTGAAACATTAAACAAAATATTAATAGGTAATTTATAGTTTTAAGAGATATTGAATTTGAAGCAGAGTTGTGTCTATAGCCATATTCTAAGCATTTAAGTTTTTATGTACACACAATCTTTTAAAGTCATACCTACTTCACGAAACGAAAATTCATTAGGTACCTGCTTCTTAAAGGCTTCCAGTTTTCATCAGATCCAGCTGAATATCAGTATTTTAAACAGGCAGTCACTTCATATAAAATACTGACTAAGACTAAGCCGACCCAAACATAATTGGGACAAGCAGCAGATAATGACTTTTAAATGAGATTTGATTTATCAATACCGACCAAAGTTTTCAAGAGAAGGCAGAATAATCTTAATCCTATTTCGAGAGTCGAGAGATTCCAATTGATATGGATTGACAGATTCGTGCCACAAGGTATATTCGGAACACTTGACTGTAGTTCAAAAATGGTCTCAGATCTGTAACATGACTGTTGGATATTTTAAGGCAGATCTAATTTTGAAGTTATAGTAGAATTTTCTTCAAAAAAGATTTTTAATCTTACTTCTGTATTAAACATCTTTGCGAATTTTTGGTCTTATCAAGTCTTTAATCTGTGATTCTGTCGTATTTGCTTGAACAAAAAATTAAGAACCATTTTATTAGTGCTCATGATATCGCATATCAGATTTATCTTAAGGCTTCTAAAAACCCAAATTGTTTGACTTATTAAATAATTAAAATTACCACTCATTATTTTTTTTTTATATATTAACCCTCTAGGTAAAATACTAGCATGAACGATAAAAAAAATCCACCTCACTACGGAATTCATTCATATAATTTGCCTTTTCATCAAAGAACATTTTCACCCCAAACAACATGCTTTCATACAGCAAAATTTGCCACTCAACCTTAATGGCACAGGCTATGGGTTCCGTAAAACCTCAAACCCAAAGATAGCCTTACATATCTTTCGTTGCGGGTATAAAGTTGGCTTTTAACCCTTCCTAAGGAAAACGTATTTTATAAGCCTTCGGGTAGCTTGTGGTTAAAACACAAATAACGTTTGGCTGAAGAACCTTGTTGTTTACTTTAATTGTTTTGCAAGTTGAGTTGTTGAGCTATGGCAGGGTGAATTTTAGAATTTGATTTGATTTGGGATGGTCTCATGACATTCGTTGACTCATGCCGCTGAGTGTGGTAGTAGAATCTATGGTTGTGTGTAACTACACTGTATTCTGTATTTTCCTTCACCGTTTTGATAGCAGTGGTAATGAAAGAATTTACACAAAATAGACCTCCTGAGTGGGTTCGAACTCCCGACCTACAACTTGTAGGTCGGGGCTAGTTTTCAAATTCTACGATACAGGCATTTGTGACCCACACGAAAGAACTTTTTATTTTTAATATTTTGTCTAATCTAATGTTACATAGTTTAATTTTTACATAACACCTGCCAAACTGCAAGGCAATTTGTCGGCAGTAGGTTCTCGTGGATTTTGCACGAATCTTTGCTTAACTACACATAAAGGTTCTGGATTTGCGACCGCGTACCGGAAGATGTAGCGTTGGAAGGTCTCCCACAAGATGGACGGATGACCTTGTGAAGGCCACAGGAAACCGCTGGATGCGGGAACCACAGAATCGGTTGAAGTGGCGGTGCTTGGGGGAGCCCTATAATTATGTGGTGGACTTCTTTCGGCTGAAGTGATGATGATGATGAAGTCGCCAGGACGGCTGCGCTTCGCGGTGTCACGCGGCTTTGCGAGGCTTAGCGCCGCTCTTGCACGCCGCACCAACAGGCGACCGCACGCTGCGTCGTGATGCGTCGCGCTACGCCGCGAGGCATTATGACACGCAGCGCGGCGAAGCACGACGCCACAGGGCATTTTCGAATTATCTCAATAAAATGTGTATCTTTTTGTGTAAATAAACTTATATTTTGCACGTCTCGGTGTATACTAGATAAGAATTATATAAGTTATTGACAAAAAAAACTGGCCAAGTGCGTGTTGGACCACGCACAATGAAGGGTTCCGTAATTGGGATGCATTTTTTCTCAAGAACAAACTGAACATTGTAGTTGAAAAACTTGTTCTCCCATACGAAATGTATGGGAGAACATGTTTTAGCAACTGCAAATGTGTGTTGGTCGTTTAAAACTTGTTAAGTTGCAGAGCCTACTTAACTGTGATAGTTTTCCTTTTAATTTCGTTATAATACTACTGTCGTGAATTTTTTCACGGATCTAAAATCAAGCATTTAGCTCGCAGGGGGTCACATGAACCTTAACTGAAATTAGTACTTTAAAGCTTAATATTTCTCAAATGGATCCCTGAATCCAAAAATGGTTTTCACATACTCACAATATTTTTGAACGACCTTTCCAACGACACCCCACACCATGGGACAGACTAAAAAAAAAAACATCCCCACTTTAACCAAAAAAATTATGTTTTTCATAATTTTATTTTACCACTTTGTCGGCGTGATTAAATATGTATACCCATGCCAAATTACAGCTTTCTAGTACTAAGAGTCTCGGAGCTAAACCGCAGACAGACTGACAGATGGACAGACGGACATGGGCGCATAACGGAACCCTAAAATGGTTTATTTTTCGTGCATGGAGTCTTATCTAACATAGAATATTAGGGTGCGAATAAAGTTTATTTGAGACCAGAAACATTTTATTTGTAACTAGCTTCCGCCAGCGGCTTCGCCCGCGTTATAAATTTATAAATTATAGCTTACTATATGCAAATAAACCTTCCTCTTGAATCACTCTATCTATTAAAAAAACCGCGTCAAAATCCGTTACGTAGTTTTAAAGATCTAGGTATACATAGGGACAGACAGCGGGAAGCTACTTTGTTTTATAATACGAGTATGTAAGTAGTGAAGAAGAAAATCTAACATAAATATCAAACTAAGCCAAACGAAACCTATTTCTGACTAACAGAGCCGGCAAAATGCCACAAAGGATTTAAATCTGATCTACAAGTTACAGCCTACATAATCCATGTAACTCGATGCTCAAAACTTTTGACGTTTCGTAAGGCCTTTCAAACCTTCTCCAAGTAAAGTACCCAGAAACATTACAAATGTTAGTAGGTAATTGTGTAAAAACCAAGGACCGAATGAAGCCCAATAAATTATGCCCGTTTCTTGCCACTCAAACAAAATGCCTCCCTTCGAGGACGTAATTTGTAGGCACTCAGCTGTTCAAATTTTATTCACAATGTCAAGCCATTTAACTTACTTAACACAATTACATATACAAAAGTTTACCTTTTAGGTTTCTCCAGTATTAATGTAGACTGATTTATAAAACAAGAACACAGAAAGGAACGTTTTTCAAAAGTTAAGTGAAGACTCACTTAGGCTTATTTTATTATTGTTTCTTTTGTCTTAGTAACCGACTTAAATAAAAGTAAAGACCATTGTCCACGACGCTAAAAGTATCGTATTACCTATTAACTCAAATTGATCACCAATGTTACTAGTATTTCAATGATGATCCGTACATGACTCGTATTACATATCATCACGCCTATAATACCCGAAGAGTTAGGCAGAGGTGTACCTATAGTACACACCCACATTTCGCCAGTTATTAAGTAATTTGTAATTGTTTGCGTTACGTACGGATAACAATTGAAATACTAGTGCTGTAACATTTTGGCTACAGTGGGGTAATTACCTAACACACTTACAGTAGCAACGGCTTTCATTTTGACAGTTCAACAAAATTCATCGCGTTATTTACATTAGTGAGCAGACAAGATTTTTCGAACATTGAAGCACTGGATTAGCAATATCCTTCAAAATCATTCAGATTGTGATTTAAACTTTGCTAAGCAATAAGGAGGCTGATTGGTGATTTGATTTTGTAGCACGTTTTATTAAGTAGCGTCGTGGACACACGTGGATGATGGGCCTAATCTAGACATGACAAAAACACACTTTTTTTTCTTATTAGTGTTAAATTAAAATGAAAGTAACTAAATCTTAACATATAAAGTTCTTATCAAGGGTAGTCAGAACCCACAGAAAGCTACGTGCTACGATTCTTACGGATCTTCTCCATTAAAACTAAATACGAGACAGTTATTTGAAAAACACTGTCTTGTTCAGTAATATTGGTGCAATATTAAATCTTCTTCTACTTTTTTTGTGGTTAGTGAATACACTGGTGTCAGAGTTTTAAAGCCGCCCATAGGCCTCTCACTTGGCTTCACATGCCGTCGAGAAATATGTCTCAGGCATGCCGGTTTCCTCACGATATTTTCCTTCACCGTTTTTGAAGCAAGTGTTAATTATACAATACGCACATGAATCCGAAGAGTTAGAGGTCTGCGACACCTATGACTTGGCAGTCCAACGATGACACTACTAGGCAAACCTACTCGGAATATTAAAAGCATCGGTAACATCGTGATGTAAACAAATACTGTTGCAGTCACGCACTATAATATACTACTGCACAATAAATAAACTCAACGTCTATAAGGCTTCATGGTCGAACTAATACGGCTTCTATGTTAAATCCCCTGACAGAAGCGATAGAGTTCAAAGGCTCGATAGAATTGAAACAGGAAAATTCAATTTCTATTGTTAGTTGTGATTCGTTTTTCGAAAAAAAAAAAAACTGAACAAAAGAATTCAATTGTGATTGGATGGCGGCAAACCGTGGTTGAACTTTTTGTTACCCAAACAGCCGATAAATTGATTTTCATTGCTTTTTTCACGTAAGCGCCCAGGATGCTATTCAACAACACCCATGTTTAAAGTCAATTATTTTCGTACCTACTGGGAAAATTACATAAAAACGTTAAAACATTGAAAATAGTAGTTGTTTTGATCTCAGTCTATGGAACCCCTTTTTAACTGACTTGACCGGAGGTTCTATGCAGGGCTTGGATAACGGTATATTTTTCGAAACGGTTTCGTCTTAAAAACCTAAACAACGATTTGTTTCGGTTACGTTAGAACGGAACGTTATTAAAACATTTTTGGGTTAATCGATAGGAAACTTGCAACACAACCCTAATGAATACATGCGCGGCAAGCGCATTGGAATCAATGATGTAATGAAATGAAGCAAGGTACAATTTAACTAAAAAAGTTCATGCTTGTCGGCGCACACACCGTACGCGGCTGCGTCCTGCAGAATAAACCGGTTTTTCAAAACGTTTTCATTTCGTTTTCGTTCGAAATGCATATGCCAAGCATAATGCAAGACTAGAAAACGGTCTTTAACTTGGCACTATTACTGTATGGAAATAAGAAATATGGCTTACTAGTGAAATAAATTGATTGATTATGAAATGCAAACCCCACAGCCTACTAGGCACGCGTTGTAGAACTCATACTGTTCACTCCTCCGAGAGTCCTCTCTGTTATTATCTGGCAGTCCCAGATTCCAGATCCAGATCGGTTCGGTTCGGTTTCCAGATTTTCATAAGGGTAACGTATTGCTTATCTCCACATAGCCGTTATCTGATTGAACAGTTTATTTTTGCAACGTAAGAGTGACAAAGCAAGGAGCATTGTCACCCTGATTTGGCATTAAAATCCTCATATAGGTATTTATATTTCGCCTTCTGTTGCACTATTGATATGGGCTATCAATCCATCACTTAATCAACCTGACAAAAGTGTATGATGATGAAGAACGGGAAAAAGGTTAGATGAGTTATTGCAATTTTATTGCAGAATGTAGCTATCCTAGATATTGTCGAGGAGTTTGGCAAGGGGACAGCCGAGCGTCTGAACAAACTTCACGGCAAAAAGACGGTGTTCATCAAATGCGACGTGAGCAAGAGAGGACATAACGAGCTCGTTCGACTCCATCAAATGCGGTAACTTTGTATTTTACGAATCAAACTTTTGCTTTTTAATTCCAAAAACCAGAAGTACCTACCAGTAATTTGTCAGTTTATTTATTTTTTTCTCTTCATCTGGCAGGTACTAGTCGTGCCATTAAAGTTGAGACTTGACGCCCCACGTGGTTTGATTTGCGCAGTAGACGATTTATGGATCTCTTTAGCGGTATGAGGTGGGGCCAGGGCGTCATCAGGATGGCGGTAAGAGCGGCGGGAGGCGCGGTCAAGTCTCAATTTTAATGGCACAACTTGCACACCTATTGATATTTGATGAATTTTCATTAGTATGTAGATACTGATGGAGTAGGTATTATGATGCTGAAAATACGATAAAGATCCTCTAGATAAACAATTGGGTGTGGCATCGAAAAATGTCACACACGCAGATGACGGAGCGTTTGCATCAAAATAAAAAGATTGGCTTCATTTTTTCATAGGTGGCGTGTAAAAGAAAATCATTTAGGAAAAAAGTAGGTAGGCCTAGTTTTGACCAAATTAGGTCAAAATTAAAATGGGGAAGGACAGCGAGCACCATGGGGTGCGAAATTTTGATGAGCCTATAGAGAGTCTGAGAGAGGGCCTTACTTATGGATGGCCTTGCGCGGTCAGATAAAATTCCAAGATGTTAACTGATTTGAAAATAAAACGTATGGAGAATGAAGTTCTATAAAACCGGCCAAGTGCGTGTCGGACCAGGCACAATGAAGGGTAGTAGTGGACCAAGCAAAAAGTTTTTTGCAATTTCCGAGTTTCCTAGTACTCAAACCTCAGTTGGTCATATATTGGTTTTTGATCCATATAAGAAACAGGATCGATTGGCATCAAAATAAGTTTGTGAAAACTGCCCATTTTCTTTTTCAAAATTTGTGAATGCAGATCAAAATGTTCCAAAAAGTTAAAGACAGTATCCTATGACCGTTTTCCTGTAGCTACAACATTTAAGGTACTGTGGTGGTACTGTGGTGCTCTTACTGCCCCATCTCAAAAATCCACCCTGTATACTACTGCCGAGAATTTTTTCACATACCTATACAGAAACAACCGTTATGCTGGCACGGGGAGGGACACTTGACCATATCAAAAATTAGCACTATAAAGCTTAATATTTCACAAATGGATTTCTGAATTCAAAAATGGTTTTCACACACTATAAAATACGTCCACAGTTTACGTGTAGAGAACATAACTTTAAAAAAAACGTGATTTTATTTTACAACTTTGATTTACGCCAAATTATAGCTTTCTAGTACTTAGAGTCTCTGACCTAAGCCGCGGACAGACAAACAGACATGGCGAAACAATAAGGGTTCTGTGTTGACTAAGGAACCCTAAAAATTACTATGCTATGTCAACGCAAACCAAAAGAAAAAGAAAGGTATATAATATATAGTCATTTTTGACGGACTGATAAAAATGTGATAACGTATAATCTTTATAAATCTAATAGATAACATACATGTATTTAAATAAACGTGAATGAAACAAACAACAGTACCTAGTTACAGAGTATAT
The DNA here is from genome assembly GCA_948150665.1 of Conistra vaccinii. NCBI lineage: Eukaryota > Metazoa > Arthropoda > Insecta > Lepidoptera > Noctuidae > Conistra > Conistra vaccinii. Next base: position 11,158,547 of record OX411334.1, on the reverse strand, counting down.
CTTTACAATGGCACAGTGGGAGGCAAAAGACAAAACCTTTTTGATAACCGGAGGAGCTTCTGGCCTCGGGGCTGAGTACGCCGAGGCTTTCTTAAAGGCAGGAGCAAAGGTATTATTTATTTTTTTGCATTTTCTCACTAAGGAAATCAATTAAGAAGTTAATATTAACGCAATACTAAACAAAATAATCAAATCTTTTTAAATTCTTCTTTTGCAGAATGTAGCTATCCTAGACATTGCTGAAGAAATTGGCAGGGCGACAGTCGAGCGTCTGAACAAATTTCACGGCAATAAGGCGGTGTTTATCAAATGCGACGTGAGCAAGGAAGAAGACATATCGAACGCATTCGACTCCGTGCTCGCTCAGTTCAAGCAGATTGATGTCATCATCAACAATGCTGGCGTTATGGTCGACGCACCTCACATGTGGAGGACAGCTTCTGATATTAATTGGGTAGGTGTACCTGCTAAGCCTAGCCTTGTTTTCTGTCTCTTTGCCCTTTTCGTTGTTTTTTTCTGTCTGCCATTGGACTATTATTACCTACTTGGAGCCATTATTACCTATTTTATTTTTCCCTCCTTCTGTCCATCTGTTTGTGATTATAACTCGCTTGACATGAGATGAGGAGGAATGTAAGTCGTCATGCTGCCAAAGTTAGCTAAATGCACAATAATGCAATTTGAGATAAATCAATTTGAAAGTTTATCGTAGATTGTTTTGTTTATACTAGCTTTCTTTAATATTTTTAGTTCTTTTCCGATGCATTATTTATCCTTGTTTATAAGGCAAGACTAGTTGATTCGATTATCCTAATAGAAACAGATTTAAAAAAAAAAAAAAACCCCAAGAGGAGTGCTTTTAATCACTTTTGGCTGCCAATTATCAAAAATAGTCTTTTGTTAAATTTGCACCTATAAGTCTAACAATTTGAATAGTGCATAGAAGCAGATATTCATTTTACCATTATACATAACGTAGAAAATGTTGTGTCTATTGAATGTTATCAGAAGAACAAAAAAAAGAGTTAGCCATAATTTTAGCTAGTTTTACCTGACAAAAAGATTAAGGATTTTTCATTTATTATTTTTATGCTTAGCTGAACATTTGTCTGTACACATTAATATCCAAAACTACTGAACGGATTTGGATGAAATTCGGCAAGTAGATAGATAAGGCAAAGGATTATCACATAGGCTACTTTGTATCTCCCTACTGGACACAAGTCTCTTTCAAAATGAATCTCTGAAACTACTGAATGGATTTAGATGAAAGTTGGTAGGTAGATAGATAAGGCACAGGATTAACACATAAGTTACTTTATAACCCACAGCTGGACATTGCTATTGAACTACTGAGCTTGATTTTAAAAGATCAATGTAAATTATTATTTAGTGATCGAGTTTAAAGTACCCCTACCTACCTACTTTGAATTTATTCTGTGGTAGAATGATAACTGCTACAGTTATTCTGAAACTCTTGTTAAAATTGATGGGCTTGTTCGATTTGTAATCAAGAACTATACCATTTTAAGATAGGAAAAGAAAAACTTGTGAACTAAACATACTTTTTATTAAGAAATTCTAACATAAGTTTAATTATGGAAATTATAAAAATTCAAACAATTTAGTCTTCATTACAATCTGTCTCATCTGAGTCAGAAAGTGTAGCATCAGGAAGGCTATCCTTCTTACAGTCGTCTGTTTTCAAGGACTCGTACCAAGCATGATATTCTTCAGGAGTCGAAGAATTGGTGGGAATAAAATTTGTTGTCATGAACTAATTCCACTCCTTTTGAATCGCGTTTAAAAATAGTCTGGTCTAATGGGATCTGGGACGCAAAAGTCCTCGCGCACATTAGGGAGTGGCGCAAGGAGGCGAAACGCCAGGGCGTACCTCCGCCGCCGCGAGTGCGATTGTCGCAACCTTGTGCTTGGCACGCCACAATTACGGCGATAAGTCCCCACTTTGAGGAGTGGTTAGAGAGGCGCCACGGCGTCTTCACCTTCCGCCTGACGCAAGTCCTCACCGGACACGGTTGTTTCGGGAGGTTCCTGTTCCGGATAAGGCGGGAAATTCCTGTTCCGAATAAGGCAGGAAGAAACGCCCGGGTGTCACCATTGTGTAGATCGCCCGCAGTACACGGTGGAGCATACGGTGGAGGTCTGGTCGGCTTGGGCGGAGCACTGCCGTGTCCTCGTGGAGGCAATCGGCGGTGGTGATCTCTCGCGTCCAGCCCTGGTCCAGACCATGGTACGGAGCGAGAGGGCATGGGAAGCCGTCGCCTCCTTCTAGAAAGCAGTAATGCTCGCGAAGGAGGAGGCGGTACGTGTGAGGGAGAGGCAAATTTCGCGACCTCACGGCCCTAGCCGCCGCAGGAGACGCCCTGGGCGTCGGGAATCCTAGGCCGATTCCCGGCCACCGTAAGTGCGGGCCTGCGGACAGTGTGCAATCGGTAGCTGGCCATCCGATAAGGACCAGGCCTAGGTCAACGGCACGTTGTGTTCCACGCGCGCCTCTAAGAGATGTCAACTGACTTGGTCCGCTAGGGTCGATGCCTACCGGGGTCGCGGGAAAGTCTGAAAGGGATACCGTGGCCCCTAGCAACATACATGCAACTGAAGGAACACGGGTGGGTTTTATACAGTCAGTAAGTGTCTGACACGGCCTCGCTCGGCCACGCATGCCTTTTTTTTTGTTTTTGGTTGGGAAATCATCGAATAACTTCTCCCGCTCTGGGCGAAGCGGAAGGGCGTGTCAGACTCTTACTGACTAAAACCCACCCGTGTTCCTTCAGTTGCCTGTACGTTGCCAGAGGCCACGGTCTCCCTTTAGGACTTTCCCGCAACCCCGGCAGGCATCGGCCCTAGCGGACCCCGTCAATTGTAATGACATCTCTTTGAAGCACGCGTGGAACACAACGCGCCGTCGACCCGGGCCTGGTCCTTATCGAACGGCGAGCTACCCATTGCTCTCCGTCCGCATGCCCGCGCCTACGGTGGCCCGACGCCCAGGGCGTCTGCGGCGGCTAGGGGCATGAGAGCGTGAAATTTGCCTCTCCCGGACGCGCTCCGCCTCCTCCTTCGCGAGCATTACTGTTTCGCAAAAGGTGGTGATGGCTTGCCATGCCCTCTCGCTCCGTACCGTGGCCTGGACCAGGGCCCGACGCGAAAGGTCACTGCCGCCGATCGCCTCAGCGAGGACTGGGCAGTGCTCCGCCCAAGCCCGGCAGTCCACCGCATGCTTCACCGTGTCCTCCGGGCGATCCACACAGTGGTGACACCCGAGTGTTTCCTCCTGCCCTATGCGAAACAAGAACCTCCCGAAACAACCGTGTCCGGTGAGGACCTGCGTTAGGCGGAAGGTGAGGATGCCGTGGCGCCTCTTTAGCCACTCCTCAAAGAGGGGACTTATCGCCACAATCGTGGCGTGCCCAACACTGGGTTGTGACAATCGCACTCTTCATGACGCCATGAGATCCCACCGGAGCTCTGTCCGCTGTGCCGTAATTTCTCGCGGCAGCGGAGTTTTACCTCCTCGCACCTCTTGCGAGGACTTTCGCCTCCAGATCCCATTGTGGCAATCCGGCAAGGAGGGTTACCGCCTCACCGGAGACCGTACGGTATCCCCGGACCATCCGGATGACCATGACCCTTTGAAACGCGTTCAACCGGCGGGGTGGCCGCAACCTCAAGGAACGCGCCCACACCGAAACTGGCATGCCTGAGAGATATTCCTCGACGGCATGTGAAGCCAAGAGACCCATGGGCAAGTTAGAGACCCATGGGCGGCTTTTAAACTCTAACACCAAGTTAGACACTAACCGCACGAAAAGAAGAAGAAGAAGTAACGCACAAATGTATAATTTTATCTAACTTTGAGAGTGATTGATGAAAATATTCATGAAATCATTGTTATTATAGGCTTTTTGTTATGGTTAAAGTGATTAATAAAGTACGGTACAAATGTATATTTTCAGATTGTCATTTATTTCAGTCCTTTTGTTCGTAAAATTGCAAAATTTACGGTTCATAACGTAACGAAAACTGTAGATAGTATTTATCCGCTGTTTTGGATAAATACTCGAGTAAAAACGGATATTTATGAGTATTTATCCGTTTTTAGTATTTATCCGGATAAAATCCCAACACTAGTCGCTAGTAATGAATGAATGAATGAACGAACTAACAGCGCCATGTGCCAACGCGAGTCCGTGGCAACCATAGGTATCATCATTTAGTCGCTTTTGGCTGCAGAGACGTTTATATTATAGAACCCGTAGTAACTTTACCCGAAATTAACTAAATGCATATAATTATTTTTTTCACAAAAACATTATTTCATCTTACATGTTAAGTGCGCGGGCCAAAATGAGTTAAAGTTAATAATTTAATTTTTGCTGATATATGTTATTAAAGATTTCAATAGGTAAGTATTATTTCAAAACCGGCTAACGGCATTTGAAATACTATGGCAGAATAAATCATCTGTGTAGCGGCCCCAGTGCGGAAATGAGAAAATCAATTAAACGAGTTTAATATTATTTAGCAAGTGTAAGATCTAAAAACCTATTGTTAAACAAATTTAATCGTTTTTTTCTGGTCACTTTTTACAGAAATGGATAAATTACCCTTTTTATGCACAGAGTATCTCTGCAACTAATAGGTATCTGCGTTTAACCGATATTGGTAGACGACAGAACTGGAAAAACTGAATCGATTGGTATATTTAACACATAATTGACCAAAATTGCAGATAATCGGTTTTGGCAGCATGACGGCGGTATTGCTTGGGACTCCAAGCAATACATTCTTCCTTCCTCCTCATGTTCACAACAAGACAAGCACTATCAAACTTTCTCTATGTATTATATTAGTACACATTTTTTAATCTATTCTTATCCCTCTACATATCCAGCTCAATATTCTCATATCTGACTTTCAGAGGAATGTTTTGGAGTTAATAGTTTGTTAGTGCTGAATTGCTTATTGTTGGTACGAAGTAAACTAAGACCCATAACTTAATTTCCAGCAAGGATTAGTTTCCTTAACTTTAAAAGGCGTCAAGTATATGAGGAAAGACGAAGGCGGTGTCGGTGGGACGATTATCAACATCGCTTCAACAGCAGCATTGTCTAAGGTTGGAGCCCTTCCGGTTTACTGTGGTTCCAAGATGGCTGTTCTGCACTTCAGTCAATGTTTAGCGGTGAGTTATTCAAGTTAAAAGGTGATGTTGACTAAGTATAATCATTTGGACCTATTTAAAGGAACAAAAAAGAAGCTTCGAATCTTATATGTATCTGACCATTATCACTCAAACCTGATTGTAAATCTGTTCCAAATATTTTTTATTAATTAGTAAAAACTCACTCAGTGAGGGTCTAGTGCGAGTTTCATTTAACCTTCAGGGCTATAACCTATCTTGCAGAAGCAATGCGATAGCGATCATTTGTTTCATTTTGACAGGTCAACAACATTCAATGCGATAATTACGTTGCAGAGCAGAATTAAATTTCGAACTTATCAAGCAATGGATTAGTAATCTGTTTCAAAACGAATTGATGATGATGATGAAATGTATTACGTAATTAGGGTACCGATTGGCCCTTCACCGGTGAAGGCCAGCCGGCTGCCAATCGGAGCGCCAAACGCGGTCGATGCGTTTGATTGAGAAGGTTAAATGAAACTCACACTAAGCCCTATGATCTAGTAAAGTATTCACTAAACTCAAACCCAACTCGTGGGCAACACAACACTAGATTTTTCATCAACAAACGATTATTTTTCCGAGATTCATCTATTCTTCTGCTATTATTATTATTATCAAATTCTCTTTTCAAGATGGATCCATTCTACGACACCACAGGCATCAGAGTTCTAACTTTGTGTCCAGGAGCCACTGATACTCCTTTGCTGCACAATTTGGAATTGAGGTCATATGAACCAAAAATAGGAAAGGTTTTGGCCGACATGGTAGTTACTGATGGAACCATATTTCAAAAGTAAGTGGTCTAACGTAGATATTGCAGATGGGGTTGCAGACTTGCAGTCCTCGAGTGCGGTGACCACGTACCAGAGTAAAATGGGAAATCCTATAATCCCAGGAATTTCCATTTTTTATGGTTCCGTACCTTAAAAGGTAAAAAAGAAACCCTTTTAAGATCACTCTCTTGTTCGTCTGTCTGTCCGTGTGTCACCACCGATTTTCTCAGGAACGGGTGAACCTTCAAGTAGAAATTTATACCAGATACTGAGGTCTACGTATAGTCCCTATTCGGTGTATAAACATTAAAGTCCTGAATTAACACAATTAAAAAGATATGCCCAAATACCTTTATTTTCAACTTTTTTTAGTTTTTCGGAATGTTCCGTTTACTTGTGCTGTAAGACCTTGCTTTTAACCAAAATTGACAATTCTAGGTCAACCGGAAGTACCTGTGTGTTTTGGGTCGGAAACCTATGAAGTAGTTCCTGTTGACCTAGAATCACGAAATTTGACAAAAAACCAGGTCTTACAGCACAAACAAAGAAAAAAAATCCAAAAAACTAAAAGTTTGTCCTCATACATACATAGTTGACACCAATTAAGATAGTCCTCTGAGTTGTATGGGTGCTCATAGAATTTAGAGGACTAGTTTCTTGGCACAGAACTATTCAGGTACCTATTCGAATGACACTCCTTACGGAACCTTTCGGTGCGCGAGTCCAACTTGCTCTTTACCGGTTTTTTTTAAAATGGGATTTCAAGGCAATAACAATTTTTGTCTATTTCAGGCCAGCTTCTGCCGTTGCAGCTATGCTTCAGATGTTCAAAACTGGACCACCTGCTTCAATTTGGTTGTCAGTTGACAACAAACCACCAAACAATATTACATCAGTTATTGATGGGGCTTTTAAAGATTTTGAGAACCTTTTGTTACCTTAAAACCGTGTAAAATAAATAAGTGAATATATTTTTTTTTTGTTTTACATTATTTATTACTAGCTTTTGCCCGCGGCTTCGCCTGCATGGCGGTTGGAGAGTATCACACGGAAACGTCATAAATGTGTTAATCCAGGTTATAAAATATCTGTGTGCCAAAAATCCAAATCTTATTGGTAGGACTAGCTTTTACCCGTGGCTTCGCCCGCGTGGATGTCGCAAAATATCCCTCGAGGACTTACTACCGGGATTACATACCTAATAGCCGAGGAAAAGGTCATTGACTCCTACCGCTGCGCCCGCGTTGACGTCCACGATAATTATTTTGTTACGCGTAATTTTGAATCTGTGTTGTCTTTTAAACTATTCATTTAAATGATAATTATGATATTAACGCATATTTTAATCAAAATATTTAATTTTGATTAAAATATGCGTTAATAACATATTTTATTGGATAAGGATTAATATAATATCGGTCATAATAGCTTCGGAAAAACAATGAGACTATTATCAAATTCTGAAAGATAAAAATAGTTACTGTGAGTCATCCTTAGAAGATAGACGAATGCCATTGCGGATTTTTTTTGAAGTTTTTAAGATGAACCATTCTGTAAAACATATTTTTTACATATCGTGTACGGTTTACGCGGCGCACGCCAGTAAAGCTCCCAGTCACCATGATATTTTCCGATATCTTCAACAATAATCGTCATATTTCAGCCAATTTAGACAAAACCTTAATGAATTATATACTTAAACCTTTCGCATGAATCACTTCGTCCATTGGTGAACCGTTTGAAAATCCGTTCGGTAGTTTTTGAGTTTTTCGCGTTCAGACAGACAGACGCGGCGGGGGAACTTGTTTTATAATAATTATGTAAGGATAATACTATTGATTGAAATACTATCGTGGATTCATGCTAACCCAATACTTTTTGTTAGGGTACTGCTCAGAAATTGTACACAACGTGTCGTGAACAGAATACCGTCTTCTATGCATGCGTATAGAAGACGGTATTCTATAACGTACTACCGACTTAAAAAGTATTTTTTATCACATCTATTCAAAAAGACGTAGTTTAATCCTCGTAAACAGGGACCAAAATAGCTGTTTAATCCCTAGGGATTAAAAGTGATTTGAATTTGGAATGTGGATATTGTTAGTAAAAGTTCTATTCACCAAAGAGATCGATCACGAACATTGTATGAATAAGTAACAGGCTGGCAAGAGAAAGAAAGTGTGAATTAGATCAAAATTAAATTGCAAGATGGCGGATGCGAATTTTTTTAAATTATTCGTCGAGGGTATTGTTTTCTTAGTTTTCGAGGGTGGTAAAGCCAATAGTGAGGTCAAAATGTAAATTCAAGATGGCGGATGCGAAAATTTTCAAATTTTTCGATATGGGTATCGTTTTCATAATTTTCGAGGATGGTATAGCCGATATTCAGGTCAAAATGTAAATCCAAGATGGCGGATGCGAAAATTTTCTAATTTTTCGTTATGGGTATCGTTTTCATAGTTTTCGAGGGTGGTAAAGCCGATAGTGAGGTCAAAATGTGAATCCAACATGGCGGCTGCAATTTCTTATTTTATCATATTTTTTTTATTTTTTGTTTAAAATTATACGTGAGTAGGGAATTCGTTCCTGATGGGGGTCGGACCGCACACGTTTGTTTTCTCATAGAGGGTGATAAAAAGTAGAGTGTTCACCTCAGGAGCAACACTATTTTAAGCTCGAGTGATGTACTTTGAATCCCTCGCTGCGCTCAGGATTCTACTTTAGAATCCCTCGCTACGCTCGGGATTCTACTCTAGAATCCTTCGCTCCGCTTTGGATTCAAAGAAACACTCTCGCCTTAAAAATAGTTGTTTGCTCCCTTGGCCAACAATCTACTATTATATCCTAACCCAGGTCATGTGCTAAATTTCATCCAAATCCTTTCAGCCGTTTCAGCGTGAAAGTGTAACAAACAAACCGCATTTATAATATTAGTCAGGATTAAGCAAGTAGTTAAGCGATAATCTTCTTTTTGTTATTATTAATTATTAAGTCAGGAAAAATATCGGTTAGCAAATTAAAATCAGTAGATTCAAACCACAACGACTTTTATTTTCTGTAGACCACAACCGACCGTATTTTTATGAGAGATGTTATGCAATGAAATGGCGATGACACGGCAATTTGACAAAGTTGTCAATCTGCAATACAATTACAAACAACTGACCGGTTCGTAAATGGCATAAAAATAAATAAGCATGCAATAATAATGCAAGCAATATGCATGCATGTTGTAAGAGTGGGTTGAATTTATCAGTGTTCACTACGAATACGAAAATACCTACTCGTAAGAATCTTGACTACAGTTGCAAAGGTTTATATTTTTATTATGATATAATTTTGGCAACTGATAGCAAAATGTGATACAGTATCTTGTTTCTACCGGGTGCGGCGATTGAACTGTCCGTATGTGAAAATGAATTATTTCTGTTAATTTTCAATATTTATTTATACACTTTTGCCATGTGAAAATAGAAAGTTCAAAGTTTTATTATGACTTATTCCGAAGGAATATAACCGCCTTTAGCCTTTACTACAAGCTGAAGTCTCTTTCTGAAAGAAGCGCAGGCTGCTCGAACGACATCGTCACTCAAACAATTCCATTCTCGCGTAAGAGTAACTTTGAGCGCTTCCACTGAAGTGTGTTTTTTAGCACAGGCCCTGGCCTGTAAAACACCCCAAATACAAAAGTCCAGCGGATTCAAGTCGAGCGATGACGACGGCCACATATCTCGGTCGATCAGCACTGGAACGTTTGCTTACAATCAATTTTGCGTTCCAATTGCTCTGTGCGATGGTGCCGAGTCTTAATGAAAAGTCCAACGCTCAGAACCGAATGTGTTGCGTGCCCACGGTATCAGCCCTGGTCGCAAGACTTGGTCTCGATAGATTTGTTGGTTTGTTTTGACTTGGTTGCGACCCATTGGAAGTAAAACGAGCGGAGAACGGCCTTTTTCAGACACCACCGCCCAGACCATGATTTGGTTGGCTCCTTGGCGTCGACTGACTTGCAATTCGTCTGAATGGTCGCTGACATGTCCCTTCAACCAAACACGGTCATTTTGTTTGTTTAAAAACTGTTCAACGTAAAAAGTTTTCTCATCTGAAAACACCTAATTGGGAAGTCCGCCAGAGTCGAGCAAGCGAATCAGTTCTTTCGTTCGATCCAACCGTTTGCTACGCTGTAAAGCAGCGAGTTCTAAATTCGAATGTGTTTCTTTTACAACAGAATCACTTCAAATGATGATAGAGAACATGTCAAAGACCAACATTTGAAAGGAGAAAACCAAACTCCATAGAAACTTGGGCCCAGCGTTACAGGGCTGGAATTTGGCCATAAATTAGAGCATTTAGGAAGGATTTACGACGCCGATTTTCACGTCTCCCAGCAATGGCCAAATTGGTAAAATCAGACAATGTTAACATTTTAGGTTATTTTTATTATTTGAGGTATTCAAATAAAAAATGATATTTTTGAGGCTTTGTTTGTTTCCTACGTTAATTGGGCAACCACAGGCGCTGTGCTGCAGCACCTGCAGCCTATCACGATGCGGTTAAAACCTCCTAGTAGGTACCCACATAAAAAGCGCTTAGCGGGTGATTTATCTGTATGATTTTACTGAAAACCTCAGCTGAAAACTATGTTTATTAGACAAGGCCCACTTGGAACACTACTGGCTTGCATTTGCTAATATTGTATGTATCTACTAGGGGATTTGATGCAATCACGGATTACAGTAATCTGAGATTGCAATAATATATTAAAGTAAAACACACCTATTTGTGATGAATCGTTTTATTAATCACCTTCTTCATTAGGACTATCATTAGGTATATAATACAGTATCCAGAAATTGTGCAGGAGGCAATTGAGTACCTACCCTGGTGCCGTGCCAACTAAGCCCAACTAAAATACCATAATTATGCTCGTGGCAAAAGAATGGTTGGTTGCTGTGTGTGGGCACAGCAACCAACCATTCTTTTGCCAACAATACAGGTGCAATTATATTGGACTATAGCATCCCTCCCACTTAGAGAGCTGTTGAAGTGTCGACTAACATATAAACGAAACATATCCTATTAGTAATAGGATATATTAGGCTGGATTTTATTCTTCCTCTCAACATCCAGGTTGAGTCTGATGTTGACAGCCCTTGCAGCCACCGTTCACCTCTACACAGTTCTATTCATCGGTGTCTGTTCAGTCTGTTCTAGTCCATTTCCATCAAGAGATACAGCATTGGTATGATTTCAGCAAGCTTGGCAGATAGTCATTTTCATTTAAGTACCTGAAGCAAACAATCATGTGTCATTAGGTCTAGCACTAGCATTTAGCAATAAACATCTGATTGGCACATTTGGGTACTTAAACATAAGCGGCCTTATTACATTCCCACTGCAGGGACACAGGCCTCCTCTCTGAAAGAGGGAAAAATCTGTAATTTAACAATGCAGGTTCAGTCCAGATTGTAGGTGTCACATGTCTAGATTGAATATGAATTTGTTGCATGCGCTGGTATCATTTTATAAAATACAACTATCAACAGACAATTGAACATAAGCGATAACACTATTTAGTTTGATTACATGAAATAATTTCATAGTAAGTATGAAAATGTTGCGCTATAGATATATCGGATACTAACCGTTTGATGCGCGACCCATTCCTGTACAATTGAAAGAATCATTTCATCTTTCAGTCTTCGCCTTCCCATTGTAATGCAGCGCGGTCCGTTGCTATTCCGTTAATGCACAGGCTCTTGATGTCGTTGTATCCAGTCATCCAGTCAAAAGAGCATTATACAGATCCAGTTTTCCAGCAAAGGTCAGCAGGAGTGGCAGGATACGGTGCCCAATGTTCAAGCGAGGGCAGTCTATGGCAATCAATTTCGGAGGCCAGTATTCGAGTAGAAGTCAGAAATAATAAATCCCGAGAAATACGGAAAATCATTAGCTTGGCGAAATGGCGAATGACAACAATAACATGACATGACAGTACGAGTACAATCATGACAATTGACAGACGTTGACATTGACATTTGCCGTTTACTAGTGCAATCCGTGGTGCAATTGATTTTATCGATTATTTACTTCTTTGAATGATTTTCATGGTGGTTACAAAATATAAAATCAATAAATCAATATAGTAATAAATCAATTAGATTCCAGATTTTTTTATTTTACATTGATTTTAATACCTAAAAACAATTATATCAAAACAATGTAGTACTATTTAAGGCAGTGTATAGAGTGCCACCAGTGGCACTCTATCCCTATCGGATAAAGTGCCACTACAGGCACCCTAGTAACACCGCCTCGGCCCGGCCAAAGTGCCGCAAGCATTGGATTGTCATTGTCACTGTCACTAAGTCACGTCACTTGGTATTTTGTTTGATTGTCGACGTTAGATCGCTGTAAAACATCACATTCCCAAAACATTACATTCTCTTGTGCCTAAACGGACCCTGGCACTTCGCCGGCCGCTACCGCGGCACCGCTCGCTACGCTCGCTCGGCTCGTGCGTTGTGTGGTCACAGTTCTAACCTAACCTAACCTAAATAACAAGTGACAGTGTCAATGCAACGCTTATGGCACCCTAGCCGGGCCGAGGCAGTGACACTAGAGTGCCACAAGAAACTCGCGGCACTTTATACACTTCGATTATTTAATTATTTGTCATCATCATCATCATCATCAGCCTATAAATGTTCCCACTGCTGGGACATAGGCCTCCTCTCTGTGAGAGGGGGTGGGCCGTAATCTACCACGCGGGCCCAGTGCGGGTTGGTAGACGTCACATGTCTTCGAATTTTTTGGTTCTAAGACATGCCGGTTTCCTCACGATGTTTTCCTTCACCGTTTTGAGAGCAGTGGTGATGAAATTATTTACACAAAGTAAAGCGCCTGCTTGGGTTCGAACCCACGACCTACAACTCGTAAGTCGGGGCCGTTACCACTGGGCCACCACTGCTCTCAATCAATCTCAATTATTTGTAACAGTATCGATTTCTACGAACTCGATAATATTCTTAGGGTACGCTCTATTGATATAATGCCAGCGTTTGTGAAGTAAATGACGTTTAATGAAATATGTGTTGTAACGGTTTACAAAGGTGATAAACAATAATATAGAAATCTACTTATTTTCTACACTTGGCCATTGCTAATGAGGCTAAAATTAAAATGGGTTAATTAAGAAAAATAGAAGATTTTTTTGGTACATATCTCATTCGTGTAACGGTTGGGCCCAAAAACGGCTTTCTCCTTTTGGCGGCGTTCGATTCAGTGGTTCGGTTTTAAAACAGTTAGATAGAGACGGACAGTTCAATCGCCGCACCCGGTACATAGATATCATAAGAAGATTTAAATATCAGTCACTCACCTTCGGTTTTTATCACGTGCATTACAAAAATAAGATGAGCACTAATTTTTGAAAATGCTTCGCTGGAATTCATTTAGCCGATAGGTAAAGCCATCGGTCGCACAGCTTGTCACTATATAAATTCAAAACTTCAAATCATTAGTATTCAGAGTAGAATTTTCAAATCATTTGAATTGGTAAGTTCTGTCATACACAAAATATGTAACTTGTTAGGGTAGTTGAGGAGTAACACAATTGGCGTTAAGTTCTTTAGAGTTTCTTCATACTGTATTCACGAACCGTTCATCAACCATCGTTACAGAGTATTATCAAATATGCAGTTGATAAAATTATGTCATTAGGGATGTTAATAAAAGTTTTTTTGTCCGTCAGGTAGTTTATTAAAAAATATTAGACTCGTTTTTTAAAGACATCTGAAGATTACGGCAAAACATTGAGTTTAAATGTGGCATGACGTCACTCTTTGGTAGATTTGTAGGAGCGCTGACACATCAGATTTGTATTCGTCATTCGTGCGGCGCTCGGCGACCATAGTTCGCCCGTATCCACCGTTAACTGTAGGAGGACTGAGGACCGTGCTTCGTTAGCCTTTGCCTTACGACCGATGAATTGCTCTTCGCCGCACTCTGTCGGTTGAACCAGATGTAATTAGAATAGAGAGAGATCTTTGCCCAACAATGCGACACCGAGAAATGATAATTATAACAATAATAAAAAAAACATGTCCGTTTGAATATTATGTAACCGAACTATTGTACAAAAATATTTGAATAAATAGACTTTATGTTAGTAGAACATAACGCCTACCAACTTTTCCTCACCTTAATTTGCGAGGCATTAGTAAAACATCATTTTCAAGCCACTCCTTCAACGACCTTTAATGGGTAATATGGTAATTTCAGTTTTAGGTTCACCGCTGTCTTGTCAGTTTAGTTGCGTAGGCGATTTTGAAGGTACATTTAACATAGTTTTAGGATAGCAACTACATACAAACTAACATAAACACACACACTCACACACACTTTATATTATCAAAAACATTATGATGCTTATACCTAACCAAATACAACGGCGATTCAAGTCAGCTAAGTAAATTGAATATTATAATAATTGTCGGCTTCCAGTCTAAGCAGATGCAGCTGAATACCAGTATTTTACATGTAGAGACTTATGTTATCTAACCACTCAGTAACTGTTTAAAACGATACCCTGGTAAGTAATATTCAAGCTGACTTGAATCTTACTTACCAGGTTATCGTTTTAACTACTTTTTTATTGTTAATTCTTCATAAATATGGTTCATATTATTCAGATAATAAGAAGAATTAACAATAAAAAAATTTTAGGTAAAATTTTACATACTTATATTTAAATATGTCTATGTTTCTGTTAAATCCTAGCCAGAAACCATTGATCTACATGTTACGTGTATGACTTCGATAATCGAAAATCAGATAAGTGAACGACAAGCGCACAAACGGACAGAGTTGTAAGGACGTTGATGTTGACAATACAAATATCGAGGGTATTCTGGGAGAACCGGATAAGTAGCGATTCTGTTATTTTGAGAAAAAGGCGTTTAAAGATTTGGTTGATCATAGGTCAACGACGAAGCATAATTACAGAAAATGTTCACTACTTGTACTTAGATACATTATCTAAATTTGTTTTGATACATTAATATGTGCAATAATTGTCTCAAAAGGAAAAAAAAAGGGGAAAAAGGGGTAAGTTGGCGTGCAGTTATTTTGTTTTACCTGAAATACTTAAATAAGCTGTAAATCTCTTAAACGCACATTAATCTTTACCTACTATATTACGAACAATTCACTGTCCCGAATTACTTAAATAAGTTGATGTTAAAATAAAATGAAATAATATTCCAATTAAGTCGGTAGAATTGTTTTTTTCTAATACCTGTTTCTATCTGTATTTTGTTTTACCTGTTAGTATAAAATACAATTATCTATAATAAAATGGTTTTTATGGGTAAAGAAAGTAAATTGTTTTATTCTGTTGTCACTGTAATAAACTTTTTATTTTGCTTTTTATGGTAGCCACACACGTTACGATTTGCTTGCGCAAATTTAGGCTTGCGCAAGCAAATCGTTACGTGTGTGGGAAGAAATTTGCGCAAATTTCTAGGCTTGTGTGATTTTAAATTTTCGATTCCAAGCTTGTGCAAATTTGAGTTTGCGCAAATTTGCTTGAGCGTGTGTGGGGCATGTGTTCAAATTTCAGTAGATTTCTTTAACCTACCGAACGGATTTTCATACGGTTTTCACCTATGGACGGAGTGATTCATGAGGAAGTTTTATTGGCTGAAATATGACGATGAAGACGATTGAAGGTGTCGGAAAAAATCTTGTCGATTGGGAGCTTTATTGGCGTGCGCCGGGTACAATTCCGTAGTTGATCACAGGCGGCAACTGCAGGCGACGTGTCGCCGCGACAGGACTGGTTTCTATGTATTTTTAAGAAGGCGACGTGCCGACGTGTCGACGTGTCGCTAGCATCGGAAGGTACTTCATAGAAATTCATTGAAATCAGTCGTGTCGCGGCGCACATGGTTCGGTTTATTGTACCTACGTATTTTTTTTTTTGTAGCGATTTTGGTGACCACACACGTAACGATTTGCTTGCGCAAACTTAGGCTTGCGCAAGCAAATCGTTACGTGTGTGGGAGGTTTGCGCAAATTTCTAGGCTTGTGTGATTTTCAATTTTCGATTCCAAGCTTGTGCAAATTTGAGTTTGCAGTGTGGGGCATGTGTTCCAATTTCAGTAGTTTTTTGAAGCAAAAACTTCTTTGGCGGTGTTGTGCACTTTTTTTGGGATGGGTAAAAAATGTTAAACTTGCGTCAGGACACGTAACCTGATCGAAAATTCGTAAGACGGAGGGAGAGTAGAATTTGTTAGTAACCTAACAAAAAGTACTATTCTTGCATGAATTCAAGATAGTATTTCAATCATTAGACGTTGTGCACAATATCTGAGCAGAAACCTAACAAAAACTACTAGGCCTGCATGAATTCACGACGATTTGGATGAGGCAGATAGATAGTTTATTACCTGGATTAACATAATATTATAGGATACTGTTTTCACTTCCATCGGCAGTCCCCAAAGACTGCCCCTCATGTTTTTTTTTATCAACAATCGAGCTACCCATTGCTCTCCGTCCGCAAGCCCGCGCCTACGGTGGCCGGAAATCGGCTCGCGATTCCCGACGCCCAGGGCGTCTCCTACGGCGGCGGCTAGGGGCGCGAGGTCGCAACATTTGTCTCTCCCTCGCGCGCTCCGCCTCCTCCTACTATTGCCAAAGCGTCATCAATTGATGCCATTACCGCGTAACACACCTGGACGGTCTCTAAACAGAAATGATATCACAAGCAAATTTGAGCCGTGTGTGGTCAATACCGGCGTCAAGCAAATTTGCGCAAGCAAATCGCAACGTGTGTGGTCAATACCGACGTCAAGCAAATTTGCGCAAGCCTAAGTTTGCGCAAGCAAATCGTAACGTGTGTGGCTACCAGAATTTGCTTTTAAATTTATAGAAAAAAAATGCTAGATATATTCTTTACCCGGAGGAAAAAACCGTTGTGAAAGCTTCGGCAGTTATATGGTTTTGCCAGATAATAAATGCGACGAAAACTAAGTATCCTATATTTCTAACAATTTTTTTTACATTTTTGCACTTATTTGGTTCTGCCAGAATACCCTCGATATGTAAGTACATACAAAATAGGTATACGGGTATAGGTAGGTACAGGTATAATAATAAAAGTTCCGAGTTGGGATGAATTTATCCCAAAAACAAACTTAACATTGTAGTTGAAAAACATGTTCTCCCATACATCGATACACGCCACGGTGAATTCTCCAACTGCAAATGTAAGTTTGTAATCGCAGGATTTTATTTTTTTATTGGATAAAACTACAAATTAACGATTTACGGATATCCTTTAAGGGTTCCGTTTTTCCTTCAGAGCTACGGAACCCTAAAAACGAATATTTTACAGTCACGTAAAAGGATATGTCTAGAAAACAAAATGTGTAGTGAACACTTTTCTTCCATATTCCGTATGAAAAGACTTTCAAAGAACATCATAAAAGTGCTCGATCAAGTTTCTACAAACATACTAAACATTTTCATACATAGCTCCTTGCGAATGGGCGACAAGTTTGCATCGTGTCGCTTACAAGAATTCGCGCCAATTCCTTATAATTTATTGCCCTATAAGGTCCTCCTTTAATTTATTACATAATAACCGTGCGCGATATATTAGAAACGTAAGATTGTGTATTAATAGATAAACTTGGAGAAGAAAATGAAAAGAAAAATGTGAACAAAAAAATATTTAGGACATGACATATTTATTTAATATTATACCAGCGCCTCGTCCTCGAGATTAGTAATTTACACATGTAGTAACGCATAGTTCTCACCACTCATGCACTAAGTTGAGAAAAAATATTATATCCTATTTTTCTTTATGGCAATTTTATTTGACATAACTTTTTTTTTTTTTTTTTTTGTGGGTACTTTGTCCAGTTCCGCTCTCAGACGATTGTCGCCAGTCATTCGCATTTTAGTGCTCAACCACTCAACATCTATTTAGCGTCTTCGCACCGTTTGTTATAAAAAAAAATACCGAAATGTAAGAATTCTCGGTCGCGTAAAGTAGACATTATAAAATAAAATAAAATTAAAATAGTTAGAACTCAAAATCGTAAAAAACAAATTAGTGCTTCTGAAAGTGAATCAGACTTGGAGGAAGCTGTTTTTCTACACGATGAGGATATTGTACCAGGTATTTACCTACCTACTTATTTATTGT
Source organism: Conistra vaccinii (assembly GCA_948150665.1). Taxonomy (NCBI): domain Eukaryota; kingdom Metazoa; phylum Arthropoda; class Insecta; order Lepidoptera; family Noctuidae; genus Conistra; species Conistra vaccinii. Next base: position 11,140,345 of record OX411334.1, on the reverse strand, counting down.
ACAGTGAAAACTATGTTAATACCGCCCTGCTTACGTATCTACGTACTTATTGAAGGTCTTTAAATGCACCCTGAACAGTCACTGGGGCTGTTTCAACGCATTAAAATACGGTTAGCGTTCCTTCCGCTGGGGATTGTAACCTAACCTAAAAAGTATTATGATGTACGAACAATATTAGCAAAATAATATAATAATTATGTAGCTATTTATATTCTTTGTATAAAGATAAAAGCTTGTGAAATTAATAAAAAATAGTCATGGACTTATTCAAGTTCAATTTTAAATCGTTTTTAAGTAAGTTATTTAACTTACGTAATAAAATTATCATATCTATGATACATTTCAGACACACTGCGCACTGGCACTACGACTAAATATTGAATAGAATAGAATAGAATAGAATATTATTTTCGTAAAACATGGTATACAAGGGTGTTAAATATAAATTCAGGCACAAGCATGTTTAGCTAGGATAAAACATAGCATGCAAAAATTTTAAAGACAAGTTAAGCAACAAAAATCGTTCAACATTTTTTATCTATAAATTCTTTTAAACTATAAAAACTACACTCGAGTAACCACTTATGAAATTTAATTTTAAATAATTTTGTATTTAAAGCTTTGAAATGCCTTGGTATTTTATTATAAATGCACACACACATTGCCAAGCAGTTACTATTATATTTAGATAGTCTAGGCAAATCATTTAACACTAATTTGTACGGATCTCGTCGGTTCCGAGGATTGACATCATTTGCAGTCTTAAATAGTTGCTTATTTTTCATTACAAACACAGATATTTCGTAAATGTAAAGCGATGGTAACGGTAACAAACCAAGTTTTTTAAATATTGGTTATTAGAATGGCCACCAAGATGAAACACTTATTCAAGTTCACTTTTTAATCATCTCTAAGTAAGTTATTTAACTTACGTATTCAAACTATCATATCTATGATAATTTTCAGACACACTGCGCACTGGCACTGTGACCAAATATTGGTTATTCGAATGGCCACCTGAAGAGGAAACTGTTCAGTTTCGAATTAAAAATGTGATTAACTTCACCCAGGCCCTAGTACTTCCACGGACGTACCCCCGAAGAGTCTTTACTCATTTCGGCAATATTCCTGATCCCGGAATTCTACAAATTTTAGGCAATGGTCCTACTTACTAACACAGACCAATACGGGTCTGAAATACGCAACAAACTTGCCAACCGTTTTACACATTTTCAAAGGCGTTACGAAAATTTGACCTCAAAATATCTATTACCTAAAAATAGAGTCCAAGATGCCAATAAAATAAATCTTAAAATTAGGACGGTATGCTGATACCACAGTTAAAAGCGATAAAGGCAAATAAAACGTAACAAATAACTTGTTTAACCAACATTATTATTATAGTGTTGCAAAAATTCATGAATACAAGCAGAATTTCATTTTATTTGATTTCAAAAATGACATGATCGAACATCGTATTTATACACCAAGTACCTAATATACCTTTCTGTTCAGTGAAAATTTCGTAGAAACATTGAAGTCAGCTAGTATTCAATCTGCCTATTAGCCTTTTCCCAACTATGTTGGGGTCGGTTTCCAGTCTAACCGGAACACACCGGATTTTGCATGGAGCGACTGCCTGTCTGGCCTCCACAATCCTACTGAATGCCCGTAACAGCTGTCAGAGATCTGCGAATTAGGGCCGGGACCAGCGGCTTATCGTAATTTCGTAATGGACGACCACCCATCCACGAACCGACCGCGGCAAGTGTGGCTTAACCTTCGATTGACCCGTGCGGCAGTTGTAAGTTAGCCACGAGCCCCTCCGGATGGGTACGCGGAGAGATCCTGCTAAGTACGCAGGCCGTTTATCTATCAACATTGGAAATACCATTTACATTGTAGAACAATTCCTCGGCTAATGAGGACCGAATTATTTAAAACTGAATAATAATCAACTCAAAATAGGTGCAGTATTCATTCCTGCATGAGAAAATCAATTTGTTTCAAGTATTTTCTTGGTACCAAAAACAAAAATGGCAAGATGCCTTTTTGTTATAAACAAGCTGACCCGACAGACGTATGTTCTGTTGAAATTTCAACCATCGTCGTTCATATAAAAATCCCATAAGAAAGACGTTTAGATTTTCCTGAATTTGAAAATTTCCCGGGTCAAATTTTTCTTTCCATAAAAACTTTATTCGGACTATTCCTTACAAACAAAAAATAGACAATCCTTCAGACATTCTCAAGTGATGCGCTTACCAACGCACAGCATTAAATTTTTATTTATAATGATTTAAATAAAATCCGGATAAATTGGTTAAAACGTACCATTTTAAATTAGAAGATTTAAGAACTGCATTAGAATTGTAACGTATTCTATAATTTTATGGTGAAATGGCATCAATTGACCTCAAAGGCTCGTTAATTATCTTAATTAAGATGCACAAAGAATCTCGAAAATATCTAAGATTCTGCTTCGAGGGTAAATTATACTAATTTAACGTTTTTGCCATTTGTGTTAAGTACAGCTCCATACGTTTTTCACGTGATAATATATGTAAACCTAGGTAGCTTTCCACTATTTGTTGTTTATACGATTAGCTCTTGCTTGAATATTCCTACCTGGAATGTGTATAGATCTAACTAAAGATTATTAATTTAACTTGATTTCATTTTAATAAAGGAAAAAGCAGTTTGCACAATTTCCTTCTACTAAATTCAGATTCAGGTATGATAATACATTCACATCGAGTTTCAGATTAGTTTAACAACAGTTAAAAGATTATACTAACGAAACCGGAACTTGTCATATTTTCAAAGCGAAACGTTGTAACTTTTGCATAAAGATATCAGGATTATTAGTTTCCTGTTGTCCAGCGATCGAATACGGATGGCGGCACAATCAAGAAATGGAAATTAAGATATAAATATGTCAACACTAAAGGTCTATTTATATTACATCCATGAATTTACCTGAATAATTTCAACCATACATCATTTCTTTGACTGGTGGCTAAATAAAATAGAACGTTCTGAACCTCGGATTGGTGTTTACCAACTTGAAATATATTTCCTGACGCCTCAACGACGGGGTGGGGGGAACGCCTGTGAAGGAAGGTCTTCGAGCGGGCAGTGGTCGAATACTGAACGAGAACCACACATAAATTATTTAGAACTTCTTGCCGCATTTATTGCCCTAAAAGTTTATGTTATAAAGTTCTTTAATTGTCAAAAAGCATTGTCAATTCAACAGCAGTAGCATACATAAATAAAATAGGGGTATAGAATACCCTCATCTCACAAAAATAACTCGTGAAATATGTTAACCGGTGAAGGTAATATATAATTAAGTAAAGCAAAAAGGCTTTCATCTTTGCCTGGTACATAAAGTCTAGTGATCATTGTAATTGCAGATTACGTATCATAAAGAACCTGCCAGACATAAAACAGGCGCTGTCCGATTGAGCCTTTGGCAGTCTCACACATTCGATCACCCAAAAATTTTTGTTTTATTAGATTTATTAAGATAATAGATATATTAAGTCGCATAAATAACAAATGTGCCACATCATCGAGACCCAGATGCATCCGCGATGGACTCGTTTACAGTTTTATGGTCAAATTAGGATTCCCACGCATTCCCGACATTTTGAGTCATACAGTATTATTTTCCGAATTTGATTGTGAAAATAATAATAGACAAGGCACGGGGTATCATGGTCGCACCCTTATGGCCAACACAGCCATGGAACCCCGTGTTTGGATTTAATAATTAGTTGAGATATATTAATATAATGCTAGCATCCTTAGCGCCTACCCGCATGAAACAATATGACATTCACTTGACGAAATGGTGAAAATTCAGTGAAATTAATTCGTTAAATGTTTATGACGCCTCTATAGTTCTGTACCCACAGTAATTACCTTTTTAACCCAACTCTTGTAGGATGGTTGTTAATTATGGTAGCCTCAATTCATTCGGATCTGTTCCTTCCCTGGTGCCGAGCCCAGTACCAACTAAGTAGTTAGTGACGGAGTAAAAAGATTCCACAAAGGGGTTTTTTACACTAAAACCACCAAGAACTAAATATGACGTTACCTGGGATACCAATTTAGTATTCTTCTTTCTTGGCATACTTGTGAGGAATTACCCTTAGATAAGCTTACAAATAAAACCATTACTTTACTGTCTCTGTCGACCGCACACAGAGTTCAAACTCTCTCTGAGATAAAAGTAAGCAATGTTCAAAACCTTTCTTAGTGTATCACAATTACTCTGTTATTATTTATATTTCTGACTTCTAGACCGGGATTTCAACAACCTACCAGTTGTAGAGAACGCAACCTTAGGAATATTGACGATTTATTTGTTAAAATAACGAAACTTCGTAATCATAAACTAGTAGGAACGCAAACCCTTGACCGCTGGATAAAGCATACACACAATTAGTGTGGGCACGGTAGACGGTAGGCCAACTTCATAGAAACGGACGAAGCGCGAGCTATACCTACGCGCCTCGATCGAGGTATGCGCGAGGTACGCAGACAGTCGCGTCTGTGCCGCAGTGACGAACGAACGGTGTGTTGTTTTTTTAACAATAACCGCGCTATTTTTACACTAAAAATAAATTCAAGTACATATTTAATATGACGAGTAGGATATATTGTTGCTGTTTTTGGTTGCATGAATTTGGCAATAACGCATCCAGAGATAACTTTTTTTAGATTACCTGGAAACTTTGAAAGGTATTATTATTAACAAACAACAACAACAAAATTATTTTATAGTCTTACTATAAAATAATTTTACTTACTGGTAGGTAGGTACTGTAGAGGCTTTATTCCATTCGGTTTGAAATGCAACCTTTATGTGCGCGTATTGATGGCAGTTAGAGGAAACAAACATTAGGTTCATGCTCAGAGTAATAACTAAAGCATAGAGGGAGGGTGAAATTTCTCAGTCTAGTCATACTCTTTATACTTATGACACATTCCGTGTGAAAAAAAAGGACAGGTATATAGTTATAAGGACCACCACTGTCCACTTTTTTGGTCTCGGTAGTGATGTGCAGAGAGGTGTCGATATTAATTTATTTTTGACAGATAATTTATATAATGTATTGGATGTACATGTCGTATATTCCATGGATGATGTAACGTTGTAACGTGCCGTTTTGTAAGGTATATAGTGGAATGCATTAAATATTTGTTAGAGCTTTAATTCTAGGCTTCTTTTAAGCATTGGCAATTTGGTTTTATTAAACAAACGTTACTTTAATTAATAAAAGCAAATTGCCAATGCTCCTACTCAACGCAATGCGTGACCTTGGGTCGCAAAAGAACCCATTTGGGTTAGCGATTATCTGTTCCATCTCCCCCGTCACCGTCCTGGCAAGCCCGGCCGTCAATCTGTGCGCGCCTGCTCGACACACCGTCACATGCTGGCTAGGGAGGTTTACGCTCCCGTCGTCGCTCATTCTCAGCTCCACTACACTTGCCCGTGACCAGTGAGACCTCCCCTACAGCCGCGGTTGTCTCAGTTTGCAACGGTTTCCTTATTTTATAATTGACTACGTATATAGTCATGAATCCTACTCCTTAACTCAGTGTTAAATCCCCATATTGGGGTTCAAAGTTCCAGCTTACCAATATCTCCAAATTTGCGGCTAACCACCCAGGTTACTCACATCGAGAACCATCACTGGCATCCGTACTTTATGTTACGGCAAACTAACTTCCGGTGTATCCGATTGCCGACGAGCTCCGCGCCGTGTACATAACCCGCGTGGCCGCGTCGAGCTGTCTACGGGTCTGGGTCGACCAACCGCCGACCGCCATCGCCATCCTCCTTTGTCCACACATTTCTCCGAAACTCGTAATCGGATCGAGATCATTTTTTTATTTTTTTTATTGGATTATGTATTCTCAACTTAGGGAACAGTACGAGGTTTATCAAAAGATTTCATGGGTATTAGTTTTTTGCGCGAAACCCTAAGTTTGTTTCTAAAACAAATGTTATATATTTTACTCCTTATGTCATAAGCTATCTTCCAGTGGAAGTCCCGTCAAAATCGGTACAGCCGTTTCTGAGATTAGCCGGAACAAACAGACAGACAGACCCCGAGGGACGAAAAATTGAATTTCGTAGTATGGATCATCTATACTTTCACGATCCATTACAACAAAAACACTTTTTTTTTGTCTATCTGTCTGTCTGTTTGTTCCGGACAAACAGACAGACAGACAGATAGACAAAAAAAAAGTGTTCTTTTTTGTAATGGATCGTAACTATATACTTTCTTAAGCATTTAGTAAAAAGCTGTTATTTTGACATTATAAACAGACACTTCAATTTTATTTATTTGTATGTATGTATAAATGTATTTTTGTTGTATGGATCATATACTTTCATATGCATTTAGTAAAAAGCTGTTATTTAGACACTACAATTTTATTTATTTGTATTATACAGATTGTGGATAAAAATAAAATAAATTGAAAATCGCACAACACTCCCTGCTATATAATTTATAATATCTCTGGCGTATTCTGAAAGAGCACACGGATCATAAATGTACTCATGTTCATTTGTTTCCAACAGCGATTCTTCATTCTTCATGAATGACATCGAAATTGGCATTTAATTTTCATCTATTTCCATAGCATCTGAAGAACCCTGAAAAAGTATATACTTTTGATTTTTTCTCCGATAGTGCAATACAAATAATATATTTTAGAACCTACTGTCTGATTTTCAGCTACAGTTTGAAGTTGACACAATGTTAAATGGACAGCTTGTAAAGATACCGTACTTGACTTTCAGCATGATTTGTTGTAGGAGAATTGTGATCAATTCGTATAATTTGCAATGGCTCGAAAAGAAAACGATATCTTCTCCAATTTATTAGCATGTAATTATCGTATCGATAAAAAGTATCTACATTACCTACATTACTAGCTTAACATAACCTCACAATTTAACGAATTTATTTTTTGAAAATAAATTCGCTATCACAACATAATTTGTAATAAAGATAGTTTGAAGGTATCATTATCAATCTAATATGTATGTTATCAGTGATCACATCCAAATATTTTGGGTGATTTTATACGAAAAATGTAAAAAAACACTTACCGATGAAAGCTTACAAATTCATTGTTTTTTTTCCGTGACGAATGTGATTTACACGTTATCACAAAACAAGCCATGTTAACAGACTATTGATAAGTCCTTTGCACCTTTCGTTTTTACAAAAATATTCAAAAATCTATTGGTTTTTAATAAAAAATGACCAGCACCTCAACCAGCACACGTACTGATATTCACGACGTAATATACGGCTAGATCAAATACTTGTACGGTTAACCGTTTACTAGGCAACTATTGTGCTTTTTAAATTGGTCGTGTAAAAAGAGATCAACTGTGACCGTTTTGACAATTTCGGTGCGTCCATTTTTCTAATCTATAGACTCCCTCTATGCTTTAGTTATTACTCTGAGGGTTCATGATTAGAATAGGAGAAAATAATAGATAGTCGGCTGACGGCTGTCAGGCCGTTGGATGTAAAATGTATTGTAATAATTTGTAGTTCCAATTCTAGAAATAATTATGTTATGCGATGCCAATATGCGTTTAATTTAGTATCATCCCGGTACAAGTAAGCCTTAGAGCTTACATTATGGTGGAGGACGCCGTACGAAGCTGCCACCCATTTTTTTTCAGACGAAATGCAATTATTGATGAATAAGGGCGATTCCCCCATATAAGTATTAAAGAGAAGCATATCGCATGGAAGTGTTGTTTTAGGCGAATAAACGACGCCTAAAGAATCGAAAGCTAAGTGGTCTTTATTAATTTTTATAAAAATGGAATATTTCTCGGGCTACAACGGCGTGTGTCTGCAAAGCTTTCTAAATAATTTTAAGCTCACAGCCACCTTCAACGAATGGGAGGAAAATAACTGGGCACTGATTCTACGCGCATTTCTTGTGGGTCCAGCTATGATTTTCCACGGTTACACGTACCATGAGGGTATGAATTTTGAAACGTTGTGTGACAAACTATGGGCCGAGTTCTCGTGCAAATGTCACAAAGGAGAATGTAGGGTGCAAGAGAAGATTGTACAAGTTAGAGAAAGCGAACAGGAAGAGATCGCGACGGTAGATATTGATGCAAATTTATTTTCTAGCGGAAAACAAGACGAACCGCTAGTTACTGAGCAAAGCTGTAAAGATGACGATGATGTTGATGACGAGCTCAGCTGCCAAGGATGCAGCATCGCCACGGACGAGGAGGAGTCGATCGAAGTGTTCGAGAATGAACACAAAGAGGAAATTGTCGAATCGGGTCAGTCCAGTCCATTTATTAATTCTGTTAGTAATGTTTCAGAACAACAGAGCATATGCCTATCTATGGAGAATGATGATCACGATGATGAAAATCTTAAATATAACATCATCGCTGATCAGAATTATGAAGATGATAATGTTGAACAATCTTCTGAAACAAAGGAGGTTGACCAAATCACCTTGTCTACCAAAATAAAGGAGAATGAGCAGTTATCATTGGTACCAGACAAAATTATTGAAGTTAAGGCTGATTTGGAGGTAATTGTAAACAACAGTCATATTGTCGAGGATGACGTCGAGTCTTATATAGTCGAGTTTGACGTAGAATCACGGTCAGTCGGAGTTATTAGTAATGACTTTCCAGTGAAAATTTATAATAACAAACATAAATATAATGTGCCATCGCAAGGTTGCTTTGCCATAAACTTGTCATTCATTTGGAAAACAAAGTTCATAATATTATTATTATATTATATTATCACATTATTGCAACAACAACGTGCTACAAACAATGTAAGAAAAACACCAATAAAGTTAAAGGGCTCATATGTTGGGGATACTCAAAGTAAAAACTTCGTACCAAAACCAAATAAATTAAAAAGGTTGAAACCTAATGAAATTTCTTTAAAAAAATTTACTATTTTTAAATATAACTTTTTTAGAAATATTTTAAAGAGATTTAAAGATATTTTTACTAACATAAATAGTTGGAAACTTCTTCTTTTAAGGATTTTGTAATTTTTCAAGCTCATCATTTTCATTTTATCATGTCGCTACATTATTTTTGTAAGATCAGCAGGGCATGTAGGATTAATCACTTTATTTTGTTTCATATTCTGATGTTATGGCGAACGGAGGAAGAGAAAAAGATGTCCACTACAACGGCATCATAGTATTTTTTTTTTTTTTTTTTAACTTAGGAGGAACACACTCCAAGGTTATTGATTAATGTCGATTAATGTTTTGATGGGATAATAATGTATTTTGAGAACTGTGATCCTTCTCGAAGGGGGGGTGATACTTGGTCTAGGCTGAGACCAACTTTGCTAATGGGGCATAGCCTCGCAAAGTGTGTCGATTTGACACAATTGGTTTCTGCTGATGATTGAGGATCGACAGTTCAGACATTATGGACTTGTAAGAAGATTTGGGGTTTAGTATTGTCGACGTGATGATTTTTCTAGAGGTTTACCTTTGGAGTGAGTTCGTGAGTTAGGAGCGTTCGATCTTTTGCAGTTCTGACTTTATAAGGTTGAATGAAGTTTAAGCCATTATTGTTTGAGGTTTCAGTATGATTAACCCTCTCTGGGCTGATATGAATGTTGTCATATCATTTTATTTGTTTTTAGGAGGATGTGTTATACGTTTTTCGCCAGTTTTGGTGTAACGAGATTTATGCGGGATGTAACGATAGTTTGTGTGAGTGCACATTGGCACCTATTAGTATTTAAATTAAGTAGTTGACACTTGTCGTAGTGTCACATTATCGCGATTAGTTCATCCTGACGTAAGTCTTCTCCTGCAAGAGACATACCTCATATTGTTAATTTTATTTCTGGCGTTAGGCAAATATTATCTTAGATATAGGTAGGTTAATTTAATGTTTGTTTCATATGGATAAAATTGGACACTACGTTAGCCCTATTTTATCCAGTAGGGGCGTAGCTGATGTAGAGGCTTCATTCCATTCGGTTTGAGATGCAACCTTTATGTGCGCGTATTGATGGCAGTTAGAGGAAACAAACATTAGGTTCATGATTAGAATAGGAGAAAATAATAGATAGTCGGCTGACGGCTGTCAGGCCGTTGGATGTAAAATGTATTGTAATAATTTGTAGTTCCAATTCTAGAAATAATTATGTTATGCGATGCCAATATGCGTTTAATTTAGTATCATCCCGGTACAAGTAAGCCTTAGAGCTTACAGTACCTACCTACCAGTAAAAGGAAATACTTATCCATTAAAAATACACACAATATGTACATATTGTGTGTATTTTTAATGGATAAGTATTTCCTTTTATCTCCCGAAAAAAAGATGTCTGGATTAATAAATAAAGTGAATAGAGTAAAGGAAAGTGATAACACGAGCGAAATAGGTAGTTATAGGAGGTTCATGAATTAATACGGTAGGTACGCTTGTTTTAAAACCTCGGGCATTTGTGTTTTGTTTTGTTATTCAATTCACAAAGTATTTTATTTATTTGTGTAGATAAAAAAAGTATATTTACAATCACAAAACTAAATGGAAACACAAAGTAGGCAAATGTAATTAAAATACTGGAGGCGGGCAGCCCTATCGCATGTTTACGTACCGCGCGGCTGTAGGCACTTATTTCTAAGATATGGCTTAGTTATTCTACCGTCTACCGTGGTGTGGGGTTGACCCGAGCGTGTTCAGTGCACACAGCGCGAGACACAGACATCTCGCACAAAACACGTTTTTATAGTACTATATATTATTTTATAGTATTAGTACATAATTGTCTACAGCTAGCTGTGATAGCTATTATCTATGAGAAAAATTATTTCTTAATTAGAATTAATTTTTTTCATATTACCTTTTGAGTATTCAAAGGAAACGCTTAATTATTGTCAATCCTAGAAGTACAAAGTTGATCTTTCCTATTATTGATTGTAACAAAAGAAATAATAATACAATTATTTTGATATTTACAAACATTACTTATCATTGATAATATTTCCGCAATACTCTCAAAGTCTACATGTGTAAATTACTAATCTCGAGGACGAGGCGCTGGTATAATTAATGATTAAACGAACTTACCTGTACGTGAAGTTCTATCATAATTATACCAGCGCCGAGTCCGAAGAGATTAGTAATCCCACCCTCCCAGTGCTGTACCTACGAGTACACACCCCAAATTGTCTATGGTGTCTCGGAAATACATCAATGAACCACAGGATATTTTACTCTAAACTAAATGACTGGCGACAATCGTCTGAGAGCGGAACTGGACAAAGTACCCACAAAAAAAAAAAAAAGTTATGTCAAATAAAATTGCCATAAAGAAAAATAGGATATAATATTTTTTCTCAACTTAGTGCATGAGTGGTGAGAACTATGCGTTACTACATGTGTAAATTACTAATCTCTTCGGACTCGGCGCTGGTATAATTATGATAGAACTTCACGTACAGGTAAGTTCGTTTAATCATTAATTATAACAACTCGTTCAACTAATCCAAGATTATAGTCCCAGAAGACGGCACATGAAGTCATCAAAAAATCATTTAAGATCGGGCAAGATTAGCAAATTAATAATTTGATGAAGCGTCTCAAGAAATACGTCACGAGGCATCTAAACGACGAGGCGAGTAAACCTAACTCAAGATTAAAACCACAGATAACTTTAATGTGAAAATGTATAATATCTTTATCAGATCTTTCTTGCTATAATATGAATAGTATCATCATTATCAGCCTTTTAATGTTCCCACTGCTGGGACACAGGCCTCCTCTCTGAGAGAGGGAGTGGGCCGTTATCTACCACGCGGGCCTAGTGCGGGTTGGTAGATGTCACAAGTCTTCGAATTTTTGGTTCTAGGACATGCCGGTTTCCTCACGATGTTTTCCTTCACCGTTTTGAGAGCAGTGGTGAGGAAATAATTTACACAAAGTAAAGCGCCTGTCTAGGTTTGAACCCACGACCTACAACTCGTAAGTCGCGGCCGTTACCACTGGGCCACCACTGCTCTCACTATGAATAGTACTGTGAGGGGTACGTGTTCGTGTGGGGGGTCGAGACGCTTTTAGTATTGGATAAATATGTATGTTTATAGTGTGCGGGTTCTCTTCAATGATACAGTGATACGTTATATTTATAGTAGGTTTTTAATTAGATATTTAAAGAGAAAATATATTATAACATGAATACGCGCCTACGAAGTGACAGCTAGCCTTCCGCTATTTTCTATATAAAACAAATATTACGAACCTATTCTAAATTAGAAAGTGACTCATCAGATAGTTCGAACTGATATATTCATAACAGCCAGTACAACATAAGGTTGATAATACAATAAAACCTTACATGAGCTACGCCCACCTCGAATAAAAGCACAGGAAAATTGCTTTTATTCAGAACATTCGAACAATCTGACTTTCCCTACCTATACCTATACGAAAAACTACCTAACAGTGGGAAATCATTTACACGGCTGAGGTCTTTCTCTTACAAGAGATGGCTTAGTTCATGACAAGCGAGTCGCGAAGGCCTGACACTACGCTAAGTGTCAGCCAAATTAAATTATAGTATGTGCCAATGTGCACTTAAAAAATTCAACGCTGTCATGCCTAAACCATACCGCAGCAAAACCACTGTAAAAGGTACGGCAAGCCTCGGGAAACAAACAAACTGATATGACAATTCACATCGACCCAGAAGGGGTTTAGAAGAGATAAGAAAGAAACTTAACATCTAAAACCTTAACCCCATCGGACAATGTTGAGCCAGAGGGAATTCAGGATCAAGAAGTAAGTGTCCAACCAAAATAACTATCTCATGGCCACACTCCAGATGAATAATTCTCGAAAATTCATCACATCGCAATAATATCAAAATCCCAAATTATTAGTTCATGTTGACTGAACTGTCGATCCTCAATCATCGGCAGAAACCAAATGTGTCGAATCGACACACTTCGCGAGGCTATGCCCCTTTAGCGAAGTTGGTATCAGCCTAGATCAAGCATCATCCCCTAGTATAAAACTCAATCCCCATTAAATGTCAGTCACTCCTGACTAAACTGTGGGTCCTCAGTCATGAGTTAACCAATTGTGTTTATCAAACACATTTTGCAAGGGCTATGCCCCTTTTAGCAAAATAGATGTTAACCCAGACGGAGTGCCATCCCCCCCCAGGAGGGACCACAGTATTTCAAAACTATTTACTTCCCTCTTAAATCACAACGATAAATTCTGGAGTGCGTTCATGCTAAGCTAAAACAAGAATATAATTTGAAGACGATGAGGTTGACACGTTCCCTCAGGCTCCTTGGCGACATGAGGAGTGACACCTCACTCGCTCCCGGCCGCGTCCGATGTTTATTCCCCGCATATATAACGAAAACACACATAACAATGCATTAGTATAATGTAATTAATTACTAAAATAATGTGCTAAACTATTATGATGTTTACATCTAAATGACATTAGCCTAATTATAATATGAACGCTCTTTTAAAATAAAAATAAAATAATTACATTCTAAAGTGACATTGATATGAAAGGAGGTGACACAATAAGAAAATCTAATATGTATAATGTTCCTAAACTTCTTATTATTTAATTTTAAAAACTCATATTCTAAAATGGTAAACTTTATTATAAAATGTTTATAAGCTTTCGACCTTTTTAATTTATTTGTTTTTGGCACAAAGCATTTCATTTTACTGTTTCTTGCAAACATGGTTTTGTTTTTAATTGGTGCACTTCTTAAATTGCTTTTAGCACTTTGTTGTTGTAATAATATAATGATGTAGTATAATAGTAACATGATGATATGAAATAGTAATAATATAAACTTTGTTGGCCAAAAGAATGATAACTTTATGACAAAGCAACCTTGCGATGGCACACTATGTTTATGTTCGTTGTTATAAACTTTCACTCGAAAGTCATTACTAATATCTTCATTCGTCACTGACGGTGACTCCACGTCAAACTCGATTAAGTCTTTGTTGGCTTTAATTGAGTTTAAATCAATCAAAATATTAACTTGATGCTCATTGCTAATTATTTCAGTCGAAACTGGGGTTTGGGCAATCTCCTTTGAATCGGAAAATATTTCAGTCGAAAATGGGGTTTGGGCAATCTCCTTTGAATCGGAAAATTTTTCAACAATATCATATTTATCGGATTGGACAGCGATGAGGTTATGTATAGGAATATCCTCCTCGAGACCAATTATTTCATTTGACGAGGGAACATTCTGGTATTCTGAAACATATTCAAACTGTTTAATAATTGGACTGAACTGACCCGATTCGTGAATTTCATCCAAATTTTCGTTTTCGATTGAGCCGTCTTCATCATTTGCAAGGCTGCGTTCCAGGCAGCTGCACTCGTCATCATTATTATTTTCATCATCACTGCGCTCCTGGCAGCTTTGTTCAGTTTCAAGTGGGATAATATCCAGTATTCCGCTAAAAAATAAATCGGTATGATTATCTATGTTTGCAAGCTCTTCCTGTCCGCCTGCCTCGGACATTATTTGTACCATCTCTTCTTCTTGCAACGTATTCATATTTCTATGACATTTGCATGGAAACTCTTTCCTTAGTGCATTGCACATCGAGTCAAAGCTCATACCTTCATGGTACGTGTACTTGTGGACAATCTCAGCTGGACTCACAAGAAATGCGCGTAAAATTAATGCCCAGTTGCTCTCTTGCCATTCATTGAAGGTGGCTGTAATCCTGAAATCATCTAGGAAATTCTCTAGGCATCCGTTTATACCTGAGAAGTACTCCATGTCGCACTTTTGTTAGAAAAAACACTTTTAATAAAAACCACTTAGCTTTAGTTTCGGCTCCGGTGAGGAGCTGGCATCTTCTTCAGCTCTTTCTTTGCACCGATATGAGTTAATTCCTATTACCTACGTGTCGAACTGTTACGTGTCGAATTATGATTTTTTTTTCTAAATTATATTTTTTTTCTAGTGCAGTATTAACTGGCTCTGCATACGCCTTATTTTAAAGCCCGGTTTTAGGCGCCATCCACCATGTGTGAGGGGTACGTGTTCGTGTGGGGGGTCGAGACGCTTTTAGTATTGGATAAATATGTATGTTTATAGTGTGCGGGTTCTCTTCAATGATACAGTGATACGTTATATTTATAGTAGGTTTTTAATTAGATATTTAAAGAGAAAATATATTATAACATGAATACGCGCCTACGAAGTGACAGCTAGCCTTCCGCTATTTTCTATATAAAACAAATATTACGAACCTATTCTAAATTAGAAAGTGACTCATCAGATAGTTCGAACTGATATATTCATAACAGCCAGTACAACATAAGGTTGATAATACAATAAAACCTTACAGTACCTATGTTGTATTGTAATGCTGTGCGCAGACTTAATAATCAAGAATCTCTATAAGATAGACTCTCGCCACAGTATAAATATGGACAGTACAGAAACAACATAGTAAGCGTTCGAGACACGTACACTTACACAGACGCGCTCATTGACGAGACCCCATTATCGCGGTGCTGTCAGTTGCGGGTGCCGTGTCGAGACCAGTGATCGCCGCGATCTTTTTAAATAAGCAGCGTAGGTAATTATTTCAACAAATAGGCCTTGTTTTCATACTGTTCATATTTATTTTAAGTTCATTGTGCTCTCGCTTTGCGAAAACCATGATGGCACACACTAGCAAAAAAACAGATTCATCTATGAATCTGTTTTTTTGTAGTGAATTTTCACAACTACGTCTACGTAGTTGTCAAAATTCACTGAAACACACCGCAAGCTAAAACGTTTTTGATCCCAGTGTGCGCACTGTCGAATAATGAAATATGTAGACAAAATCAAAACTTAACAGCACCTATACGAGCAGAACTTCTTCGCTTAAACATTATGCAAAAGTGTATAAATAATAAGGAAGACAAGAGCTTTCATCGCTCAGTGACTATAAAATGACATCGTACTACGGACATTAAAAATTCAGACCTAACTGGAGTAAAACTCTTCGTAAATCTTAGAGATTCGAGTTAGCCTGAAGTGACTTGGCGTTATGAACTGAGCAAGATTGAGCAACATGAATTTACAATTGGAGTTGACGTTACGGAGCAGGGAGCAGCCAACTTTATATACTTTTCATTGCATCACACGAAATACTTTGCTACTTGAATTTTCTGGAGTATCCGCAAGTTTAAAACATTGACTTTTTCTATACAAATCTTGTTTGGGTTATTTATGTAACAGGTACAATGAAATTAAATAAAAAATCAAACAAGCTTCTTCTCAAACAAAGAAGAATTGTCAAATTACAAAGACAAAGAAAAAAGAAAAAAAATATAGTCACAGACACACGAGCATATAAAAAACATAAGAAGTCAGCTCAAATACGTAGTGATCATACTCTTGCGTTATTTATTCACGGGAATAAGTTACTTTCCTTCATCACAGCCGATTTGTTTGTTACTACACCGTTGGGAAGTTATATCAGTGTCGATTTGTAGGGGAAATACAATATTTGAATATTGAATGGTTCTTAAACCATTTAAGGACATCATTTTCACCAATAAGATTACGTTAAAATCGACTATGTTTCACAAGGAGTCATCAATTGAGTTTCTCTAATGATTTTAATTAAATCAATTTGGTTTTCGTTCAATACATAGGGTGGTAATTTTACTAATTGGTTAGCATTATTAGCTTTCTAGATTCCACTAACAGCTTAATTTAGACGCAAAACTGATCAGAGCCATAATAATCTCGAGCATTTTTTATGAGCTATTTAATACATATAATCAAAATAGTTATTGGATATTGTTTCACGTATAATTATTTATGACGTAGTGTTTTTAATATTGGTACTTTCTAATTAATTCTCGCTCATTTATTTTATAACCTGACTTCGGGAAAATCATTACTTGTAAACTCATTACTTGCAATATTAATAAATGCTATTATATCCATTTTATCCGTAGCCAAAGCCTTCATTAAGTAATGAAAAAAAAACTGATGATCGTTAAGTTATTGCTACATTAATTTATCAAAATTTAGTCTGTTGATATTTAATCATGTTCACTAAAGCTTTTTTATAAAAAAAAGTCCCTTCAAAATTCAAACAAAAATCGTGTCCCTAAAAATTCAAATTCTCAACACGGCCATTTGACGACAAGGCATCAACAAAATACGGTTACAATTTACACGCAAAAGTGGGGCAATACCGTATATGCTATTACCCTAAATAATTATGTGGACCGCGAACCAGACTGGTCCTAAGGGAAATTACAAACAGACCAGGGGTTGCAGTCTTCACTCTTTGCCGCCTCAAATTGATTCTGTTAAGCTGATGGTGATACCTACCTGGACACGAGGGAACAGGTTATAACAATATGATTAATATTTGAGCAGTCAGTGCCTTGTTTTATTACTCAATGCTAGTAGGGAAACGTGATTGAGATGGCTCTTTGTTATTCTAGTAAAATGATCTGTTGATAGAATCCAGAAAGTGGTAATAATAATTACGATGAATATTTCGGGAATGCCTCTACTGTGTGTGTTAATGTGAATAGGGAGCCGTGATTGAATTAGCCTTATGTGGATCTAGTCGGACCTAGTAGATTTCATTCATCAATTCTACTCTTGGTAGAATCCAATCGAATTGATGAAATCATGGTTTCATGTGACCACTCAACGATTTAGACCAGTGGGTGGCAAACCGCGGCTCGCGAGCCGCGGTTTGTCATTTGACATTTGTGAGTGCGGCTCTGTACAAATGTCCATGGGTGCAAGCCTAAAGATCCGCGCGTGGTTGGGGTTTCTGTCGGTCGGTCGGCCAGTCGACTGACTGTGGTGGTCGATGATGCTTTGAGCATATTATTATCAGCCGGTATGATGATGATGATGAAAGCAACCTACTTCTTAGCAAGTTAATTTTTGGACACACAGAAAACATTGGCTCTCATAAGAAATCTTAGTCGTTATAGTATTGATTTTTGGCTCTATTGACTAATGAGTTTGCCGACCACTGATTTAAACTGTAATTATAAATCCATTTGAAGATTATTCAATCAGAGAAATGAAAGCAGTTAATTTCTCATCGTCCTAAAAGTTAATTTCAAAACTTAATCACCGTAAGAAATAAATTTAAAGACACAACGATAAAAATGTTATAACAAAATGGATTCTTTGAAATCCAATAAATGTTATAGCTTTTTCGCAATAAAACAGTAGGTGTGTTTTCACGGCGTAATAAAAGCTAACTAGACTAGTCCATTACCAAATGCTTAGCGACAAGCTAACGTTACGTTTAAGGCCCTTGACATAGAATTTGTATACCCTCAAAAATAGACTTTATATACAAACAGCTACAGGTGAAAATTGCTTGAAATATTATACATAGTGTTCAAATTTCTCGGTTTACGTGTACAGGTAATGCTCAGGCGGGAATTCACAGTCGGCTTAGCACGGCATTTTTACCAAATTCTTTGAGGGAAAATATTTGTAGTTCATCCAGTGAAAATTCCGTCTAGATTTAGAGGAAAAGGAGGTCCGGTTTCCGTCTAGTTTTTTTTTTAGTTTTTATGCTTTGCGGCCGACAAAAATAAACTTTACAAAAAAACTTTACAGATAAATTTAACTTTGTAATAATTACCAGCCGAACCAAAAGAAAATCCCAGTACCTACCGTAAACTCTTTAGAAATATTATACTGAAAGCTGAATTTAAATGTTGACTTTACTTATCATACTGTAGAGGTTCATAAACGTTTCCATTCTATCTTCATTTTCCTAAATTCAGTTTATATGACATTATCAAAATAAGTTTAACTGAATATTATGAATTAAATTAATATCTTGTTTGGAATTAAAATTAACTAAAATATATTATCATTCATAAAAAATTTATTAATAATATATTTTCATATTTGGCTCACGTCTGATTATTTCGTTGATATTTCGATATTTCGTTGTATTCATCAATATTGAAATTGACGTCAATGTTCCACCAAAAATTATTCAAAGAATAAATTCGTAGAAATAAGATGATGAATTCAGGATAGAAATTAAAAAAAAGCAAATAATATCATTGAAATAATATTACCTGCTTTTTAATTTTACATAATTATATATATTTAATTGTACAAAAAAGAATTATTTTTAAGAATTATTACCTTTTTTCTATTGAATACAACCCAGCAACGGACTTCATTCTGTTACGTAGTTTCTCTATTTTAAATGACAGTTTTCCCCGAATACTTGATAGGTATCCATGTATAATTGTATATAAAACTTCATACTGTACACGAAGTGACTGCCTCGCCATCATATTCTTGAAACAAAACAGGGCTAAACAGATTTCTACGATAAAATCTATTCTTAGACTTTCAAGCTTCCAATATTACGTGACCAAAATAGTGAATCGAAAACCTTTCATTAAAAATAGATGAGTATCTATCAGTAAAATGATAGTGTTAAAAATTCATCAAGTTACAAAGCCGAGAAAAGTGACGTTTTCAAACTTTATTGGATTTACGAAGCTTTCAGTTTGACAGCGGTGACTTTGAAATGGATACAACGGCGGCGCTTGGATTAAGTTGGCTTAACTATTTAGTATTGATGTAATAATATTAAGTAAAATTCAATGTCTGTTTTTGTATTCTCTATTTATTCTAATTCTAAGATAATATTCTTCGGCTTTGATAAGTTTTAATTTTCGCTTGAGTCTATTGATGTTTTTTTTGCTATATTGGTGCTAGCTGACATTATAGCAAATAATTTAGTTTAATGTTTTGTGTTGCCTAATGTAAATTATTTTTCATACTATTGTATAGAGTCAGGTTTTTCTACCTAAACAGACGGCTCAAACTCAAAGCATTTATTTCAAATAAACCAAGAATAAACCAATTTCAGGTACTTTTGAATTGACAAGCTGTGCTGCTGGGGAATTTGTTGCGCCACTTCTTCTTCCCAGCTAAAGCACTAGGAAGTGGTGAAGGGTGAGCGTTTTTGGGGGACTGTCTTATGTAATTTTGACGTTCGAGAGGTGTTGATTCTCAACCTAGATTGAATAAATGACTTTTGAATTAAGATTTTTGAATTTTACATGTATTACTTGGATTTAGGTAGCTAATGGCTTTATGTAAGATTTAGAGTTAAATGTTTTGGAGACCAAATAGTTTCAAGTGTTCAATGCCTTATTATTTTAGCCAATGTATACAGTGTACAGTGGGTTCCAGAGAAACTTCACCCCCTAGCAATGTAAAAAACAATGCAAGGGGGTTAGGTTTCTCTGGAGCCCGCTGGACGTTCATTAAACTGGCAAGTAACTATCCCACCGCTGATCCTCTTGTACAGAGTAGGAACAGAATACAAAAGTAAGAACTCCAAAAAATATGATCATAATCATCATCATTTCAGCTAAAAGACGTCCACTGCTGAATATAGGCCTCCCCCAAGCACCCATCCAGCGGATTCCTGCGGCCATCACAAGGTCATCGGTCCATCTTGTGGGAGGCCTTCCAACGCTTCGTCTTCCGGTACGCGGTCGCCACTCCAGAACCTTTCGGCCCCATCGGCCATCTGCTCTACGAGCAATGTGCCCTGCCTATTGCCACTTAAGTTTGGCAATTCTTTCAGCTATGTCGGTTACCATGGTTCTCCTACGGATCTCTTCATTTCTGATTCGATCACGTAGGGAAACTCCAAGCATAGCCCTCTCCATTGCCCTTTGGGTGACTTTTAACCTTCTGAGGCCCATTGTGAGCGACCACGTTTCAGTGCCATAATTCATCACTGGCAACACGCACTGGTCAAAGACTTTCGTCTTGAGACACTGCGGTATGTGGGACGAGAAGATATTGCGTTGCGTAAAATATATGATGAAGAAGAGAATAAAGGTACAATTCCGTATATAGCCAACTGTAGGTGACAGTAGCAGGTGACGACGGTGACGTGTCGCTACGATACTCTGGTTTCTAAGAATTTCTAAGAATCGAATTTCTATGAAGTCGCCTCTAGCCTGCTGCTGCTGCCTGCGGTCGGCTACAGAATGGTACCTTAATGATCTCACCTTATTAGGTACGATCGAGATTATAAATAATCTGAACAGAATCAAGCAATACTAACGAACATTTTAATACGAAAGAACATACCTACTTAATTTATTTATCATCCCATGAATAATAATTATAATTTGTATTCATGGGCTGATTTATTATTGTAATTATATGACTGTGTAGCGCGCTTGATCGCATTCGAAAAACAAATGGATTTTCAAAACAATTATTATTTGTCACCGCCGTTACCATAGCAACGCGATCAACAATATCACACTCGACTTGCGTCTCGCAATTAGCGATGGTTCACTGAACGTTAATTAAACGTAATGGCTTGATATTTAATCTGTGTAGGCTAAATTGCTCGTTTTATCGAAGATAAACACTGTTTAGGCTGTCAAGGGCGATCGATTTGTCGGCAATACGTACTTGAATACTCATCATACATTTTTATATCGACAAGGTTTTGATCAACCGACTTGACATCACTCTTCAAAATTCGAATG
Source organism: Conistra vaccinii (assembly GCA_948150665.1). Taxonomy (NCBI): domain Eukaryota; kingdom Metazoa; phylum Arthropoda; class Insecta; order Lepidoptera; family Noctuidae; genus Conistra; species Conistra vaccinii. Next base: position 11,118,725 of record OX411334.1, on the reverse strand, counting down.
TTTTTGAAGTTCGAATTCGGCTTGCGAGCTGTGTGTCAGTTCAGTCACAGTATAATAAACTAACAGTATTATGTTTCGACAGTGACCTTGAAATAATTACCTACGGCTCTACGGCTCCTCGGTAGATAAACCTTCCCCGTCCGCGCGTAACAACTTTTATCCAGCCTGTCCCTCTTGCTGTCCCCCCCAGCGAACGCCCTAAGCCGAGGTTCGTACCCCACAGGGGGTGCCCTTAGCGAGCGTTCGCCTAGTTTTTATTTAGCTTAGTTTATGCCCCTGGCTGGAGGCTTTGAGTTTCGTTAGGAGCTTAAGGCAGCCACAGGAAAGTCCGGTTAAGCAGCGAGTACCTTAGTGGTATTACTGCGAGATGCCCTAGCCAAAAAAAAAAAAAGCGCGTAACTACTACGCACTCGAGACTGTTGCGTAGATACTGATATGTACACCTGGATTTCGAAGCGCGCAATTTCGGCTGATTTCTATGAAGATATTTTATATTGTGAATTTGTGATTCAGTTAAGGTCTGAAGTTAATAACATTCCATTTAGTTAAAACTGAGCGAGCATGTGTCTAATGCGGTCCCTAGATGATCTGTCTGATGTCTGTCTGATGATCTGGTCTGTCCACTGGAGCGGAGAGGAGAGGAGAGGAGCGGAGATGTGCCATTATTAACCAATCAAATCTAAACTCAGGGGCGGAGTCAAGATTCTATTGGTTAATATTGGCACATCTCCGCTTTTCTTTTCTCCTCTCCGCTCCAGTGGACAGGCAGCCTTAGAAAGTTATGATTATCTAATATTGCAAATCAAGATCTGCATAGCTTCATAGACAATTAGCTCGGGTGAAAAGGACTGCTGAAAAGTGTTTTTTTTTATCAGAACTATTTTTACAGGTTAAATTAACTATGATAACGTGAATTAAATTGTGTGGGCTATAAGTAACCATGACTTATACGTACATTGCTTTGAACTAAAACTCAAACTGACATATTATTATCTCCAACATAAACCTAGGCTAAGTTATAGTCGATAGTTCGATACAACCTCTAGTGAATCTAGAGGTTGTATCGAACTATCGACAATTGAAAATGTTCTCGTTCCCACCATTGGAGTTTCACTTCGCTGCCAAAGCACGCACATCCAGCGTATGTTGGTATAACCAAAGTGGACAGGGGCCACAAACATACGGTCCGTCCTGTTTGATTTCTACCATTTGAGATTCACGGGCTATTTCACGTTGTCCGAATAGCCACTACTAACAGAATAAATTAAGAAATGGAACAAAATTTATATGAAATTATCTGCCAATTAAGTTAATAGGAACTTTGTCGTAGGTGGTGAAACAGACCCTCAATGTTCACTTTATGGTTTTAAGTTATAACAATACATGGTCATTGTTACCAAGTACAATAATAAAATGATTCCTAAATATTTTCAAAGAATAATCTCGAATTAATAATCCAGTGTCAATTCACGACCAAAACTAGACAATTAAGAGCATTTTTCCTAAAATTTGGCAACGTCGCAAATAGCTGTCAAACCTGTTTTGATTAATTGGACAATATGGCTAACTAGCGAACTAGAATATTAATGTGGGATTATTTTCTATTAAATTAAAATACAAAGATAACCGTGAAATGAAACATTAAAATCAGTACAGTAGAATGGAATGTAAGATGAATGAACGAGAGGTTGGAGTGGGTTGGAGTGTGAGAGAGAGAGAGAGGGTGAATGGCGGACGATTGAAAACTAACGACGACGTAAAGAAGAATAAAATTGTAATAGTGTTTTAACGAGCCAAAAATAAACGAAGATACCAAACAAAAGTGTTTCTCTCATCAAGCCAATATCCTACAATTTGGGGGCTCGTCCGGGATTGACGGGAAACATTTGGCTGCAGCGGATCGCCGGCGTGTGGCACGCGATACGCGATTCGAAAAAGACGAAAGACGAACGAAGAAGTAGCTGGGTAATAAGCGGCGAGGTGGCTGCTACTATTCGCTACAAACGAAGATATCCACTAGGAGATGCCTGGGGATAAAGAAATTCGGGGTGTTGATACCGGAATACCTACCGGCACCGGTACGGCGGGGGCGTCGGCCATGATGTCGCTGGATGCTACGTACGGCATAGGTAAGTTCAGTGGCGAGGACAAAACCTATTCTTCGTCAAAATGGGCTGCCGACATCGAGGATAATGCTGAAATATTTGGTTGGACCGCCCAGCAGAAGCTTATCATCGCTCGACGATCGCTCGTGGGTACTGCGGAATTGTGGCTTAAATCCGAAAAGACGTATAAGTCATACGATGAGTTGAAGACGGCTGTTTTCAAAGAGTTTCCAGATGCATTAAATTCAAAAGAAATGCATGAATTCATGGCAAGCCGCAAGAAAAGGAAAGAGGAATCTGTGTACCAGTATATGCTCATTATGAAGGAGTTGGGTAAAAGGGCAAAATTTCCCGATTACATAGCTATACAGTACATAGTAGACGGCATATCTGACTACGAAAGCAATAAGGCGATATTATACGGAATTACATCGTACAGCGTGCTGAAAGAAAAACTCTCGATTTACGAGACTATGAAATCAAAGATGAAAAGAAGCAACGAAAGCAAACATAGTGCGGCCAGTGCGAGTAAACAAAGTGGTGACAGTAAGCAGAAAACATCAGGCGAAAAGCGGTCATCACCATCCGGTCGTGTGTGTTTCAAGTGTGGTGAGAAGGATCATATGGCCAGTCAGTGTCCGAATGGTGTGAAATGTTTTCGGTGCAATAAGTTCGGTCACCTAAGCAAAGATTGCAGCGGCCATGTTGTTCCTGCAGGGCTATTGGCTATCTTTTTCATGGTCAGTGACTATCAAGCTTCAGTTGTACAACCGAACTTTGATGACAACTGAGAATTTCATAACATTGGTATTGCGTATCAACGTAAGTGGCTATCACGTTACGGTGGCTAACAGGCCGGGCACGGTGCTCTTCATCCCAACACTTGACACCTCTAGTTCTTATCGACTATTATGCGGCTAAGTTGAGTGACGCCTTTTGAGCGTTACAATACTTAATTTTAGGGACCATTTTAAATTAACCGGTTTATATCTACACTTGTTCAAGGTTATTTGTTTTCTATAGGTACTTATATTTATTGTATACAGAATCTGTTGGTAAACCATACATCGCAATGCTACATATATTATTGTAAATATTAAAATAATAAATACTTGAAGGTGTGAGGAATGTACCTTATTATTTTATTCATCATATTATTATTATTTATTGTTTTTTTTAACATAATTCACAAAATAAATATAGTTGTATGTACTTATTACATAAAGTACATCATTTTTTATTTTGATTAAATAAGTTTGTGAAAAGAATTTTAAATTATTACACACAATAGAATATTAAAAATTATCTAGCATTTTTTGGACTTTATTCACATAAATTAATCAATAAAAAAAACTAGTATAATTATGTAACAACAATAAAATAAGGATTTAGATTATTATGAGCAATATACACACAATAGAATAAAATTATCACTATCACTCTCTCGGCAACTGCAATGGGTTACTAGCGTCTCGTAAACGGCGGCGTCTCTCAATTACTTTTTTTTTTCACTCTTCTTCAGCAAATCCCGGCAAAAATTGACTTTCCATACATCAGCCACGAACAAGAATCACAATAAAACAACAAAAGACGTAATATTTACAAGTTTCACATAATACTGGCTTCGGTGTTCATCACTAGAATTTCAAAAACACTACCTTTGAGTAGTGTCTTTCACGAAAGCCACTAATAACCAAGTGACTATCAATTTGATGTCCACTAAGCTTAGACAATCGCAATCTTCTATTATCGATACAACAACTGCTGTCAAAATGTGTTACGGTGGCCATCAGCGATACTGAGTGCTTATGACGTCATCCTAGTTAGCCACTGAAGATAGCCAATACGAAACTAACTGTTTGACAGCTAATCGTTACACACTTTGCGAAGTGATCATCATTATGAACTGTCAACAGAGATACGCAATAGCCCTGCAGGTGATGCATCACAATCGAACACAAAGAACGGAAGCGGACGCGGAGCTGGACGTTCAATGTGTGTGACCGATAATGTTGGTAGCAGTGACAACACCGAACGAGTGAACGAGGTGAACAACGACAGACCGAATGGGTCGACCAGAGACACCGGTGATGTTGGTACTGCTGTTGACAGTTGTCAAAGCCGTAGCTATCAAAATCAGTTTGACGTTTTGAACGTAAACAACAACAAAACGAACAGGTCGGTGAAAAGTGTTAAAATGTGCGGAATTACTGTAGATACGTTGATAGATACGGGTTGTGACTATAATTTAATAACATCTGAATTGTTTTTCGGGTTAAGCGACGTCGCATACGTCAAAGATAAAGTTATACTAACAGGACTAGGATCGGCGAAGGTGTGTACTCTGGGTAAGTTCAAAACATTTTTAGAAGTTGACAATAAAAGTTTTGAAACCTGTTTTTATGTTGTTCCATCAGGTGTTATTCCCTATCAGGTCATATTAGGTCAATCTTTCTTGGTAAATGCGACTATCTTATTAGACAAAGGTGCAGTCAAGCTTATGCCACAAGATGATTACAGTCTGTGTTTGTTAAGTTTACCTACCGAATCTGAGGAACCTATTTCTCAGATCCCTGCGTTTCAAGAGCTCATTGACAACTATAAGCCATCAAAGATTAAGGAGGCACCTATCAAATTAAAGATTATTATGAAAGATGATATCCCAGTTGCTCAGCGTCCAAGAAGATTAGCTATCAAAGAAGAAGAAGTAGTTAAGCAACAGGTTGAAGAGTGGTTGGAGAAGGGAATAATAAGACCTAGCTATTCGGAGTATGCAAGTCCATTAGTATTGGTCAAGAAGAAAGATGGTAGTTTTAGAGTTTGCGTAGATTTCAGAAAAGTAAATCAAAAGATGGTTAAGGATGAGTTTCCCTTGCCAGTCATAGATGACCATATTGATAAATTGAGTAAATCAAAAGTTTTTAGTACACTAGATTTGAAAAATGGTTTTTTTCATTTGCCTGTAGATGAGGACTCGGTGAAGTACACTTCGTTTGTGACTAGCAGCCCAGAAGGGCAATACGAATTTTTACGGGCACCTTTTGGTCTGTCTATATGTCCAAACTACTTCAGTAGGTTCATTAACATAATTTTTAGAGATTTAGTTGGTCAGGGAATAGTTTTAATTTTTATAGACGATATAGTAGTCCTCGCTAAAGATGAAAAAGAGGCTCTAGATCATCTCAGTCTATGTAGTTTTAAAGGTAGCTTCTGAATATGGGTTAGAAATTAATTGGAAAAAGTGTCAGATATTACAAAGAAAAGTAGAATATTTGGGTCATGTAATTGAAAATGGAACGGTCAAACCATCACCTGGTAAGACTGATGCAGTTGCTCGTTTTCCAGAACCAAAGTCAACCAAACAGGTTCATAGTTTTGTGGGGTTAACATCATACTTTCGCAAGTATATTGAAACTTATGCCATTATATCTAGACCATTAACTGAATTACTAAAGAAAGATAAAGCATTTTACTTTGGAGAAGAAGAGAGAAGAGCATTTGAAATTTTGAAAGCTAAACTTTGCAGTGAACCCGTGTTGAAAATATTTGAAGTTGGCTTGGATACAGAGGTTCATACAGATGCGTCAAAGTATGGATTTGGAGCAATTCTTTTGCAGAAAGATAGTCAAGATGGAAAATTACACCCTATTCATTACATGAGTAAGAAGACCAGTGCTACTGAACAAAATTATCACAGCTATGAGCTGGAAGCTTTAGCAGTGGTTGAAGGCATTAAGAAGTTTAGAAAGTATTTATTTGGGATTCATTTTAAGATTGTGACTGACTGTTCAGCATTCCAGAAGACGTTGTATAAGAATGAAGTATCTACCAAGGTGGCTAGATGGGTCTTATTCCTTCAAGATTTTGATTATGAAATAGTTCATCGGTCAGGAAAGAAGATGTCACATGCAGATGCACTAAGCAGAAACCCACATGTTTACCTTATCCAGTCAGAATTGCATGCAAGAATATGTAAAGCCCAGAAGGAAGATGAAAATTTAAATTTAATAAGAGATATTTTGAAGGAGAAAGAATACAAAGATTTTTACATTGAAAATGATTTAATTTACAGAGGAGTAGAGAAGAAATTAGTTATACCAGAAGTCATGGACACCGAAATTATAAGAAGAGCACATGAAGTAGGACATTTCGGAAAGAAGAAGACCATGGATATGATAGAAAAAGATTATTACATAAAAGATTTAACTAAGAAGATAGATAAAATAATATTTGGATGTGTTCCATGTATTTTGGCCAGTAAGAAGGAGGGAAAACAAGAAGGCTTCCTCAACCCAATAGAAAAAGGAGAACTTCCATTAGAGACGTTGCACTGTGATCATCTTGGTCCATTGGATGCTACGAAGAAATTGTATAATTACATTTTGACTGTTGTTGATGGTTATTCCAAATTTGTTTGGATATATCCTACGAAGACTTTAACATCTAAAGAGACAGTAGAAAAACTGAAAATTCATCAAAAAGATTATGGAAATCCATCAACAATTATCACTGACAAAGGGACAGCCTTTACAGGAAAGGATTTTCAAGATTATTGTAACCAAGAGGGTATTAAGCATCACACTGTCACTACAGGCATTCCAAGAGGCAACGGACAAGTTGAGCGCATCCATAGGGTAATCATCTCTGTATTAACTAAGATGTGTGTACAGGAACCAACTCATTGGTATAAGCATGTAAGTCATGTTCAAAGGGCTATCAATAGTACCTATCAAAGATCAATAAATACCTCACCTTTTTACTTGTTTATTGGAACAAAAATGAAGCAGAAAGAAGATATTCCAATTTTGGAATTAATAGAAGAAGAATGCAGGCAGGATTTTATTGAAAAACGACATAATTTAAGACAGGAAGCTAAAGCACACATTCTAAAAGTACAAGAGGAAAATATCAAGTCATTTAATAAAAGAAGGAAAGAAGAACAAGAATATAAAGAAGGGGACATAGTTGCCATTCGCAGAACACAATTTGGAAATGTAATGAAACTAAAACCAAAATTTTTAGGGCCATATAAAGTTGTCAAGAAAGTAGGTAAAGGAAGATATCATGTGCAAAAGGTAGACCTTAATGCGGAAGGACCTATTAAGACTTCAACGGGTGCAGACTGTATGAAATTGTGGCCATGAGCTTATTCTGTACTCACTGTCAGACTAGCTAATCTCTTACTCATCCTATTTTGATAGAATGTGATAGGTAGATGCTAAGTATATTATTTAGGTAGGCATAACCTTCATTAAATCCTTTTAATGATGTGGTATAACTTAATCTTTGATGTGTCCGTATATCTTTGAAATTTCCTTAAAATTTAATTTTGTTGCTATAAGAAGTATGTACCTACTTACCTAACTTTGTGTCACTGTAAAAATTTGAGTTAGAATTTAAGATGTGTAAGATTTACCAGTTACTTATAGGAAGTAACTCATCATTGTTGTTGTAATAAACCTAATTTTGTTGTAGTTCAGTATTAATGACTAATGTCACACAAACAAATGTTAACATGAAATCTGTCATGTAAATCAGATACTTATTTTTCTAATAATGATGTAACACATTGTGTTGTTGCATAAGTAAGTGTGTTTAATTGCCTTTTAGTTTTAATTTGAGTAGCTAAAGTGCATGTTGTTAAAATTAAATTCATAAAGATTTGTAAGTTGTGCTGTATAATTAAGTTAAGTTCAAGTTGAAGATGATGAGGTATGTAAGGTAGTAAGGATGATGGAAGACAGGAATTAGTTAAGTAAAATTCATTGTTAAATTTTTCAGAAGTTTATTTTGTTTCTTTCACAAACTAAGTTGTATTATTGTTACCAAGTTCCATATAATATTTTGATAGTAATTTAGAATCTAAACAGTTGTTGTGTAAGAGTTTTCTCAGAAGTAAATTCAAAGTTTGAACCATTGTATTGTAACTATTGTAAGTAGTAAAGTAGTTTAGTTTAACGTAGCATAGTCTGAGGTCAGACTATAAGTCAGAATGGCCGAACTGTGGGATTATTTTCTATTAAATTAAAATACAAAGATAACCGTGAAATGAAACATTAAAATCAGTACAGTAGAATGGAATGTAAGATGAATGAACGAGAGGTTGGAGTGTGAGAGAGAGAGAGAGGGTGAATGGCGGACGATTGAAAACTAACGACGACGTAAAGAAGAATAAAATTGTAATAGTGTTTTAACGAGCCAAAAATAAACGAAGATACCAAACAAAAGTGTTTCTCTCATCAAGCCAATATCCTACATTAATAATTAATGAATTGCAATTATAACACTGAATTTGACGTTGTAACCGTTTTAGGTGCATCTAAAACTAAATATTCGGTGTTAAGATATTAATTATTGCATTTCAGAATCAATATTCTAGTTCGCTAGTTAGCCACATTTCTTATTTTCATAAAGAAATATTGCAAAATTAATCAAAACAGGGAAATAATTGACATCTTTTTGCGACGTTGCCCACTTTCAGGACAAAAGCTCTTAATCCCCAAGTAGTACTTGGGGATTTGGATGTTAATACCTACATCAAGAAGTCTCTTTAAATATTGAATCCTAGTAGGTACCTACCATTATTAACATAACGAAGACCCAGGAAAACCTTTGTGAAAGTAGGTATAGTAATTATTGTAAGAAACTTCTCACACAATGCCTTACTCTAAAATAATATACTTAGTTACTCTGAAATTATTTGGCTTTAGATTTCAAAGCGACCTGAAACTAATTCTAGGCTTTCTGGAAAATATATTCTTATTCAGTTTTGAACAAACACCACTGTATAAACATAACATAACATCACCCCATTTTTCCCCGAAGGGTGAGGCAGAAGTGTACGGTCACCAAAAGAGTTAAGTTACCAGTTTTGTAGGGCACTCCAGTACAAAACTGGATACTTAACTCTTTTGGTGACTGTACATATAGAACACCCACATTTCGCCAGTTACATTTAAGTCCCATGTAATCCAAGTGGGTCAGTCTATTGCCACTGTAAACCTACCTGTGGGGTACATACCTCCATGCAATTTAGGCGTCAATCAAAAAAACAAAAATAAGTTTTGAATTATGTCCCCAATCTATTACTATACTCTATGGTTCAAGCAGTACGGTTATGGAATGCCTTGCCCGTGTCGATAAGGCGTGCTCAAACTTTGTCCACTTTTAAAATTCTTGTAAAAAAACACTTCCTCTCTCCTTAAATCATCATTACATATAGGTAGTTCCTTGCTCTTGTTCATTATTGTATGTATATATATATATAGATAAGTATATGCTTTATGTGTGTTTGTATTTATTGTATATGTACATAAATGGTACACCACTGACTACCTGCAGTATTGTCTCTCCTTTTTACTTTAATCCATCCAAAGGTTGTCTGTAAAAGATCGCTTTTAGCGATAAGACCGCCCATTGTGTCACCCTATGTAAAATTTCTACATTTATACCTGTACTTTTTATGGTATACATAATAAAGAATATTCTATCTATCTATCTATCTATACTCTATGGTTATCATTAAAAATGCCTTCTCTCTTCTTCTCTCGTTTTTCTCCCTTGATAATTTGATTATGTTCTTGAACCTATGTGTGTGCTTAATGTTTTCTGATCTCCTTTTAAATACTAATAAATAGGTACTGTTCTATACCTATATCTATCTAAATCCTTCAATTGAAAGATTACAATCTAATTTAAGTAGTACTGATAAGATAACTGTTTCATGAACATCTCCGTAACTTAACTTATCGTAAATCTCTGTCCCCTATCCCTTTACCTATCTACTTTAACTATCATTATCATAGTTTAGTAGGAGATCAGAATGCCAAATCTTCACATTCAAATCGCAATTGTCAAACTTATCAAAAATGTTGGTAAATAAATTGTATTTTTGACAGATTGCGAATGAGACACGAATGCGAACGTTCTTAAAAACTACGGGAATTGCTCTCCTGATATTTAAAGCAAGATATTATAGACCCAAGTAGGCTGTTTGAATAACTTAATAATGACGAGCTACCTCATTTACGGAAGAAATTGAAGTCATCTTAAGAGGAGCTCGTGGCTAAGTAATAACAAAGTAGGTTAAGCTACGCTTTCCGGGGTTGGTCCATAGATGGGTGACTATCTTTACATATATTATCGACACTCCTCTGTGCCTCAGAAAGCACGATAAGCCGTTGGCCCCGCCTGTCATTCGTGGACAGTCGTTATGGGTCGTCAGAATTTCGAAATTTTGACAATCAGTCATACCTAGGGGTATCGTATTACCCAGTAACTGGGTTGTGGAGGTCAGATAAACAATCGATCCACGGAGCGACTGCCTATCTAATATACTGGAAGCTGATCCCAATATACCCAGGGGTTGGAAAAGGATAGGCAGGTGATGATACATATTGTATGGTTTGGAGTGATTTTTTTTTTGTTGTGAATGATGCTTTTTCGATGTTTTATATACGATATTTTACTGGTTTACGAAGTGTTTTATTTTTGCGTTGGTAATCCTTTTTGAAAGCAACTTGAATTAAAAATATAATCTACCAACAGAAGGCCAATTCTCGTACTTAAAAAACGTTTACATTCAAGTCGCAATCTGTCAAACTTGTCAAAAATGTTAGTAAATTGATTGTATTTTTGACAGATTGCGAATGAGATGCGACAGCGTACGTTCTTAAAAATTACGGGAATCTCCCCTCAGGTCAGTAGGTTAAGGTGCGATATTGGCCCAAAAATAAAGTGAGCATCAGAGCCTTTGATTTTGGTATGATCGTGAGCGGCCTAATCCATAAAGACTTAAATGGGCAAATCTGATGAAGAACTTTACAAATATATTTTCGGTGGCCTTTCGTGTAAGTACACGAAAGACCACCGACAATATATTTGTATATAAAAGTTAATAGCTGAGCAGGTGCTCAGCTATCAACTTTTCGCCCTGGATATGCTTGCTCAAAACCCCTCTGGGCTCGTACCACGTATATTTGGGTCAAGTAGGTGTTGAAGTTTTTTTATGGGACAGTTAATATTTTTTTGCGATTATGAAATAGTTTCTATAAATAAATAATTTTTGCAATAAAATTAGTATTTATAATATTTCGTCGATTTAAGTACCTATTTTGATAACAACGGCTTAAAAATATTTTCATGATTGATTTGACATTTTTTTGTAGTTAAGCTAGCTAAAACCTTTTTTTTTAATCGGGTGCGTTTAAAAACATACAATACCCAAATATTCGATATCCATAATAATAAAGGTTCCTCTACTTTAAATACTAAAAACTTTTCCAAAATATCTTGGTAACCAGTCCACACAACCAGAAAATTCTGCCAACAGCCGCACTGTTGGCAGAATTTTCCTAGATATTTCCAGTCCACAGCAGCAAGAACGTGAAAAAGAGGTAAAGGCCAACAAAGTGGCACAATATTATGAAATATTCCTAGCCTGTGGCAGTCCCGTATAAACCAACCATTGGCACCGAGGAATGGGACCACAGGGACCCACTAATCCTGTCTCGCCGAGTCCTCGCGTGTCCACTGGACTACGGATCCCTAATAACGTGGAATGCTGGCCAAGTAAAGAGGGTAAATTTTTCAGTAGTCTCTCTACTATAAATTGGTGAGATTATTTTGATAAACTCGTCTCTCGTTTATTAAATTTTGTTTTTGAGTGAGTTAAATTACTCTAAAACGATAACTGTTGTGATAACTTAAACTTAATGGCAATAGCCTTTCAAATAACTTTACATTTCATTTAACATTATGTAAATCAATTTAAACAAGATTACAGAATCTGGCGTCGGTATTTAGCGATCCGTCGAGCGCGTGGTGCGTTGGCGGCTCTCGATTAAAAAGTGACCAAGATGGCCGCCTCGCTACCAGTGTCGTTCCGCTAGAATGACAGCTGACATCTGCAATGCTGATATTCTGCTCCGACGTCATTGACAGCAAACGCCAAATGTCATGTGTCGCGCCGTCAGACACACTAGTAGTAGCAAAACACACTGAAATAATGTTATAAAAGATATCAAGATTAAACTAATGTTGTACGGGTCTGAAATAAAAATAAAAACTAATTTATCCGATCCATCATGCTGCCTATTCTGCGCATTTAGTCAAATTGCAATACACTACAATAATACGCAATACCATTAATGTAGCATACGTTTTTCGGCTGACATGGATGGATGGATCTCTGTAATGGTAAATAATGGAAAAACGGTTGGAAATACGAATGGTTCTACAAGTACGCGACATAAAAACATAAACACCCTGTCAAATAACTCAGTAGTTATTTGTCAGGGTATTTTGTGAATTCTGCAGTCGGAGTTCACAAAATAGGCAAGCAATTATGAGCATTAGTAGCACTTTCTGGGCGTCAAATATTAAAAAGTACCATAGAGCCGATCGCAGACCTAAATCTGATTTCTAAAATTAATTTTGTCTGATTATATCGCTCTATAAAATAATCTAAAACAAAAATTCAAAGTCAAAGTTGTCGTAAATCTACTGTGAAAATTGTTTTGACTACACGTGCGATATTATTTCAAAATATTATTAAGTGTTGATGTGTCGATAAGCCACTTTACATATTTTAGCACACAAAAATATTTAAGCAAAGCCACATTTACATTCAAAACTAAATCGGACAAAGGCGATTACAACTTAAGCTGCTCAGCATAAGCTTCATAAACATACACAACATTTCCAGATCACATCTAAAGTCAGCTTAAATTAATGCAGAGAATAAAGTTGAAATTTTAACTTTAGTTTTATCATCAAATATAAACTTTTGCGACATCACCTCATAAACACTTGTTTTTACTCAACAATATTTAATTTTACGCTTCAGACGTAAACAGAGTTGACTAAAATTTAATAAAATATCAAAAGTTTTATATGAAAATAACCAAATTAAATTTCGATCCAGACGCTTCAGAATTTATTTTACTAAAAATTACTGTCAGCTTCATGCATGAAATTCATAATTGCATATTTTTATTGAGAATAACAAATTTTTATTGAGAATTACAATTTTAAAACAATGTTTTATACGCGACTAGCTGTTGGCCGCGACTTCGTCTGCGATCCAGAATGAAAAGTAGAAATAGCCTATGTCCTTCTCTAGGTCATGGTTTACCCATGCGCCATCAAAATATCCGTTCAGCCGTGAAAGCGTAATAAATAAACTCATTTTCGCATTTATACAAAGTTAGAATTAGGATGGCAATACTCGTATACTGTAAATATGCATTTGTTTTAATCAAATATTTAATGCAATACCTCGCGTACCTTACGCGAGTATCAACCAGTGGTTGCTTATAATTCATCATCATCATCATGAGCCTATTAATGTTCGCACTGCTGGGACACAGGCCTCCTCTCTGTGAGAGGGAGTGGGCCGTAATCTACCACGCGGGTCCAGGCTTCGAATTTTTTGGTTCTAAGACATGTCGGTTTCCTCACGATGTTTTTCTTCACCGTTTTGAGAGCTTATAATTAAATTAAATTAATTTCTTTATACGAAAAGCTGTTCATGACAGTGCCTACCTTATTTACTTTATACCTATTGTATATTGACTTTGGTGTCATATTTATATCACAACAAAAATGGTAATCCTAACTAATATTATTAGTGCGAAAGTGAGTTTGTTTGTTTATTGTTACGCTTGTACGCTAAAGCGACTGAACGGATTTGTATGAAATTTGGCACATAGGTAGACCATGACCTGGAAGATATAGGATCCCGATATTCCTACTTGATCGAGATTTATGCGGGTGAAACCGCGGGGCGCAGCTAGTTTCTAGAATAGATAGAAAATACATAATATACCTACTATTATTAATTTAGCGTTCAGGGCGTTGGGCATGTTCGCGGACGCACACGTTGACTGTTTCCACGCCGTGCTACATAAGCGATGGCCCGTGACATTCGGCAGGTTGCGCGCCAGCATCAACAGACACGCGTTACGTCCAATACTAGGTTACGTCTAATAACCACATTAGGAAATAAGTAATTATAATGTTTTTTAACTACTAACACTAGTTTCATAATTTTTACTGTACTATTCTTTGGATTTCTTAATTTATTAATATGCAAAGGCACAGAAAGCACTAACTATTACTTTTACAAATGTTAATATTAACACATTAGTCAAAATAAATTATGATTTCTTAATCTTGTTCCCTAAGTCCTACCTACAAACGGGACTCAAAAACGACCGGTCAATAATCTATACTAACCTACACCTACCTGTAAAACAAGCAAAAATAAAGAGGTCACAAATTCCGTGTCATATCATACATATTACCGATTTTTCGGTTTCCAATACTTACGCCGGTATCATGAATTATTCATGTACAGCTCGGGTGACGCTTATCGATGTAGTCGGGTCGAATGTAAAGTGATTCACGAGAGTGCAAGATTCGTCATCGGGTTTCAGAGTTTGAAGGAGGTTGTTGTAGGAGTTTATTTGTAGTTTGGTAAGTAAAGATGTAGGTATATATTTAGATAGATTTGGCTCTTGTGATACAGGAACTCCTAGTACAAGAGCCAGGGCTACAGAAATGTTTGTGTCTTGAAGTGAAAATAAATTATTATTTTAAAATTGATAAAAAAGTTTTCTTAGTCCCACCGTCTTCTTAGCGTGTCGATGGCAAAAATAAAAACCGAAATAAATACATATAATGTTCTAAGTTTTTTAAATTTGTTTGGCCCAAAACTCTCAGCAACGCGGATACCAGATTCACTGACGCTGCCATTAGGTCCTCACGTGTGCAGGTGACAGGGCATGCGGGGCAATATGGGAGGTGAGCCATTGTCTGTGGAGAGACGCCGCATACACACCGAAGGTCTGAGCCGTCCATGAACCGTTACCAATTGGTAATGGTCACCGGTAATTACCGTAAAGCCCCACTGTTACCAATTGGTAACGGCTGACTCATGCGGCTTCAGTCACTATTGTGACTACAAAATAATGACTATAATCGTCTGACGGCTGATACTCTCTAGGGCCTAACGTATATTCTCGTCATTTAGAAGTAAATTACCAAAAAATGACATATAACACTGAAAAATTATGAAAAATGTCGAAAGTGACGTTTTTTTTTTGTCGAAAGTGGGGTCATAAGTGTTAAACTTAGGTTAGACATAAATCAGCGTTTAGGTGACTTACGTATGTTTGAGTGGTTGTTAAGAAGAGATCCTTACTAATGTATAGTTTCTCCGTGACTTATTTTCTATCTATTTTTCATTTTTAGGGTTCCGTACCCGAAGGGTGCCAAACGGAGTCCTATTACTAAGTATCTGCTGTCCATCTGTTCGTCTGTCACCGCGCTGTATCTCATGAACCGTAATAGGTAGACAGTTGAAATTATCACAGATTGTGTTTCTATTTCCGTTATAACAACATCATCATCATCATCATCATCTGCCTAGCCTTTTCCCAACTATGTTGACTTTCTGTCTAACTAGATGCAGCTGAATACCAGTTTTGCGGCTATAAAAACAAATAATAAAAATAACATAGAAAATTGGGGTCCCCATACAAGAAATGGTGGTAATTTATAAAATTATACGTGCTAGTAGTAGCACATATAATTTAAATTATATTCTTTAAAAAAAAATCTTCATCTGAATCGGTCCGAAACCTAGCTAACCTAACCAATTACTTTTTGTTTTTCAAAAGTATTAAATGTACAGTTTTGACTTCGCTATGGTTTTATCTACAACGTCACATGCACAAATACGCATAAAAAACCTGACGTCACACAAATCCTGCATCGCGCAAGCAGAGTTTACTGCGCGATCAGCATCTACTTATATAACTTTTCGACATCAATCGTCGGTCAGTTGCCAGACACGACACCCGTCTGGTCGGAGGATCCTTTTCAATGGAGAATGAGTGAACTACACACCCTGTTCCTCATAATATCTCTTATGTATAGAAGACGATAAACTATCCATGCGGAACCTATCATAAACTCTATTTACTTTTAAAACACAGTCATAAATACCATAGCAAACACATATAGATTGACGCGAATCCATCGCGTGTTTCCACGACTATGCGGTCCAGATTTCCTGAAATACTCGAAATGTTTCGTGATCTAGCCTCGTCGGTTATGCTGGTTACTGGTTATGCTTTAGTACATCACGGCTGAAAATGAGAATCCATTATCGTCGCGTGTAATGTACTGTAGATTTTGAGAGTAATAAGTTTGAATGTAACAAGGGTTATAATGCCTTGTGGAGATTAATTTTTTGATTAGGTGTGTGGAAGGATTGCTTAGTTGATTGGTGTGCTATATGCATGGTATTTTCTTAGGCAGTCGTTAATAGAGCACATTATCTAATTGGTTTAATATTTTTGGACTTCATTATCTTGTTTGAAATATCCAAAAACATTTCCTAACTGCATGCAGCTAGCTTTGTGGTAGACAAATCAACAGAAATTGTACATTACTGCCGCGGCCGGCAAAAGGTGTATGTGTGCCTCGGCTTCGCCTCGGTTTTGCCTCGGCCCACATTATCACGTTCGTCTTTCAGTGCCTGGTTACGGCAAAGGCTTATCTTAATACTTTTCTCAAATAATGCATGGAAATTCAAACTAAGACAGTTAATTATAAATTCCAGAATCAATGACGAACAACGATAATTTTTCACATGATTATGTTATTTCTTTCTTTTTTTACTTTAAACAGCTCTATTTGCGAACCAAATCGAAATTTAAATATAGTACATTACTGTCGAGGCCAGCAATTAGAGCATTGACGGACGAACGTGAAAATTTGGGCCGAGGCGAAGCCGAGGCACACATACGTGAGTCCATCAATGCCTGGTTGCGGCCAAGGCTTGTATAGTACTTTTCTCAAACAATGCGCGGAAATTCAAACCAAGTAAATTATTTATAAATTCCAGAATCAATGACGAACAAACAAAATTTTTCACGCGCCAATATGGTCATTTGTTTCTTCACAGCTCTATTTGCTAAGCCAGTTCGAAATTGAAATAAAATCTTTGATAAGTTACCTCCTTGGTTGCATGTGAAAGTGAAAAAAGTTAGTTCCATTTTTAAATAACAGGACAGATATGAGTTTTCATAGTAATTTATTTGGCCGCTAAACATGACAGATATGGATTTTTATACTAAGATTGCTGGCCTGATGCTCGCTTGTTTTTGACCAGTGCAGCAATTTCAATTTATCTCGAAGAAGGTTGTCAAAATATGTTCGAATTCCCAAGCATGTTTGAGAAAAAATATTTTAAGTTAGCTCCTTGGTTGCCATGTGTCGAAGTAAAAAGTACGTTCCATTTTTAAATTACGCGACACTTAAGAGTTTTCATAGTAATTTATTTGGCCGCTAAAGACGACATAATATGGATTTTCATTGCCGGCCGCCTGCTCGCATGTATTTGACCAGTACAGGATTTACGATTTATCTCGAAGAAGGTCGTCAAAATAAATGCTATACTACAAAGAAATTAAATATTGTCTTTGTAGTAGGGGCAAAACTCTAAAAGACAACAATATTTAAAAAATAAGTTAACGACGCTGAAAATACTAACACGTAGGTCCATAAGATAGAAAGCATATTTCACGAAATATGGGCGACATTTTGCGCTCAGATTTTGTCGAAGAAAATACCAGTAATTTTACGTGGAAAACACGTCTCCCATATGATATAAAATATAAATTTTACGGTTTACATAATCCTGTTTCATTCAACTTTCTGAAACTTAAAAATTCATGCATAAAGATATTGCGTTAGTTTCACATTATTTTAAGTTTGCATTAAAACTGCATATTTTCTAAACTTTATTTTTGCAGAAGGAAATTAAAAACTTCTACATTGCTGAAGTTAACATAGCCTTAGTCATATTTCCTTGAGTTATTACTATTCAGAGTTTTTTTAATTTTAAATTAGCGTATATGTAAGTACAATTACACAGTAAAAAATACTCTTATCTTTTGTCTTATTTATCGTTATTAAATCTCAAAACATTAAACCTTATTATAATAAAATTACATATTCTATTTCAGAAAAATACAGAAGAAAACATAATTATTTTTGTAATAAAATTACCTAACAAATGCTTGAAACTATTAAAGTTTAAATTGCGCGACGACACTTTGAACTCGGTACGAACACGATTAGGTACCTACAAAAAACAATTACCTACGTACAATTTGTTTACAAAACCTTTAAATGCCTTTTGCTAGAACAAAAACTTAAAAGAGCCTACTTAATTTGTCTCCGTCGCTTCATAATTATAAATGTTCCTACCTAACTCTATTATGGAGGGAAGTATAATGTTTCTGAGTAAAACGAACAAAATAAAACTGGGAGCGTCAAAGAAAACACGAATCACGGTCGCCATTAAACGAACATTTCGTTTAGTCACTTGGGAATAATTAATTGTCAGGGAATTTTTTAGGTTATTGAATATTTGTCACCAAGCTTTTTAGCAGGCATTCTAGTCTATCTTTTATTCATGACCTTGTTGTATTTTGAAACCAGCTACACCCAAGGGATATGTTGCAGAGACACTTTTGACCTACTTTATTTGTAAATATAGCAAAAATAAATAATATTCTTTTCTCAACTAAAAAATAAGGAGCTTATACTTTTCATATCAGCCTATAATCTTCCCACTGCTGGGACATAGGCCTCCTCTCTGTGAGAGGGAGTGGGCCGTAATACTCTCCTTCCTTATTTTTTTAGTTGTAATCAGCCCATTCTTTGATAGTATTATCACTCAATATTCAATTTTCTGTCACCACTCTACGCGCCCCTTTTAGTATTTTTCTCCGTGGGTGTCATTCTTATTTTCATAAAAACCACCGAATCATTTCAAACGAAAAACACAGCTTATAAATCTTTCGCCGGAAAAATATTCACCTTTTTTATATACTTGTGTGACAGAGTACTTAACAGGATAAAAAATATTCTAGTTCCTTATAACAAAAAACAATAACCCACTCAATCCTTTACAAAAAGGGCTCAATTCAATAGAAAACACAATATTCGTTACACAAACGACAAATAGTCTAGGGATTGTAAACATTGGAGTGACATAGGTCAATCTAATCCAATCGATGCACGATGTCGACATTGCTAAGGGAATGTCAACATAAGTCCCCGTCTACGTGGGTATGCATGTAATGAAGTGATGTCATGTGAGGGTGTACACTGAACTGATTAATTTATCTACTGCTCTAGACTTATGACAGCCTGGTACTTCTTCGCTGAGGACCTTTATAGGGTTAATAGTTAGCGAAAAGTAAAGTAGATAGAGGCTGTAGTGTTGGCCTTTGCTATTCAATAATCTATACTTAATGACGGCTGTACACTGTCACCGAAGCACACCGAGACAGGCCGAGTGCGAGAATGTAGATGAGAACGCTCGGCCGGCTTCGGTGTATCACGGCGTTCCTCGCTCACTCTCCGTCCCACATCGGTTTTTTGTACACGAGTCAAAGGATCTTGCGGCAGTTGTGAGTGCGTCGCTGTACACTGTGTCTCCAGTGTTGTTTGCGCCGATTGATAGAGAAGCTAGTTAGCAGACGCAATATCTGCGTCCATCCTCTCGGGGTTCACAACTTCAACGGAACTGGGCGAGAGTGTACATGGCCACACTCGGGCTGAAACCCCTCGGTCGAGACCTAGCGAGAGCACTCGGACAGGAGTGTAAAGCCGCCATAATATTATAAACAGAGAGAGCGAATTGTGTGTGTATACGTGGGTGGGTAATCTCCAGAACCACAGCTTTTATTTGAAAAATTCTTTCACCATTTGAACAGTACTATATTCCAGATGAATATACGCTATACAAAAAGAAGTAGGTACTTACTCGTAATAATACTAATAAAATACTTTTTTGAATTCTTAGAAGAACAGTACTTTTTGTTAGCTTGCTGCTCAGAACATAATACCATACACAACGTGTCGTGAACAGAATACCGTCTTCACATGAAAATTTCACCCGTGCAAACCCGAAGCGCCACTAGGTACTTATAAAAAAAATACTATCGTTATCAACATTGGTGTAATTCGGAGTGCCTGTTGGAATCCCAACACTAAATGTTACTAAATAGCAAATACTTTATGAATACGAACATCACTAGCATGCGCTCTCGGTAGCCATCTCTCTATGAATGTTCGTTCACTTCCTCACGGATCGGGTTCGCGATAGGTTGATACAACATAGTGCTCCTGCCTTGCCTGGTATTTGATTGGATTGGTGATAATTGGAATAATATAATCCCTTTTAAAACAACTGGCTTAATTTTATTGGAAGTACAGTTATCCATCCACACACACATTCCCACATGGTCCTTCGAGTTCAAGAAATTTCGGTGAAGATTCCAGCATCGCCTCTACGTCGGCCGTCGGCAGTGCAGACGCGTCACCAGTTGTCGGGCAGGCACGATAGTTTGTGCAAATTATATACCTCGCGCTCAAAAACCCCATACCTATATACGTTGAAGGAAGTGCAGATTGTATTCTACGTCGGCAATGCAGACGCAATAAGTGAATACATACAATCATACAATCGTCATACCTACCGTAGGTACCTATTCTCCGTCGGCAGTGCCAGGAAGTGTACCTAAGAAAAAACAGGCCATACGTAGTGCCTATCTAGTTTTCCCGTCGGGGCAGCAGTGCAGACATAAAGGAAGACGCATCTACCTGATCATCCCTCAATACCTATATTAGTGCATCAACGCGTCGTTCAACACAGCAAAGTGTGGGTGCACGGCAGCAGCACAGCACACACACACAGTCAAGAACACGGGCGCAGCGATCCGGGACACGGTGCGAACGACGCTTGTACCAGACGAAGTGGGCGGGGCCAACGCGGCATAGCGAGCGGCCGACGGAGCGTTTGTCGTGGCGACGTGGCGTGCGTCTGCGTCAGTGTGTTGTGCGCGGTTTTTTTATAAAAAATATTGTAATCGGCAAAGCAGTGCATAGTTTTAAATACTTAGCTTTAAAATTAGAACATAGTATACCGTAGTGTTAAATAATAACCATGGAGCTGAAGGATCTAGTCGCCGCACGTGGCTACTTGAAAGGTACGATCACGAGGTTACAATCTGCTTGCTCGCAATCATTACTCAGTATTCCCAAAGAAACCTTAGTAGCTAAACGGCAAAAGTTAATTGACACGTTTACGCAATACGAATCCCACAATATAAAAATATTCTCACTCCATCCAGAGGACAAGGAGGATATCGAGCAAGTGGAAAATAGCTATTATTTCATCATCACAGCAATCGATGAGGAACTCAATCGCCGTAACAGTGCTAATGCTAGCGACAATCATTCAGCTCCTAAGTCACAATCAATGCCTAAAGTTAATTTACCTCCGATTGACATACAAATATTTAGTGGTAAGTTCACCGAATTTGTACCATTTATTAACCTGTTTAACTCTTTAATTGACAACAATAAGTGCCTTGATAATGTTCAGAAACTTTACTATTTACGTTCGTACTTAAAAAACGAGCCATATGACCTAATAAAAAAATTACCTTTGACAGGTGAAAGTTATGTAAAGGCCTTGCAAATAATAAATAAGAGATATAATAATAGGCATAGACAAATAAATGAGCACATCAATTTATTATTAGATATTAAGCCGCTATCAAAGTCAACGGCATCTAACTTAAGAGAATTTGTGTCAAATTTAAAACAAATGCTTGCCGCTCTAAGTAACTTGGAGCCTAATGTTAAATTTTGGGATGCTATAATTTTATGTATTTTGTATCGAAAATTAGATGCGTACACCTCTCGTGCATTTCAACTCGAGAGGAACGCCGAGGAAGAGCCAACTATAGAAGCCTTCTTAGATTACATGGATAAACGAGCGCTGGCGCTTGAAAATGCTGAACCGGGGATCTCCTACGGGCAGCCACGCCAATCGCCTAAAGAGACAGGCCAAGCCGCTGGAAGGCTAGTGGCCAACACAGCTGCTCAGGAGCCTTCATGCTTATACTGTAAGTTGAAACATAAACTTCATTCTTGTAACAATTTTAAATTACTGAATGTAGATCAACGAGTAAAGTTTGCCAATGAAAAAGGCCTGTGCAATATTTGCTTATGCACTCACAATGGGAAGTGCAGGTATCACTTTCGATGTGCAAAGTGCAAAGAAGCACACAATACCCTGCTGCATCGTGGCACTGATAAAAATGTGTGCAATACAGAAACCACTGGCTCAGCGTCAACTGCATCATTAGCAGCAAGTAACAACAACAGTAATGATGTTCTTTTGCCCACAGCTAAAGTGAAACTTATCGCTCGGGACGGCAGTGAAATCCATGTTAAAGCACTGCTTGACAGCGGGTCCCAGCTGACCTTTATTACACAAAGGGCATTACAGCTGCTTGATTTGGAACCTGATCGTAGCAATGTCAATGTAGTTGGTATCACAAATTCAAAAACGAGGTTGAAGCATTGCTTACCTATAGAAATCTATTCACTAAGCAATCCTTTCAAGGTTGCGGCCACATGTCATGTTGTTCAAGAGATAACCTGTAACTTACCTCAGTATAAATTCAGTACCTCAGACATTTTGATGCCTAAAAGCATTAAACTGGCCGATGATCAGTTTAATGTACCAGCTGAGATTGATCTATTAATGGGAGCGGACATATTTTTCCAGGTGCTGCTGCCTTCAGAGCTGCCGGCGCTGCGTGAACGCCAGCAGTCTGCAACAGAGGCCAGCAGTCCGCAGCCACATTTTGTTAACACTCAGTTTGGATATATTGTTGGAGGTACCCTACCACACACTAATTTAACAAAAGTCTGTAATAAGGTAAGCTTAAAATGTAATACATGTGAGTCAGATATTAATGAAACCTTAACTCAGTTCTGGAAAACAGAAGATGTTCCAAAGATCTACGATGAAAGATCATCAGAGCAAGAGCTCTGCGAATATATTTTTAATGACACTGTTCAGTTAAAGGAAAATTGTTTTGTAGTCTCTTTACCATTGAAATTACCTCTTAGTGAAGTCAATGACTCCTTGGGTGATTCCTTTAATCTTGCATTAAAAAGATTTTTAAACTTAGAGAAGAAATTACATAAAGATCCCAAACTTTTCTCCGAGTACCAAAAGTTCATTCATGAATATTTAAATTTACATCACGGTCAGTATGTAGACATTAGACTGTACGAATTAAACAAAAATGCTATATATTTTTTGCCACATCATGCAGTCTTGAAACCTGACAGTAAAACCACTAAGCTGCGTACTGTGTTTGATGGTTCGATGAAAACTAGCAAAAAAGTGTCACTTAATGATCTGCTTTTAAATGGACCCATTGTTCAAAAAGATTTGTTTGAGATATTGTTATTATTTCGTTGTGGTGATTTTACATTTACTTCTGACATAAAACAGATGTTTAGAAATATACGTGTAACACCGGAGCATACCTCCCTGTAAAACATACTGTGGAGAGATAGCCCCGATGAGCCAATCCAATGCATTAGGCTTGACACTGTCACATATGGGTTGAAAAGTTCAAACTATCTGGCCACTCGTTGTCTTAAAGAACTAGCGGCACAAAATAAAGACAATTTCCCGCTAGCTTCATTCATTATAGAAAATTGTACGTATGTAGACGATATTCTCTATGCAGATAATAACTTGGATATTATTTTAGAAGCTAAGTCACAGATTCGCCAGCTTTTGAAGTTAGGTAGCTTTCATACACATAAGTGGTCATCAAATGATAATAGAATATTGTCTGACATTCCTTCAGCTGAACAGCATTTTGATGATTTAGAGCTACAAAGCGATGATTATAATTTAAAGACTTTGGGCTTACAATTGATGGTTAAAGGCGATAAATTTAAAATGTCTTGTCCAGAAACATTCAATAATCATAATTTTACCAAGAGAGATATTCTCTCCTATATTGGGAAAATGTTTGATCCCATGGGTTTTGTTAGTCCCATTATAGTACAAGCAAAAGCTATAATGCAAAGATTATGGGTTTCCAAAACTGATTGGGATTCTATGCCTGATGATGATACTAGGAAAGCATGGCATGATTTCTATTCTAGTCTAGCAGAAATGAAACCAATTTTTATCAATAGAAATATACATATAACTGAGTTATGTAAAATTGAACTAATAGGATTCTCAGATGCATCCAGTACTACGGCATATGGATGCTGCGTGTACCTGCGAGTTATAAATCACAATGGTAAAGTTAAAATGTATTTGTTGTGTTCAAAATCGCGCATAAATCCGCTTCAAAATAAAAACAAAACTGTACCGCGCTTAGAACTTAACGCTGCTCTGCTTCTTTCCATGCTTATGGCAAAGGTTTATTGCACGCTGAAACTAAAGTATAATATAAGCAATGTGTACTTATTTACTGACTCACAAATTGTTCTCGCATGGTTGCACACAGAACCCATGAAACTTAACGCTTATGTTGCAAATAGGGTAAGGGCAATCGCTAAAAATATGCCTAACTGTCAGTGGCTATATGTAAACACTGAGAATAACCCTGCAGACTATGTCAGTAGGGGTGTTGCGCCAAATGAGCTTCATGCCTGCAGCCTGTGGTGGGATGGTCCTGAATTTTTGCACGACAGTGAATATAAATTTAATTTTAAAATAGAATTACCTGCAAACTTACCTGAAGCAAAAACCGGGTCAGCATTCTCCGCCAGCCAAGTGTCTTCAGGTACTAGCAATGTTTTCGATCAAATACGTAAATATTCTAGCATTCACAGAATGGTACGTACATTGGCTTATGTAATGCGGTTTATTAATAGCATAAAAGGTGGCAAAATTGCTCACAAATATCTCTTAAGTTCTGAATTAAATAATGCTTTGATGTTGCTTATTAAGAATGAACAAGAACTATATTATAAAGAAGAAATTGAATGTCTAAAAAACAGTAAAAGTGTAAAAGGTCCTTTACAAAGCTTATGTCCCTTTATAGATAGCTTAGGTATCCTGCGAGTAGGTGGCAGGCTACACCATTCTGATATTCCATATGATCATAAACATCAGATTATTCTACCCAAAGAATCATATGTTACTAACTGTATTATTAGGTCTGAACATGAAAAGCTTTTACATGCAGGTCCAAAATTATTACTGTGTAACTTAAATAAAAAATATTGGATAACCAATGGATTAATGTATGTCAAAAAATTAATTCATAAATGTGTAATATGTTTCAGACAGAAGGCAAAGGCCTCTAAGCAACTGATGGGTTCCTTGCCAGCTGACAGAGTGACTGCTATGAGTCGCCCTTTTGAGAAAGTCGGTGTAGATTTCGCTGGGCCTATCGATATTAAACTCTCGCGCGTGAGACGCTCCGTAGTAGGAAAAGGCTACATTTGTGTATTTGTGTGTTTCGCTACAAAGGCAGTTCACCTCGAACTCACATCAGATCTAACATCAGATGCCTACCTCGCTTGCCTTAGAAGATTTATTTCTAGAAGAGGATTGCCCAAAGAAATCTACTCTGATAATGCCAGTACTTTCAAAGGCGCAAGGAACCAAATGACTGAGCTTTATCAATTACACTCTTCACAGAATCACCAAAGACAAGTATGTCAATTTGCAGCCCAGAGAGGCATTAACTTTCATTTTATACCAGCGTATTCGCCGACCTTTGGCGGGCTGTGGGAGTCCGCTGTGAAAAGCACTAAATATTTTCTAAGAAGAGTATTACAGAAGCAATTGTTAACCTATGAACAAATAAACACTGTATTAATAGAGATAGAATGTATATTGAACTCCAGACCTCTGATCCCTATGTCATCGGATGTAAATGATTTTAGCTACATAACACCAGGTCACTTTTTAATTGGAAATTCATTAACAATGTATCCTGAAAATGATGTAACTACTGTTCCTCAAAATAGACTCAAGTTTTGGCAAATATGTAATCAAATTAAACAATCCTTCTGGAAAATGTGGTACAAACAGTATCTGAATACATTACAAAATAGACCTAAGTGGTTAGATGTCTTACCTAACATAAAAATAGGCACAATTGTAATTTTAAAGGAAGATAATGTACCCATAATGTCATGGCCTATGGCCAGAGTTACCAAAATATTTCCTGGCCATGATGGTCACGTAAGAGCAGTAGAGGTCACAAATTCAAAGGGAAATACCCATGTGCGTACTGTTACAAAAATTTGTATCTTACCTATAGATGATAATGATACTGTAATTTAACTAGCTTAAGGTAGCTATTTGTTTTATTTTTTAACTAGCTTAATGTAGCTGTTTGATTTATTTTTCTCTTGTTTCCTTTGTAAGGCCGGAGCATGTTGGAATCCCAACACTAAATGTTACTAAATAGCAAATACTTTATGAATACGAACATCACTAGCATGCGCTCTCGGTAGCCATCTCTCTATGAATGTTCGTTCACTTCCTCACGGATCGGGTTCGCGATAGGTTGATACAACATAGTGCTCCTGCCTTGCCTGGTATTTGATTGGATTGGTGATAATTGGAATATTATAATCCCTTTTAAAACAACTGGCTTAATTTTATTGGAAGTACAGTTATCCATCCACACACACATTCCCACAGTGCCTACTTAAATACTCTACATTTCGAAAATGGCTATATTTATCCTCACAGTAATGAAATGCGAGCTTATAATTATAGTCATTATTTTATAATAATTATCTATCCGTAGATAATACGTGTACTTAACTAACGCCTACAGAAAGCAGTTAAAAATAATGAAGGCATTAAATATATTCTCATATAACGCTTTATTTTATTAAACCATGAAACGTTTTAATACCTATATAATATCAGTTACCTTCCTACGCATAACAATTACGATCTTCTCTCTCCATAAAAAAGGAAACTTTTTCTCGCTAAACCTAGTTGAATCTCCCAAATCATTTAATTGAATTTACTTTGAAAAGATTACATCTAGACGAATATATTTGAGTGAAAGTGATTTCATATAGAGAGCAGTGGTGGCCCAGTGGTAACGGTAACGAACCCAAACAGGCGCTTTACTTTGTGTAAATAATTTCATTACCACTGCTCTCAAAACGGTGAAGGAAAACATCGTGAGAAAACCGGCATGTCTAAGAACCAAAACATTCGAAGACATGTGACATCTACCAACACGCACTGGGCCCGCGTGGTGTATTACGGCCCACTCCCTCTCACAGAAAGGAGGCCGGTGTCCCAGCAGTGGGAACATTAATAGGCTGATGATGATGATGATTTCATATTATAATAATTATGTTTGCAATAAGTCTGCTTTGGAAACATCACAGGAAGACCTTCATCTTCGTAAATCTTATTTCTGACGATACGATGACGATATTGCGTGATACTGTTGAAGGTTTACCCAACCTTCAGACTGCCTAGTATGAATATTGACAGACTCTGAAAAATGCAAAACAGCTTTTTGTTACAGTAGGTAGTAGTTATGTTATATACTTAACAATAAGGCTAAGAGTATGCTGAGACGCAGGTGACGGAGCACAACAGAGTACAGATGTTACAGGGCAGGGCAGGCGAGGCAGACATAGGCCGCGAGCGCATTCTGCGACGCAGCTACACAGACACAATAGCTACCTACTACAAACAATCTGTCATTGAAACAAAATTATGAGATGCAGGCCAAGAGCTTCCTCGTTGAGGGTAAAAATAAAAAATAAAAATTAATCAGTGGTAAAAAATAAGCGCATGCGTCGTGCAGAAATTTGTACTGGCTCTACAACGAGACGCAGAGCAGTACAGACACACGCTGCGTCGCACGTGCCTGCGCCGCAGCGTACGCAGCTGTCAGTTCGTTCATGCATCACAAAATCTGCTCTGCCCAGCGCTGCGCAGACCTGCGTCACCTGCGCCTCAGCATACACGTAGCCTAATAAATAGTCAAGAGAACGAACACTAAAATAAATTAACTCGAATTGAACGAATTCAGAGAACGCTATAAAAAGCGGTCAAGTACGATTCGGACTCGCACGCGAATGATTCCGTACCACCGTGCATTATTTTAATGGTTTTTTTATAATTCTATTTTAGAAAAAAACACATTCATGAATGAAAATAAAATTTTAATTTATTTTGTTCTTTTTCTTTGTTGTTATAGTGGTCATAGTAGTACAGCCTCTGTGAAAAATTTGTAGTAACTACCTATTACGGTTCAAAAGATACAGTAACAGACGGACGGACAGTGACGCCCTATAGCAATAGGGTCCTGTTGGCACCCTTTGTGTACAGAACCCTCAAAACGTGTCATTCTCTACGGTTATTTTCACGTTGTTGGGTGTAAAAGCAGACAAAAGCAAGAGCAGTATATAAAGCAATGTAATAAGCGTTCCATTTTATATGAAACGTGCCTCAACGTATCATGATCACATGAAATAGTTTGCGAATGCAATTTTTATCAAATTGCTTTTCAGTCTAACGACTAGACTGCGTTCGTTCAAGGATTTAGTATCAAATTAAATAGAAAGGGGACAGATTTGACGCATCAATCTTGCTTTTATCGTTTTCTTTCTTAATGCGATATGAAAGATCAGAATCGCCAGATAAGTTTAACTAAAGCCTTTATTTTTAATCAGCGAATGCTTTTATGACAAAAAAATAATAATAATGAATGTTCTCTAAATATCCACCTAAATATTTAAAAATAATATTTTTCTATAAATTCAAAATGGTGACAGACATAAATATAACATCACGTCTATATTTTCCCGGAGGGTTCGGCAGAAATATACCTATATATTAGTACACCAACATATCTCCAGTTAAGTTTAAGTCCCATGTAATAAGGCGGACTTAATGCCTGAGGCATTCATTCATCTTTCTTCTACCACGGTCGAGAGTAGACGTGTTCACTGGCTAATTTCCTACAACTTTGATAGTACCCAATTATTATAAGTGTGTTTACCGACGAGATTCAAACCGTGCTGCGGATCTAACACTTTGCCACCAAACGAACATACCGGAGCAGATTAGAACCAGATAATTACTGCGCGCTACGGAAACATCGTTTCGAGACATCTGGCAACGCGGCATAGCTACTTCGCCCCACCTTCCGACCAGCCAGCGGTGACCAACCTTGCGGTATGAATTTCACTTGTAAAAAATGTGCAGATGCGGTATCGGATGGCGCCCACTGTTCGAATTGTCGTCTGACTTTTCACTTCCCTTGTGTTAGCCTCTCTGAGGTCGGCTGGAGGAGATTGGGATCAGACAGACAGGGAACTTGGATCTGCCCGGAGTGCAAAAACACCCCACAACTGAACTCCCCGAGAACCCAATTATCGGTCAAACCGAGTACCCAAGAAGATGATTCATCGATTAAAATTTCTTCTCTCCAGAAGATCGAGTCAATATTACAGACTCTAATAAAGTTACCTGAACAGGTTGAACAGTTGCGCTCGGATCTAAACAACCTGGCATCTGGCCTTAAAACACAAATAATAGACGAGTTAAATTCAAGATTTGAGCAAATCGAAGCAAAATTAGAGATTGTTGAGACCTTTAAGAAGGAGCGCAATGCTTTGACGAACAAATTCAATAAATATGAAGAGCGTTTAATTAGTTTAGAAAAAACGATTAAGAACAGAGAGGAGCTAATTAAAGATCTGCAAATAAAAACGAACGTCCTAGAAAGAGAGTACAACCGTGGTCAACAGCAAAATCGATTCCTCAACATTGAAATAGTAGGGATACCGGAAAAATCTGATGAAGATCTGCCACAGTTGTTGCTAAAAATTGCTGCCTCAATCAACGCCAACATAATCAGGGAAGATATTGAATTTATAACAAGAGTTCAGCCACTGCAATCCCAATCAGGTAAACCTAAGCGAATTATTGCTAAATTGAGGAACAGAAACGCCAAAGATTGTCTCATTGCAAATTTTCGGAAAATTAATAAGTCCAAAGGCATAACTTCAAACGACCTAGGCTTCGAAGGTAATTCTTCGAAAGTCTTTATAAACGAGCACCTCACGATAGCCAATAAAATCCTGCTTAATAATTGCCGTAAACGCGCGAAGGAACTGGACATCAAATTTGTGTGGGTAAAAAACTGCTCAGTCCATATGCGCCGCCACGAAAAATCACCACCCGCTGCAATCACCTCGGAAGACGATTTGGAGAAGTTTCTAACTTCAAAGTAATTCGCATGCTACTAAGAATTTTCTCATATTTGTCAATTGTTTTCACTGTTGTAATAGCACCCATTCTCACAATGTTTAACATGATACACTTAAAAACTACTTACACACATTCATCTATCACTAAACACTATCATACTCAGACACTAAATAATACAAGTAAAAAACAGACACTCTTAGCGACCCTCTCGTTGAGAACCCCTGGCTCGCATACTACTCACTACTTATCGTTGGTCCGTTATAACTCGCAACACATACATTCTGGCAAATTATTTCCTAAGTACCCGCGCTCATTCACTTTTTTCTCTTTTCTCCAAGCATTAATATTCCGCTTACCTACTTGTCACATTTTAATTATAACATGAATAAGTTAAAAGTTTATTATCAGAATACGCGCGGACTTAGGACTAAACTACCTCTGTTTTATCGTAATATTGAATCTAATGACTTTGACATTATAATCATTACGGAAAGTTGGTTGTGTGACGGAGTATTGAACACAGAAATATGTGATGATCGATACGATGTATTTAGATACGATCGCCCTAGCGGTAAGAAGGGTGGCGGTGTCATGATCTGTATTAAACGTAGTTACTGTGCCACAGTGAGGTCAGACATTCACATAGGATGCGCGGAATGTATTTGGGTAACTATTAAGAACAATGTTTTTTCTAAGTCATCACAGAAAGGCGACCTACACGTAGCCGCAGTTTATATACCCCCTAACAATAATTCCCCAACAATGCTGAGGGACTTTAAAGATTCTCTTCTACATACATACAATTTAAGACCCGATGATAGGTATCTAGTGGTCGGCGATTTTAACCTTCCCTTCATAACATGGTCTTCGGACGGATACGGTTGGAAATCTAAAACTAACTCTGATTTATTTGAAGTCGCAACTGAATTTGTTAATTCCTTGGATTTTATGAATATGACTCAATACAATCTGAAACCTAATTGCTGCGACAATGTTCTTGACCTTGTTATTTCTAATGTATCTTTAGAATGTACTTCAAGCGAGGTATCACTGGTGGATATAGATAAGTTTCACGTCCCACTGGACCTTTCCATTGAGGATTGCTGTTACAAACCTTTTCGCACTCAACCTCGAGTTGTAAAAAAGTTTTTTAAGGCAAATTTTGATAAAATTAATTCAGAGCTCGTTAGCGTGGACTGGAATAACCGTTTCGAACAGCGTAATGTAGAGGAGTGTGTCGACATTCTTTACGTAGAACTACGCTCACTTATAGACGCACACGTTCCAATAGTAAAAGTATCAGGGCGTTTCCGATACCCGAAATGGTACCCTCCACCACTAATAAACGCTATCAAGGAAAAATATAACGCACACAAAAGGTGGAAAAAATTCAAATCACAATCGGACTACGCCGAATTCGCCTTGTTAAGATCTCGGGTAAAATTTCTCCAAGAGGACTCATACGCTAAATATACTGCCAGATGCGAGAAGGAATTAATAAAGTCACCTAAAGAATTTTGGAAATATGTAAATAATAAAAGGAAATCTTCTGGATACCCTCGCAATATGGTTTATCAAGGGGTAACATACTCGAACGGCGAAGATATTTGTAACGCATTTAATAACTTTTTTCAAAGCGTTTTTAGTCCTACTAGCAGTAACAGTGTTAAGTGTTGCGATGACTCACCTTTGTCAAACGTTACTCATTCTATTGTCATCACTCCAGAATTACTAAGAACGGTTTTCAGTAGTTTAGACAGTAAGAAAGGAGCCGGTACTGATGGGATACCAGCGATCTTTATAAAAAAATGTGAATTAGGCCTAACATCTCCCCTTAAGATCATTTTCCAGCGATCTCTCGACGAGGGCACGTTTCCGCGCCAATGGCGCGAGGCTCAAATTGTCCCCATCCATAAAAAGGGTTCCAAACTGGATATATCAAATTACCGAGGCGTATCACTACTGAACAACTTTGGGAAGATGCTTGAGAAAATGGTATACGGTCATATTTACGCGGCAACTAAGCTTTGTATACCCGCTTCCCAACACGGCTTCGTTAAATCTCGTTCAGTGAAAACCAACCTTCTCGAGCTTACCAACTATGTCGTTACTGGTATGAACGATGGTGCTCAAGTGGACGTAATATACACAGATTTCGAAAAAGCGTTTGACCGGGTGGATTTTTGCATACTGATCGAAAAACTTAAAGCCGTAGGTATTAAGGGGAACTTGCTAAGGTGGATAGACTCTTACCTTAGAAACCGTCGGCAAGCAGTAGTTATCGGTAGTTACCGATCTGATTACGTAGACGTTACTTCTGGCGTGCCTCAGGGCTCTCTGGTATCCCCCTTACTTTATAATATTTATTTATTTGACATAACACAGTGTTTCCTTCACGCAGAACATCTTCTGTATGCCGACGACAAAAAAATATTTTTGAAAATACATAACCCTAGTGACTGTCAATTAATCCAATCAGACTTAGATAGACTTACTGACTACTATAAGTTAAACAATATAAATGTAAATACTAAAAAATGCCAAATTATAACATTCTCTCGAAAACGCAACAATATTAAATACAATTACCGGATCAGTAATGATAACATACCGCGAGTATCACAGGTTAGGGATTTGGGTGTGATTCTGGACGAAAAATTCACGTTCGAAGCACACATTGACCAAATTACTAGTAAAGCATACAAGTCCCTTGGATTCGTAATACGTAACAGCCAACAGTTCTTTAACCCACTATGCTTAAAAACTTTATATTACTGTTATGTAAGGAGCATACTGGAATCCGCAAGTGCCATATGGCGACCTTTTTATAAGAAATATATTGATATAATTGAATCAATCCAACGCAAATTTATTAAGCACCTAAATTACAAAACTAAAGTGGTTATCCCAAATTACCCAGACTCCTGTCGATACCATAAATTTAATACTCTGGAAGAGCGTCGACAGTTGAATGATATCATGTTATTATATGACATACTTAACAATAAATTTGACTGTCCACAACTGCTCAGCAGAATAAACTTTAACGTCCCACTTAGACGTACCAGACATACCAGTTTGTTGTCAGTACCATCGGCCTCTACTAATTATCTGAAGATGTCACCATTCTTGCGTCTACCTGCATTATATAATGATAAATTCCCGACATTGGACCCCTTCAATACCACACGGAACAGATTTAAAAAGGAGATTTTCCACATCCTCCATCAAACGCCGGACACCTAGCGATCTCAGTAGTGCCAGTTTATTCATGCATACACAGCCATACACACACCTTCACACACACTTACAACACCTACACCGCACAGATACACGCCCGCACACACTTTTATTAATTATTAAATGTCACTCTCTGTATATTTCATTTTCTGTGTACTTCATAATTGGCGTAATGTTTAGAATTATAAAATTGTTATACCTTACTGTCAGCTGTGAAGTTACCTTATAATAAATAAATAAATAAATAAATAAATAAATTAAGTCCGCCTTTGTACGGTATATTTTTTACTTGTGCATAAAGTTTTAATAAATAAAAATAAGGGGCGGGGCACAATGCAGAATCCGAGCTGCAACTGAGAAATGCCTGATGGAGAAACCCAATACCACCTTGCTCGACCTGGGAATCGAAACCAGACCCTCATGCTCAGTAGTAGCGCTTGCGACCACTAGACCAATCAAGCTAAAATATCAATTTAAAAAAAAACGTACAGAAAAAAAATCTTAACGTAGAAAACATGCACATTGTGAATATTTCAAAGAATCGTTTTGAATGCGAATTCAGATTTCATAGTTGGAATTAAAAAAATATACGTTCAAAATACCGTTCGTTGAAAAATATTTACCTTTGTTATTTATTCATACGTGATTCATGGCAATATCAACATTAGTTTAGCAACGTAGGAGCTTTCTGCGATGCTAAAACGAAAAACTTTACATAGGTCCCAGAGCAAAACTATTTCATGAAAATTATTGATGAAAACTGTGGTGTACTGCGCATTTTGCGAGCACATTTTACATTCACATGTTTTAGTGGTTCATCGCCTGCAACATTGAGAAAATATTGAGACGCCAAAAATTTTATAAGTTATTTTTTTTTCTTGAAATATATCATATAAAAAAAGGGTTCACGTACTTACTTCTAAGTGTCCTCTCGCTTTCCTACAATCTGTGGAATGATTTTGTCAAAAAGGACGGAAATGTGTAACAAGAAGCCGGGGAATTGCGCGCTATTTGATTTAACCAATGAGCAAGCGCGGTGCTAAAGTTGGCGGTCAGAAACGACCTTGACGAGGCCCTGTCCCTTTTCGGATTACTTGCGCTTAAACCCCGATTTCTCGCTATTTTACTATGAACCCCATATAAAACTAATAACTGTAACTTTCGTATTCTGTATTTCCTATTAGAAAACAAAGAAAATACGTTTACTTGCGGTAAACATGATGCAAAGAAAACACAAAATAAGAAAGAAACAAGTTGTGGGAAAATATGCGTCACATCCACGCAAAACACGCTAATGGTTCTATAAGACATAAGAATTTAGTTTACAATAAAACGAGTTATGTTTACACTAAAAACAAGTTTTGGTATTTTCCCCCATTTTTTCAACAGTTTTTAAATACTCTGAAATCACAAGTTTACATATCATAAGTATTCATAAGTCTATTGTCTCCGCTTTCGCCCAAATTGAAAAAAAAAAACTGTCTTCAATAAAAAAAAATGCATTACACCTAAAATGTTCTATAAAAATAATTATTCTTCGTTACGAAAATTTTTTTCTAAAATAATATCTGAATTATTTTTTTCAGGATAGATTGTTGATGTTACTTGTTACCAATACAAAAAGAGCAGTGATAGGTGTGACCGTCAGACTGCCAAATCATAGGTCCCGAGTTCGAACCCAAGGCACGCACCTCTGACTTTTCGGATTCATGTGCGTATTGTATAATTATCACTTGCTTCAACAGAAAAACATCGTGACGTAACCGGCATGCCTGAGAGATATATCTCGACGGCATGCCAAGTAAGAGGTCCATGTGCGGCAATTAAAACTCTGGCACCAAGTTAGTCACTAACCACACGGAAAGAAGACCAATACGAGGTAAGACGTCAGATATATGTCACATCATGGGACTACTGTAATAGGGATGCCTCGATACGACTCTTTGCTGATACGATACCGATACCGATACTCTTATAAAAATATCTGCGATACCCATACTGATACCGATACGCTTATTGAATTCAAAAATGAAGGTAAAATAAATATTTTATTTTATTTTTTTAGTTAATATAAAAAGAACAAATAACAGGACAAACTAAATAAAACCGTTTAAGACTATAGAAAGGTTGAGATTAGACGCACGACAACAGTCAACCGAAAGCGAAATGGGATAGTTAAGCGAGTGTGAGGCCAAAGTG
Source organism: Conistra vaccinii (assembly GCA_948150665.1). Classification (NCBI taxonomy): domain Eukaryota; kingdom Metazoa; phylum Arthropoda; class Insecta; order Lepidoptera; family Noctuidae; genus Conistra; species Conistra vaccinii. Next base: position 11,083,049 of record OX411334.1, on the reverse strand, counting down.
GGCGGGCGAAGCAAGACACTGAATAAAGCGCGGGGTTTCCCTGAACATAGTTAGTTCGTAACACGCGCGTTTACATTACATTTTTAAAAGCGCGAAATTTGAGAAGTATCATTGAATCGGCTATAAAAATATCGCCGATGCCGATATATCGGCAAACTTCGAGTATCGCCGATATATCGGCATCGGTATCGAATGCATCCCTATCTGTAAGGCTCGCTCATTTCTTTTCATGTTAACATCCTCGCAGATATTCTTCGTCTGCGAAGAGCAGCGGGTAGCATCAAAGGTAACTACTATGCTATAAAAACGTCTCAAATTTCATAATAATTATGGTTGCGTATCGTACTGGAAATAAAATGATAAATAACCTGTTATTAATCATTGTTGCCACATGTTCAACGATATTTTTGTGTCCCATTAATTACTGTCTAGACCGGTCTAGTATTAATACTATGTTTGTGGTTTGAGTCTACTCTGGGTTAAACATACATAAAATCTAAGTTATTTTTCCCTTTGACGACTTACTTTTTACTTTTCGTAATAATAATGTGTTTACATCGTAAGTCCCGGAGAAGCTGAGAGATAAGGTAATAACTTAGGACCCCAAATCCAGTCCTAGTCGGATTTGCGGTACTAAGTTTGGTACGACTTACGAGGCTCAAATATTCTGGCTATTTTATCGAAAGCTGTTTCTGTTCTGGAGAAGCAGAATTCTTTATCTTGGAAAACTATATTAATGCATACTTAGTTTATGATAAATTATATTTATTTTGTAAATTGGTTAAAAGTAACACTTTCGCACGTATTTTTTTTTATTAAAACTCGATAAGGTTTTCTAGCCGACTACTCTGCATCTGAGTAGAAACACAGAAATATCGCTACAAAGAAAGAAAGAAAGAAAGAAAAATTGGTTTATTCATCACAGTGTAGCGGTTACACCGCGACATACAAACTACGCAGCAAAGACATGACGTCACACAATTCCTACATCGCGCAGTTAGAGTTTACCGAGCGAAAAACATAGATAAGACTATCCGAAATCAACATAGGGGCAGTTGCCCGCCAGATATAACAACCGTCTGGTCGGAGGATCCTCCCTTTTCTATGGGGGATGAGTGAACTTTACACCCTGTTCCTCATACCCCTAAATTGGTGACCCCGAGAATGAACGTCAACGCAGCCTTCGTGCAACAACTTCAGCGTGACGTCATCATCATCACTCCCGCAAGCTTTCGTGAGGCGAGTCACACAGCCAGCCAGCACCCACGGCTTCAACGGGTATCCTGACCACCAGCATGCAGCGAACGCGCATTCCTGGTCATCACCCTCAGCCACGCCACCCCGACTCACTGGGGAATCACCGCAATCACCTCAAGCACCGCAATCACCTCAATCACCTCAATCACCGCAATCACCACAATCACCGCAATCACCGCAAACAGTTCCGACCCACCGTGAACTGTGCGGCACACGGTTCCGACTCACTGGAACCACAATCACCATCGCCGCAATCACTGCAGACAGTTCCGACCCACTGTGAACTGAGCGGCACCCGGTTCCGACTCACTAGAACCACAGCTGGCACTGTGAAGCATCGCAAGATCCAAGACTCAGCCCACTATCGACCTTCGGTCTCCGGAGGGGAGTGATGTAGCGGTTACACCGCGACATACAAACTACGCAGCAAAGACATGACGTCACACAATTCCTACATCGCGCAGTTAGAGTTTACCGAGCGAAAAACATAGATAAGACTATCCGAAATCAACATAGGGGCAGTTGCCCGCCAGATATAACAACCGTCTGGTCGTAGGATCCTCCCTTTTCTATGGGGATGAGTGAACTTTACACCCTGTTCCTCATACCCCTAAAACAGAAACACGTGCATATAAAAAAATATGAGTAAACAAAATAGAGAACAGAAATAGTGCACGTCATGACTGTGATAAGGCTTCCACTCAGCATAATGCTGTGCTATGGGGGATCCACAGCACAGCGCTGATTTTCAGTGGTCACCCGAAAAAGACGTACGGAAATCAAGTCAGGTTCAGTCATTTGTGAATGTATAAAAAGTAACAAAATAAAATAAACAGTACTTAGAACATAATACAACTATACAACTAATTAAGTATAACTATGAATTAATATTATTATATAACAAAAAAACATAAAAATTTATCCGCAGGCATCACCGTGCATAAATAATATACCTACCTGTAACATAATATTATTTCTTACTACACGAGAATATCCAGTGTTACAACAACAAGTCAATCGTCATCGCGAGGATGCCTCGGTGAGAGGTAAAACACGTGTCGATTTCTTACAGGGTTCTCTAAGACTCTTTAAGAACAGTTAAGCGGAATAATTTACTAAATATACATCGTCTATTGTATTTCATTTTAACCGAACTCTGAAGTAATATTGGAGATATTCACACAATATGTTTACTATAGAATCGTCCTGAGATAATCCCGTTCAGCAAAACTATTTGTAGGCTTAGCGTGGCGGTCATTCACCGTCTGCTATAATTAATGAAATCGATTGTCTCTGCAGCTGCGGTCGAGTAGCATCCAGATCGTAGCCATTCTATAGATTTATCGGATTATTGGCCAAACAGATTGTTCGCATCGAGTTGCAGAGTAATTGAGAAGCTCGTTGAGATGATGATCGTTCAATTTATTTGAGATTCGTATCAACGGATTTCAATAAGCGTTTGGGATAATATTATTATTATACTTAGATAAATCAAAAGATCGTGTTGACTTTATGTTTCGATTTTGAATAATAACTCTATTAAAAAGGAAAGAAAATACGTTTATTAATGTCACATAAAAAGTAAAAATAAATATGGTGGGGAAAATTATGAGGAATATATTTTGGATTTTAAGCTTCAAACAGACATTTTCAAATTACAAAAAGAACTGCAGTATACCGAAAATAGTCACGTGTAGTGGCCTATGACCTATTTTTCACTTGACCTAAATTACCGCTCTTAGTAGGCAACCGAATTTGTCCCTGAACCATGTTGATGATTAGCAAAACCATTTGGAATATCGACTCGGTAATGAAGTTAAAACGCCCTAAAAAGTGGAGTTGAAGTTATAAAATCCTGCGTCTATTTTCCCGTTCATATTTTTGCACCTTCACAAGGCACTTATATTTACATAATCGCTTGTTCGAGCGCGCTATAAATATTTGAATGTCATGCAAATAGTAAAATTTCACTTTTTGGCCCAACAAAAAGAATTCTGTTGTGGATCGTCCACGACACTTGTCTTGTCCCCGTTGTCAGACGGCCCCACTCAAGCTTCAAGTAGTAGCAAAACTCGATGTTAAAAATAAAAGAGAAAATTATATTTTTGGAGAAGATATTCTTTCCAGTTTTGCAAATATTCTGAGGATCATTTTAATGATGACAGATGACATCTTGAAAACGAATGCTAAAAATGTCAAAAACCTTTAAAAAAACATTGGTTAACAATGACTACGTTCATTGAATAATGTTTATTTTAGAAGTACCAAAGTATACTGGTAAAGTGCTTCTCATTTTGAACCATTCCAATTATTCAAAACGACACAAGCTGTTTTTTACTGTGCACCGCTGAAATTAAAACCGACTTTCCCACAACCCAAACATTTTTAAACAATTGAAGACCGTGTACCAACATACGAAAAAACCATTACGAACCGTGTTTTTCTTGTATTCAGTCCGTTTTAAATTGGTTTATTTCCTAAAGAAGAATAAATAAAAAATGGAATGGGACCTTGCTAATGATCAAGCGGAAACCACACTCAATGTGACATTTTCCTTTATCCGCCACTCAAAACCTGGGCATATGGCATATTGAATTTAAGAAAAAAACTGTGTAACCACAGAGAGAGACTGAATGAGGCGTCGCTCTACAAAGCCCAACTTTTTCAAAAACTCTGTTTTTGATTTGTCAGTGTTTTTCTTTTTAATAGTCTACGTTGTCCCACTCCTGAGTAAAGGCCTCCACTGCTTCTATCTTTCGCCAGCCCGTGTGTTCTTCTTCCAGTTTTGGGGGAACCTATCCATCGGGTCGCCCGGCCCGCCATCTACGTGGCCTGCGACACCGCTTCACTGTCTCAGAGCACCAGTTCTGCTATTTGTGCCAGTGTCCAGTACCAATGTCCATTTAAGTTGGGCAGCCTTTTGAGCCACGTTAGGTATCTTTGTTTTGGAGCGCAGTATTGTGTTTCGAACATGATCCGTTAATTTAACACCTAGTATACTGTGCACCATTGCCCGTTGGCAGACCTTGAGTTTGGACTTCTGGATGTTAGTCAAAGACCTACACGTACTTTATTGAAAAGATCTGGGTCCAAAGATAAAATGACATTTCGTAAAGCCAGCACCAATAAAAAATATGACGTCATCTCGCAAAATCGTCGATAGTCTCACATCGAAATTATGATGTTTGCTAGGCATGTTTGTTTTATGAGGGCTTTGTGTCAACAAAGATGATTCATTATGTACGCGCACACTCATTACGATGTGACGTTTCAAGCGATGCTAAAGCTAAGCTCACATTACAACCAATGATAGTTACTTACCATAAACTAAAAAAAAAAAACCCGAAAGACTGCAACTAAAAAAATTCATAACAAGCTCACGTTCATTCGTGTCAAGCAGTTTGAAGCAGTTCGTGGTAGTTTATTTAGTTCAATCTCAGATTTGATGCAACCATCTGCGTCAGACTGCTTGAAAAGTTTTTCAATTTTATTTTGTGTGTTATTTTTCAAAGAATTGACTCTCCAAGCCCTTTATTGTGATACCCCACATACTCAAGCTAGAACTTTTTTTATTTCTTACTTACTACGACGTCTAAATTCCGCCATCTTGATTTTATAAAAACAAAACCTAGCCTCCATCGCGCGATCTAGACGAGTAGATAGATACAGAAATAGATGAAGAGCGCGTATAACTTATCTACCTCTTACGTATAATATCATTGGTTACAGACGCATCGGGCCACAGCACCTTTCAATACAAACAAGCACGGTGCAACCCGCCTGTAGTGTGCGATGGTTCACACCAGGGATGTTGCGAATATTCGCATCCGCATCCGCATAGATTTGGACATCTGCATCCGCATCCGCATATCCGCAATAATCAATGCGGATCTTCATGCGGATGCGGATGTTAATACAAGATGCGACAAGAAAGAAATTGGGCGGGGCCGGCGAATGGCGCGTACCGTGTGCACGTGACAATGACCAATGGGAGCGAAAAAATTGGTGACTCAAGATTAGGGGGCCAAGTCTACTAATTTAGAAACATCACAATGGTCTCTCCATTGTTAGTTTTTGACAGATTTGCCATACAAAATCTGTCAAAAACTCACCATCGAGAGACCATTGTGACGTTTGTAAATTAGTAGACTTGGCCCCCTGACGCGTTTGTTGTGGTGCATCATTTGTTTCTTGTAAATAAATCATTACGTGTTTGTTTGTGCTGCTAATATGAAAATTAGTAAATGAAGTTACAAAAAAATAGGAGTTAATACTAATTTTCATTATTAAAAATGTTAGTAATTACTTTATCATTGTTTTAATTCTTCATTCATATACTATATTTATATAAGATGTTAAACATCCGCATCCGTATCCGCGGATGTGAAAAAAAGGCATCCGCAACATCCCTGGTTCACACTAGGTGTGGCCCGCTCAAAATAATGTGCGTCAGCCTTAACAATCCATAGTCAGTCGAAACGATAATAAAGATTGATTTTATGCTGAACGAGCAAAAACTGTGACAAATATTTACATTTGTGAAATAGTGTTAGCGGTTAATGCAGTTCGTTTTGATCGATGAGTTGTTATTTCATTTTGGATGTGTTTGCATTTTCAAGCTTCAGTCTAGTAAATGAATATTTTTATTATTGTCGGTAATGTCTATATTTAATGATGATAAATCGATTGGGCTCGACATATGACATATGTTGATAAACATTATCTATTTGCCGACAAGCTGTTATGCAGTTTGGCAGACTTTAATTTAATAAACATTCGACCACATTCTTTAACCTTTCCAATGTAGTTAAGAGCTCTAAATGTAGTGGAAAATGTTACAGTTAAAAAGATATCCCTCTAAATTCAATTCAAATAGTATTTCCTAGAAAATGCTGTATTTTCTAGGAAATATTTTTACACAAATCTGAAAATACTAAATGTCCTGCAAAGATTTATATACAGGCACAGACAAACAAAATTTGTCGTAAAACTTTTACGGGATCATCAAACTCTTATGCCAATAACTTAAGAGGGAACGGTCAATAAAATGAGATTGGTTCGCAAGATTGTGAGAATGAATTCAAATAGGAATGAAGGAAGTGCACTTTTTCTCTTTTATTCGTCGTAGTCAAAGAAAGGAAAGGTGGTTTTCTCTAAGTCATAGGATTGCAGGCAGACAATGGCTTAGCAATTGATTTCAACTTTAACTTTAATTCTATTAGAATTTTGCAAACTGACTGATGCACGTATCAACGAAAAATGGTTACTACAACTTAATGATAATACCAACTCCAGAAAGCCTATTCACAAATCTTAATTTCGTATCATCTTAGAAAGTTCAGACTCGTGGTTCATGATTTGGAAATTGAATCTAAGGCGTGCACTTGTTGGTGTCGGCATGATTCGTCTCGATTCGGCACAGAAATTGACAAAATATACATTAAACCATTTTGCCGCCTGGCTGTGCCGAATCTCGCCGACCGGAAGCAACCCCTTAGGCAGCAGGCTACTAACCAAAATGACTGAAAAAGTATCGCGTTTCGCATCGGTAGGTAAGTGTTACTACACGGAAACACGGTGAAAAGCTTCCTTTGAATCACATGACAACTTAATTTAACAAAATAGCGTAGTTTATATTATTACCTATGCAGGGTGGCAGTGACGTCGACGCGAAGCCGGTTACCATGGATTCAGTACATGATCCAAATAATCAAATCAAAGAACTCAAACAGGTACCTTCGTTTTGTGTTCCATTTGCTTACATCTTCCTCCGATTCTTTTTGAACAGACGACTTCTTCATAAAATGTTCTACAATGTTTTGGTTTCTACGTTCAAAACTCAAAAGCAAAAAAAATAATATCAAACCAGCCAGAACCTACTTATACCTTTTCGATAACTCTGACCAAGACCTTTACAAATCAAACATCGGTTCTGCGTACAACGACGTGAATAATTTATGCTTCCTGTGAATACTTCACGAGGTAACAGAAATAGAAAATATTATCGAATAGCGGCACGAGTTCTATAATCGCCTGGTATCTTCGTTGTAGTTTTTCTTATCACACTTTTTGCTGACGGCTATTTTATAATAAGGCCAGTTACATATATATGGAATAGTTTTCCTTTTCCGAAACGAAGTTAGTTTCTTGTTAGTACAAATTAACGGACTGAATATCCACTTAATCAGAAAGATTGATCTGAATTCAAATCTCTTTTCAACGTGTATTTAAGGAGGATCCACAAACGTAACCCGTGAAATTTAAATTGACTTACTTTTTTTTTTCAATTTTCGGGTCAGTGTCACTTGATGAAAATAATATGATTCGGGATCATAAAATATGTTTTTACGGAATTATAATCATTAGAATCATTCATATATTATTATATTATTTCCCCAAATTAAAAAATAAACAACGGGTTGCACTCCGGGAGTGCCGGCAGAAGTGAAAACTTGAACATTAACGTTATGCATTTTTGAATATTTTGGGATGGTTATAGGGAATAATTTCGCACGAATTGCTTTACTTTTCAGTATAAAAGTACTATAATTTATGTGGTTGAATACAATATTAATTAGTAGTAGTAGTATTAGTAGTTTATATATTTTCAAAATATAGTCTAACAAAAATAAACAATTTATTTAAACACTTTTCATGAAGTATGTTTTGACTGCTTTTTTACCCATCAATATGGGTAAAATTTCTTACCTCGCAATCTTTACGTAATGTCAAAGACTATTTATTTTGATATTTACTTTGATGTCTGGACTTTAAAAGAGACTGTGACCTCTGAGTTTGTTTCGGCCTTTCTTCTCAGAGTAGTCAGATAGGAAACGCCGAACTCATCTAGCTAATTTTTAACATAAATTTTAATATGACGTGTAAAAGTGATTCCAATATCCTATTTACAGAATAAACAATTTCATTTCATTTCATTTCGATGGTTGCTAGGCAACGGATCCTGACGCGATTTTAAACATTTTATACCCATCCCAAAATAAGTGCACTACGCCGCTAAAGAAGTTTTCACTTAAAAAAATTATAGAGATGTGTGATTCATCAATACAACCTGACACTGACCAGCAAATTTCAAAAATCGTAAACGGCCGCAGGGACGCGGTTTACCTTTGCGGGCTTTGGTCAACCGATAACGATGGAAGCAATTTGAAAACTAATTTACTGATTAGCTATTCGATCAGAATTTTTAGTAAACATCATGAATTTCGGAAAGGTGTCTTGGAAAACAGTTGCAATATTCAAAGCCTTTTTACACTTTGGGTGCGAACAATTCAGGTGGTGGTAACTGGTGGAACTCTTATACCTAGCTGGTGGCTCCCAGCTGCTGCCTAGAGCTGGCCTAGAGTCGAGTTAAATGACGTGCGATTGGAGAAACCTGTATCCAGCAGAGATCAGAAGGCCCATTCTCGTACATAAAAAACGTTCACATTCAAGTCGCAATCTGTCAAACTTGTCAAAAATGTTCGTAAATACATTGTATTTTTGACAGATTGCGATTGAGATGCCAATGCGAACGTTCTTAAAAATTACGGGAATTGCCCCTCTGACGAAAGTTGATGAAGATGTGATTCAGCCTAGGAGTAGACTTTAAGCTAATTATTACTAAAATGCTGTAACCATCAAAACTCGTTACGGTATGACAAAGTATTTTCATACGTGTATAAATTAAATCCATTACATGACAACTGAATGCTCAGGTCGTTAAATTAATTAATTAAATTACTTCCAGTTCTGAATACTTAATTATTAAAAGTGGTGTGGGTTTTAGCCTTTTCGCTTAAGTTAATTGAAATTTTGTAGGTGTGCTAATTTATTTGGAACATAGTGTACTCGTATGTTCTGTTATTTATGTTTTTGTTAATTCGTACCTAGGACTGGTAAGTTATTGGCTATACAATAAATCTTACTTAATATTATAAATGTGAAAGTTTGAATGTTTGTGTTGGGATGTTTGTAACACAAACATGCAAAACGGCTGAACGAATTTAGATTTGGCACACAGATAGTTTATAACCTGGATTAACGTATAGGATACTTTTATTCCGGTAGTACGTTCCCGTGGGATAATTTCCAACCTCTATGCGGGCGAAGCCGCGGGCAAAAACTAGTGCAAAATAAATGATGGTGATTTATCAATGCTTAGTAAAATGTTGTTCTAAATAATAATTTAAAAATAAATTATTATCATAATAAAGATAAATTTGTGTAAGCTAGCTATTCTAGCATAATATTTCTGTGTACCATTTACATAATTATTAACTCCCTTATTTCATCATCAGCCTATTAATGTTCCCACTGCTGGGACACAGGCCTCCTCTCGGTGAGAGGGTGTGGGCCGTAATCCACCACGCGGGCCCAGTGCGGGTTGGTAGATGTCACATGTCTTCGAATTTTTGGTTCTAAGACATGCCGGTTTCCTCACGATGTTTTCCTTCACCGTTTTTGAGAGCAGTGGTGATGAAATTATTTACACAAAGTAAAGCGCCTGCTTGGGATCGAACCCACGACCTACAACTCGTAAGTCGGGGCCGATACCACTGGGCCACCACTGTTCTCTCCCTTATTTCAAAACGGCTTAATATTGAAAATATTTTGGTTTAGATCATCAACTCACATCATCCAAACATCATGTAAGTTGTATATTGATGATGTAGTTACAGTACGACACAACTTAGATGTAGCATCAGAAAAATTCGTAAAACCGATCACCATCCAAACTGAGTGCTCCTTCAAAATCACCAATCTTTATTACTGCTTCAGGTGACAATGATCTTTCTAAAACGCAATAACTTGTAAAGTCTTATAGCCAAATACATACGTAAAATTGAAATGAATGAATGAAAATTTTCAAATCTATGCTACATCTAAGTTGTGTCGTACTGTACGTATGTTGAAATATGAATTAGTTAAAAGCGGATATAATAATGAAAAATATTTTCTTTCCTTCTAAAAATGTTCCAGAAAATTATTGACGCCTTCTCCAAAATGCGATATTCATACAAATATCTTCGTTCATCTGTGTTCGCTCACAACGATGGCTGACGACCGTCAATTTTTAATTGGAGACATTTCCTTTCAGCCGGTTTTTAGGTCACGTGCCGTATCATGGACGCCTCTAAAATATGTATCGTGGAACTTTCACACGACCTCCCATACGTATTGTGAAAGACGTTACTATTGGATACTGTTTTGAAAACTTATGTTTTGTACGTCTCTGAAGTTCAAGGGTTTGTTTGGACATGTTTTCTGTTTTTTAAGATTTTTGTTATGAAATCTGTTAGGTTATAATTTCAAAACTATTTCATTTTTAAGATTATTTCTATATCTCTTTTACAGGTACCTATTACCAAAGAGTGAGTGCAGTGGTGGCCCAGTGGTAATGGCCCCCGACTTACGAGTTGTAGGTCGTGGGTTCGAACCCAGGCAGGCGCTTTACTTTGTGTAAATAATTTCACCACCACTGCTCTCAAAACGGTGAAGGAAAACATCGTGAGGAAACCGGCATGTCTTAGAACCAAAAATTCGAAGACATGTGACATCTACCAACCCGCACACCGCGTGGTGGATTACGGCCCACTCCTTCTCACAGAGAGGAGGCCTGTGTCCCAGCAGTGGGAACATTAATAGGCTGATGATGATGATTACCAAAGATTGATTTACAAAAATATATTTAAATTATTTAGGCAATAAGTAAAGTATTTAATTATAAAAATACCTGACGCTGTTTAACTCACAAGACTTTCTTTAGATGCACAGTCGATAAGGATTTATTTTAGAAAAAAGTGTGGCTACATGTAGCAGCTGATTACAAATTCATCCGAAAACTCATATGTACATGTATTTCAAAAATATACAATATATGCAAAACAATAAAACGATTTAATTAAATAGCACTTAGCATTTAAAAACTATTTTAAATGAAAATAGACCTAACCTCAAACCAGCACATTATGCAGAGTAAAAATAAAATTACATGCACATAAAGTACATATTTGGCAGCAATAAAACGGCATACCACAACCAGTGAAAATGCTCGGTTCTTAATTTTTTTTCTTTTTATTGCAACAAGAGAAAGGAATTTAATGCGAATAACTCAGAAAGAATTGGGTCAGCCGTACGTTGAAATGCAAATATATTTTATTTGTTGAATAATTTCATATTCTTAAGACACGCTATGTATTTGAGGATATTTTGTTGCGATATTGCGGAGTTAAAGAAGAAATTATTCTGTTATAACACGAATACCTATGCAAGCGTAGTATGCTAAGCTTTTTTATTTAAATGAATTAGCAAGAAAACCCTGTGTATAGACAGCTATAATATGCCTAATAGTACCAACAGGTCAACAAATACCTTCACACATCAGAAATTAACTGAACCCTGTAAACTTAACAGGCCGTGAAAAGGGTTACCATGATGTTGAAGTAAAGATAATAATTAAAGAGCTCTTCTCGTGACGTTCAATTAATTTTCATCTTACGTTCTACACAGTTATACCCACATATAGTTTGTACACCAAATTCAGTACAAAACATAAACATAACATCACGTTTGTAATCCCCGAAGGGTTAGGCAGAGGTGGACCTTATAGTAAACCCACGTTTCGCCAGTCATTTTTTAAGTCCCATGTAATAGGGGGCGAGTCTATTGCCATCAACCGGGCACAAATCCACACTGCAGGCTGCTACTGAAGCGGGGCGCGAGAGGCAGAGACTAAGGTCTCTCCCTCGAGCCCCTAGCCGCCGCGGTAGTAGACGCCCCGGGCGTCGGGAATCGATCGCCGATTTCCGGCCACCGTAGGCGCGGGCTTGCGGACGGAGAGTGATGGGTAGCTCTCCGTCCGATCAGGACCAAGCCCGGGTCGACGGCGCGTAGTGTTCCACGTGCGCCTCAAAGAGTTGTCAGCGAAGCTGAAGGGGTCCGTCAGGGCCGATGCCTACCACCGGGGTTGCGGATAAGTCCTAAGGGGAAACCGTGGCCCTGGTCTAGGTAAGGGAAGGAACACGGGTGGGTTTTAGTCAGTAAAAGTCTGACACGCCCTTCCGCTCCGCCCAGAGCGGGAGAAGTCATTGGATGATTTCCCACCCAAAAAAAAAAAAAAAAAAGGCTGCTACTGAAAAAAACCCAATAACACTTTGCCCGACCTGGGAATCGAACCCAGGACTTCATGCTCAGCAGTAGCGCTTGTGACCACTAGACCGACGAGACAGTCCTCACCAAATTCAGTACCTACTTGTTAAAATAAATTATCAGTCTGAATTATATTGCCTAATCTTAACGAATACTTTAAATTCGAAAATGAATTTGTTTGTATATTTGTTACGCTTTCACGCTAAAACGGCTGAATGGATTTGGATGAAATTTGACACATGGGTAGACCATAACCTGGATTATGACATAAAATACTATTTATTATGATATTCCCACGGGATCGAGACTTATGCAGGTGAAACCACGGGACGCAGTTAGTACCAAATAATTACTAAAGTAAATTGGATCATTGAAGTTATGTTTAAGCACAATACCAAAGTACCAAAGTTTTAAAAGCCTTTATTATCCCAAACCTCCTGAAAAGGGACGAAAATAAAAATAAACCCAAGGGTTTTGCGTAAGAGTTTAAGCACAGGGGTTAAGTTAAATATTTTCACGAAAGGTCAAGAACTTTCCCGAAAATACGTTTTTATATGCACACGTATTTAAAAAAAAAAATTCAAAAATATTCTTACACTTAAGTTAAAAGAGCAAAAGTATTGCGAAAAGTTTCACAAATAACTATAAAAATAAAAATTGAAGCTCATTATTCCCGTACAGTTGAACTTTTCACAAAGATTCTTGTCGCACATTTCAACAATAATTTTCAAGCCATAATGTTAGCTTTAAATTCCACTTTGTTGGAACTCGTATGTAATATGCAGTGTGCAGTTACAATACAATAGTAGCTACTAGAGCTGCAATACAATCAAATATTCTGTACCACCGGCTTGTGGGTACAATTCATTTTTGCAACTACTGGTCTTATATTTTATTCGAGGAATGGAAAATCTAAAGTGTATTATTAGACGTTATACTGTGCAAATTGTTCTAAGATCAACTTAGTATTATGCGCTCCGATTATGCAATTTTTAGCTGACTAACTGTTACATTTTTGTTGGAGTTAGAACCTAGTTTACAACTTAGAAAACTCTGACTTATTTCGTGTTAAAAAAAAAAAAAACTTAAATAACAGTTTTCTAACGATAAAAAAGCTGTCATCAATCTTGTAACATCATAAACGTTTACGTGAGCAATTTTAAACAAGCAAATAAATGTGTGGTGCGTGTCGTAGCACTATCGTAGCTCGTAGCGCTACGCCGTAGCGCATGATAACATTCACAAACATAAATCGTAGCACACTTATAAACACGCACTGAAATCACTTCGGATGATTAATGGGGACACATTGTGTCGAGTTGATTCTGAGACGAGTGGAAAATCATAATGAAGTTGTGTTTTAAAAACAAAACGCAGAGATGTATTGTTGTGCCTTTGAAATTTGTAATAATGCCTATTATAAAGGACTAGCTTCCGCCAGCGCCTTCGCCTGCATGATATTTTTATAAATTGTAGCCTATGTTACTCAGTGAAAATATGGCAGTCCACTGGTGAAAGAATTTCTAAAGGGTTATATTTAATATATCCCTTTAAAAATTATAAAATATAAAATTTGATGAAAACAGCTATAAAATTGTATATCAGCATAAATAATAATACATCTATAACTCTTTAATAAACATTAACTAAATTTCTGGGAGCAACTTGGAAGTAGCGCTCGGCAAAGCTCGCTTCGCTCGCTCTCGACTGCGCTCGCGCGCGGTAGGTCACAGTTCTAACCTAACCTATATCACCCAGTTCAAAATTACGAATCATACAATCTGCCTGCGACTAGATAATTAGACAATCCTTCGACATTGTAATAAGCTAAGCATATTTATAGTGGAAACCATTATTTTTATACTTCATTCAATTAATTTTAAAGCTGATCTTTATAAAGTGTAAAACATTATTTTTAAAGTGCGTTTATATATTCACTTATTTCATATCGGTGAGGAAGTTTTTGAGTTTATTTATTATAAACAAAAATTCAAATCTTTTCTCTTTATGATATAATATTAAGTAATAGCTTCTGCCCGCGACCTCGTTCGCGAGGAAGTCGATAAAGTATAGCCCATGTTACTCGCTGATAATGTAGGTTTCTATAGGTGAAAGATTTTTTTTATATTGGTTAAGTAGTTTTCAGTTTATCCATTACAAAGAAACATACAAAAATTTAATCTTTTCGAATATTATTTAACATAGATCAATGTAGATAACTCTATGGATGCTGTATTCTGTTCTCATTATGAATTAACCAAATAAGGTGATTTAAAAATATATTATTCTTTCGACCAGTAAATAATACATTGTCGTTTAATCCCATTCTTCGGTCGCAAATGGCCTCGAACGATACCAGCGCTCAATATTGACACTCCAAAGCCCTCACTTTGTACAAAGTAATTACTAACAGTATTTACTCGGTTCATGTTTTAATCGAGCCACGGCACTACTACGAAATACAAACCTACGACTACTAGGAAAAATAAACTATTTATAAACATTGCCACGATAAAGATCAAATAAGACATTCTGTAATGGTTAACAAACATTTATGTAGGTTTAAAGAATTTATTTCTCATAAGAACTTATATATCAGTTCTATTAAAATGAGATACAAAGTGTTAGCTTACATCTAAGTAATTATATTTATCACCTACCTCCATCCTAATGGTTGGGCAGAGATATACCTAGCAGATACACCCACATTTCGCCAGTTATGTTTAAGCCCCATGTAATAGGGGGCGAACCTATTGCCATCAACCGGGCACAAATTCAGACTCCAGGCTGCTACTGAGAAATTTCACACAGAAAAACTCAATAACACTTTGCCTGACTCGGAAATCGAACCCAGGACGTCATGCTCAGCAGTAGCGCTTGCGACCACTGGACCAACGAGGCAGTTGTTATTATTTATCAATATCATTATTTGGCTCTGCAGTGTTGGTGACGTCACAGGGTACATACATGTTTCTGAAATTTTGTTTTAAATTTATAGTATCATACTTTTTTAAATCCTCCGGTAAATTGTTTATAAATTTATTATATTACTAGAGCTTCTGCCTGCGACTTCGTCCGCGTGGAATAGTTACTTTGGGCTAACGCTAAAAAAACCCCCCGATTTGGAAACATTCTTCATTGGTACTCCGCTCCTATTGGTCCTAGCGTGATGATATATAGCTTATAGCCTTACTCAATAAATGGGCTATCTAAAACTGAAAGAATTCTTCAAATCGGACTAGTAGTTTCGGAGCCTATTCGGTACAAACAAACAAACAAAAAAATCTTTCCTCTTTATTTTAATTAGTATAGATTAAAAAAACAAAAAACATAATTATTTCATACAATTTAACAGAGCTTAAAGCTCTGCTTAATCCAATTTTATAATGTAAACACAATCCTTGACAACGTATTTTCTCGTTGTCTCGTCTTTCGTCAATTTAAATTATGCTTGACGACGCCACATTCGCATATTATTAAAATTACCAACTCAACCCTTTCTCTAACACACACGACTAAGAATATCTCTTCAAATATGTCAAAGGATAGCTCATTCCTTATCCATCTTTTCTCCGCCTCGTAAATCGTAATAATATTATTTAATCCGAATCGCAAAAAGGCCAAATATAAGCAGATGTTAATAATAGAATGTTTATGGTATTGAGTATTTGAGTGGTTTTTTTTAAGGGAATTCACAAACTTGGCAACAAGTTTTCGGATCAAGCGTTTAGTGGTGGCAACCAAGTTGCGCGACTATCCAACCGGCAGCTTCATTTGCATAGTTAATTGACTCAGGCGTGACTTAGCTTCATTTGCAGCCTCGATGTATTACTTTTCCTCGTAATTACTTTTCAATGTTTGACAATTCATATTTAATTGAAACTTCACAATGGTTGAAACTTTCTAACTGCCACGTAGACCTTGTTGTTTCATGACGTGCAAGTGACATTCAACCTTAGGAAACTTTAGGATGGTACATTAATTACGAGGTAGTGAACCTGTAAAATGACTACCCTACTACCCTTAGGATAATTATGTTACGGGATATCTAAGTCGCGGCTACTTTTTTTAATGCATAAAAAAGTGACGATTTTTTTTCAACTACCTGTAAGTGGCGGTATTTTCACTGTTTGTCTACCGCACTGTGAACGGGACGTCAACGAGAAACGAGATTACGCGGCCATAGTATTGTCACTACTTCGGAATCGTCATCTCGTTCTCGTCGACATCTCATTCACGGTGCGGTGAACAAACAGCTTAAGCGCCATGACCAATAACGAGTGTGCCTGTAAAGCCAGTGATTAGATAATAGCCGTGATAATAGCCACACGGCTATTGTCTTAGCTTGGAGTTTGTGTCGAGTGTACTACAATGTCATATAACATTTAAGCAGAACTTCTATAACACTAAATACTGGCCACTAAAAAACGATCTGTGTTAGCCACTAGTCGCCTAATGTGCGGTGGCACTTAGTGTTACGCAGAGGTCTATTCATGCACGTTCCATTTTGTACACAATACTATTTTGGTCTCGAAAAGCTTGCTTGGACCCAATTTTCTTTTTATCCAGTCACATCTAGTTTGATTAAGATCTTTTGTACACTGTGCTCTTATATACTACGTTGAAGTTTTTTTTTATAAATAAAACTTTATAAATAAAAAGTTAAATCTCTAAAGAGTTTTAATTTGCAAAAGCTTTTTACTTTAAGATAGAGTAGCTAACTTTTATCTTGCTGCAAATTAAATATTTAATTATGCAGTTAATAGTTAGTTAGTTTAAAATGCTTGAACTGTGTTAAATATAAGTTAGTAAAAGCCAGGTTTTGCCAATTTTCTTCGATAAATTACATTTATTCTTGCTCACAGCTTATGGAAATCTGTTGCTTGAAATTGGCTTCCCAAAATAGCGTATGTGAAAGGTGAGCCTCTAGATTCTAGCAGGTCGGTTGATCTTCACCTTTACATCAGTGTTAATATTGCAATACGAGAAAAATACATAAATATTTGGCTTCAAACATATATAGTAAACTGTAGTTTGTTTAAAAAACAATTTCAAACAACTAGAACGGGAAAAAGACCCATCACCCAGTTTCTAGGTTGTGGAGGTCAGATATACAGTCGCTCTATGTAAAATACTGGTATTCAGCTGCATCCGGTTAAACTGGAAGCCGACTCCAACATAGTTGGGAAAAGGCAGATTGATTTTATAACGGTAAAAATACAAACAGAAATGGCCTTTTAATAAGGAAATCAACGTACTGTGAATGCAGGGTATGGCTGCAAAGAAGCAATTCTATAAGTAACTTTCACATGTCCATTTTTGTGGTGTAAAATTGTAACTTATTAAGTCATCATAAGATTTAAAATCCAAGATAATAATATGCATAGTTACTTCCAGTGGCGTGCAGTGTTTCCGACACGTACGACAGAAGATGGAGCGTAAAACAAAAAAGGTAGGTAACTCCGCACAATCATGTATGTAGAATTGAAAGACAGAAAAATCTTTAATATCACGTGAACAAAACATGAGCAGGAAGTAAATAAAGTTCGTAAAAAAAAATGGATAAATATAGAAGAAAGCACGATAAGGTTTTGGCTCATGTGCATTCTAGTATGTGATCCTCTATTTGTCACTGACGAAACCAACCACCGATACCAGTCGTCCGTATGTGGAAACATTAATTCCAATTTGGTTCAGCAATTTGATCTACTGACCGATTAGATACGAGAGGAGGTTACGTTGAATCTGTATAAAAGCCGAAGACAGTAATTTGATCTTTAACTTTTTGTTTTACCTAATTACTAGAAGCCGTGCCCTGTATAGAATATTAATAAGTTGATAAACAATATTACACAACGCATTTGTTCACGTCAAACGCCACTGCGCGTCAATGCGTTTGTGTGTTTGTTTATGTTGAATTCCACCACGTTTTTTGTACCTGTTGTAAATAGGCAATTTTTTCAACTTCTTTATCTTAACACTAAATAAAAGTGTTATTTCATTGGCCACAATTGAATGTTTTTTTTAAAGGAAGTGTCCTCCAAGATTTTCTTTTGAAGAATCGTCATAAAATAACATAAGAAATCGTCGACAACTTCAAGATGAAAAATGTCGCCTGGAAAGTCAATTTTCCTGAACTGGGTGACACATCAAAGCTGCTAATAGCCTTTAGATGTCAAGAGCTACACTTGACGGTCGGAGACTGTGGCACTTGTCATTGGTGCTGTTTCATCAATTTCTTAGGAATCAATCATTTTTCGAGTATTTTTTTCCAGAAGTATACCTATGATGAAAAATTTTTTTTTTTGTTGGTATCATGGATTTTTTCGTATAGTTGATTTTATTTAAGTGTATTTTTTTGTTGGTGATTTATCAAAACCGCTATGTACGATTTATGGTCGGGATGAAATAAATATCGTAGTGATGTGAAATTGAGTGTTAGACAATCGAAAGGCAAAAGTATGATAGTAGTTTATTTTAGATTCCTACTTAGGAGTTGCAGAATCGAAAAGATTACACTTGGAAAAACTGTTTGCGAGTAAGGATGTTTTCATCACGTTAAACATCGAAAATCCCTGCTTTAGCCAGAATAATATTATTAAATGTAGCCTGTCAAGATTAATGTGGAAAGTACCGTTAGCTAATCTTGATTAAGACTTATAATTTCCCACTGAATAGAATTGCGGAATCATTTCCAACATTGTTCGTTTTATTTCTAACCATAAAGCAGTGCGGTGTTATTCCAAAAATGTTTAATTTTACTGGTAATAAATGAACCTCTTTTAATGTTCAATCTAAAGGATATTTAATCACGTTTTATGGACTAAAACATTTCATTAAAGAAGTAAGTACCCATCTTCATTAAAACCGCAATATTTTAATAAATAAAACTGGGAAATGATCTCGTTTAGTCTACGTTCATTATAATGATACTAACGAAGAATGAAATCTGAAACTAATAACTATGTTTTATTAAATTTTAAATGAGGATTAAATAATGTTAGTAAGTTTGCCCTTTAAACCATTTGCACATACTCGTAATATATAAAATGAACAAAATGGTTAAGGAAATTAACATTCAATAATACAAAAATAGTAACTTCTGGCGTGTTTAAAACTAAACATAAATGCATTACGTAAGTAATAATGCAGAACATTTTATTAGCAGCTGCAAAGAAAGTAGAGTAAGAGAAATTACAAAAATAACTTTAATAAAATAATGAGTTGACATTTCAAATATATTTATTGCACGACTTACTTTTATAACGGCACTCAAATAAACAGCTACTTGTTTTCTGCAACTTTATTTGCATAAAACATTTATTTCTTTAATGAAAAACATTTAAAATCTTTTCTTTACTAAGAAAAGATTATAAAAATATTGATGACCATCATCAATTATATATCCGTATATTCTATAAATAACAACTGTCATCTTTGAGTGTTGTATGGAAAGGTAGCATAACACGGCAAATTGATGTAGTTTGCCAATTTACAATGAACATCTCTGTACATTTATACCAAGTTTAACTTTGACTATAAATGGCATTCTTATTACCATAAGAATGTCTAGGTATTGCAAACCTGGACAAAATAACATCGTAAGGCTTAAATGGCGTCGTAGGCATTGTAAAGAACTTAAAACATTTGTAGCAAGAAAACAACGTGGTAGTGTCGAGACTGTAAATTAGTCTGCTAGACACCACTATCTTGCGGATATCCGTTGTCTATAAATTAAGGAACGCTTGTGTAAAGTTGATTCGGAGCTACGAATATGAGTGTGCACTGTTTTTTAAATGTTTACAATAGTTCACTAGTAGTTTTGATCGATACAGTAGTGTTTAAGATTGAAAAGCAACTATCGTTTCTTATTCTAGTCAGTTAGCAAAACTATGTACTGTGAGAACTGAAAGTTACCTACGCTACAAAAAGCAATAATGGCAATGAAAGAATAGGGGCATGAAGAATCAAACTCTCGGTTTTAGTTAATTCAGCAATTGCCTAAACCTAAAATCTTACCGATATTGATAAAATTTTAATACAATTCCGTAACCGACCGCAAATGTCAGCAGCAGGTGGCATGTCGCCGCGAACAACTGGTTTCTATGTGAATTTCTATGAAATACCTTCCGTAGGAAATTCATGGATTTATGCAAAATCAAGCTATCTAAAATTAGTCGTAAAAACATTTTTAAAAGTTTTTATTAAACTTGCAATTTTTTTTTGTTAGTTAGTATTTTTGTTTAGGTGGAATCTTGCAAGCTGAATTAATTTATGTACAGATTACGCATAAACGCTACAAAATCCTGCCAAATTTTCAAAGCACGCCAAATTGTCACGCTGCAAAATGACATCTTAGGCGACATCTAGCGGTAACACCTTGAAGCTCCAGATTGTATCAATAATGCAGATATATGGCGTTGTGGTTGGTTTTAATAATTAAATTTATGTTGCTCGAGCTTTCCACATTTATTGACATACTTATGTTAATCAACAACATTTTATAGTCATGCAGGGTTTGATAAACAATAAATAAATAAATCATAGATTAGCAAAAGTGGACAGTCACTGACGATTCTGTTTAGTCTGTGGTTAGATACTTCTCGAAGCTTCCAAAACAATAGCGTTCTTTGATACGGCGTCTGCGACGACGTTTGATCCTCGGATCCTGGTGAAGCTACGCGATGATGGTGATTGAACAGGTATGTTATTGGACGGGCACCGGTTCAGTGATGATCGTCTGATGTGTCCGATCAATAATCTAATTGGAATATATCTGTGTCGTTGTTTCAGTTGTAGCTGAACCTGTCTGGCTTTTTAGGCTAGCCTGAAACTGATACGAACGTGTGGAGACGTGATGCTCCTGGTGCTATTCCGTGGTCTCGTGAATTTGCCGAGTCCCGACTACTGTTGGGCCGTGTGACGGTTTGACCACGAGCTGTTGGCAGTTAAGAGGTTTGACCCAACGAGTTCGAGTGGGCAGTGTGGTCGTCTTTCTATTGGAAGGCCTTACACCTATCTGGATCCTCGTGCAGGAAAGTCTCGCCGCATCCAGGTACGATTCTGCATCATCATCCTTACGGTCGACCCGTAGGCCACGCGTTCGTGGGAACACAGAGTTTTCTCTGTTGTTCCATGCCAAGGGTTTTCATTCCACAAACTGAGTCTAGAGGTTCATTTAACAAACTGAGTGAGAGGTTAATTCAGAAACTGAGTGAGAGGTTAATTCAGAAACTGAGAGGGAGTTATAAACTGAAGTCATACTACTACCTAACATTTAATTGTAGTAGAACCAGAGAGAGAGAATATACATGTGACCATTTTGATAAGGTCTCTTCAGAACATTAGTTTATAAGACCAGTTGTTGTAAAGTCAATGTGTTAGGTTGTGTCTCTGGGTGCTTTGCCCCAAGTGTTATATTTCTTATAGGAGCACAACCATATAGGTCATTTACATACGATTGAGCTAAAGGATATTAAATGTTCATCTCACGGATCCTAACAAGCGACCTTGAGTTCTTATAATTATAGTCTCATGTTTGTACCTCCTCTGACACGCATTGTTACGGAGACAGAGCATGTCAGGGCAGGTACCATCTTAATTAAGGTTGGGAAGGTTATTATAGTTTAGTGGCTTGCCACAATTGTGTGTACCTTGTTGATAATACAATAAACTTTGTAATGTGTAAAAGGTAATTGTTTAATTGTTTCTTTCCCAATACCTGATAAATTAACTTTAGCACGGCCACCCAAATCGCCGGGTTACAATATCCGTCGGCTAGTTTTCGAGTTCTAAGGTGGCTCCTCAATTTAGACGTCTGAATTGAGGAGTCACTGTCAACGTCCTGTAACTTTTTAAGGATTTTACTACAAATTCCAGGATCGGGCCTACAAAATCGGCTTATTTACCACTAAAAATATTGGTAGTACCCAAGTGAGACAAGGCTCCTCAAAAAATACCGACACAAATTTTCGCTTCAGCAAATTTACAACAATTGCGGAAGAATAACGAAGGTAGTGGGACATCAAAATTTCGATATCTTTTCCATATTCGGCCCAATAGACGAGCATTGACCAAATCTCTGTATGGAGGTGACATTAGTTTGACGAAGGCTAAATTTGTACAACGTCTATTCGGATGAAATAACATCTTTCTAAGAAAGGAAGATAACAAACCGTTAAATTGCGACAGTTTTAATTCGGATATATCTTTGCTATTTATGGCAGTAATATAAGAAGTAGAAAATATCATTAACATTGTCATCATTCAGCTGAAAGACATTCGAAACTGATAGGCGACAGCTGGTCAATGAATGAACTCTGCCTATCATAGTCCACTGCTGGACTTGGCCTCTCCCACGCTGGGCCACAACACCTTCTCCCCCCAATTCAGTCTGTCCCAGCCACTTTCGTAAGGTCGTCGGTCCATTTAGCTGGGGGGCATCCCACGCTACGCCAGCAGCTGCGACAGCTGGTGTGAAAATGTGTTTTTTTTTAAACAAATTTGTTGCATTTTTAGTTATATTAAACAGGGTCCTGGACAGAAGGCCTCCCCCAAGTAACGCCACAACGACCAGTCCTGAAAAATGTAAAATCTTAATTTGAATCTAATTCTCTACTATAACACACACACTATTAACTGTACGTTAGCATTACTAAAGGCGAAAACTCATGAAATTTAAAATAATAAACGTAAAAAAAAATGCGACTACATTGAAGGAATCACCTTAAGTACACCTAAAGTAGTTTTTGTCAGGTTCGCAAATTCAATTTCTCAATTCAGACACTGGGTGTGTTTCGTTACGTTTTAAGAAACTGAGCCCAAAATATAGATCTGTCCTGTTTAATCCTGGTAGGCGACAAAGATATGGCTCATTCTATTTATTATTATCTCTCATAATGTCTTCTTAAGTTACAGTAACATAGTGTTGCCTGACTATAATAACTCATTAGGTATTCAAGTCCTTTCGGCTAACACTAATTTAGTATTCTAGATATCAATTACTGGATTCTTGGCACGTACTACAAGGGATCGTTACTCGAGGGGCTCACATAAATACAAGTTAGGTCGCAACTAATCAACTTTCATTAGACAGACGGTCGTTTAGATAAATAGGACAGGACGAGTTCATGACTTATATTTGATTGACAGGATCAATATTTATTCATTGATCGTTAATTGCATCCACAAGATTCAAGTTTTTAGTCAGTATGTCTTTTTTAAATCATTTGTGTGCAATGCTCTACATGTCGTTTATTTCACACATTTTTTTCTCTTGTTGTTTTTTTTTCTATTCTAATTCGTGGTTGTAATTTAAAAGGAATAATGATTAAATGTCTTGTAAATATGATGGACGGTTACAATATGGTTTTTCGAAAAAGGAAATGTAATTTTCTTTGTTCTCCTGTAATTAATCCAACAAAGTTGTCCAATATTTATTTAGGAGATCAACTGTGAAGAGATTTATGATGTCAAATTACAAATGAAATGTCACCGGAACCTTCCTCAAATATTTGCATTCCTAACAGCTACCAGTATCAAATGGCTGTAATATTTTTTCAAAGCAAAAATGTGATTATTACCTTTTTAATAAAAGCACTTAGGTATGAATTTCACAGAGTAACAATCTATTGACAGGCCAATAAATAAAAATGCCTCTATCGTATTGAAAAACAAAAATAAAAGTTGACACTTCAAGCCAAAGTTTGGATTTGAGTCTGGCGTAAAATAATTTCATTGTACGCATGGATGAGCGAAATCGACGACAGCCTTTCACGTAAAATATAACGCTTCGCTGGAACGAAAGGTGTGTAAACCGTGTGTATAAGAACCCAAAAAAGCATTCACGAGGATAAGCGTCACCTTGCAAACTTATAACACCGTATCACGAACAACAATTCGATTGCTTAGTGTGTACTTTATGGCATTATTTTCAAACAAGTTATCAAGTCACACTTTCTGGTCGATCCAACAGCTCATTTTCAAAAAGATGGCGTATGTTTTGACCGGCAAAATAATATATATTCGGTGTTATGATTATAGGTATTAATTATTGCTAAGTTTTCCGCACTATTCGTGAACTCCACTCAAGAAGTCATTTGCTCCAACAACTGCCTCATCAATATACAAATCAAGCTTCAATGTAATGCCTCCTCCACCACATTTTCACACACACTTCTTGCATCAACGTCTATGCAGTCTGAGTCGCAATACAGTCGATCACGCAAGCGTTCCTTCACCTTTGACCCGGCAAACAAATCCAATCCAACTCATTATATTGTAGCCCATTTTAGTAGGCTGTGGTTGAATGCACTTTGCGCCATTACAGTCTCGCTTGCATGCCATTCAGTTACTTGAGTTTCGTTTATGCATTCTTTTATTATAGTTCGTAAGAGGTTTTTTGTGGTTTATGTGTGCTGATTATACGAATTGTTTGGTTTCGTGATTTTTCTCTAATTCCGTGTTAGTTAAAAATATTGTTGGTTTTTTAGAGTGAGAATAGGAAGGGACTTTATCCAATTATAAAAACTTACACTATACTCAACGTTTGGGAAAGGGACATTCTGAGCCTGAACGTCCTGCACCACTACCACCACCACCACTATCACCTTATTTATAGTTTGACACTTTGGTTAACTTAGTATACCTACCTAATACATACCCTCTTTTTTGCTTTCGCCGTAGTCGGGCAAAAAGTAATAATATCATAATAATAATCAGCCTGTTAATGTTCCCACCGCTGGGACACAGGCCTCCTCTCTGTGAGAGGGAGTGGGCCGTAATCTACCACGCGAGCCCTGTGCGGGTTGGTAGATGTCACATGTCTTCGAATCTTTGGTCCTAAGACATGCCAGTTTCCTCACGATGTTTTCCTTCACCGTTTTGAGAGCAATGGTGATGAAATAATTTACACAAAGTAAAGCGCCTGCTTGTGTTCTAACCCACGACCTACAAATCTAAAGTCAGGGCCGATACAACTGCTCTCGTAAGTTAAGTAAAAAAGTAATAAATCAATAATGTAGTGATTGGTGAAGCAAAAAACATTTTACCGATGTTTTTTTGTTCCAATTCCTCAATATTGATGAACCGAGGCAAAACTGAACCTAAGTACTGATGTCGAAGTATTATCGATATAATATGTTACCTACTCAAGTTCAAACACCCAAAAATTATTCAACACTATTCATGTAAGTATAAAAAACACTTTATACCTAACGCAAACAACTCTTCACTGACCTCATATAATAGCTTTATAATAAAGAGCTTCATAAACCACCCAACGATTAGGTCACACGACACACTGGCTACATTCCTAATTACAGGCAACGTCACTATAATGACGTCACAGTTATTAACATGATTAAATCTAACAAGGCAGGCTCTACCCACTAACGTGGCCTTTCCGAAACAATTTACCTACGAAAATCTTAGGCGTTCACCAGCTTTACTGACTGAAAACTTTTTGGAAAATTGTCAAAGCGGGACCGTTTTGGTTTTATAGAAATTATTTGGAATAAAGACCACTGTTATTATTGCAACA
Source organism: Conistra vaccinii (assembly GCA_948150665.1). Classification (NCBI taxonomy): domain Eukaryota; kingdom Metazoa; phylum Arthropoda; class Insecta; order Lepidoptera; family Noctuidae; genus Conistra; species Conistra vaccinii. The sequence continues at coordinate 11,057,104 of OX411334.1, read as the reverse complement.
GGACCTGACTTTTATACTAAACGCCTGAAAGTTTTTCTGGCGCTTTCGATTAGGCTCTCATCGCTTGGACCAAGGCAATCTAAGCCCAGTGGGTCAAATCACCAACAAATAAGAAACAAAAAAAACGTGTGCGATCGGGTGACCCCCGTCAGGAACGAGGTTTCTTCTCACGTTCATTTAAAATTAAAAACAAAATTTTCGCAACTTTCGCAATCTGTATTTACAATTATTTGACTGCACTATAGCACCCTCGAAAACTACAAAAACGACACCCATGATGAAAATTTTCAAAATTGTCGCAGTCACCATCTTGGGATTAATATTTTTACGAAATTTACACTTTCACTTGAGAGAGAGAGAAAGTCGCATGGAAGGGGCTTAACGCTTTTTCCTTACATGACGAATTCTACCAGTTTACTCCTACCGCAAAGAACTTCTTTTAAATAAATAAATAACTAAGATTATAGTTAGCTACGAGCGTCACGGATAGGTATCAATCTAAACTATTGCGACTGATTCTATCTGCTCAAAATCAATGACTATATTTAAATCGACCAGTCTGTTCGCAGCCTTATAATCGAATCGACGGATAGTTTGTGGACCAATTTTCTTGCGTTTGTGGTGTGAAGTTTCACCTTTGAAGTTTAGAACACTGTTATTAAGTTTCAAGGACCTACAATATTACTTGAAGTCTCTAGTAATTTTCTATATTTCTGATAGAATACTGATCGATATGACGTGCCAATAGATTTTTTATTCGAAACTTTGTATGAAGATTAACAACTGTTAAGGCCTGTTTCACCACCTACGATTAATTAAGTTCCTATTAACTTACTTGGCAGATAATTTCATACGAATTTTGTTCCATTTTTGAATTTATTCAGTAAATAGTAGGCTATTCGGACATCGTGAAATAGGCCCTGAGAATCCTAACTAATTATTATTGGTAACGCCATCTCTTGGGGTATTTACAACTAATTACAACGGGCGATGATATATCCCTTTCTCCCTCCTAAAAAAGCACGCCTTGACCGAGGACGCGCATTATTCCCGCTCGGACGGTGACGCCGCTAAGCCGTGTGTGAAAACGCTGCGCGCACGCCGCCGCTCTGCTCGCTTAATCCGCTTCAACCGCTTTCAACAAAAACTGTGATTGAACTATTTTAACTAATAACAGCCCGCGGGTGTCGTTGTGTAATTTGGTGCATGTGGGACTCCATTTAGTCGAGCTTCGAAAACGGGATCCCGTCGCCGCCATCTTCAAGCTGAACGCGTGTCGCGCGCGACCCGCAAAGGAAGATATTGCAAGGTAAGGCGTGCTCTTCCTTGTACCCATTCCTACTTATTTATCGCCCGTTCATCACCACCGCCAACCTTTAAATACAGTCCACTTAAATTAAATAAACTTTGAATTTGGTAGTTTTCCATACCATATTTTTGATCCTAGCGAGTCGGATTAATCGCTTACCCCGCAAGAGAAGGATTTATAATCCATATTCTCCCATATAAAGCGTAGGTATCTTCTAGAAGTGCCTACGTAACTGGTTAAAGTACCTAGCTATACCCATTACGTGGTCATTCCCGCACCCAGTAGGTAATATACTCAAAGTAGCTACCTACTACATAATTATTATATTAAAAACTATCATAATTGTCTTGTAAATTCCATACTTCAAGCATCTTTTAGTAATACCGCCATTTTTATTAAAGTTCCCGCCAAGCTAGGTAATAACGCCGCCGCATACCTATACCTACCTTACATTTAGTTAGGTATCTGATTTCATCTAAGAGTATAATACGAACTTTAGATATCATAGTTTGGATAGGTTGTACCACAGATAATTTAATATAATACTAGTTGTACATACCTACTTATACCAACATAAACATGTCGAAAGAAAGAGAACTTTCGATTTTGGAAGCTAAACGCAATGTTTTATTTGAGCGTATTCAGGACATTTATGAGCGCTCAAAAACTGCCCATACTTCCGAAACTAAATCAGAATCGTTTCTTAGTTATTGTATGACAGTAGATAATATTCGAACAGACTTTCATCATTTGTTGGACACTTATAACGCAAAGTTACTCTCTATTAATCCCGAATCGAAGCCGAATTATCAGGCGTACACTTCATTCGAGGATCTTTATTGCATCATCAAACGCATACAATCGCGACTAGAGGGTAGAAGTAACATAACCGCGCAAGCGCCGCCGCCAGGCCGATTGCCCCGTCTACCCCCAATTGAACTTATGTCGTTTGATGGCGATATACGGAACTGGCCATTGTTCTATGCTAGCTTTAAGTCAACAGTGCACGATAATGGCTCTCTGACAGACGAAGACAGGTTGTACTATTTAATAGGTAAACTGTCACCGAAAGCGCAATCCGTATTTGCAGGTGTAACTCCCAGTGCTGAGAATTATCAGATCATATTCCAGTCACTCCTTGATAGGTATCAAGATACTCGTGTCCTAGCGTCTACCTACTTTGATCAGGCTTTGAATCTTAAACTGTCTGGCCCCGCCTCTGTTTCGAATTTCCAGCTGTTCATAGATAACTTTATTACCGCCGTTAGTGCCCTTAAAAACCTAAAATTAAAGGATCTTTCCGACTTTATACTATTACAACTTGCTCTAAAAAAGTTCGACCCAGAAACGGTTCGTGCCTTCGAGATGACGGAACGTAATAATAAAATACCTACACTAGATAGCTTCATTTCCTTCATCAAAGATCAGTGCCGAATATATTATAATCATAATACACAGCCTAGTGCATTTAACTCGTCAAATGATAACAATGTTAAACAGAGGTCGAATAAATCGCAAAATAACAAGAGTAATCCCGTCCCTAACCCGCAATCTTACGTAGCATGTTCAGAGTCTAACAATAATAATTCTAATAAGTGTCTGTGCGATAATATTAAGCACGACCATTATTTTAAATGTCCCGCTTTTAATAATTTAGACCCGACTGCGCGTTTTAAATGTGTGAAAGAAAACAAAGCTTGCGTTAATTGTTTAAGCTTAAAACATAAAACAAGTAATTGTTCTAGTAATTCTAAATGTCGATCATGTAAGCAGAACCACCATACATTGCTGCATTTTGAAAAAAAACCGCCGGTATCGGATAAGTCACGTAAACCTGCCCAGTCTGTTACGTCACCGCGACCGATTCCGAATGCCGCCGATACTACTGCTGTCCCGCTCACCTCCCAGTCGGAGGTATCGCTGTGTACGACATCTATTGCCGCGCACGGTCGGCGGCGCGTCGGTCGGGAGCTTGTCATGTTCAGCGCGATATCAAGCAGCAATGTGCGGCGTCCACAACGGTTTTGTTGGCAACAGCACAAGTTATTGTTTACGATGTCAATAACAGACCACATACAATTCGTTGTTTACTCGATAGTGCGTCACAAAGTAATTTTATTACTTCTGATTGCTTCAAACGCCTCGGACTGTGGAATAACTTTAAGAATACGAAATTAATAATTAAAGGGATCGGTGGGTCGGAAAAATCTTGCAAGGGTTCCGTAGATATTAAAATATATTCCCGTTTTAATATGAACATTAATTTGGACATTTCCTCACTTATCGTAGAACGTATTACGGACACGTTGCCAAACGCGCAAGTGGACGTATCTCAACTCACACATCTCGAGATGTTACCGCTGGCAGATTCTGACTTTGCGCAGCCGGGAGACATCGATGCCCTGTTAGGGGCCTCCTTATTACCACATATATTTTTAAATAATGTGGTACGCAGTAAACAACATAATATACCTCCCGCTATTGAGACGGTATTGGGGTATGTGATTATGGGTACCGTACCTACGTTACATACTTCTAAATATACTATGTCTTGTTGTGCTGTTCTTCAAGAAAATAATATTGATTCTCTTCTTAAGCGATTTTGGGAGCTTGAAGAGATTTCCGCACCGCCCTCGCAGAGCCGTACGGAACTCGAGTGTGAAGAACACTTCCGCGCTACCACTGTTCGCGATGACAGTGGCAGATATGTTGTAGCGTTACCTTTTTGTGGTGACCCGTATTCGCTAAGCGACTCATACGCTGCCGCACTTAGACGCTTCTATTGTTTAGAACGCAAACTTAATACATCGCTCAAGTTACGCGGCGCCTATAATGACGTCATGCGTGACTATATAAATAAAGGTTTTTTGAGTCCGGTTGTCAACAACGAGGATAATAAGTGATCAAACGAACTTACCTGTTGTGAAGTTCGATCATTATTATACGAAGGGCTTCGTTCGAAGATATAATATTTACAACGCAGCTTCCTTAACGCATCCGACAACCATCGCATATTTAGAACTGAAAGCAAAAACTAAACGCACAAGTGTAGTATATCTGTTCTATACGTCATCTGTCATTATTTTAGAGTAAGAGAATCTCAATTTTTCTGGGGTAGGGTAGGGAGGGTCCCTATATCTTCGAACGAAGCCCTTCGTATAATAATGATCGAACTTCACAACAGGTAAGTTCGTTTGATCACTTATTATACTTCTGGCTTCGTTCTCGATATAATATTTACAACGCAGATGTTAAGAGTTTATGAGGAAAATTGAGATTCCAAAGATGAAATTATAAATAAATAGTATTTAAATAACAAATTAAAATCTTTTAGTTTTAAGACACAAATGACATAATAAACTGGCTATACTCATAATAGATGACCAGTCTCGTTCATCTTAATATTGGACTTATTGTTGAACTTATAAACAAGTTTCAAATTATATTAAAGATAAAAAATCAAGTTATTCATCTTAATATTGAAGTTCTTGTCTAATTTAGTTAGGCACGTACTCAGACCATTTATTGGTCTGAGGGAGTGAGGGCACGTAATAATTATACGTAATATTCTTAATACTTAATCAAGTATTTTGTTCAGCATTAAGCACAGCATGAGCAAATTCAATTGAATTATTCACAATTGGCCTATTATAAAATGAAGCAAAAGGTTGAAGAGCTATTTGTCCAGTTTGCCGTATTACATCTAATGACACTAACACTCTACACCTTAGTAGTGGATGTCAAGGCATGTCTAGTACTATTTTCTGAAAAAAAATTATTATACTAATATCTATGATGCAAACAGAGAGTAGGTATATTTACCTATATATTATAGAGATGGAAGAGGCATAAACTGGTTTATGGGGCTTATACAATGAAAGTATTAAGTGAATATTATTTCGCTTAAAAACTGAGTATAGTTAATTTAATCACGAAATGTACTAGCTGGACAAATTTCGGACTTTTCAAAGATAGGTATTTTAATAAGAGACAAAGTCCATGCTCTTTGGGCTTGTACTTACTGTACCATTTTTTTTTTTTTATTTTTTTTTTTTTTTTTTACGTATGTAAATTTATAGACCCCATACAAGGTCCTTATCTTGAAATGCTTGGTTAGAAAAAAAAATACATAATAATTATTGGTATAGATGAGATGGTGTAAATGAATCTATAAGTAAGTAGGTACTTACTTTGTTTTTGACAAATAGCCCACCATAATTTAAAGGTGAAATTGTATTGTTTCAAGGTATTATTTGAAACTGAACTTAACATAACATTTATTGCTGATGGCTAGGCTTACCCATGCCTTCCTGATAATATTCCAGTGGAGATGTAGGGGGTGATTCTATCAGGCTTATGACTACCTAGTATGGCATAACCATAATGCCTGTCGCTTTATAATTCTTAATTTTTTGTAAACATCTTAATAATAGACTAAATGGGCATAAAAAGGGAAAAAAGTAGTTAGTCTCAGAAACGAAAAAAGAATCATCTATTTTTGATGCATCCGGGCCGGGTTCCAGGAAATGTAATATTCACATTTTTGCATTAATTCTTGAAGCAAAAGGTATTGATACCTATCAGGTTGACCAAACTGAGTCACAATGTACTGGAATGTGGAGGTATTTATTTCTCACTTTATGTCAGGATTGGCTGTACATTATGTGATTCTTCATCTGCTTCATTGTTTTCCCTTGATTTTATGTAAGAGTGTGTTTATCTTCACACCATTACCAATATACTTCTGGCAAAGATATTTAAATGTGGGTACTGAATACCTCCCATTTGGTTAATAATTATATTATGAGGCATTCTTATTATCAGCATGTAACAATATACCAATTTTTAACAAACATTTTTTAAGGCTCGAAATATGAGTAGTTCTAGATAATTTAAGTATGTGATATTTATAAGTTTTCAGTCTCTTTCCAGAACCCATGAACCCTATTATCATTACAAATGGTCCCCCACCCACTTCTTGACACATCTATAAATATTTTCAAATCATATTTTGAGTATGCTATACTTTTGTGTAAACTATTGATATTATCAACTCACCGCTGTAGGTCTAGTATATATCTGGGGTAAATGATATCATAATTGCTTTTACTTTAAAGTAAACCATATTTATGGTTATATGGTAGTATATTTAATGTTCTAATAGTTTTGTGTAAAGTCAAACATATGTACTTGCCAGGCATTTGGCTGTCAATGTTCCTATTAAATGAGCATGGTCTCTAATACTACAACTCTGTTTTTTCAAATATTTTTCAATGGATTTTTGTTTTACAAAACCTAAGAATTAACAGCACTGTGATGGTCTAAGTACTCAATTATACTATTTTGATAATTTATTACTAATCTGGAATTTTTGTAAATACTTAGGAATTGTTTCATTATCATTTTTCAACCATATCTTATATTCAGAACCTGTTGTATACTACGTATGTAGGTGCTGACAGATATCTCTTGTCATTGGAATAATAGTATAGGTAATTATTAGAAATAGAATTATCTGTACTTAAAAAAAAATAGTCTTGGTTAACTTGTCTTTTATTTACAACAAGAACCAATGCACAAAAGGTCATTAAAGTATTGCACTGATTGGTGACCTATAGATTTTTAAATTATGCAATCACCACTCTCATAATTAGAGAACAACATGGTGCAGAACACAAGACATAATACAAGAATGCATTAAATTAATATAATTTTTCATACAGAAACCATCAATACTTCCTGTGAGCTGGATTAATATTTACCAATAAATAGAACTCTTAATAAATTCTCCTGGAGAAATTAGAGCTACTGTAGTTCAGTGATCTTCCATTTTAAAATGGTATGTGTTAACAAATTTGTTACGAGGCTTAAGGTTTAGAATAAATCTTTTGTGACCATTCAGTGTTGGAAACAAAACACTTAAGGTATGAATTGGCCTTTACATGGTGTGCAAGGAGTAATTGCACCTAATGCCAGCAAATTATTAATGGCTATCAGCATAACAGGATCATTTAAAATATCATTTTATAATGACTGTTCAGATTATAACTGAAAAGGTGTCAGTAAAACGGTTTAAAAGTATTGAGTATCCATTGACATGTTCAATATTGAAACATCATCACAGATGCTTTCCCAACAAGGTAAAATATGATTTAATCTTCCAGCATGACTAACCTCTAGTAGCGAGCAGGAGTCTTGTCCTGTGGTGGTGGGGCTTGGGCTGGTACTGGTTGAATTTTTGTTTGATATTTCAACTTTATCTTTATTTCCTTGCTTGATATGAGAACTGTGGTTCCTTGTGTCCCGGCTTCGAATTTGCCCTCTGTTGGTTGTAACGAAGTGAACCACTCAAGTTTCCCTGACGGGTTGTGGTAAAAGTAGTTGTCTTTTTTATAGATTGGCCTGTTCTTTGGCAAGCTTGTAAGACTCTCTATCTTTTTAGATTTTAGGTTGTTACCATAAAGGTATGATAGAGTGTTGTTACCATAGAGATGATCATCTCTTTCTAATTCTTTGACAATATTTAAGCATTTTTTGTGCCGGACAGGGACAATATAAATTGATTGTTTGTGTTAACATTCTTCCAGCATCACTGAGCGGGGAGATCTCTATCATTATTGTTGATATTGATTAACATTGATAATGTCCCTTCTTCAAAATTGTATTTCAAATACGGGCTAAGTAGTTGTTTAGTGCTCTTTTATATGCATAATTATTAATGCATCAAATCCCATAATGCTTGCAGCACTTCCAGGGATAGAATATAAGTAGGCCCAGTGTCTAGCACATGTGATGGGTCATGCTCAGGTAGAGCGTCAGTTACAGTTATGGCTGTATTAGTGTTATCCGGGTTTGTGTCAAATGGAACCGATGGTTCGACACTGACATCAAGTACCTACCTAGTTCCATAACTAGTTCATTGGTTCATAATTTTTGCGGTCTGCAAAAAATATAGAATTGACCCTGATAATGTACCATAATAATTATACTTACCTAAGCGTAGCCTCTCGGCCTTCACTTTGAAATAAGTAAATTATAAAACTCGTGCGTTTATCTCGTAAACGCCCCGAATTATTTGTTCGCGTCAATGCATCTCGTCCATCACCCGCGTGGTACAATAATAATTGTATATAAGTCTTCTGAAACACGTTTTACTGTATAAAACGTTTAAAACAATGATAAAATTCGTCCGTTTATCTCGTAAACGACCCGAATTATTTGTTCGCGTCAATGCATCTCGTGCACCACCCGCGTGGTACAATAATAATTGTATATAAGTCTTCTGAAACACGTTTTACTGTATATAACGTTTAAAACAATGATAAAATTCGTCCGTTTATCTCGTAAACGACCCGAATTATTTGTTCGCGTCAATGCATCTCGTGCACCACCCGCGTAGTACAATAATAATTGTATATAAGTCTTCTGAAACACGTTTTACTGTATAAAACGTTTAAAACAATTGTTATAGCTGGTGAAGAAAAAATGGATGAGTCTGATGACTCTGATGAATCGGTGTTGTACCGGTGTCGTTTCATGTACTTAATCTTCGGATTTTTTGAAGATAATATTCCTTTTCATGTTTTCATTTCGGCATGATAACATATGCCAACTTTAATCACACTTTCAACTAGTTTTAAACACTTTAATTAATATTCTTTGGGAATAACAGCGTACTGGTTGCCGCGCAAACGTAAAGAATGACAGATGACGTATAGAACAGATATACTACACTTGTGCGTTTAGTTTTTGCTTTCAGTTCTAAATATGCGATGGTTGTCGGATGCGTTAAGGAAGCTGCGTTGTAAATATTATATCGAGAACGAAGCCAGAAGTATAATTCCCTTCCCTCGTATTATATTCCGCATCACGGCGTAGTTCGCGAAGATAAGACCTCCACTAAACTTCGCGTGGTTTTAGATGCTAGTTGCAAGACTACTTCGGGTCAGTCGATTAACGACATTTTGCATGCCGGCCCTAATCTACAGGGTGACTTATTTAACATCCTAATAAAGTTTCGTCTTTTCCAAGTCGCCCTGTCAGCTGATTGCCGCCAAATGTTTCTAAATATCGGCATTTGTGAATCTGACCGTAGATTTCAAAGGATTTTCTATCGTTTTGACAACAGTGAACCTTTATCCGTATATCAATTTAATCGTGTTTGTTTTGGACTCAAGTCCAGTCCATATCACGCGTTACGTGTTGTCCGCAAGTTGATCGCTGATGAAGGCGACGACTTTCCCGCTGCAGCAGCTGTCGCCACCTCCGCTTTATATATGGATGACATCGCATGTAGTGTCACATCCGCTCCGCAAGCAATTTCGCTTTGTGAAGAGCTTATTCAGCTCTTCAAGCGAGGCCAGTTTGATCTTGTCAAATGGACAAGCAATTGTAAAGAGGTTCTCGCACACCTACCTGATACTCATAAGGCTTCTCCAGACATTGAGTTTGAGAGGTCTGTACCGCATAAGGTTCTCGGTTTACGCTGGGATAAATCCTGTGATAGTTTTCAATTTGACGTCGTACCGCCCGATGATAAGTGCACCAAGCGCACCATGCTGTCCACAGTGGCTCGACTATGGGACATACTGGGTTTTGTGGCTCCCACAATTTTGTACGCCAAGCTCTTGATCAAAGAGCTTTGGCTATCAAAGTGTGAGTGGGATGACACACCTCCCGACCATATTGTCGCCGCTTGGAAACAATTTTGTATTGAGCTTTCCGCGCTCAATCAAATTGTTATTCCACGTCATCTTGGGTTGGTTGACGGATGCTTTGTCAATCTAATAGGATTTGCTGATGCCAGTGAACGCGCTTACGGCGGAGTCGTATATTTACAAGTCCGCATTGGTCCTAACTACTCAGTACAGTTAGTTTGTGCCAAGTCCAAGGTTTCGCCTGTCAAAACCATTTCGGTTGCGAGACTGGAGTTGTGCGCGGCCCTTCTGCTGTCTCAGTTGCTCCGCAAGGTTCAAGACACAGTTTTGCCCCACTACCCCATCAATAAAATATACGCATTTTCTGACTCCAAGGTAGTGCTCGCTTGGATTTATTCCTCTCCGCACCGCTGGCAGACTTTTGTCGCCAATCGCGTTACTAAAATAACAGAGCTGGTTCCCGCTACTTGTTTCCATCACGTCGCGGGTATTGAGAATCCTGCTGATTGCCTTTCTCGTGGGGTTACTCCATTTAAACTTCTGCAACATCCTTTGTGGTATCGTGGGCCTTCTTGGATTTCCCATGATCCATCAGAGTGGACCATACAACCTTGTGACCACAGTGCAGGAGCCGAGGATGTACCCGAACAGAAGTCTGTTTCTAATCCCGTGGTCGCTGAGGTCGCGGAGTCTCCAATCTATGCGCTCGCGCTTCGCATGTCGTCGTGGTCTAAGTTACTACGCGCCATCGTTTATGTCTGTAGGTTTCTTAGGCAACTTCCTATTGGGGCTTCTGTTTCTAGCTCTGACCTTGAATTTGCAGAGTATAAATTGTTGCGAGTTGTCCAGGCTGTTTATTTTAGTAATGACATTAAACATTTAATAAATAATGTACCTTGTTCTCCCGCGCTTCTTAAGCTCAAGCCGTTTCTCGATGAGCACGGCATCATACGCGTTGGCGGTCGTCTGTCTAATTCGGACGAACCTCACAACTATAAGCATCCTTGCATCTTACCGCGTCACGACCATGTCGTTGACCTTCTTGTTGATTTCTATCACAGGAAACATCTCCATGCCGGTCCAGAGTTGCTTATGTCCTTACTCAGGCATAAATATTGGATTTTAGCTGCACGACGAATAATTCGCCACAGAATATATAAATGTAACGTCTGTTTTAAATTCCGTCCTCGCCAGGTCTTTCCTCTCATGGCTGACCTTCCTAGCCATCGCGTCAAGCAGGTAGATAAAGCGTTCACACATACCGGTTGTGATTACGCAGGACCGCTGCAGTACACGCCAGTGCGTGGTCGAGGCGTTAAAAGCCGTAAAGCTTGGCTATGCATTTTCACATGCTTGACGACGCGCGCTACACATATTGAAGTTGCGACGGATCTGAGCACAGTGTCATTTCTGGCAGCCCTAAAACGATTTCTTTCGCGACGCGGCCCTATACAATGTTTGTACACGGACCACGGAACTAATTTCGTAGGTGCAAATGCTTATTTACGCGATCTCTATAAGTTTATCAAAGGAGAATATCGTACCCGTCTTCAGGAAGAACTTTCCATGGATCATATAGATTGGAAGTTTATTCCGCCCGCTTCTCCACATTTCGGCGGATGTTGGGAAAGCATGGTCAAGGTAATAAAAACGCATCTCTTCAAGATCATAGGTCAACAGATTCTCTCCTACGAAGAGCTTTTAACTGTGCTCGCTCAAGTCGAGGCACTGGTTAACTCGCGTCCGCACACAGCACTGAGTAGTGACCCTGCAGAACCATCCGCGTTAACCCCTGCGCATTTCCTGAACACAGCGCCATTGTCGTCACTTCCCGCTCCTGAAGCTGACTCTTCTAGCTTGCTTCAGAGACATAGTCTGCTTGATAAGCTCGTGCAGTCATTCTGGCGGCGCTGGCGTTCTGAATACCTTCATCAGCTTCAGGCTAGGTCCAAGTGGAATAGTCCTGCATCCCCTATACAGGAGGGTACGTTAGTCATTGTCATGAATGATAATTCTCCGCCGCTTTCGTGGCCCTTAGCCCTCATAGAGAAATTGCACACAACTAAAGACGGTACAACCCGCGTTGTTACTGTAAAAACCGCGAAGGGTAGTTATATGCGCCCTGTTGTGCGTCTCTGTCCGCTACCGACTCAGTGAGATCTAGCCTGAAGTTGGATCTCTCTCTTAGTTTAGGTATTTAGTTAATAGCTTTCGTTATAAGTGTTCCGATAGAGTTAATTTAGATTATTTAATATCATAACGCTGTCTTAGCTTATGGGTAGGTTATGCGGTAGTATACCTAACATGGCTTATTTTATTTTGGTTCCTTCTAAAGGCAACCCTTTAAAGCCGGGGGGAAATGGTAACGCCATCTCTTGGGGTATTTACAACTAATTACAACGGGCGATGATATATCCCTTTCTCCCTCCTAAAAAAGCACGCCTTGACCGAGGACGCGCATTATTCCCGCTCGGACGGTGACGCCGCTAAGCCGTGTGTGAAAACGCTGCGCGCACGCCGCCGCTCTGCTCGCTTAATCCGCTTCAACCGCTTTCAACAAAAACTGTGATTGAACTATTTTAACTAATAACAGCCCGCGGGTGTCGTTGTGTAATTTGGTGCATGTGGGACTCCATTTAGTCGAGCTTCGAAAACGGGATCCCGTCGCCGCCATCTTCAAGCTGAACGCGTGTCGCGCGCGACCCGCAAAGGAAGATATTGCAAGGTAAGGCGTGCTCTTCCTTGTACCCATTCCTACTTATTTATCGCCCGTTCATCACCACCGCCAACCTTTAAATACAGTCCACTTAAATTAAATAAACTTTGAATTTGGTAGTTTTCCATACCAATTATAAATGCGAAAGTGAGTTTGTTACGCTTCCACGCTAAAACAGCTGAACAGATTTGAATGAAATTTGGCACATGGATAGACCATGACGTATATTAGGACATAGAATACTTTTTATACCGATATTCTCACGGAATCGAGGCTTATGCGGGTGAAACCGCGGGGCTAGTAATAAATAATAAGCAGGAGATGTCACTTAAGAAATGCCTATGTCAGTGAACAGCAATAAGTTGATTTGATTATCATCTAATATCCATATATATCTTAATATCCATAACGAATTCTCTAACCACTTAGGATGAAGTAGGGTTGAGAAGAAGTGATAAATATTGCACGATTCATTTTTAAATCCTACTATATTATAAAAGCAAAAGTTTGTGAGGATGGATTGTTACACTTTCACGCAAAAACTACTGAACGGATTTGGATAAAATGTGGTACACAGATATTTTATAACCCGAATTAAACTGTGGGGCACTGCCAGTTCATCTATATCCCAGCTATAAGCTACTGATTGCCGACTGCACCACAAAAGCCTCTATGAAACTTATCAGCAGGCGCTCATTGTTTTGTTTAATAATCCTGGCCGGGACTTGTCTTTGGGAACTTGTTCAATTGCCTCGCTTAAGTTTTGAGTTCGCCTATTGTCTGAAACATTGAAACTTGTGTCGCCTTGCCTTTATCTAAATGTAGAACAAGCTTAACACGATAAAATCAATGGCCCGATTGTTCGGCGCCGGCTAAACTAAACATCTTTTGCTTGCAGAATAAAGTAAGCAGAAACTTTAAAGCAGAAGAGTTACTAAAGCGCCTTAAACGATGCCTGCACGAGGCAATTTTCTTGCCAGTTGGCTACAGACAGTGCAAATCATTTGTTGTATGGACAACAAATACAACAAATTATTTTCACTGTCTAAACACTGTTCAGACGGGCAACGTTTATAATTTCTTCAACTTATGGTATGCTACAGGCTATGTTCTATATTATGGGGGGGGTTTAGTTTCCACAGTTAGCCCTTCAAGTAATCCATTGTGCGTGGGCCATGGCGGCCGTCATTGGTAACAGCACACCTTCCAGAGGTTGAGTAAGTCTCCTGGTCTGTTCAGAACATCTGTGAAAGATCTGAGTGACCCGAGGGTTTCTGTTCTAATCTGGGTGACGCCTGTGCAATTAGAGCACATGCGTAATGGTTTCCTATGCTTCCATGCATGTCCTGCACAGAGAACTGTCCGTTATGTTTAGTGATGGGCAATTCTCGAGAATATTCTCCTTGCGAGAACTTTGCTGTTAAGTTCTCGAGAACATTCTTTTGGTAGGGAATTTACGAGAATTTAAAAATTGGATGACTTTATTGAATCAGTTTTTTTTTAGAGTAATAGTTTTTAGTGCATTTGAACGTTTTACGAAGTTTTAGTTTAAAATAAACTACACCACAACTTAAATTCTCAGTAAATTCTCCTGAGCGAGAACATTCCCGAGAATATTTCCGAGAAAATTCTCATAAATTCTCTTAAATTTCGTATGGTAATAATGTTAAAGTACGATTTCTGTATTAAAACGAACTTTATGAGTTTAAAATAATCAGCATTAATAAAATGAATAAGAAAACAACATTACAAGAAAGGTTTATGGTGCAAATAATTAAAAACAAAATAACAATCAAAAATAATTTTGACGCAACTAAAATCGAATTTGACAATCGCGACTCCATGTGGTACTTGTTTGCCCTCCCTTGGGAATTTTTTTAGAGCCGGAGGCGAGCAGGGGGGCGGCGTCGACGTGTTTTGATATGGAATTTTTCACTTTTTGTATGGAAAATATAAAAAAATATTACCTACATGTTGAGTTTTGGGGGTTTAAGGGTTTTTTAAAGGGAGTCAAAATTTTCATTATTTTTGCGATAGGACACACCATTTTCGAGATAATATAAGCTAAAGTTAATAAGAATTTAAGCTAAAATGTCTATTGTAAAAAACCAATCTTGAAAATTTGGTGTTTCCAACTAAATCTGACTATTTTACGCGATTAAAAACGAGTGGAATAAAATTAGTTGGCATGCACTAAAATTCACACCAACACTTCGACTTCAGTGCAAAAACAGTACTGTATTTTTTTTTTCTTTTGCTTATATCTCGAAAATGGTGCGTCCTATCGCAAAAATAATGAAATTTTCGACCCCCTTTAGGAAACCCTTAAACCCCTGTATCCCTACATGTTGGTAATAATTTTTCATATTTTTCATACAAAAAGTGAAAAATTCCATTAAAACTCTTCGAGGCTGCACACCCTGCCCGCCTCCGGCTCTAAAAAAATTCACAGGGTAGAGTACAAGTACCATGTGGAGTCGTCACGTGATTGTCAAATTAGATTTTAGATGTGTCAAAATATTTTTTTAATTTAGAGATTTTTTTGTCAGAATAGCTTTAAGATTCTCATAGCCAAAAGTAGGGAATTTTAGTGACAGTTTAGTTCGGTGTACCTACAAGAGAATCGTCACCATTGTCAAATTTGATTTTAGTTGTGTCAATATTATTTTTAAATTTATGTTTTTTTTTTGTAGAATAAGCAAAAACATAGCTTTATGATTCTCATAGCCAAAAGTAACGAATTTTAGTGATAGTTTAGCTAGTTTAGTCCGATATACAAGAGAATCGGCGTCATTTCCAGTCCGAAACATAATACAGTAATGTTTTTTCAAGTAAAGTATAAAATAACAACAAAAGAAGTTTACTTTAGACCTTGAAATCGAAATATATTGTATTAAAATTTAGCAATTTTACTTCCATTTTTAAATTCTCGTATATTCTCCGTCGAAAAGAATATTCCAGAATATTGCAGAACATTCTCGATCCGAGAATATTCTCCGGGTGAGAATATTCTCTCGACCCATCACTAGTATGTTACGCTATTGAGTGGAAGTGCTTGTTTAGCGAGCAGTGTCCCGTGATGGGGAACACCCAAATACTCCGAAATATTTTATTCCGAATTTCGATGTTCCGATGTTCAAAAGTCCGATTTTCATAATACCTAAAAATTATAATATCTATTATTAAAAATCACGAAATTTATTTTACCGAAAGTCATTAGTGCGATTTCTTTGTTTTCCGATTTTCATAAGTTCGAAGAATCAAATGCTCGATGGGTTCCAGGTCCGAAAAACGACATTCCGATTTTCAATACTCCGAATAAATTGCTAAAATGCTGCAGATCCCCTCTATTGTTGGTGAATCAGTTAGGTTAGGTTAGAACTCTGACCATTAAAGCGCGAAGGCGAGCGACCGCAGGGAGCGTGCCGCGGTAGCGGCCGCCGAGTGCCAGATCCCCTCTATTGTTGGTGAATCATTTAGGTTAGGTTAGGTTAGAACTGTGACCATTAAAGCTCGGAATACTAATTAATCGGTATTTTAATAATCGGAATTCGTATTTTTGATGTTTCGAATTATCATTAAGTCGGACTTTTTGTTATTCGATCTATTCAAACTCGGTATTTTGAGAATAGTAATTATAAACGTTCGGAATATTGAAATTTTGGAATTTAAAAAATAGGATGAATGATAAATCGGAGTTGTTATATTAGGGATTTTGAACCATTCGGAATTCTGATAATCGGTATTTTGAAATTCGTATTTGTGACTTTCGGAATAAAGTTTTTCGTATTTATGTAGTGTACCCCCCGTGATGGTCCCCGTCATCAGGCGCAGGCCGTTCTTGTCCAGGTGTAATAAACGCCTGGATAGTCTGCTATCCAAGGATGGCATAGCTTCTCTGTACTGTCTGCAGCCCGGTGTCGAAGTCCAGCAAGTTCTCCGCTTGTGTGTGTGTAAACTCCTGTAGCCACCTACGTAGTTGGTTGAAGGGGATGGGTACGATAGGTTCGGGTCCACACACTGACGTGCTGGATGGTCTTCTTGCTAGTTCGTCAGCTGCGTCGTTACCTAGCAATCCACTGTGTCCTTTTAACTATTGCAGTGCCACTGTGTTGCTGCTAGATATGCAACGTGTGAATCAGTTGGGTTAATGCGTAACACAATTTCGAATAAAATGCCTTTAATTTTAACAATTCGATAACATTCATTGCGTTATTTACGTTGTCGAGCAGATGAATTTTTAAAACACTGAAGCAAGGGATTAGGAATTTCTTAAAAATCCTTCGGATTTTGAAAGAAAGTGTGTTACGTAATTGGGGTGCATGCTTTAAGAGCAGGCCACACTGGGAAAAAAGTTAAGTTCGTTTAGTTTCGCTCATGTAGCTAGCATGCTCATGTGCTCATCCTTCGGTTCTTAGTTTGCAGTGTGTACCGAAGTATGCAAACACGCGGTAGGTAGCTACCGCGAAGCGGGTGAAGCTAAACGAACTTAGCTACGTTCCCAATGTGGCCTGCGCTTTTATTCCTCTGTGCAGTCTCTGATTTAAATATATAAATTTAAATCAGGCTCAAGTGACCAGAAGGCCAATTCTCGTACTTAAACAACGTTCAAATTCAAGATCTATTTGTCAAACTTGTCAAAAATTTTGGTAAATTGATTGTATTTTTGACAGATTGCGAATGAGATACGAATGCGAACGTTATTAAAAAATTACGGGAATTGTCCATCAGAAAATTCGAAAGAGACGTCTTTTGTTTTTAAACCAAATCATCGCGGCCACATTGTTCGAATTTCGAAGTTCATCTAATTTCAAAGCTCTGAACTTCTATTCTCAATTTCCGATTGCCCCTGTTAAACAAAGAAATCAACATTTTTAATGAAGCTTAGTCGGTAGCCAACATAATTTGGGCTAATGTTTTAAACTAACAAAACTCGTATAAAGTTTTCTTCAGAAGATTGGATTATCTACTCATTGCTAATTTATTAGTTTGAAGGAAATCCAATTAAAACGTAGACTTTGTGATGTGGTTTTAGGGATTTACTGTTCTTGGCCGTTTACTTTTGATAATTACATTTTAGCACGAAATTACATCCTTTAATAATTATAATCTGTTAGTCTTTTAATTTTATGATTATTCGCTAGGTACCTCTAAAAATAACATACGTTTTTAAGGTGCTGATAATGCATTCACTTGTAATGAGCATTCTAGCGAATGTTACATTACAGAAAAATAAACGGGGGCGCTTTAGCGAGCATTTTAGCGAGCATTTTAGCGAGCGTTCTAATAGTGAGCATTCCAGCAAAAGGACAGTTTTGCTTCGAGTTTTTTGCCCTCGGCTGAGCAAAAAACTCGAAGCAAAACTGTCCTTTCTGTCATTCTGTCAGTCTGTGCATTCTGTCATTGTTCCGTTTCCATCTTCGTGAAGAATAATTTTGAAGTGAAAACTTCTTTAGCGGTGTTGTGCACTTTTTTTGGGATGGGTAAAAAATGTTAAACTCGCGTTAGGACACGTGACCTGGTTGAAAATTCGTAAGACGAAGGGAGAGTAGAATTTGTTAGTAACCTAATAAAAAGTACTAGGCTTGCATGATAGATATCATGAATTCAAGATAGTATTTCAATCATTATTCGTTTTTTAATTTAGGTTTTACAGGAAATATTCATTCGCAAGGGTCCGACTGTGAGACCACAGTCGGACCCTTGCGCCGAACATAAAAAGTCGCGCGCGGTCTGTGATTCTGCAGCTTTACGTCTGGCTTGGGAAGACGAATGAATATTTCCTTCCAGTTGTCTAACTGGAAGGTAAAAATTAAATCAAATCCTTTCAAATCAAAAAGCCATACATCATCCAGAATTAACAATCTCTTCATTTCCATCACCGAATTAAGGGTTTTCACACGATTAAATCATTCTAATTTAATACGAACTGAAACAAAAGCAGGGGAACGGTTACACAATTTACCTCCGTTATATAAACCGACAGATTATGATGTCATTCGTTCCTTGGTATTAATTAAATTAATCTCGCATGGGTTGAGCATTTTAGGCCTCTGTATTACATTTATTGCGTTTGTGATTATGACTACCTTAACCCGTTATGAGTTGCTGGTGCAATTATTATTTTGGAATCAACATCTGTTTACCTTGTACCCATGACTGACGCAATTGGCGACCACATAATTTATTTCAGGTATGAAAATTTAAAAGTTGATATCGAACCGATATTAATGTACTTAATGTAATTTATTGTGCTTATAGAAAGGATGAACACGACATTAGCAGAAGACAGAATTGTGTGGAAACGGGAAAGGGAGGCATTTGTCATGTAGGCTAGTCAGATTAGATGAGAGTGACATCACTGACTTAGCTTACGGTGACGAAAAACATAGTAAGGAAATCTTTTTTGTTATTAACCACTACGGGTAAGCTCTCAGCCTGCATCTCACCTGATGGTAAGTAATGATTAAGCCGAAGATGGAAACAAGCAAGCACAGAGGAACTGGAGGAACCTCTAACTGCCGAAACACAACAATGCTGATAACACTGTTGTTATGGCGACAGACTTAGATAAGATGGTGGTACTCGTAGCTAGCCAGGCGGACTTAGACCAAGCCCTACCACCAACTAAACCGGGTAGAATATAAAATCTGGACCGACGTGGTAGTTTATATCTACTTTTTCTGTTCCTTCTCTGTATGAGTAGATGCCTGTATCCTGCAGTAGAACAATAATATAGGTTAGTATAATTTATTGGTATCATCATTCTCCTGCCCGTATCTCAATTTATTTGGGGTCGGCGCAACATGTCCCTTTTTCCATACTTCTCTATTAGTCGTCATCTCGGTAGTCACTGATTTCTAGCCATATCATCTTTCACACAGTCCATCCATCGTTTCTTTGGTCTTCCCCTACTCTTATAGCCAACGACATTCATACTCAAAACTTTCTTCACGACGTTTTCCTCCTTCCTCCGCATCACATGGCCATACCATGACAACCGATTTCCGCACAACTTTCCGATCACCGGTGCCACTTTCAGACTTCCTCTTATGTATTACTAGCTGCTACCAGCGGCCTCGCCCGCGTGGACTTATTTCTGTACTATAATATGTATGTATTATACATATAAACCTTCCTCTTGAATCACTCTATCTATTAAAAAAAACCACATCAAAATCCGTTGAGTAGTTTAAAGATCTAAGCATACATAGAGACAGACAGCGGGAAGCGACTTTGTTTTATACTATGTAGTGATCTTGGTATGAAACAAAAAAAACTCGCTATGTCACTAGTTAAGACCCAGTAATGAACGTCATTACTTCTTGCATAAATTAATTAGGTTTTTACGGCCCGGTTAGTGTGTTTATGGTGCAAAGTTAACGACCAGTTAACGGTATTGCATTTTGTAATTAATAGTTATGACCTTACTAGTTGACTGTAAACTGTAAATATTAAACTATGTATGTTTCAAGTAAAAAGCAGTAAACTTAACTTTAAGGTTTTTTTTTTTATTCAATCTGCTACCGTTCCACTGCAAGGCAAAAGTCTCTTTTTCCCTTAAATTACCAATTGAAAAATAATACAAACAGCAAAAAATAAAATACATAGGTAAACCGAAACCTGAAAAAATAAAACCCGCGAAATCAGTTCGATATTATCTTCTTATAAATTACTCCTAAAAAACAGGTTGCCATAACTTATAAAGCGACAACTTAAACTGCCCATAAATCCATAAAAAAATAATCTCTGCTTGTCTCAAACAAGATAATTCAGTACGCATTTTTATTGAAAATTAAAATGAAAATCATAGTCTCCTGCAAGCTTGCTTTGTTCGTGTAGGACCGAACGTGTCATTTCAATGGCTTCAGGGGTCGGCCATGTTGAACTATCGACTATGATAATGCCTTGTCAAAGGTAAAGGCTATAAAGCTATGTGTACTTAGGTCTGTGTTGGTATAGAACTTTGTCCGAACTAAGTTATGTTGATGTAAAATTGTATCTCTTGGATATTGATTAGAACTTCAATTGATTTCAACGTTTAATTGGTTTACATTTAAACTTTGAAATGCCTACTTGAAAATCAAAATCATCATAGAATCTGCATGAAATCATCGATAGCTTTTGAATAAAAAGTTATGAAATAAAATATACTGGCCCTTTAAGTTTAATATAATTTGTAGTTAATATTTTGACGTCGCGTCGGGGGACCAGCATACTATTGTAGAAAATATATTTTAAATTTTTCATTCGCCGTCCCCCGACGCGGCGGTATTTTATTTTATAACTTTTTAAAGGATTTTGTGTGTGTCGGGGGTTTTTTCTATTTTTAATTTAACTTTTATTTCCTGCTTTTTTAACTATAAATACGTATTACTAGAACATACGCTACGATCGACACGTGCTTTGCTTAAATCTGCGTAGCTGTACGTATTTTTTCCACAGTAAAGTTAGTTACTAATTTACCCTGTTTTTTTTTGCTTCTCCATCTTCAGACCCTGATATATATATCTATAACCTATTCATTGAGCCCAAACACGATACCGCTGCTGTAAGTTGGTGAGGAGTTGGGTATCCTGCAAATACCAGGTAATGCTGCAGCATCAGTTCAAGGTTACTATGTTATTTTAATACCATTGAAGTAACAAATTACCAAATTTAGACTCAATCAGACTTGTGAAAGATGCTCAAATCCATTCACCAATTAGAAAAGACCTGATAATCTTCAAACGGCTGACTAGATTTTCTTGAATCATAGCTAAGAACTAACTAAGAACTCCCGATCAAGTCATATTTCAAACAAAACAAAAAAATATCTAAATCAGTTCAACCGTTTGGGAGCTACGATGCCACAGACAGATATACAGATACACAGATACACAGATACACAGACACACAGATACACACGTTAAACTTATAACACCCCTTCGTTTTCCGTCGGGGGTTAAAAAACTGACTACTATTGTTAAACCCGGAAACGACGTTTCGCCACACTAAGCGCCGAACGCAGACTCATTCTGCATCATGGGTGATCATGGTCGGGTTTGCAACGGGGCAATCGTCATCCTGAGCATGCCTCGTTGAGAGGTGAAACACGTGTTGATTTCTTACAGGCTTCTTTATGACTCTTTAAGAACAGTTCAGCGGATTAGGTTACTAAATAAATGTCGTCTATTGTATATTATAATGGATTTCCGCAAATTCACGCCTGAGCCAATTAACTACAACTGTTAAGGCGAGTAGCACACCTCCGCCGCGTAACCATTGCAGCGAAACGTCAGTAGTTCGACTCAACAGACTCGCGTCATGTTCCGCTACTCGAATCGATCGGATTCGAACTCGTAGGGGAACATGACGCGAGTCGGTACACTGGGATTTTCCTACATTTAGCGTTAAAGAAAATTAAAAGGTGATTCATGACCTTTCAATTTTCTTTCCCGCTTAACCAAGAAAAAATCCCAGTAAGATTAACGTTTAACGCTGTCATTCTCCAAAATCCTCATGACCGTGAGAATATTCGCCATGTTTTCATAAAACAATAATGTTTGTTATCACACTTGCGCCCGGGTCGGCAATAAATCCTTCCCTCGCTGTGTTTCACGTCAAATATTCAAAACAATACGTTACTAATCCTCGGCTTTCCGGTAAAAAGCGGCCAGATATATTATTCATGTTACCGTCCTTGTTTATTTTATTGTGGAATGGATGTGTTTGAACATCATAATAATGTTATCAATTTATTGTGCACAGATTTCTTCGGAACAAAATCATTAAATTCTACCTAAGCTGCGTTAGCAATTCATTTGCCAAACATGTAAACAAACACGAGTTTGAGGAAAAACAAATGTAATGCCTACACATAAGGTTCAGTTTGTGCTACAACTTCATATTTTTTGTGACTTTTTTAACAGTAATAGACGGTCTAAAATCAACTTTATTTACACTGGTATAAAGTTGATGTTGGTCGAAGTGGAAAACTCGTGTTTGTTTACATGTTTGGCAAATAAATTACGAACGCAGATTACCTCCATGGGATGAGGGTTTGAGAATGTGAAATAATTAATTCGGTCATTATATACTCTAAATTGGGATTGTATGGTCTGTTTGATTTGTCTGGAACGAATATTCTGGCAACGAAAGAGATGTAGAAGAGAATGGAGGATAAAGATAGCTCGTGGGGACGAATGACGCTATAAGTGAATAAAGGAACAAAAAAGAAAATAATTAAATATACTCTGAAGACTAATCATCATCATGCGAGTATTCCGAGAAGGGCAAATGCCATTAAAAAAAATACGGTCACAAATCGAGACTCTGCTACTGACAAATTCTTACCACTAAGAATTTGTCACAGTTACTTACCGTGTACCGTCAAAATCAGAAAATTATACAATTAAGAATCATTATAAAAAGTGTCATTGATTTACCTAACATCATAGTGGTTTATTCTGTACCTATTTTTTTAGTTTTAGTATTTACCGAACTTTCCTGGGCCACTGGCTACCCCGACTCATCCACTCTCAACATTCCTTCATTAAGAGGAATGCACTTAGCTGCACTCACACTGAAAGCGTCTAGCTTTGAAAATACTAATATTTCAGGTTTATTTTTCTTTTTATATTTCCTAACGGTTCAAGTAGTTTTCGATTACGGTAGCAAGCTTTTACCTTAACCCACTTCAAAATAGTTGTATTATTAGAATTACCTAAGCCAATTCTACCATTTCTTAGAAATTCATCTTCTTTTCTTTAACTATCCCCAAGAAGTGAATCCATTAACCTCTGAGCACCTCCGAGCCATCAAGACTACTAATACAAATTGTTAGTACTTATGTAATCCTACCAAATGGATGCTAATCCCTCTTTACCATCACGAAATCTGTGCTTATTTCACAGTTACGAAACAAACTTTATTACAGCGGTAATCTAGATTAAAACTTTGATTATTAGGTAGTAAAACTTCGGTCCTAAGTCAAGACTTTCAACAATTCAAGCAACAATTCGGCTCGTCAAATTAACTTGACTGTACAAGTGCAATCAAGTCAATTTGATGAGCCGAATTGTTGTAATATTAATCATTGACAGAAAGTAACTACTTATTTATTTTCGTGACAATAGTGCTGATGGCTGGTGGAAAGAAGAAAGGTAGTGAACATACTACACCGATTTTAAAGTTACCGAATGAAAGCACTATAACATTACTTACAAAACTCCAATTACTATTGAAGAAACCATTTATTATTTTATAAAAATCGGATCTGTGCAACAAACTCGGGGCCCCATGCTAGAGCAAAAAGCGGAGCAGTAAAAAGGCAGTCTGAAACTATAATCTATACTATACAAAGAGGTATTTGTTTATTTGTGTGTTCGTTTGTTTTTTGTAAGTTTGTATGTAGGTGGTAATCTCCGGAACTACCAGACGGATTTGAAAAAATATTTTTACATTGGATAACCCAACTTTTGAGGAAGGCTCGCGGATGAAGCTAGTCAATTATATTTCATCAATTTTAAACATATGAATCGCTTCAGAAATTCTAACACTACATTTTACACAATACTTGCTAGCAGTAAATTTAACATTCCTAAGACCACGTAAACGCAATTTGAAAATAGAGGGACATTTCTTGCCTCTATATCCACGGTTCGTCGCGTTTTTCAGGCACTCTGAACTGTCAAGGTGATAATGTATGTCGTACAACTGAAATTCCGCTTGTCAACAGCACACAACACATGACGAAAATACGACTAGGAGTGCTTTAAAGGCTTTGTATTTTAAACTGTGTTTCTTGCTCACAATGTGATTAATTTCGAATAGAATTTGTTTCTTGTAATTCTATTTTTTTATTGAGGTAGAACTATTAAGCAACAACATTGACTGGCATCGAATAAATTTAGTGCCTATAGAACCGGTTTATTTTTACGGATTTTTTTTCTATACTTCTATACCAATATTATAAAGAGGTAATGAATTATCATTACCTAAAACTAAAATAAACTTATCATTAGATAAGTTTATTTCAATAAATGTTTACAATGGTACACATATTATGTCTAAAGGCTATATTTTCTATTTACAAATTAAGTAGACATCTGTAGCCGAACTAGGCGAAAGTCTGTATTTCGACTATCAGCGCCAAAACCCTCACATATTAAGGGTAAGGTAAAGTTTGTTTATTTGTATATAGGGCCTATAGGGGATAATCTCTGGAACTGCCAGACGAATTTGAAAAATTCATAAAAGTGGTTTATAATCTATCAATGTCAAATTGTCGAATTGTGAACGAACCTGCACTTATTGACAGGGTTCATAATCTGTTTCATGTTATCACCCGTAATTGTGAACCATTCTGATTGCCAGGTCTTGGCGGACCAACCGAATTGGTCGTGGTAACGAAGCCAGGGTGCCCCGACCAAAGGTTAGATTAGAACTATGACCAGCGGCCGGCGAGCGCTTCTTCCGAGTAGGTAGCAGTTACTTAGCTATTTAGTATAAGCGCAATGTGCGTTGTGAGGTCGCATGCAAGTTTGCTACCAGTTCACAATTTGTCGGTTAGCCATAGATAGATTATAAGCTATCGAAAAATAATGCGTTAAATTGTAAATGGTTTTTTGCGGTTCAGATTTTTTCTATAATTTATAATCTCGGTACATAGATGTTATACTAACGATGTTCATAACCAACGGTGACAGTAAAAGCAGCCCAATCATGTGGTCCCTCAGACACGGTAAAAACATTTATTTTAACGATGAGCTCACGCAGCAACCTCCCTTATTTATATTTCAACGCTCAAAAAATACACAAGCTTTATTACATCTACCTTATCTTTAAACTGTATTATCCATCCGTTGTATTTTCTAAGTACGTTGTAAAAATGAAACGTGCCCGGCACCGTAGGTACTTCCTCCGTTGACACATTGCATTTACCGGAGGAGAATCCGCTTTGTATATTTTTAAAGAAGCATCTGTTATGATGAAGTACCTACTAGTGTTATCCTAGTTATAAGAGAACTGTTCGTTTTTCAAAAAGAGCAAGAGCAAGAGAGCAAGATCTAGCATTCTGCAGTGGTCCCTTTCCATCAAATTGAAATGATTAGCATCATAATCAAATCAACAATCGTGATAAGCAACATCATATTGCATAATTTTGTTTCTCACCATTTCCCTTCCCCTCCTTTTTCCAAAAGGAATTTGAGGGGGTACAAAAAGGTAGAAGGACCCCAGATCGTTTCATAATCCTTACCGCTCACAATTAAACAAATCTTCTTGTTGACACCGTGATTTAGAGAGTACAAATGGCAAAGAACTCACGTTCCTCCTTGTTTAGACAAAAAACAAAAATAAATCTCGGAATAGGTCACTTAAACCTTGCAAAGGCGAAGAAGCTTTAGGATAACGAACCCAGTGGAGATCTAAAGGAACGCTTGGGGCTACCCGTGTCGCAACTTAAGGGTTCACAGCTGATTCACAAGACGATACATAGAGTTGTTTGGGGAATAAATATGTACTTCGTCTTATTTTTCGCTACTATGACTTTGATCCGATTATTGAGCTGCAGAATGCAATCTTAAGATGTTTGTCAACAAGATATTAAAATATGGTGCCCTTAAGAGTAAGGGCACCATAGAGGTACCATATGTAATAGGGAATTGCAATTGTAACATTGCATTTTGATGTTGTACCCGTTTTAGGTGTAAAAAAGACATTTGGAAAGTTTCGAATTACTTTTTTTAACATAAAAAAACTAAATATATTCGGTGTTACGATATTAATAATTGCATTCCATATTCAATTCTAGTTTGCTAGTTAGCCACACTTCTTATTTTCATACAGTAATATTGCCAAATTAGTCTAAACAGCGAAATATTTGACATCTATTTGCGACGTCGCCCACTTTCAGAAAAAACTCTCTTAATGTATTTTTAAGCTCCGGGAAATATATTGTGGACAGTTTAAACGTTTTGCCATTGTAACTAATATAAAGTTAAAGTATTACAGAAGTATATCTAAACTGTAGTTTATAATATCTACTTAAGTAGCATTAGGTTTCTTTCCATACGAAAACTTAAAAGTTCAGTCAAGCATGTGTGCAAGTTACGAGGACAATTGTATTGGATTGGTTCCTCATTTAAAATAAAATCTGCACAGCCATTTAATTTCCGAGCAATACCTACAGCATCCCGATCGTCATCAATAATTACCGAAAAACTGACCCGAACCAAATAATCGAGTTCGCTCCATACAAAATGTAGTGTAGTGCTGGCATTTTATTTACCGGCACAATTCGCCCAAAAGAACCGCAATCCTTTGACCACTGTTATATCAAAACAAAATTGGTAGCTATGGCCCAAAATATCGGAGTTTTTTGACATGTTATATTTTTGTATTTGACATTTAATAAAATTCTATTTGTGACCGGGTAACATCGCCAATAAAATTGTCTCTTTCATGCCATGCCAGATAAAAAAAAAACAATGAACCCCAAGTAAAAAAAATTGTTCCAACTTATTATATTACTTTGAGTTACGACGCTTGTGGTATTTCTACTGTTTTTTAAACATTAAAAAGAAACAAGAGCCTTTTTTGCCTATTACTCGTGAGTTCGTGACGTTAGTAGTAGGTATTATGGATGGAACCTGCTGGGACCTAAAAAAGACAAAGTGGACAACATAGTAAAAGTTTTGAAGTACAAACCTGTCTGGATTTAGAGCAAAATAGCAGTCACAGATTCAATATGACTGTGTGTGTCTTTATCCGTACGATTCGTTCCACCTACTAAACATCTCCCACCAAATACGAGTTACCTTGGCTAGTCTTAAAACTGAGTCCGGATTTAGGTTGGTCGAAGCAAAAAAACCTGTTCAATTGGCGATTTATAGATGCAACTGCACTGCAGTGTAAGTGAGTTGGTGTTCCACAAACGATGGGTTAATTAATATCATGTCCTGCGTATCCTGTTGTCTGCACGTTACAGGAACTGATGGTTGTTTAGAGGCATGAAGAAGAGGGTATAAAGTTCACTCATCTACCATAGAAGGGGAGGATCGTCCGACCAGACGTGAGTCGTGTCTGGCGGGTAACTGCCTAACGATTGATGTCGGGGAAGTTAAATAATGCTGTTCGCGCGGTAAACTATAATCACGCGATGCAGGATTTGTGTGACGTCAGGTCTTTCATATGTAGTTCTCATGTGGCGATGTAAAGCACCAAACTGATAGCGGAATTCTGTGCCGACTCCATTTAGATCGCCATCGACAGGCCAAAAGAATATCAAATATCAAAACTGATCGATCCATTCTCACAGTGGCCTCTCCTAATATTAGTTCTCCTCATACAAAATTAACCTCGTTTTATCTCAGGCACCAACAAAGAGTGAGGAGCGCACAGCACACGAACAAAAGCCCACAGCAGGTATTGTTCGAGGATGAATGAGGTTCGCGAGATATGCACCACTTTTAGCTGGATGTTTTTGATTGTTTAGTTACTTTTGTTTATGGTAAAATAATTGGTGAAAAATTTATTCTTTTTAGCTGACCTTTTTACTTGTGAATCGATAAAAGACACATATATACATAAACTCACGCCTTTTTCTCATGGGGAGTCAGAAAACACGCCAACTGCTACGATAGAAGAAATTTCTGCTTACTAAGAATGACACGAATTTACCATTTCGTGTTATTTTTGTTTATTCTCATGGAATAAATCATAAAAATTATGAGAGTCAATAATCAACGAAATTATGAGAGTAGGTAAACGAAAAACAGTCTTCAGAATCTCAAGTTCAGCCACACAAACTATTTACCCTAAGTAAAAACTGCAAAAGTTGTTACATACCTGGTTACAACTTTATCATTACTCATTATACCTTTATGAATGCTTTAAACACGTTCATATAAGTTAATTATTTAATGAACTCTATACATGAACCTGATTAGCGACACGATTATGTAAAACCCTTGGCTGCGGTTATGACCGCAGATTTATATCGATATTGGATTAATATATCGTAATGGGAATCTCGTTTAATAATGTAAGCTGAGCTTTTGAATCAAACTCGAATTCTCTGAAATAATTTTAAAATGGTTTTTCTTTTACCACGAAAATAGACATATAACTTTCATTCAAATAAATTTGATAACTCACTATCAGCCAGTTGCAGTTACGAACTTTAACTTTTTGCAGAAAGTAACATTAGACTCGATTTTAATGGTTATTTGATGAAATTAATGAAATCATTAGCGTTAATGATGATTACGTAATGGGGTATAAATATTTTCCTTTTGTGCAACTGGGTGTATCGCTGTGCGTTGCCACGGCTCCTATATCAAAACCCTTAAAAACTCAACCTCTTGAGAATAAAATCTTTCTAAAGAAAGTCTCTTCTGCAGACAAGTTCTAGGAAAACAATTCCATAATCATTCCTTTTTTCAGCATGGAAAACTAAAAACTATAATTAAACAATTTGCTCAATAACTTTATCTCCCTCAGGAAATCTTAACAATTTCCATAGCTAGTGTTAATTTCATTCTCCACTGAACTTAAGTTTTTATCGTTAACTCTCCGGGAGTATAATTGTAGAAACTTTTAATTTTGTCGCTTCAGAACTAGTTAGGTTTTAATTATTCTGTGAAGCGTGTGACAAAGGAAATCAGAAGTTATTAACATGTACAGTACGTGTGTAATTACTTTGCATTTGAATACTTCTTGATACAAAACTTTTGGAGATGTGTTGGTAAAAACCAGGGTCTGGTTTAGCTTTTGTGGCTCAATTTTAACGATTTTTATAATTCTAAATGCAACCGAGTTTGAAACTAATTGATTAGAAAAAAAATGGCGTTCTTTTTATAAGCATCTTTTCACATCTATGTACTGTCAAGTTTAAACAGTAACCCCCTTACTAATAAACGTTGTATATCGCCTGTATAGTTACACACCGATTTCTCTCTTTCAGTCGTCAGTAATTTGACATTCGAAAGAAGAAGACAAAGCGTTGTGTAACTATACAGACGTTATTAACAACGTTTATTAGTAAGGGGGTTAGAAGCGATGAAAGGCACGCTTTTAGAATGCTGTCTATTGTTGTTTTTGATCTGTGAAACATGCTGAATTTCGACCAAAATTAATAAATGAGTCTTCATTTTGATTATAATGAACCGACCTCCAGTCTATCAAAATTAAGCAGTTTTTCATCTTTGGTAAACAGCCATCTTAAACAACAGAGTGAGGTAACAATTATTTACATAACATAACATAAAACGGGCTATCTAGCAGCAGATTAAGATAATCCCTAGATAATCAGCCCGCAGTACCCGGGACCAGTCGATAATCAGCAACACAAACAAACTACTAAACAGTTACTAATTAACCCCTGACCGGATACAACTGAACCAATAGATCGATGTAGGAAATTCCCCTAAGGAGGCTTAATACTTAGCGCTGAGCGAGAATGGATTAGGTAAAGTAGGAAATATATTGCCTAGTCCCTTGACTGTATTTAGAACTGACAATACGATGATCTTTAAGTAATTGAAATTGCAATCAAAGCAAACAAAAAACAAATTGTATTAATGTGGCGAGTCATTTATAAATGTAAATACTTAAACATGTACTAGGTTAAGGTTTCTATGGGTCTATGCCACCCGAAATAAAGTTTTATAATAATAATAATTACTTAAAAATATGATATTGCAACATTAAATAACAATTTTATTGGCTTTTTAGGGGCTTGTAGTTAAGTAATAACAGCCACATGGGTCGAACACGCTTGACGCGGTTGTTTCGTGGATGCGTGACCATCTTTACATACCAAGAACCCTCCGTGCCTCGGAAAGCACGATTAGCCCTTGGTTCTGCTGTCATTTGTAGATTTTTACGGGTCGTAAGAAGCCCGAAAGTCTGGCAACCAGTCCTACCAAGAGGTATCGTGTTACCCTGTAACTGGTTTGTGGGGGGTCAGATAGGCAATCGCTCCTCGTAAAATACTGGTATTCAGCCGCATCCGGTTAGACTGGAAGCCGACCCCAACATAGTTGGGAAAAGGCTAGGCAGATGATGGCTTGCAAAAAAGGTAACCAGTATGAATTCACTATTTAATTTGGCATTTTAAAAACTGACCAGAAAAGGACTAACCTTTTGGGGTCTCAAAAGAGTTTCAGATATACACATTTCAATACAAATGAAACCTGATACGTGATCTGAATTACAAATGTTAATACTCCGGTATAAACATCTGTAATTCGGAACCTGTGTCCGCACAGGAAATACGTAAACTACGTGAACATTTATTCACACTCGTTCTGAAAAAAAAGAAAAATGTTGACTTTGCCAATTGCAAACGTCAGCTTTGCGGAACGGGTGACTGCTTGTACCAATTGGATTAGCAAATCCTTCACTTTTTGCACGAGCGTGTGTGTGATCGTAGCAGGCTACTAGAAAGACTCCGGTTCTATCTATTCTTATTTCTCTATTCTATATCTTATCCTAAACTATTAAATGAGCAATATTTGTATTCGTATATCACGTTCACGTCACGTTAATCACGTTCTCGAAAACGGCTCTAATGATTTCGATGAAAGTTGCACGAAAGGGGTTTACGGGAGCGAAAACTTGATCTAACTAGGTCCCATATATGGGAAAATTCGTTTTCTCCATATTTTTACGCGAACAGAGCTCGGTCGCCAAAAGTTTAGAACAAGATGGCTACCTACCTTAGAATAATGACATGGCAGCATGGAATTAGTATGGAATTACATGGAATAATAGTTATGAACTATCCTAAGTATACTATTAAATGAGCATTCTCTATTTTCAACCGAACAGACCTCGGTCCACCATGTACTTTTGTCATAATACAGTACAGCTAACTGACGATAAAAACCAACATGAAACCGGTTCGCGCTTTTGTAGATTTAAAGTACCTAGGTCTCTTCTGTAGGATGGTTATGGCAGACGTTTCATTCTGCGATGCGATAATAACAACAAAATTCCTTCTGCGGTTACAACTAATTTGTGAAACGTGCTTCCAGGCCGCTTGCCTCATTTATCAATTATCATTCTTACGGGAATTCCTAATTATACTTTGAGTACGTACCAAGCAATGAGATGAGTATACGGTGAATGATTGCTTTAAAAATATATAATTAAATTTCGTCTGATGTCTAGATGATGGATTTAAGCTTTTGTGTTTTATGCGCTTAAAATAATATCCTGCGCTTACCAACCGCTATGTTTGAATGATAACAATCCTTTAGCGCTTATGTTAATCCCTTTGCGGCTCTGCGTTGTTGCTGCCTATTTATTTATGTTCACCGCTGCATATTTTCGACCCATGTCATCACGTATTCAAAAGTCATTTGGACGAACCAGTCCTCCGTTTTGAACTGTTCATACCTCAGAGGCAGCTATCAAGTAAATCTTCAGCAGAACTGAATGTAGAGGCGTAATTTCCGTACCGTCCAAGTTGAGACCGTTTCGGCCGTCTCTTCATTAAGACATCCCAGCGTCTCGGATTGCAGGCCATTGTGGCTTTAGGTTAGACTGCCCGTTAAACCTACCTGGGAGATTTATTTTGGTGACAAAAGATATAATGTAGGGATTATTGTGATTTTGAACACTCGACGCAAAAAGAGGGGTGTTATAAGTTTGACCGCTTTGTGTGTGTCTGTCTGTGGCACTGTAGCTCTGTAACGGGGGAAACGATTAAAATGCGGTTTTATTTTATTATAAAGCAGATTTTCTAGCGATGGTTCTTAGACACATTTTATCAAAATCGGTTCAACCGTTTGAATATTATAAGCTCTTTTCTAGTTGATGAATGGATTTGAGCGTCTTCCACAGATCTGATCTATTTGAAATTTGGTATTCTGTTACTTCAATGATAGAAGAACATAGTAACCTTGAACTGAAGCTGTAGCATCATCTAGAATTTGGAGGATATCGAATTCCCTTACCAATTTACAGCATAGGTATCGTATTTTGACTCATTGGAATGGTCTCTATGAATAAGTTATAGATAGAGGATGAACAGGGTCTAGTGATGGAGTAGGAAAAAGAAATGAGAAAATGTTTGTATCGGGGGTTTTTTTAATTTTTATATAATTTCACTTGTTATTACTTACCCGTGCGGCTTGTTATTACTTAGCCACGAGCTCCTCGCTCGTGGCTAAGTAATAACAAGCCGCACGGGTCGATCCATCAGGTTAAGCTACGCTTGCCGGGGTTGGTCAGTGGATGGGTGACCATCTTTACATACTGAGACTCCTCCCTGCCTCGGAAAGCACGTTAAGCCGTTGGTCCCGGCTGTCATTCATGGATCTTTGACAGTCGTTACGAGTCGTCAGAAGTCCGAAAGTCTGACAACAGTCTTACCAAGTATCGTATTACCCAGTTACTGGGTTGTGGAGGTCCGATAGGCAGTCGCTCCATGTAAAATACTGGTATTCAGCTGCATCCGGTTAGACTGGAAGCCGACCCCAAGATAGTTGGGAAAAGGCTAGGAAGATAGATATAATTTCACTTGTGTAAAGATTTCATAGAACATCAAGGGGCTTGTTTATAATCAAACCCTGTTCTTCTCAAACGATATTGCTTAAAGTTAAACAGACGTTAATCATTATTTCATCATAACGAACGTCTCTTAACTTCATGCAACGTTTAATATACCCTCTAAATATCAACATAATCACCACGTCATAATGTTTGGTGATCGCAGTTTTTTGTAAAGAATCAGGAGGAGATCAGAATGACAACTTTTTTTAACCTTCAGCTATCTCAACTTAATTAACACTGCGCTACTTTCCAACTAAGATGACCAAGAATTCCATTCCAACGAAACCTAAAACCCAACATCCATACACTACGATCTATTTTCATTCTCCCCCGTGCATTCCCGGAAGCTGGCATTCACTGTTGTTGCACAAATTGGACTGTAATTAACGTAATTGAGATCTCCACTACGAGCGTCTAACCTCGACGCAGTACTTGAAACTGGTAGAACTGGGGAAGTAGCGAATTCAGGGAAATAGGTAAAGAATATACTCGTAGAACACTATTAGTGTATATGATTTTCTATGATGATAATGTTGTGGAGTGAAGACAATTATCTACAAATCGCACTTCTTGCCGAATCGAATCCAATCCACATCGACGGGTCGCTTCTCGAAATTGTGAAGGAGTAGGTATGTCTACCTTTTTTTTGGTAACGGGGTGGAAATCCTCATGGATTTCCTCCGCCCTGGTGGATGGAGGGTTCCCTCGTACACTTGCATGGGGGCACTTAAACACTCTTCAATGCAGCCCTCGACTGGTTCCAACCCGACTCTGCGGACTCCGTTTGGTCAAGCGAAGGGATTGAGGTATTTAAATCCTCTCCTAGGGGGTGGCGGACGTCCCCGAGTTTGCCGTTTTTGTACCCATTTAGGGGAGCCGGAAGACGGCATTATCTGCCCTCTGCCGACGCCCGGTGCATCTGTTGCGGGCCGGTAGAGCACTCGAATTTGCTCTCTCTCTCTTTCCACTGCCTCCTAGAAGTATATGTACCTGGGGCAAGTCATCCAGCTTGGTAGATACAACTTTGAGAAAGAAGCCGACTGAAGGATCCGATTGAGTTTGGGAGCACTTTGAGAACTTCGTCAAGTCTTCTCATCACCTATCCCGCAGTGCTTGAAGACTGATGTGTTCAACCAGTACGTACGGCCCACCATAACACACGTTGTCGAAACGAGGACACTGACAGTCGGGCTGGTCCATAATTCCAAGGTCACTCAGCACGCTATGGAGCGGGCTGTGCTTGGTGTCTCTTTGAAGGATAAAATCAGGAATGAAATTATCCGGAAAAGAACCGGACTTACCGACATAGCTTGCAGAGTAATCAAACTGAAATGGCAGTTGACTGGCCATATTTGTAAAAGTACCGATAGCCGGTGCATCAGATGAGTCCTGGCGTGCAGACTGCGTATCGGCAAACGTAGTATGGGACGTCCCCCAGCTAGACGGACCGACGACCTTATGGATGCGGAAGGCGGAGGACAGGGTATTGTGGCGCAGCCTGGGAGAGGCCTATGTCCAGCAGTGTAGTACGATAGATATATACAGGGTGACTTGTAATTAGACGTATTCCTTCCAGGACGTGAAAGTGTGACCCATTTGCAACAATTAAGCACCCCATAAAGCCTAGGCGAAAATACATGGGATTCGAGAAAATACAAATTTTAAGAATTTTTGAAAATTTCCCAGAATGCGTCACTAAATATCATTTTTCTCCAATCCCATAAATTGAATGGTCTTCATTACTTTTCCATTAGATACCTAATACTTCAACAAACATTTCAATGTAACCAAATTTTCTAAAACATCAAACACTTAAAAGTTAGAGGAAGAAGTATAATAACCATCAGCTATCTAACGAGGTACAAAAATTCAAAAATATTTAGAGGTGTCGATGAAACAGGTGATAATGGATAAAAGGTCGAATTTGCAAATTGTTGAAATATTAAAATATTGTGTGATAATCGAATTAAATAACTGGTTTATGCCATCCTACTACTTTCTAACCTACCAGTAGTCCATTGCACGTTAGACACTCAGGTCATCATGACAAGGTCACAAGTCGCGGACCGGTTTTGGAGTTTTAATCATGACTCGAGGTCTACTCGTTGGTCACGGTTCACTTGTCACTTATTTTGCGTGTATTTAAACTTACAGCGCACGTACGCTGTAGTTGGTCATACGTCGACTTCCAAGACTTTAGAATAAACCCTTTAATCATCATTAGTTTCAGAAAATTTCCCAGAATGCGTCATAAAATATAAATTATTTAAAATATAAAATTGAAGGGCCTTCATTGCTAATTTAATTGAAAGCTAATACTTAGCGACGGCAACACGCGTTGAAAGTTCTGGCTAGTTTTGACAAAACGCACATGAGATTGCAATAGCGACATGATTTGTGATGAGATGAGCGGCCAACTAGTTCCGCGCGCACTATAATTTAATAGAAGCATTTTCAATAAAAAGCTTCTTAAGTAAACAAACAATATTGGGGGGCCCATAATAGATAATGACGAAAAAAATAGAATTGGCAATTGTTGAAATAATTTAAAAACTAAACCTGATTGCTGTTGGTTACTTAAAGGTTTTGTTCAAAATGCGCACTTCTGTGCCTTAAACAATCCCTTACTCTTCTTCTAACTTCTGTCTTGGTAACTCTAGAAGTATTTGTTCTATGTTCCGCTGCATGTATTATTCTTTGCCATAATACTTCTACTTAAGGCATCCGTGTTGAGTAAACAAGGCTTTTCATATGACCCCAAACATAAAAATCTAGAGGAGTAAGTTCAGGTCACCTGGCAGGCCATGGTAAGGGGTCTCCTCTGCCAATCCAATGATTTTGGAAATGTTTTTTTTGGAATTTGGCGCCAGAGTAACTTCTATTCAGTTTAAAAAGAGCTGATGATGAAATGTATTACACATGGCTATTGGAGGAGGGTAACAAAATGGGAATCATCCTTTACAATATGTATGTTAAACCTCTTTAAAATAAAGAGAAGAAAAATGACCAAGAAAACTTATCTGGTAAATATAAAAACTCCAAAGCCGTTCCACAACTTGTGACCTGGTCATGATGACCTAAGTATCTAACGTGCAATGGACTGCTGGCAGGTTAGAAAGTAGTGGGATGGCATAAACCAGTTGTTTAATTCGATTATCACACATATTTTTAATATTTCAAAAAATTTCTAATTCGACCTTTGCCAGCATTATCGACTGTTTCATCGACACCTCTAAATATATTTAGAATTTTTGTACCCCGTTAGATAGCTGATTAACTGAAGATGTCTTCCCCGTAATTTGTACGCTTAAAGCCTCAGTAAAATTTTGAGATAACTGGTGTCAAAGTTCATGTACGTAGATAATTTTTGAAAATGGTTATTATACTTCTTCCTCTAATTTTTAAGTGTTTGATGTTTTAGAAAATTTGGTTACATTAAAATGTAACCAAATTTTGAAGTAATGAAGTATGTAATAATGTCTGGATAAGTAATGAAGGCCATTCAATTTAAGAGATTGGAGAAAAATGATATTTAGTGACGAATTCTGGGAAATTTTCAAAAATTCTTAAAATTTGTATTTTCTCGAATCCCATGTATTTTCGCCTAGGCTTTATGGGATGCTTAATTGTTGCTAATGGGTCATACTTTCACGTCCTGGAAGGAATACGTCTAATAATAAGTCACCCTGTAGATATGTACTTAAATAAAAGCTTTAATTTTTTATTTATTTTTAAACAGAACTGTTTTTAAAATCAACCCGAAAGCGTTTTCCAGTTAAAGGTACAAAGTGAAAATCACATACATCGCTTGCCGTTTTATTATTTAAATGCTAAGCGAATCCGACAAGTGACGTTACAACGTGTTCAGTCATTACAAGCAAAGGCTGGCATCACATTTGAATATCTGAACAATAGTGTAATTTACGCTGATTATAATTAACGTAATATCACGTGAATAGTCAGATTTACTTAGTAGGTACCTACTTAGCAATATAGGTAGGTAGGTAATTATGTACCTACCTACCTATACTGTTAAGCTGTTTTCAGACCAGCGCGATTTGTCGCGCGACGCGACACGAACAATACAAAACTTCACGGTATAACTATAAACGGTGTCCCGTCGCGCGACAAATCGCGGTGGTCTGAAAACAGCTTTAAGCAGGCCGTTCGCTAGATCTTTTGAGATCAAATGTAATATAACCACGGCAGCAGATCTCTGCCCTGAAGAATATGAAGGAGCCAGTCGTCCATATTATGACTGTACGTAAGAAGTATTTGGTAATTAAAAGAACATGACGTCACACAAGAAATTCAAGGAACCTAAACAAAGATTTTAACTTCGAAAACCCATTAAAAATTCGTAACTGTCATGTCGCATCAAATTCAGATAGTAAAACCTTAAAGGTAAAAGGAAACTCAACTCTTTGAACGAAGAGAAAACCACACTTCCCACGGCAGTCGTAAACAAATAAATTGAGATTTTACCCCCATTTGATATATGAGATTTTTATAGACATGTGACTTACGACAGTTCGAACTGTTATCCGATATTTAGGACCGGTTCACGAGTATATAAAGGGTTATAAGAACAAAAAAAAGTTTTCCGAATTTTGCTTTCTAGACTATGTTCCAGACATATGCCCAAAACTAAAACTAAAACTTTGTGTATTATATAAAAAGGATTTTGGAAAAGGGTTAAACCCTAAAGTTTCATTCCTACTATTATAAATGGTAAAGTGCTTAGTCTAATACGGATTAAGTTCCGAAATAAAATATTCCCTGTAATACGAATACCTACCTGAATGTATAATCCGATAGCTATTCCCATTATTGTTCTCTACCTACACACGTGAAACAAAAAGTCTAAGTCGTTTTTAAGTACATTACTGTGTTGCCTCCTTTTCAAATTGTTATTTTCATTCATAGTGTTGATTCTATACTAATATTATAAAGAGAAAAAACTTGTATTTTAGTATATGTAACTAGCTTTTGCCTCTCGGCATCGCCCGCATGAAGGTCGTAAATTGCCCCACGGGAACGTACTACTGGAATAAAAAGTATCCTAATGTAATGGTCTATCCATGTGTCAAATATCATCGAAATCCATTTAGCCGTTTTAGTATATTAGTAATTAGTATATTAGTACAGATCTACTGTCTCATACAAAACTTCAACACCTAGTTTGTATGGGACAGTCGTTTTTTTTTTCGTGATTATATAGTCAAATCAAAATCAAAATCAAATCAAATCAATTTATTTGCCATAAGTATTGGTACAATTTAGGTCTTAACATAAATATTACAGATCCTTAACACTTAGTCATAATAATGTGACATGCAAACATTTGGGTTTACAATTACATACTATTATAGTCATTCTTCTAATATAAATAAAATTTAGTAGCAAAGTAAAAAAGTAGTAGTAGTAGTAGTAAATTTAGTAGTAGTATTGGTACCATGGAGACAGTTGATCAGTTTGATGGTTTGTAGCACACCCTTAACTATGATCACACCTTTCAAAAACATGCTGTATAAACAATAATGTCCCTACATAGACTAGCTTTTATTACATCAAAACACGATCGTCCTTCTCAAATTATCCAAACTTTAGTTAATAAATATACGTGCGGCAAATTAGTAAGTAATTTCAAGTAATTCGATATCGATAAAAATTATACGCTTCATAAAATACCAAAGCTTTACGTGGTCTCGTTCCGTGGAGGATATAATTGACTTTATTAACATTACAAAAGACTCCAAAAATCCATTGAAATTGCTGTTTGAAAAACCGTAAGTAAGGTTTCACAAAAGCCCTTGAATATTAACAGGAAAATAACGTCTTTAGAAAGAAGGAAACCTTAAAAACAAGAAAGCGAATTCGATAATTGCAACAAAAAATTGTTAAACCTTAATAATGCCTTATTTCAAGTAATTGGTGTAATAATGATCGATACCTTCATTAACCGCGTGACATTTCTTGTTTCCCCGACGTACCGCGCATCGCATCGCCCGCCCGCGCAATTACTTTGTTTTTCGCTTAGCGTTCTTTCAGACTTATTTTTCTTTTTGCTCAGCTCCTAAAGGTCGTAGCGTGATGTTAAATAGCTTATAACGTTCCTCAAGAATTGGGCTATCAAATGCGAAAAGAATTTCAAATGGAAGTTCCACAGATTAGCGCGTTCAAACAAACAAACTCTTCAGCTTTATTATTAGTATAGAATATAGCTGAACCAGATTACATGTTTGATACAATAATTCTTGATATAATACCACAATTGTACCCACATAAAGACGTAATCGTAAACACAGATGTTGGAAAACAATTCGTAATTCGAGAACACAATACGTTTTCGGCACACAATAGAGCTAGCACAATGGTAATTGGAAAACAGTTAACATTACCAATGGGTTGCTATACAATTGACAATGAATTTACCACTCTATTTACTTATTTTTAGGGTACTTTTTAGACATTTCAATGATGATTTTCAAATAAAAGCTGAGTTTTTCCGATAGCATAAAATGTGCTTCAAACTTAAAGTAGCTTACGTTTTTAATTAATACAACGCTGTCTATAGTTAATTACTAGCTACGCCACGCGCTTTCACCCACATAAGTCTCGATCCTGTAGGAATATCGGTATAAAAAGTATCCTATGTTCTAACTCAGGTCATGTTCAACGCATGTGCCAAATTCCATCTAAATCCATTCAGCCGTTTAAGCATGAAAGCGTAACAAACATACAAAAAATCAAATCATCTTTTCTCTGTACAATATTAGTTTAGACATCCCGATAAAAGATGTTATATGGAAGAGGACTTTTGAATAAGGTAACTTCATACAAAATTATATATATTTTTATTAAAATTGACCGCCCATAAATATCCATAAAATAACCACCTACACAGGTAGAAACTTAGCTCATAATACAAATTGGAAGATTGCTCTGACTTCAATTTTTC
This sequence comes from Conistra vaccinii, assembly GCA_948150665.1. NCBI lineage: Eukaryota > Metazoa > Arthropoda > Insecta > Lepidoptera > Noctuidae > Conistra > Conistra vaccinii. The sequence continues at coordinate 11,016,917 of OX411334.1, read as the reverse complement.
GATAGGAATCCGAGCTTCTTCGATATTGGCTCATTTGGAATTCAAATCTCGCGTCCGCTAGAATCGCGTGTCAGGTAATTTAGTAACTTTTCTGAAATATATGGAGTCTTGAGTTTTATCAAGTGTAAAGAGTTTCTTCTGTTAAAATATTTGTTTACTGTCCTCATTATATTAAACAATTTTGGAGAGGAGCTCGTGGCTAAGTAATAACAAGCCGCACGGGTCGATCCGTCAGGTTAAGCTGCCGGGGTTGGTCAGTGGATGGGTGACCATCTTCACATACCGAGACTCCTCCGTGCCTCGGAAAGCACGTTAAGCCGTTGGTCCCGGCTATTATTCGTGGATCTTTGACAGTCGTTACGAGTCGTCAGAAGCCCGAAAGTCTGAGACCAGTCTTACCCAGTTACTGGGTTGCGGAGGTCAGATAGGCAGTCGCTCCATGTAAAATACTGGTATTCAGCCGACCTCAAGATAGTTGGGAAAAGGCTAGGATGATTGATTATATTAAACAATTGTACTATTTTATTTTATATAGTTATTTTACTATAGTTTTTCTCATCATTGTCTTTCGCTTCTCCAAAAGGCAAATATTCCTAACACATAAATATGAATAATAATTAGTTACTAGCTACTTTCAAACTAGTTTTATTTTCTTAACTTATTTCACGTTAATTCTTTTGTAGAATCGTAACCCAAAACACAAAATAAATGAAATAAGAGGTTCCATTTCTTCAAGGAATTTCTCCATAAAAATAGTCCTATAATTGGCAGAGTTCCGGAAATTCTCAGCATACCGTCACATTTTAATCAGAAATATTTTCGTCGAATACTTTTCGTGTTTTATGTTTGCCTTAGAAACACGGAAATAACAGTTTTGTTCAATAATAATAGTCTTGATTAGAATTTGAATAGGGCTGAAAATTTCAATAATAATATCCTATTATGGCTTGAAATTATGTAAAACTAATTAATTTCCGGAGGTTGAATTTCGTGAATGGAACTCTGTCAATATTACAAACTCTGAATAATTGAATCGTTTTAATAATTAATTTAGTTTGTTTTCCAGCGATTTATTATCCTATTAAGTATTATGTAAATAATATATTATAATATTCTGAACAGTTTTATATGTAATGTTGTTAGAGCAAAAAACACATTTGTTGCTACGTAGGTATAATCTTCTTACTGAGTTAGTACCGTCAATTCTGTATATAATTTTTCCATGCTTAGCAAGCAACAATGTTAATACTTAGAATAATAACGTATTCTAAGGTTAATACATTAATGTGGGATGGAAGAATTGGGGGGTTGGCAGAATTAGACACCTTTTGTATTTTTTATCAGCTTATATTTAATAAAATTTTCACCTGTACAATCGCCTTTTGTTTTCTCCACTTTTACACCTTTTTTCTTCTTCTAATTCTTTTAGTTACGTTCAGAAACAGATTAAGATATAGTTCAGAAATAATATAAGAATCGACTAAACTTACTAATCTTACGGGGATTAAATAATAAATATTATAAAATAGCCTACATTAATCAATTTTATTTTCAATTTTAATAGGTAACATAATTTAAACATGAAAGAGTGATGTAATTATTGTCGCAGGCAGATTGTATGATTCGTCAATATACAATCATACAAGCGTTTGTAAATACAAACGCTCGCAGTTATGCAAAATGCCGAAGGCAAAATGTAAATTGCCTAGTCTCTATATAATAATATGTAACAACATTTGATGGAAAATTCAAACACCGTTTTATAATGCCGCGGCATATTGAAGTATTTAGTTCTATTTCATACCAGGCGCGTCGCTGCAAATCAAAACAAAAGAAATGGCGTCGAGTAGTGAAATGTCGTTGAATAAAATATTGAAAACTGTCCAAACTCTACGTGAGCAAAGGACTTTCGTGTTATAATTTACTCTTATTTTAAGAGCCCTATCACAAAATTGCGTTCTCACAGATTAGGTATATTGAAGCACGGCGACGACTCGCTCGGTGTCACGTGTTCACTACACTGTATTGTAGCTACGAATAAACGACTTTGATACTTTTTTATTATTGAGTTATTTGTTATTATTTTTCTTATTGTTTATTATTTACTATATATATTACTTAAAATACTTTGAGTATATAATGACTGGAGAAGCCTTACGAACACTTCCCCTTTGTATATGAACAACAACAAAATGTTCGTGTACGTTCATACAAACTACTTTCAAATCGATTCTAACGCATTTTGTTAATCGTTATAAGGGCGCGCGGAGCTCCGTGTAAATACCTAGCTGTGCTATTAAATTCTGTAAAAAACGTTCAAAAACGTTATACTTACGTAAAGAACCGAATAACCTTCCTTAAGTCAATATTTTTTTATAATATTTACTCATGTTTTTATTGAAATTAAAAATCCTAACCTCATAATACATTTAGATTCTTCGTTCGATCCAACTATGATTGAACATAAAAATCGATTCATAATCGAGTATTTTCCTCACATTGCTTCTGTGACGTCAACAAGTCTTGGTACATCTCGATTTTATGTTCATAAAGATCAAAATACTTTCATTTTGCATTACGAAAATATACGCAAAATCAACAAAATTTACTTACGATTGACATGCGATTATGTCCTTTAGTAAAAATGATAGCGAGACTACCGTAGAGTTGAGGTCATGTTTGAAACCTAAATTGACATGTCGATAATTCCTTATGCCAGCCACACACGTAACGATTTGCTTGTGCAAACTTAGGCTTGCGCAAATCTAACTTGACGTGTTTTCAAAGAAATTTGCGCAAATTTCTTCCCACACACGTAACGATTTGCTTGCGCAAACTTAGGCTTGCGCAAATCTAACTTAACGTGTTTTCAAAGAAATCTGCGCAAATTTCTTCCCACACACGTAACGATTTGCTTGCGCAAGCCTAAATTTGCGCAAGCAAATCATTACGTGTGTGGCTCATTCATTATAATGAATTACTTAGTAAATATTTTTGATAATTGTTTTTTTAATTTTTCCTGATTGTTTTGTGTTTTATGTATGTCCATTGAAATGGTTTAGCATTTTTTTTTTTACTTGTCCTATTTTATTATTGAGATTATTACAATTTAGTTACTTTTATTTAATTGTAGTTTATTCTCTTCTTGTTAAAATTTTTCTATTTTATGCAGCTGTTTTATTTCATGGATTCAAGCAGAATACCAAATGAATATCGATATCGATAAAAAAAATGGTATGAACGCCTTTTAGTCTTCTCTAGCTTCTAGGAAATAGAACAATAGCTGATCGCCCAGGCGAGCACTTATTGTTTTTTTTCGTAGAAGTTACCTCGTCCCCCGCCAAAAGTGACAGACATTTTTGTTCGGAATATTGCGCATAAGGCTTCTCCAGTGATAATCTAATTTAAAATACTGTTAATAATGAAAAGTAATTGAATAATCAGATGAGGGACTAAAACTGGTAGGTATCACAAAAATCAATAGATTCGTACCCGTTTTCGCCGACCTTTTCGACCCATGCTAGAAATAAACATAACAGTCAGTAAGTAACAATTCCTTATGCTAGCCACACACGTAACGATTTGCTTGCGCAAGCTAATCGTTACGTGTGTAAAACATGAGTAAATATTATAAAAAAATATATTAACATGTGGAAGGTTATTGGGTTTACGTAAGTTTGACGTTTTTGAACGCTTTTTACAGAATTTAACAGCACAGCTAGACATTTGCACGGAGCTCCGCACGCCCTTATAACGATTAACGAAGTGCGTTAGAATCGTTTTGAAAGTAGTTTTTATGAACGTACACGAACATTTTGTTGTTGTTCATACCCAGAGGGGAAGTGTTCGTAAGGCTTCTTCGGCCATATAATATTATAGTAAAAGAACAATTAATATTTAAAAAAAAATTACCTATAACGAGTCAACAATAAACTTTTCCATCTATCTTCTATCCTATATACATGTATATCTTCTATATATATAAAAATGAACCCCTATTTCCTTGGTCACGGCATCACGCGTGAGCGGCTGGACCAATTTCGCTCATTCTTTTTTTGTTATGTTTGTTATAGTAAGGAGAAGGTTCTTAGGATAGGTAGGTGAAGGTAGGGTAGGTAGGTATGCAAGGAGGTAGGTATGTATGTAGGTAGGTAGGTAGGTTTGCAAGGAGGTAGGTATGTATTTAGGTAGGTTTAGGTAAGTAGGTAGATATGTAGGTAGGTAGGTAGGTGCGCCATAGATAAGTACTTAGTGCTACCCGTGCGAAGCTGGGGCGGGCAGCTAGTATACATATAAAAATGAATCCCTATTTACTTGGTCACGGCATCACGCGTGAACGGCTGGACCATTTCCGCTAATTCTTTTTTTGTTGTGTTTATTATTGTAAGAAGAAGGTTCTTAGGATAGGAAGGTGAAGGTAGGGTAGGTAGGTATGTAGGTAGGATAGGTAGGTATGTAGGTAGGATAGGTAGGTATGTAGGTAGGACAGGTAGGTAGATAGGTAGGTAGGTAGGGTAGTTTGTTATTGTAAGGAGAATGTTCTTAGGATAGGTAGGTGAAGTTAGGGTAGGTATGCAAGTAGGTAGGTAGATATGTAGGTAGGATAGGTAGGTTGATAGGTAGGTATGTAAGAAGGTAGGTAGGCAGGTAGGCACGGTAGGTTGGTAGGTACGTAGGTAGGTATGTAGGTAGGTAGGTAAGTATGTATGTAGGTAGGTAGGCAGGTAGGCAGGTAGGTAGGTAAGTAGGTAGGGTAGGTAGGTAGGTATGTATGTATGTAGGTAGGTGTAGGTAGGTGTAGGTAGGTGTAGGTAGGTGTAGGTAGGTGTAGGTAGGTGTAGGTAGGTGTAGGTAGGTGTAGGTAGGTGTAGGTAGGTGTAGGTAGGTGTAGGTAGGTGTAGGTAGGTGTAGGTAGGTGTAGGTAGGTGTAGGTAGGTGTAGGTAGGTGTAGGTAGGTGTAGGTAGGTGTAGGTAGGTGTAGGTAGGTGTAGGTAAGTGTAGGTAGGTGTAGGTAGGTGTAGGTAGGTGTAGGTAGGTGTAGGTAGGTGTAGGTAGGTGTAGGTAGGTGTAGGTAGGTGTAGGTAGGTGTAGGTAGGTGTAGGTAGGTGTAGGTAGGTGTAGGTAGGTGTAGGTAGGTGTAGGTAGGTGTAGGTAGGTGTAGGTAGGTGTAGGTAGGTGTAGGTAGGTGTAGGTAGGTGTAGGTAGGTGTAGGTAGGTGTAGGTAGGTGTAGGTAGGTGTAGGTAGGTGTAGGTAGGTGTAGGTAGGTGTAGGTAGGTGTAGGTAGGTGTAGGTAGGTGTAGGTAGGTGTAGGTAGGTGTAGGTAGGTGTAGGTAGGTGTAGGTAGGTGTAGGTAGGTGTAGGTAGGTGTAGGTAGGTGTAGGTAGGTGTAGGTAGGTGTAGGTAGGTGTAGGTAGGTGTAGGTAGGTGTAGGTAGGTGTAGGTAGGTGTAGGTAGGTAGGTATGTATGTAAGTAGGTAGATAGGTAGGTGCGCCGTAGAGAAGTACTTAGTGCTACCCGTGCAAAGCCGGGGCGGGCAGCTAGTAAGTATAAAATAATTGTTCAATATAACAAGAGTTACAAAGAATACTTTCATGATCAAAATAGTTAGTCGCACTATACGCTTTTTGCTGGATCATTTGGCGCGAAAAATTTCGGCACAGGTCCAACCTCAACGAGCGCTCGCGCAGTACTGAATGCCAGAAGTCCACGCATCGTATTATAAAGCGATTTGGCAGGTTGTAATTACGTTTATTTTGAATTATATATATTTTTTTTTTTTTTTGAATTATGATATTTTAATTTCTTATGAACTTACGTATATTCTGGTATAAATTTTACGTAGTAATCTTTAATGTAGTAAGGAGAAATTCACTGTTAATTCTGAGCGTTTTTAGTAGTTTTATGTTTTTGAATTTGATTTTTTTTACAGTTATTCCATACATATTTCAAAATTCCGAGGCCGCTATGAACTAGACCACTATTTAAGAGATATTATTATATTTTTTTAATTTCATTTGCTTATATGCAATAGTTCAATCCACGAGCTCGAAAAAGTGCCGTCGCGCATTTTATGAAAAACTTGTTTCGGAATTTTGGCTTTATTTAAGTAGATAAGAAAAAAAATCAAAAAGCGAGGCCGCTATGTACTATAATAATAACTATTCTCCACCACTCAATAACTCATACTTGTCGAAGTCTTTCAGTTTCTAAGAATGAGAACGCCAAAGTTGTCCATTTACGCAAAAATCAGGGTCAAAATGTAATAGCCCTCTTAAGTCTTCTTAAGCTGATTGCTAGAATAAAGTCTGATTTTTGCAACCTGTGTTTTATGATGGCTACCCTACAATAACGATCAATATCACAATTATAACAATTGAACGAGTCGCCAATTTGCCTTCGGAATTTTGCATAACTGCGAGCGTTTGTATAATAACGAATCATACAATTTGCCTGCGACATATATCACTGTTTCAATACCAGACATTAACAACACCCAAAACATTTACGTCCAGTGCTCGTCAAAAAAGGACGTGCCCAAAATCGATATATTTAACCTGACCTACTTTCTGACTTGATATCGATATTCAAGTACGGTCAAACAATATCGCATTATTTATTCATTCATTTTGGTCTGTTTTCTTTGCTGCAAAAGTGACAAGATATGTGATGAGTTTCGTGGAATCAAAAGTAAAAATCGAAAGGACATTCATGATTGGACAAACTTCTCGACACAAGATAAGTTTAATTAGACATCACGGGTATTCAGGATCCACTTTTAAGCTTAAGGTGGTAGGTTAAATCCTACTGAATTGACGCTCGACCAGCCAGGCCCAAAGAGGCACCGCGCAGTGTTCTATAAGCGCCGTTACATGAGGACGTACGGTCGTGGGATCGGCCGCACTTGGTAATGGGGCCCACTAGGAATGACGGGCTGATATTATACCAGTCGGGTGTGGAGGAGAATGTACGAGTATCTCCCGCGTAACTCACGGTAGTGGTAGGAACTGTAGAATCTTAGTCTCCCTAGATGGAGGGTGTCCATGAGGAGGCAATATATACAATGTGGAGACTACCATAAAACAAATATTAAAAATACTGGCACTACTAATGCTTAAGAGTATTTTAGAACTGTCAAATAAATCCTAGATTCGAAAACTAATTAAATGTTATGTTCCACCCTAAGCCTATAAATTCTGTTTATCCAACTAGGCCTTGGGTGTATTCTCAGGCATACATTTCAGAATATCCACCATGGGGTGGATTTTTGGGGTGGATAAACGGAATAGCCCGAACCGACTGTGGATTTTTCCGAGCTACAATGACTAAACTATTGAATATATTCAATTGATTTTTTTTATACAGAATGGGAACGTCATTATGGACATGCCGATAAATTTTTTGTTGTATTGTCCCCACCTTGTATAATAGATTCCTATGTGAATTTGCCAATTGTAAACCAATCTTGAGTACCGCTTATTTAGGGGCTGCCTCCACGAGCGAGAGAATCGCAGCGATGTTATCGCCGTGCCACGTATTTCTATATACTCTCTTAGAGGCCGTCTCCACAAGCGAGAGAATCGCGGCGATGCGATGCGTCGAGTGGCTGAGGGCCAAAACACGTAACCGCGCTGAAATATTAGCGCTAAGAAAATATTAGAGTGCCAGCGCTAATTTTTCAGAAAAATTAGCGCTGGCACTCTAATATTTTCTTAGGAAATGGCCCGAAGCCGCCGTTAATTTTTGCGTTATCGTGTTTATGTGTGGGAGCCCTGAGTGCGAGCGAAACGTCATCGTATCGCCGTGCGCTCGTCGCAACTGGTTGGAGGCGCGCCCGTCGCACTCTCGTTACGGAACGTGGCGCTCTCGCAGCGACAGCGCGGCGAGCGCGCTGTCTTAACGCAGGCATCCACGGGGGACACCTGCGTTAAAACAAAACAAACACGGCGATTCCGTTACGAGTCGTTGCGGACACGTGGCGATTCCGTTACGAGTCGTCACGGACACGCGGCGATTCCGTTACGAGTCGTGACGATACGCTGGCGGAATAATCTTCGTTCGTGGAGATTACCCGACGTAGAAGCGAGGATCCGTTGCGGTTCTCTCTCTCGTGAAGGCAGCCACTCAGTAAATTAAATCCTTGTGATCGGGTGTGAAATCGTGGCTTAGTCGATAAGAGTCGATAAGAACTAGTCCTTTTGCGAATTGGCCATTTTAAGAACTAGTCCTTTTGCGAATTGACCTTTTTAAGAACTAGTCCTTTTGCGAATTGGCCGTTTTAAGAATTAGTCCTTTTACGAATCAGCCATTTATCGAGTTAGGCATTTGTAGAATGCTAGGCATTTTACGAATTGGGCATTTATCGACTAAGCCGAAATCGTCATCACCAAAAGAGTAGTGAAGCATCCACTTTCCTTCTTTCTCTGTCAGCAGAACAATTACTTATAATATGTTCCTAGTGACAATATAATAAAATGTATTATAACGTTTTATCATGTTAGTGCGTGCTAAACCTACGTCTATTAAAATAGATTTCAACCCGAATATGAACCTGAATATGACTGGATATGTGTTTTCAATGGAGCAGGCGGCATCGTGTGGTGATTTAAGAGACAGCGCTATTGTCATCCGAAAACGGAAAATTAATTTGTGAAAATGGTGTTGGTACTCCTGTCTTTGTTCCGATATTCAATAGAATGGGTTTTGGAATAAAATTATAACATATCATTGATATGTTTTGATTTTATTTTATTCCAAAACCCATTCTAACGTGATGGTGTGTGGTTTCACGCCTGCATTTCCCCGAAGGGGCAGAGGTGTACCTATAAGTACACCCACATTTCACAATTTATAAAAAATAAATTCGTCGAAATATAGATAAACCACTCCCCATCAGGTGGACCTGTCTTGTTTACCTACCCATAACATAAAAAACAGCAAAACCCAATAAGACTTATTTGTAAGAAAAATTCTAATCAATCTCAAGCATTACTTAAAACTCGTTTAAAGCCTTTTTAATGGGCGAAACTAGTTTTAAGTAAAACTTGAGTCTTGAGCGAGGTTCTGTAATACGGGCCTAACAGTTCCAATAGCTCTTATACCATGTGGTGGGAATGAATACTGAATGTAAGAAAACTCCAGAAAATAAAATTATCTCACTGATTCCAGTCACGTTTTATCTAATCTTAGAAGCAATACTTTTCCTTTTGTAACCTTTGCCAGTAAATATCGTCTAATTTGTATAAAAACCTATTAGTAAGCTGCTTGCCTTTTATCGAGAGCTCGGTAGAGAATTTTATCTTATTTATGGATTTTGTTCGGTAATGAGGTAGATAAATAAATATTTATTTGAAATGGAAGATAAACAAAATGAATCAATCAACTCGTAAAGTTGATTTTCTTTCTACCTTCATAGTTATATTTGGGCTAATTGGAAATCATGACTGAGTTTAATTCTGGAAAACACCCTCAGCAACATTTATGTCCGAAGAAATCGACGGTCCCTACGTACATAAAGACATGTCGAAAATTGCATTTTTTTTTTATTGCACAATTGGCTTTCGATTTTCCATATGCACATACCTGTATATTTTTTTTTTTTTTAATATTACGTATTTAACGTCATTTACGAATCGTATATGAGAACAAGTATTATATTTACAACGAATATGTATCGTAGATGCGGACATGTATACGTATCGTTTTGTACGGTGTTTTAAAATTCGGTCTAGTCTGACATAACGCCATTCACGGCGGGAGTTGCCGAGCAAAGAAGGAGAAAGAACTAAAACTAGAGGTGTACAATAATCCTATTCCTATCACGGAAGTGGAATATAGAGGCTTGATTAGTTTATATCATACGTTCTATAATAAATAACCTTAAGCATAGTAAGGAAGAACAAGTAAACGACGAAGATGATTGTTATATTTAATAAAAAATATAAAAAACTATAATATTTTTTATGTTGTATATTATAAATTTTATCAGGTTCGTGTTTTATTAATTAACAAGGTTTATAATTGAAAATTATTTAATCTTCTTAGTATCTAAACAAAAGGTACTTGTAGTCTCATCGAAGCAGGAACTAAACATTAAAAATCACAGTTTTCTAAGATTAATAACTAACAATTTTTATTTAAGCATGAGCCTTAGCTTAATTATCTAACATTATATATTGTATCTAACTAATTAGTAATATTTAATAATCATCACAGGCTCACAGTATTATTTGAGTACCTATGTGTCTCATCTATCTACCTAATTGGTAATATTTAATAATCATCACAGCTTTATTCTCTTATTATTAAAGTTTTGAGCGTTTACGACGTACGGCATTTCATACAAGCTTTCAAGTCCTTGTTTTTCGAAATGACTAATCTAATTTGAATTAAACTTCATATGCATAAGCAGGATACAAAGGTCTAAATAGTTAATTAAGAATATTTTCGAAAAATATTTACAGCCAAATTAGACCAATTTTAAATTTAAAAAAATATTCTTAATTAACTTTTTAGACCTTTGTATCCTGCTTATGCGTATGAAGTTTGATTCAAATTGGTTCATTGCGAAAAACAAGGACTTGAAAGTTTATATGAAATGCCGTACGTCGTAAACGCTCTTATGAAAACTTTATTAATAAGAGAATAAAGCTGTGATGATTATTAAATATTAACAATTAGGTAGATAGATGAGACACATACTTAAATAATGCTGTGAGCCTGTGATGATTATTAAATATTACTAATTAGTGAGATACATAATTAAGCTGAGGCTCATGCTTAAATAAAAATTGTTAGTTATTAATCTTAGAAAACTGTGATTTTTTATGTTTAGTTCCTGCTTCGAAGACATCAAGTACTTACCTTATATTTAGATGCTAAGAAAACTAGATAATTTTCAATTATAAACCTTGTTAATTAATAAAACACAAACCTGATAATTTTATTTATACATGTCTTTATTTACATTACAAGAAATATAGTCCTACCCCGAATAAATAAAACCGCGTATAAAACGATATGTCTTCATTGATGTATTTTTTATATCCATGGATGGCGATCTTAGGATGTTTAACATATCCGTTTGAAAACAATAACATAATTCTACGTTTTCATAAAACATTTTATTAAAATTCTATTTTATAAACTGTTTTCTTCTTTCCTGCGTATAAAAAGGTATCATAGACATGTCTGACATGCTTTTATTTTAATATCAGCGTAGAAACAGTTATCTATCAGTTTTTCCAAGAAAATATAAAAAAGAAAACATGTATAAATACCATTATAAAGTTCCTAAAGCTAATAATACATTATAGAAAAAAAAAAAATATATAATTGTACATAGAATTATTTCTAGAGCAGTTTGAACATAAAAAACGCTTTCCTGTAAACCTCTGTTTTTGACATGTCTTTATATACGTAGGGACCGTCGAAATATTATGTTCTTCTGAAATATGAAGTATTATCCCGATTTACTAGTTTATACTACATTAATTTCTGCCCGCAACTTCGTCCGCCGCGTCGCATCGCATCGCCCCTTCTACTTCGTTTTCGCTTGGCATTCTTTCTGACTTTTTTTTTCTTTTTGTTCGGAAACAATTGGGCTATGAAAAGCATTTTTTTTTCCAATGGTAGTTCCAGAGATTAGCGCGTTCAATCAAACATACAAACAAACTCTTCAGCTCTTTATTATTAGTATACCTAGATTTGCAAAAACCAGAAAATACTCAAAGGTATAAAAAAATAACAAGGAGTTGTTCACCTTTGCTAGTGTAGCTCGACTTCATATTAATAATAGAATAATAAATAATAGAATATTATAAAAGTTTTCAACAATTTCTTACCTACTTTCCTACTCCTACTTTCTTCAGACTTTTGAACAAACTGAGCGCAACGAAACGGAAGTTTTCCGTCGAAGTTATCTGAATAAACTTAGGCATTATTTTAGGTAATCATAATATCTACTGAGAAAAGGGTACAGAAGTTATTAAGTGTTTTATTTTCGTGTATCCCTGAAACTCCGTGTGAACCCAAAAACTTAAATATAATAAAAAGTCGTTCACCTTAACCCTATTTTAAATTATGAAAAAACTGTCTGTAAGGTAAATTGGGACTATTTACACACGTTAAAGTGTAAGAGTAGGTACCTCATCACTAAAGAGTGGAACTCCTTGTTTTTGTGAAATTTGTGAAATTGCCAGAATCTCTGTTTTTACCCGACTACGGCAAAGCCAAAAGGAAGGGTTATGATTTTAGCAGTCTATGTATGTATGTATGTATGTTTGCTTTTACGTGTGTTCCACCGTAGCGCCTAAACTACTGAACCGATTTTGATGAATGAGGTATCAATAGATTCGTAATAACAGTCCGGGTGACATAGGCTATATAAATTCTCTCAAAATTCAATATGGTGGACTTTACACATACATTTCTAACCCCGAAAAAAATTAAATTAAGATAATTATGACATGTTTGGTATCAAAAGAAAGGCCTTGACAAGGACATTATAAATATGTATGTATATCATATTTACAAAGCAAATAAATATGTTTAAATAGTTGAAAACTAGCAAAAGTGAAACTGCGCTATATACGGCGCAAGGTGATACCAACGCGGAGTTAACCAAATTTTAACGGGGACTTATCCGAATTTGCCTGTTTTAGAATCAATTTTCAGCTCAGAAAAAATATCACGATATTATAATATAGTTTTAATTCATAATATTGTTTTCGAAAGTGTGATTATTTCTATGAGATATGATGACGTTTAATTGTCATCTTACAATAGTGTTTGACACTTTAAAAATTATTATCGATAAAATTATAGTCGTATAGAATTTTTTATCGTCATATTAATGAAGAAGTTTAAATAAAACACAAGTTTCTAAGATTTTAATCAGATTCATCCACATTTATATTCACTCCCCATCGTACTGTCTTTGCTACTATCATATCCTACATTAGCAAACACATTAAACAATGTGTCCGGTATCGGTTGTATAGTAATATAAAGATAAACAACTTTCACTCTGGCAACAATAATGAACATTAGAAAAAAAATGCTGTTTCAAACAAAAGTGCTACAATAAAACGATCAATTGTATTAACGGAGGATTTTATCGTATTGGCTCTGTGTGATCAACTTTCAGTTTTCAATACAAAAAGTTACTGTCACGCATGAGTACTACTGTATACGATAAAAATATGTCGTTCTAAAATGTCGATGGCCTAAAATAATACATTCGATAAATTATAGCTGTAGCAGTAGTACGTTACTTGACAATAAAGTACGGCAATTGTTTCTTCATATGTAGCTGCCAATATTTACGGATCTTCATGAGCGGTGAGAAATATCCAAAACAAAAGAATATGGTCACAGTGTAAGCGAATCAGTAAGACTATTTTTAGCCCATTCTACTTACAGAGATATCCAGTTGTAAAAAAGGCAGCAGAATATACTACAAAGAATTTTTTTTTACTACAAAGGACATTTTAAGTAACCATTTTAGATCACTACACCGTAGGTCCCATAAAATGTAAACCTAAGAAAAATAAAACGGGGCAGACTGGGACTGCCGATTGAAGTGAAAACTAAGTAACGCCATCTAACGAAAAGGTCCGGAATTTATGTGGCTTGCTGTCAGTACAAGAACGAAAGCTGTAGCTCCATTTAAAAAAAATACAAAAAAAAAAAAACGGTGCGCTGTCAACAAAAACTTGAACATTAACGTTGTGCATTTCTACTCTCCCTCTGTCTTACAAATTTTCGATCAGGTCACGTGTTTGACATTTTTTACCCATCCCAAAAAAGTGCACAACGCCGCTAAAGAAGTTTTCACTTCAAAAAATCGAACCTAAGTTTTCTTAGGTTTGGTTGATTAGCTTTTGCTAGGTCAGTAAGTTGATCAACTGCAAATATTTTATGCTGTGGCATGGATTTTCCACGACATCGTAGGCAGCGCAACGTAAATAAATACGTCGCTCTGCATTTGGGGGAGGCGGAGGTAGCGTTTCAAAGGCCTACAGGCCCGGAAAACAGCCTTAATGATTTGTACTGCCATAGAAGAAAAACAAGTACAACAAAATATTTATATTTTAAATTTCTTCGAAGATCGATAAATGGTGTTGGCGTCGAAATAAATCGGGCCATGGCTTCGTTCAAGGCACTATGCACGCCTATTTGAATTTCAAATAGTATAATTACTGACCTATTGGATCACTCTTATTTACGTTGTCGTACCGTTTATCAAGTGTTAAAACGGAAAAGTATAAAATAAAAAATTAAGTTTCAAAAACTGTAACCCGACTACGGGAAAATAAAAGTGATCTAAAAAGTACGAAACAAGAAAATCTTTCAGACAGAAATCAAGACAGGTACAAAAATGGTCAAGATAAAGCCGTGGTCGCATGCCTGTATACCACGTGGGTGCCAGGAACACTATCAAAATTATAATGGCATGCGACAACGGCTTTATCTTGACCATTTTTGTACCTATGTCTTGATTTCTGTCTGAAAGATTTTCTTGTTTCGTACTTTTTAGATCACTTTTATTTTCCCGTAGTCGGGTTACAGTTTTTAAAACTTAATTTTTTTTAGATAGTTATAACTTGGGAGTATTTAAGACACCTCTTGGAAAAATAACGGCTAAATGTACCAAAGCCAAAAAAAAAAAAATTTTATTAGGAGTGTAACGCACCCAAACACACCCAAATATAAATCAATACAGATTTATGAAAACCCTGCATCCTACACCGAAACTCATTTAATACATAAAATATTTATTGGGTTTCCCCGTGAGTTAATACTTAAACTGTAGTAATCAAAACTTCGATAACTCTCAGTCTCCTGGGACCCATCCACCTACATTTACTCAATTCCTTAGCAAGTTTTTAAAACTTATGAAACAAAGTTTGTCTCGATTTGTCCTAGTTTTTCGGTTAAGCACCCAGGAAATTCTAGATACTTTAGAGAAATACATTTTCTAGAATTGAAAATGTTTTTTTTTTCAATCAGACTCAGCAATCAGCTTTCGGGAGTTAAGAACTTGGTATGACTGCAAAGTTTTTATTTCGAATCAAGTATATTTTTTAACCATAAAGTAAATATACAGATTTCCTCTGAAAAATCTGTATATTTACATACAGAGTTTTCAGAGGGTTATGAAATGTTGGATGAACCAAATGACTAAAATCATCAAAGAAATTGCAAATTGAAGATTTTTTACTGGCTTTTTGTAATGCTTTACTAAAAGCTTAAAAAATCTTCATAAATCCCAACCCACAAAACTGACCAAGGTTATTTTTCAAAAGGATTTGACGCTGTTTTACTCCACGTGTTGTGCGTGACCTAGTTATTACAGCGTAAGGACTGATTCAGACGAACAACATTCAAACAACACAACAGCCACAAAGCAGTGTTTTTTTGTGGTCACTCACACAAAACGTTAATCATCGGGTATAGACCCGATGATTAACGTTTTGTGTCGTACGTCGTATTTTGTTAGCCATTTGTGGTAACTTTAGACTAAGACATGGTAAATCGCCAAGCTAGGTCATCGCTGTCTACTGTTTATATGACATGTCACATGTCATGTATGACTTAGGAATATAGGAACATGATACATAATTTTGCCTACACTGTCCACTCATTCCTAGTAACAATGTAATATGTAAATATTACAAAAGACAATTATTTAAAAAAAGAGTACCTACATATCCGTGATACCATACCTTACCCGTGCACGTGCGCCTTACGTTTCAAAAGTGCCCATGTATTTAATAAATATATGGAGAATTTGAAATTTCGTTTAAAATCTATGTTGCATAATTTATGGCACATGATTCGATAACACGTGGACAATTGTGCAAGCTGGAACTACGTAGTCGGGGTTCAGCACAGCGTTTAGCATGTCTATGGCAATCTAGATAGAGTCAGCCCAGAATTTGGCTATGAGGTTGGCACCTTGAGTACCGTCTATCAGTACCTACTTGTAACGTGAAGGCAACAGGATACGCTGGACACGATATTCAGAGTGCCCCATATTACTACACTATCATCTTACAAAGTTCACATGTTGCAACAGCTCAAAAAATGGTATTTAAAATGTAGAAGTTCAAAGAATAAGAAAACGAGGCAGTCTGGGACTGCCGATTGAAGTGAAAACTAAGTAACGCCATCTAATGAAAATATCAGGAATTTATGTGGCTTGCTGTCAGTACAAGAACGAAAGCTGTAGCTCCATCAAAAATTCAAAAAAATAAAACAGAGTGCGCTGTCAACAAAAACTTGAACGTCTTACAAATTTTCGACGTGTCCTGGCGCGAGTTTAAAATTTTTTACCCTTCCAAAAAAAAGTGCACAATGCCGCTAAAGAAGTATTTATTCACTTCAAAAACTTGAAACTTGTAACTTACAGCTTTTGTGTAGCTGTACTGTGGTTCGGAAGTGGTGTGTCTGAACACGCCTAGGCACTACATTATTCAACAAAGCGCCGCTTGGTGTTACACTCTTGTTAGTCAAATATTCTGTTATACTGATAACTTCGATAAAGACTGGAATGTGATATTCTTTTGTTTTAGTTTTATTTGTCAAGGTTAGGTTGAAGGATAGAAGTGTGTGACCAGTATCGTGGGTATGATAGCATAGACAGTCGATTTTACTGTTTGTACCTAACTTTGTTGTTCTGTTGCGCGTTAGTTCAAAGATTGTAGGTATAGAAACAAATCTGTGTATTAAAGTACTTGCTTTCTAATTTGGAGGGCCCTGTAGGTACCAGCTTTTGAATTATTATACGAGTATATATTATAGTTTGATAATTAACAATAGAGCAGTGGTGGCCGCGTTGAAACGGCCACGACTTACGAGTTTTAGGTCGTAGGTTCGAACCCAGACAGGCGCTTTACTTTGTGTAAATTATTTCCTCACCACTGCTCTCAAAACGATGAAGGAAAACATCGTGAAGAAACCGGCATGTCCTAGAACCAAAATTCGAAAACATGTGACATCTACCAACCCGCACTGGGCCCGCGTGGTAGATTACGGCCCACTCCCTCTCACCGAGAGGAGGCCTGTGTCCCAGCAGTGGGGACATTAAAAGGCTGAATAAGTATAAGTAAGTAATTAACAATATTTAAGCGCTGAAATGAAATGAAATAAAATGAAATTGTTTATTCTGTAAATAGGATATCGGAATCACTTTTACACGTCATATTTAAAAAAATGTTTAAAATAAGCTAGATGAGGTCGGCGTTTCCTAACTGACTACTCTGAGAAGAAAGGCCGAAACAAACTCAGAGGTCACGGTCTCTTTTAAAGTCCAGACATAATCTTGGTCAAGCCATATGAGAACCATGTAGATTTGTGTCTGAAATGGTCTTTTGAGGAAAGAACCACACAGATTTGAGTGGACCTGTCCAGTCAGTGCAAGCATTTGTCAGTAATCGTGGAGCTCACTCAGAGCTTAAGGAGCTCAACTCGACGAACAATACCAAAGAAAGGACATTTGGGTAGGCCGCATCAACTACTCAAACTGCCAGACCATCATTAAAACTAAATGTGAAAGAAAAAAAAATTTTATTAAAACATTAAAGAGAAAAAAAATTAAAAATACCCACATAGTCCTCATATTCACAATAATTAAAATAATATTATACTTTACAAAGTAATCATGTCATTTTGTATATAATTTTATTATGTTATTATTTTAAGTAGGTATATGTTTTATTCTTTTATGTAAATATTTTTAAATCTGGTTTAATTGATGATTATAAGTAACAATTAAAATATCAAGTTTTATGGTTTTATCACAAGGTATAGCAGAGCGAGCAGCTCAATCCCAAGCTTTTTTATCTTCTAAATAATCTGAAATTTTATAGTACCCTTTTTTACAAAGTTTGGTTTTAATACAGTTTTTAAATCGTTTAATGGGTAAGTTTCGAATGTCAATGGGAAGTTTGTTGTAAAAGCGTATACATTGACCCATGAACGAGTTGCCTACTCTGTGAAGACGTGTGCGATGTACAGCAAGGTTGTGTTTATTCCTGGTATTTAAACTATGAAAATCGGACATTTTCTTAAAATTTGATATATTTTTGTGTACATACAATAGGTTTTCAAAAATATATTGTGAGGCTACAGTCAGAATATTTATTTCTCTGAATTTCTCTCGAAGTGAATCTCTTGGACCTAGGTTGTAAATGGCTCGAACAGCCCTTTTCTGTAGAACAAAGATAGAATTAATGTCCGCACAGGTTCCCCAGAGAAGAATCCCATAAGACATCAGACTATGAAAATAACTAAAATAAACAATTCTGGCTGTATCTACGTCAGTTATCTGCCTAATTTTTTTAACAGCATATGCGGCTGAACTAAGCCTTCCTGACAATTTTTCTATGTGTGCGCCCCATTGTAATCTACCGTCAATAGTTATTCCAAGAAAAACTGTTGACTCAACAGGGTCCAACTCTATTCCATTAACTTGTACATTGGTAGTTAGTTGCCTGACATTTGGCGTTGAAAATTTAATGAGTTTAGTCTTTTTTTCGTTCAGGAGAAGATTATTTACATTAAACCAATGCACAACTTTAGAGAGTGCATCGTTAACTTGTTCAAAGTTGACTAACTGACGTTTGATTTTAAAAATGAGGGATGTGTCATCTGCGAATAATACGATCTATGCTGTGGAGGCATTAGCTATTTTAGAGTTAGGACTTATCTAAAAGATGTTAATACTCATGTTTACTTTAATTCCCTGGAAGGATAATTAATAAATTCTTAGTTAGCAGGAATAATATGAACAGACTGCCACTTTCATCCTACAAAGCATTGTTAATAAAAGCTCTTTTTTTAACCACATCGGGGAGACTCTTGGCCATCTCACCTGATAGTCCTCCAGACCGAATTTCAGCCATGGCGACCAATCTCAACAGAGTCTAGCCTTCGACGCGGGAGATATTATAGTGCACAAGTGTGTGCGCAAACACAGGTGCACTCTCTCTACCCTCACTCTTATAGCCAAGGTAAGATAGCCAGTTGGCTATCTTACTTCTCCTGCCGAAACACAAAAATGCAGTTAACATTGTTGTTATGGCGACGGGCTTAGATAAAATAGTGGTAGCTAGCCAGGCGGACTTAGAACAAGCCCTACCACCAACCAAACCAAACAGATAATTTTGCCCCCGCTGCACGCTGGGATAACTCGGGATCCCTAGGTCTGAGACAGGTCTTATCAATAAATCACTAAGGTGGTTAAAATAATGCGGCAATTTTGAAGAACTTTTTAAAACATGTTACGGACAGGTTATCGATTTGCTTTTATCGTGGTAATTTATAAAATGTACGAGTTTTGAACGGAACATAGTTTTCGTTTCAGCAAATAAAATGTTTTGATAAATGTTCGAACTATACGCGATAGATTTCACCCGTGGTGCAACTGTCGCCATATTTTAGCTGCAACGTTCTGTAGTATCGAGATGCAGGTCAGAAACTGAATAAACCATACAGAACTGTTTGCAAATAAATTTCCAACACGAGGGTTTATAACATGATAAAACAAACACGGTCTAGGCCGCACGTCAGTGTTAACTAAACCAGTATAAGCTGGCCTCTTATTCTATTGAAACTCTTTTACTACGTTGGGCAGGCTCAAGGTCAACGCGTTACCACTTACATGCGTTTGACAGTACGTATACTACGTCAACGGATGACGTCATAATTTCAGCCAAAAGACGTCCACTGCTAGACATAGACCTCCTCCAAGCACCGCCACCTCGACCGGTTTTGTGCTTCCCGCATCCAGCGGATTCCTGCGGCCTCCACAAGGTCATCGGTCCACTTTGTGGGAGGCCTTCCAACGCTACATCTTCCGGTACGTGGTTGCCACCCTGAACCTTTCGGCCCCATCGGCCATCTGTTATGCGAGCACTGTGCCCTGCCCATTGCCACTTACAATTGCCAATTGGCAATTCTTCGGGCTATGTCGGTTACCTTGGTTCTCCTTTTTTTTTTTTTTTTTTACGGATCTCTTCTTTTCTGATTCAATCAGGTAGAGAAGCTCCAAGCTTAGACCTATCCATTGCCCTTTGGGTGACTTTTAGCCTTCTAATAAGGACCACGTTTCAGTGCCACAGGTCAAAGACTTTCGTCTTGAGACACTGCGGTATGTGGGACGAAGAAGAAGATATTGCGTAGCTTTCTGAAGGTATGTGCTATATTGAAATACATAAAAAACGTCATAGAAATATTATTACTCTAATCAAAAATTCAAAACTCTCGCTATAGTTTCATTAGTATCAAAACTTTAACTTCAAATTAGACTTGAATTCAAATAACTTAGAACAATATTCTTAACGTCAGCTTCCGTTTTTCACTTATTTGATTAATCCGTGGACAATAGTGAGGGTTATATGTTTAACTATTTATTTTAGCTAGTTTTCTGATTTTACCGAAGATGAGAACAAAATTTGGCAAAAAAATGTTAACTTTTGAAGGAGCACAATTATACAATAATATACCTTCGTGTATTAAGAAGGTTACACTCATTCAATGCATTCAAAACCCAATTAGCTGAATATTTAATCACAAATAAAACCCTTCCTAAAAGCTGAATGGATTGGATGTGTGTATCATAATTGCTACCGTGACGGTTGTGACGGACTTTATATTTTATTTTAAGCATTGTTCTCATGTAAGTGACTCTGTGTCTTTTTTGAGAATAAATATCTTTAAACCTAAACCTAAACCTATTTTAAGAATCTCATTGTATTGCCTTAACATGTAACTGTTTTTCTGTCCCTGATAAATAAAATAAAATAAAATATCTTTTTCGGATTGAAAAGTAGTTCTTAATTTAGCATTGGCAGAACTTTTTATTTAAATTATTTGAGTTGACTGATTTTTCTACAACTTAAATATTTTTTACAAAGACAAAACGCCTAAATCCAACCACAAATAATTTCGAAACAATGACCTAATAAACAACTAACCTACTACAGTCTGGGGAATCGACAAAGCCGCATCTGTCTGCTATACACCAGCCGCTAACTAGACAGGTAACATGCTAAGCTTATATCCGCCAAATTAGACCGGGACGAAATTGGGTTAGGCGGCGATTACTGTCCATTGTTGCTTTTGAACGGGAGTTCAGTGGGTTAATTGACAGTACTGCAATCAGTTCGGGTAGGCATATTGCCCAAATTATTGAAAGAGCTTTTTTTGAAACCTGTATGTGTAGGTTCTTCCCTTATCTAATCAAGAGGAAAGAACCTACAACATCATCAGCATCTTTGCACGTCATTCAGCTCTATTCTCGACAACGATCATCTAGCTGTTACCAACCACCCTGCTTGAGCTAGCTTGTGGGTGTCATACCTTACGTTTGCCGATTCGCGATCTCCACTCAAGAACCCTTCTACCCCAACGATCATCAGATAATATGACCTGCTTTAGGAACCTACTACTACTAGTACTAGAACCCACTATTACTACACTTATTGCTCGCATGAAGCAGCATTGCTGTCTGATTTGAAGAGTACGGGTGCCGTTCAAGTAACAAGATAAAAATCAACTATTTGTGGGGCAAACTAACATGGACAGGGGTTTCGAGGTATTTCAGTCTGTTATAAAAAACAAAGGCTGCGCTACATATCGTAGCAATCTCCAATCCGAAGCAATCAGAAATACAAACTGCGGATGCAAGTTTGCCTTTGGGTCGAACAATCGTGCTGCTTGGTTCGTGCGCTCCCAATATTCTCAAGTAAATAACATTGGCTTTCAATTTAATACAAAGCACTAGGTGAACCCACTCTACTTGTCTAGTTAAGTCGAGGACCTCTCCAGAAGATTGATAGTGTAACTATCCATCCTACTTTATGTCGTGGCATTAACCTGCGAAGTAAATGTCAAGTTGCGGTCGGTCAACGGTGACATTCGTCTTGTATCAATTTGTACGTGTGACATGACGGATTGAGGATCGACGATTGTACGGAAAGGGCCTTTGCCCTTTTGCGGTTTTCAATCCTAATAGGGTACTTCCTAATATGAGAAATGTGAAAAGACACATCTGGATACGGGTAATGTTCACGATCTTAGGTTTCACAGTAAGAGATAAAAGAGATGTAAGATCTAAATTACTACGGTTTTATTAACTTTCTGAACGAAAGTTAAATAAATGTGTACAAACCAAATCCCACATAAACAGCTCAATCAATGGATCTCGATGAAATAGGCACACAAATAGTCCATAATTATCTTGTGTTATCACATGGAATAACCAGGTAAAGTAGTCCTTTATTTAGATAAAAGTGATCCCCTACATTATGAGTGAAACCGCGGGCAATAGTTAGTATTTCATAAAAACCTTTGATGAAAAAACATTTTAAGAATAGGATTTCTGTTATTTTAATACATTACATTTTCCATTAAAAAATATGATTGGGTAGGATAGAACAGAAAACATTTTTGCGAATATTTTTTGTATTTATTTAAAATCTGTGGGTTTCACTTCATAAACAGAGATTACTAAACTAGAAAATTCTCAGAACGTACATATACATGGTAGCATACATAATATTGCTTATTTACTACTGAAAACATTAACATTCGTAGTTAATTGGCAAACTTTTCATAAACATTTGAGCGAAACCTCAAAGAGGCAAGCAAAACTAATTACATCTAAATAGGCGTAATGATTACTAACTTCATACTAAAGAGCTTATCTGCACTTACCTTGCATGCTGCTATAACCTTTCTACGCTTATCTTAAAGATCAGATTGGAATAACGTAAAGTTCAAAGTTTGAGTCTGTTTAGTAGAAGTCGAAAGTTATTTTAAAGTAGTTTTGGAAACATATTTGTTGTTGGCTGCTAATAATTTACACTGTACGGTAATTAGTGCGTAAAAGGTGTAATTTATTACTTGAATTATTTACTTAATTGCTAACTTATCGTCGTTTAATTCATTCACCCCTCTTGAAATAAATGGTGCTTTAAGTTTTACAAATATTTCGGATTTAGGTCATGATCTATTTTTGATTAATTTATGATATAGCAGATAGATATGGTCAAAAGAGTAGTTTTTTAATGTTTTAGTGGAAAATATATTACCGATATGTGTATAGGGCTTGAAGTACCTTCGTTGCTACTTTTATTTTATGCTACAATGGAGGAAATAGGATCTCTCTGTAAAAGGTTCTTCAAATAACAAATTAATTTATTAAATAGCCCATGCTTATCCCAAGTTATACCAAGTTTTAAAATAGGACTCGTAAAAATGTTAGGTTTTACCACTTTTTTCTGGTACAAAATTATGTAGATTCTGTAGGCAAGGATTTTCCAACATTAAAAGCGCTCGTGATTTCAGGAAAATTATACAATTTCCTCGTATTATTAAAACCTGACTGTTTTTTTTAACTCATTACAACGTTGGAAAATACATGCCTACATAAATGTAAGATTTTTCCGGGTAATTCGAATGAATTTTTGTGAGACAAAAGCTATTTCAGAAGTAAAAAGAAGCGTTTGATTATAAGGATATTAATTTAATAGACATATTTTAATCAAACATCAATTTAAATATATATAATAACGTGCATAAACAGCATTTTAAATTAAAAAATTTTACCGGTTCGCGGTTATAAGTTTATAACGCTGTGCATGCTTAGGGAAGATTTCCAGTGAAGCGGAGACGAGCGGAGCTGAGCGGAGCCCTGCAGGAATCAGACCAATCACAATGGTTGAAATCCTCATCGAGTCTATCGTCTCGTCTGTGATTGAACGATTCCTGCACATCTTCGCTCGTCTGCGCTTCAGTGGAAACGAATCCTTACATAAAATATTGTATATTATATGACGACTTGACAAGCAGTGAAATGCTAAACCACGTTAACATATTCGTTTAGGATAAACATTGATCATCCAAAGTTTGATACAGACATTACCTATCTTTTGAATGCACAACCATTATTCTAGGTGCTAGAGTGCTATAATAAACTACAAGACTTTTTGTGCTAGACTCTAGCACAACAAGAATAGCTTTAGCAGTTGAAAATTTACATGTTTTTCTCAGTCAAAAATAATGAAGTTACCACCAGTACAACGAGCGAAAACCCGTTTTCACATCAAAATCGAATTATAGTTGTCATGTATAAGAAGCCATTTCCACCACAATGCATAGGTTATGAACTGGTTCTGAATAAAAACGGCGTAAACACAAATAGGCCGCAGTATTATCCGTTCAAGTGACTGAATTCAGTTCAGCCCGAGGGTTGAAATATCACTGGGGTAACTCAACACTCTTGAATGGGATCTGTTTACCGAGGTGCTTGTAAACCTCTCGTGACCAGGAGTACTTATATGAGAAAATATGAACTTTTCATTTTCAACGGCAAGGTATTTGATTGAAGTGGTTGTATAGTTGAAAGATGTTGCCATTTTGGGTCTGCGTATACAAAGAAAATTTGGATGGACTGCGTAAAAGATGAAATGGTAAGGAAGGAAGTGAACACTGAGACAATGTATGAATAAGACTAAATAAATTGGGTTGCGGGTTCGAGGATAATGTAATATAATTATGATGAAATAGCTTCCGCCAGCGGCTTCGCTCGCGTGATATCTTTATAAATTATAGCGTGATGCCTATGTTAGTGGGTATTCACACCATACATGTCTTTGAAGATTCATCACAAAAAAAAATAATCGGGCAGTCTTTGGGGACTACCGATAAAATTGAAAACTAAGTAACTTTTTGATACTTGCGTTGATGTCTTTCTTTCGAGCGTTAGGTGACGATGACGCGAGTTCCATGATCTTTGTTCACCCAAAAAGTGCTCAACGCACCTACATAAGTTTTCACTACAAAAAAGGATACGTCATGACAGATGCACGTTCACATGGCATACGGAAACAAGTTTTTTCGCGATTCATCAAAATATCCGAATAGATGTTCACACTTGATTCGTGATTCTGAGTTCAGTCTTGGACGAGCGTTTCAAAGGATCCGTCACAAACAAATCACGATTCATGTTCGTGATTTTTAAAAGACGATACTAGAAGAACTGTCCGTAATTTTTCATGATTGGTGATGCGTGTGAACACGGGCATTTAAAAAACAATGCCGCCGTCAAAAAAAAAACGAATCGCGAAAAAAGACGATTCATCAAAAAACACAAATTTGTCCTCGTATGAACAAACGCTTACTGATAAAATAATAATTATAGTATTCTACTGGTGAAGGTTTTTTTATCCATGTCCAGTAGTTGTGAGTTTATTAATTACAAAAACAATTATTCAAAAAACAAAAAACCCGACTGCAAAAACACATAACTGAAAAGAGAAAAATAAGCATTATAATCTATAGAATTTTGGTATCGCAGGCGGGGACAAACAAAAGTTAGGTACACCATATTTCCGGTTATTATTGTTATATTATTATTGTCCCCGCCTGCGATACCAAAATTCTATAGATTATAATGCTTATTTTTCTCTTTTCAGTTATGTGTTTTTGCAGTCGGGTTTTTTGTTTTTTGAATAATTTTCTTTATTTCAAGTTTTTTAGTTTTATTAATATAATCTTAATTTGGAATTGACTCATTACCAGCTTTTATTTGATACCAATATTGTTGTAATTTATTGAAAAAAAAACCTTCCCCTCCCTTTTTTTTTGTATTTGCAGATGCAATACATAAATATTATATAGCCTATGTCACTTCTACGATTAAGACGAATCTAACGACACCTCCTATGTTAAAATCCATCAAGCCGTTTAGGCTACAGAGCGTGCCAAAGAAATAGACATACATACATACATACATACATACTCTCGAAAAACATTACCCTCCTTCTGGGGTAGTCGGGTAAAAATACATATCTTTTCTGTTTATAATATTAGTGTAGATAAATGAACTAGTTGCATACCGTCAGTCGGTATGCAACTAGTTCTGTTACATCATACAGACGATAAAATAACTCAAAACCAAGCTCAAGCTGTTCTAACTTATTCTTCATCTCAAGTGTTGATCCTACATAATATAACCTACATAATATCTAAATTTATAGGTACTGATCAGCTTTTTGATAAAAAGAAGACAATAATATCTCTAACATAATTATTATTTCTGTTTAACTTGACTTTGTCTACATCAATCTGCCTAGCCTTTTCCCAACTATCATGGGGTCTGCTTCTAGTCTAACCGGATGCAGCTGAATATCAGTATTTTACATGGAGCGACTACCCATCTGACCTCCACAACTTAGTAACTGGGTAATACGATACCCCTTGGTAAGACTGGTGTCAGACTTTCGGGCTTCTGACGACTTGTAACGATTGTCAAAGATCCACAAATGACAGCCAGGACCAACGACTTAACGTGCTTTCCGAGGCGCGGATGAGTCTCGGTATGTAAAGATGCTTATCCATCCACTGACCGACCCCGGCAAGCGTAGCTTAACCTGATGGATCGACCCGTGCCGCTGTTATTACTTAGCGCTCCTTACGAGCTCCTCACTGACGTTACCTACATACAGCTTAATATATATACACTTACCTACCTACTAAGTGTTTGAGACGTTCGACTTAGAACAGTGACCGTCCCTTGAGGCCTATTAGGTCCTTCAGGTTAGGATATAGTTATGATATAATACCTAACTAATAGCCTGAGAGAATAAACAGATACCTACATTGGCTAGCACAATATTATGTTGCATTCTCTAGTGAATAATTAATTAACTATTATATTCGTTACTTAGCACCCTTGAAGTATTATAGTGGAAGCCGTTGCTATGATGTTAAGACGCAGATAATATGCCTTGAGTGGTTAGGTTGCGTGTTTTGTACTGAGCTCAGGCAAGGCGTCGTACATCCAGCCAGTAATAGGACTCGCCCAACCAGAAGCGCTGTCTCAAATTAATGACGCCTTAAGCTGTTTTCAGACCAGCGCGATTTCGCGCGACGCGACACAGGTTATTGTTATACCGTGAAGTTTTGTATTGTTCGTGTCGCGTCGCGCGACAAATCGCGCTGGTCTGAAAACAGCTTTAAATGTATTTTAATAAAACACATAAAATACTAAAAGATCAATAATTATGTTTAAAATGGTGAAAGTTTCAGAAAAATACGCGTGATAGATTTTGCGTGATTCTCAGTTTTTTCCCGCGTTAGACATAACTTTACAAATTAATTGCGCTATGTAGTATACTCATAATCTAAAATATCAATGTATGAAGTTATTAAGAAAATGCTCTAATTTAACATTTTTTTTTTTTCAAATCATTTACACTACTCGTTTAGACGTGATCTTTCTTCAATTTAAAATCATTAAAATTCGGTTACCGTCGCCATAAAAGGCCGTAGTATTAAAACCTAGAAGAGTGGAGTTCTAAGCTCTTGGAGGTGCGTTTACGGTCAACGGATTGATACCTAATGCATCACATATATGGCTTCGTCTAATGTTATTATTGTAAAGAGTTTGCAGATTTAATTATAAACGTGTTACTTTTTTGTTACGTGAGTAATCTATTATTATTATTACATGAGGTAGGTACTGTGGGTTCCATTCCCGGGTCGGGCAAAGTGATATTGGGTTTTTCCATCTGGAATTTCTAGTAGCAGCCCGGTGTTTGGAATTGTGCCCGGTTGATGGCGATAGGCTCACCCCCATTACATGGGACTCAAACATAACTGGCGAAATGTGGGTTTACTATAGATACACCTCTGCCCAACCCTTCGGGGTATACAGGTGTGATGGTATGTGATGTTGTAATCTATTACGCACATAACAAAGTACCTATAGAAAAGGAATTTGTTTCAGACACTTCACATTATTGTTTGAAATAAGATTATAGTGTCTTCAGTAGACATGAATCTTAGGCCATGTTTTCGCTTATAAACACGCAAAACAGTAATCAAACTCTTAATAAATGAAAACCATATAAAGAACAATTCAATGTTTCACTAACCAACTTATTAAAAAACTAATTTTATTTTCACCAAAACACGAATGAAATCGCATTCTTTTAAAACGATGATTTTTCGTGGTTTCCACTTTGGCTGGTACAAGCTGATACTGAGCCATTGATTGGCGCGTGGCCAGAGTAATTAAATACACTCTTTGGTCATTAGAAATCGCACGCGATCATTTGGGTAATGAAGACTTCTGGGTCCATTTGGTGAAGAGAAACAAAAGATAGTTTGGAAAATCCAAAAGTGCACGCCTCATACATAACACTCATTCATAAACGAAAAAGAATTTCAAAACATAGTTTCTAACAAAAATTAACAATTTTTAACTTTTCATGAAGTCGTAATGTCAAAGACTGACAAAGATATTTACTTGGCGGTTGCTAGGCAACATCAAGACCAAGGTTGAAAATATTTAGATAAAGATATTATATTTTAGTTAGTATTTTATTAATTATAATTAAACTACTTTGAATAAAAGAGCCATTTTCAATAGGGTTCCTTCTACGGCTGAAACAAATGTATAAAAAAAAAATTGACTCAATTAATTGATTTTATCGCAAGCTACAATGTTTTCAGGGTTCATAAATTGACGGACAGGAATTTTTTTTCAACTATTTTGATGCTTTTTCCATTTCTGCTGCATTAAATCAATTGTTAAAAAGTACAGTATTAATCTCCATTTAATCATCTATACAATGGTATATAAATTAAGTAGGTTCTGTGTACTAGCAGGAGTGTAACAATAAAAACAGTTACAGAAATGGGGCAAAAAAAATTTTTCGATCGTAGAGCACACTCTAATGCTTCGCATTAACAGTCGTGCAATAGTACACAGTTTTGATCGAAAAATAACCAAAAACATAAATGTAATCAGCCTATAATGTTCCTATACACATGTTGAGACGGGCAAAAATCATCCTGCAATACTTTCATACATTTTGTATGAACCTTCGCACAATACAAGCGGCTCGCAACATGCTTTTTGTTTCGAAATGCATTGCGCTGCGGCTCGATGCAACGAATATCCCTCAATCCACCATCGAGTACTAACGACAAAATTGATTAGTGAGCAGGCAGCTGCCAGAAATTTGTAGCACTTCGTTTCTCATGCAAAAAAGGATTATCGAACCCATCAACAATACCTAGATCATAAAGGTCCCTTCCAAGTTAGGCTACAAAACTGGTCAATGTCAAACAATTAGGTACCATAATACCTACCAGTGTGGTTCCAATGCCAATACAAATACCAAACACGAAGTTTTTGGTAGATACTCTGATCTTCCTCGCTCCCTAAATAAACGCTCATAAACAAAGTCAACTTAATAATATTTGGAAAAGGGTAATACCTACGGGTATTGGATATTACCAAAGTGCTTATGCCACGCACAAACTTTGACCTTACGTAGCAGAAACTTCGAATAGTTTGGAAAGCCAGGTGAAGTTTGCTGAACTTTCGTTTAAGAAGCTCGGGTATTCTGCTAACGTAACTTTCCTAATCTCGGTCTGGGATTAGTTACGAATTGGCGTGGTTGGTTAGGATAGAAAGATAAGAGAGATTTTGGTTAAGTGCTGAAGTTTGATTCGTCAATTGAAAAGCAATGACGAAGTAGGAAAGCTACAAAAAGTACATCATCATCATCATCAGCCTATTAATGTGCCCACTGCTGGGACACAGGCCTCCTCTCTGTGAGAGGGAGGGCCGTAATCTACCACGCGGGCCCAGTGCGGGTTGGTGGATGTCACATGTCTTCGAATTTTTGGTTCTAAGACATGCCGGTTTCCTCACGATGTTTTTCTTCACCGTTTTTGAGAGCAGTGGTGACGAAATTATTTACACAAAGTAAAGCGCCTGCTTGGGTTCGAACCCACGACCTACAACACGTCAGTTGGGGCCGATACTACTGGGTCACCACTGCTCTCACAAAAAGTACAGCATTCTATAATAGCACAATTATAATTTTTAAGTATAGGTATTAAAGTGTTACAGACATCGACCTCAATCTTCCTAGCCTTTTCCCAACTACCTCGGGGTTGGCTTCCAGTCTCACCGGATGCAGCTGAATACCAGTATTTTACATGGAGCGACTGCCTATCTGACCTCCACAACCCAGTAACTAGGTAATACGATACCCCTTGGTAAGACTGGTGTCACACTTTCAGGCTTCTGACGACTCGTAACGACTCTCAAAGATCCACGAATGACAGCCGGGACCAACGGCTTAACAAGCTTTCCGAGGCACGGAGGAGTCTCGGTATGTAAAGATGGTCACCCATCTAGTGACCAATCCCGGCAAGTGTAGCTTAACCTGATGGATCGACCCGTGCGGCTTGTTATTACTTAGCCACGAGCTCCTCACGACATCGACCAGTAAATTCATGCATATACGTCATAACTACTCATAAGTCTTCCACATCAATATCTCTGTAGCAGCATCTACATCACTACATACGAACTACGCAGCACACTGACGTCAAGCAAAATCCTGCATCGCGCAAGCAGAATTTACCACGCAAGCAGAATTTACCGCGCGTTCTAACTGAACAGACAGATGTGCTGCTGGGGAGTTTGTTGCGCTACTTCTCCCCAACTAAAGCACTAGAAAGTGGTGAAGAGCGGGAGTTTTTGGGGGACTGTCTTATGTAATTTGCTGATTCTCAGCCTAGTTTGGATAAAGGTTTTTTTTTTTTTGGCTAACAATTTTACAACGTCCCAACTTAAATCGTCGGGACGTTGTAAAAACAGTACATTGGGACAGTAGCCCACCAGACAACACCAGTCTGGTCGGAGGATCCTCCCTTTTCTATAGAAGATGAGTGAACTTTACACCCTGTTCCTCATACCTCTATATATTATATTTTTGTTTCCCAGCTACGGACACAGTGAACACGAAAAACAATATGCGAAAACGCAAGATAAATAAATTATTGGTTTCGATCCCTGACATGTAAAACGTTTGAACGACCCTTTACACACACAAAAGCTTCGTCAACAATCCGTGACGATGTGATATTTGTCAGTCAGCAACTCAGAACAAATTTGTACAGCGCCCTTCATATGGCCCGGCTTTGTATGGAAAGAAATATTTATCCGGAAAAGTCTTAAAATTCATTTTTGTTTATTACAATACTGAGGACTTTGTGAAAAGATGAAAAGGTATTTTTGAAATGGGCTGGACTGCTTATGCATTATTCTTTGAATTAAAACGTTTTATGAATGACGTATGTGTATACGTCATTCATATACAATAAAGGAAAATACGGTAGGTGCAAATGGTACAAAAACAAAAATGAAAAAAACGAAGCAGTCTGGGACTGCCGATTGAAGTAAAAACTAAGTAACGCCACCTAACGAAAAATTTCAGGAATTTATGAGGCTTGCTGTCAGTACAAGAATGAAAGCTGTAGCTCCATTATAAAAATAAAACGAGTGCGCTGTCAACAAAAACTTGTCACATGTCTTGACGCGTGTTTAAAATTTTTTACCCATACCAAAAAAAAGTGCACAACGCCGCTAAAGAAGTTTTCTCTTCAAAAAAACAATCTGCTTTTAGAACGCTTTAAATAAAAACCTGTGTAACATTTCACAGACTTCTATAAATCATTCTGTCCCGAGTATAAGGGTGTCAATCAACCAGAGATGAGCGACGGTGCGTAGCGAGAAATGTCTGTAAAACTAATAATAATAACGCATAACTACTATGATAGTGAAGCGATGTTATTGGTTAGTTTCACACACATTCCTCGCTACGCATCCTCGCTCATCTCTGGTGGAAACGCAGCCTAATACTATTAGCTACTCTTACTTATGTCTGCAACGATTTGTCAAAAAAAGTTAAGGTGAATTATGTCTCAATGAAGATGCCATTAATAAAAATGTAGAGGTCCTCTTATAGAAACACTTAGAGGGCTTAATGGCTTTTGGGTGAAAAACTGACGGAAGCCACCCGAAAGGGTCAAAGGGATGTTTCATTAATTTTATCTGCGAACGCGATGCGGATAGACAATTCTTTTTATAGCTATGTGTACGTTTATTGGCTACCTAACCTAATTTATGCGCAGGGGTGTATTTTCACCTCTGTACACTTTGTCCTTTTTTATTAATTCTTATCAAGAACAATATTTTTAAGTGTCTTTTTATTAAAAAATTTTTACTAACGCTCTTCGTTTGACTGAACAGACTATAGGTATATACCTACAGTGTGTTAGGTTAAATGAGGAGCGTATTGAAACCCGCGATATTTCAAGTATTATCATAATATAGAGGGTGGCGCGAAAACTGTTACCATGGATTCAGTACATGATTCTGAGAGTCCCGGCGTTGAAATTTTTCGTTGGCTATTTTAAATAAAATCAGCTGTTTCATAGAAAACTCTAATACGTACGTGGTCAAAATGTATGAAGCAGCAGATATTTTTTTTAATAACCGACGAACAATTTCAACGCGAGGTGTTCAGAATCATGTACTGATTCCATGGTAACAGTTTTCGCGTCGATGTCGCTGCCGTCCTGAATACTATAACTATATCCTTACATATTATAAAACAAAGTCCCCCGCCGCGTCTGTCTGTCTGTCTGTCTGTCTGAACGCGATAAACTCAAAAACTACCGAACGGATTTTCAAACGGTTTTCACCATTGGACGGAGTGATTCATGCGGAAGGTTTAAGTGTGTAATTCATTAAGGTTTTGAGAAAATTGGCTGAAATATGACGATTATTGTTGAAGATGTCGGAAAAAATCATGCCGACTGGGAGCTTTACTGGCGTGCGCCGCGTAAGCCGTTAGAGATAAATCAAATGTATGTTCTAGAGTATTGTATATCTTAACAAATTCAACAAAAAAGTCCGCAATGGCATATGTCTATCTTCTAAGGATGACCCACAGTAACCATTTTTATCTTTCAAAATTTTACCATTGCATTAAATTTCGATTAAAATATGCCTTTACATCATATCATTTAAATAAGAAAGAAAGAAGAAGAGAGTTTAAGAGATATCTCAGTTTCAAAATTACGCGTAACAAAATCATTATGGTTGACGGCAACCCGGCGCAGTAGGCTACCACTGCGTCCGGTGAAAGTTAGTCAATGACCTTTTCCTTGGCTATTAGGTATGTATTCCCGGTAGAACGTTCCCGTGGGATATTTTGCGACATCCACGCGGGCGAAGCCGCGGGTAAAAGCTAGTTAATATTATAAAGAAATCATTTTGTGATTTTGTATGTAGAGGGTTATCTCCGGAGCTACTGATTCGATTTTGAAATTATTTCACTAATGAAAATCCGAGTGGCATAGGATATAATTATATTATGTTAAAACAAGAAAATTAACGCCGACAAAGTTGGAGGCAGAAGCTAGTGTGAATTTAATATAACTGCCAAATCTTTATATATATAATTCTTCCCTTCGTGTGTTTGTCACCTAACTCCTCCTAAACGGCTGGATAGATTTGGATGAAATTTTGTTTTTTCAATAACCTGATAACTACCAATATTGTGTAACTTTTGTTGGTCTGTCTGCGATCAAAATAATGAAATTACGCAATTTAATAGAGATATTATATGTAGTGAAATAATAAGTAAGTAACATAACAATACATGACATACCATAAATCATAATATCACGCCTGTAATCCCCGAAGAGAAGAGGTGTATCTCTGTCACGTTCAGTGCCGGGAGCCCTCCTGGAGGGTTCACCTAGTCGCACATGGGAAGCCGGGAGCCCTCGCGGAGGGCTCATTTTAAATGTAGGTTTTTCTTAGCGAATATAACATTATAAACCATGAAAACAAAATCTGATGCATATTTTAACAAGATTTATTAGTCTATGCGTTGGTTTTAAAATACAAGAATTTCAATATTTTCAAATTTTTTGGTCTCGGTTACAAATATTCACTAAAAATTTAAAAGGTTCTAACTGCTTATGGCGACTAGACCCCCCAGAAAACACTATTTCACTTAATTTTACAGTGTTTTATAACACGGTTTTAAACCTAATGCCGTTGACCGTCCGCGATGGTTAACTTTAGCACAAACGTAATGCCGGGAACCCTCCCGGAGGGTCCACTTACAATATGTATGGCGGCATGGCGTATGAGCTCGACGAAAATGGGTGCAGTCGAAAGTGTTAAATATGTAAGTTTGTAACAATAATGTATATATTTAATGTACTTATAAAATGTATATAGATAAAACATAAATAATTACAGCAATAAAAAAACAATTAGGTATGTTTTCTGTATACATAGGTGCAAATCCAAAATGATTGAATAATGTATACACAGACTCACCTAACCACTGTTTCTACATTATCTGTGGCAAGACATGATTTTTTACAGCGACATCTGTATATTTTTATTACAATTATCTTGACGCCATCATCATCTTTCGTTTGTTACCCCTGCATCAAATATCTATTTGAACCAATTTGTAGATGGCGCTAATACGAAGGCTTCATAGCAAATAAAGCGACATCTAGTTAGTAAAATAAACATTTGATATCTAAATATTCGTTTGCGTAGAAAGAGGGCATTGATATTAGGGATAGGGTGTTCATGCAAATGTAGACTTATTAAATATTGGTTTATTATAAATAATTAAATTCCAGATAAATAATTAAGTTTAACAAATTGTTTATTACTAAGCAATACATATTTATTTTCAATACATTTGGATGGACAGGAAGTAATTTTTGATTACTACAGTGTCTACTGTGGAAATGAGACGGAAAATTATTGGTTATTTATTTATTTTTTCTTTATACAAGTAACAGGGACTCAATTGTGTTAGTAAACTTAAGAACTATGTTATTTATTTTATTAAAATTTAAATTTATCTCACCCCATGGGAGATGGCACTGCAGTGATTTACATAATGCCTGTTATGCCTTTCCATTTCGATTATCCCTTTAATGCTAATTATTTTGCCGTTTTTCTTTTGCAGGTTTTAATGTTACTGTTGTGTTAATAATTATTATTTGCCAGTGGGCAAGGTGGCACCGAGTCTGACTGCCCAGAGAGCGCCGGATATACAGCTAAGTTTTACCATCATGGGGCTATTTAAATGCAATCCATAGAGAAGTTTGTACTGTGTTGACATTGTAGTGTAGTGCCATATTACCAAATTATTTGGCAATATGCTGTTGGAAGAACTTTTAACTGGTATCCAGCTGCATCCGGTTAGGCTGGAAGCCGACCCCAATAGAATTGGGAAGAAGCTTGCTAGGCAGATGATGTAGGTAGAATTTTATAGTTTTTAGTATGCATATTCTGGTTGGATCGGTGGTGGCCCTATGGTAATGGCCCCGACTTATAAATTGTAGGTCATGGATTCGTAGGCAAGCGCTTTATGTAAATAATTTCATCACCACTGCTCTCAAAACGGCGAAGGAAAACATTTGAGGAAATCGGCATGTCCTAGAACCAAAAATTCGAAGACATGACTGTGACATCTACCAACCCGCACTGAGCCCGCGTGGTGGATTACGTACGGCCCACTCCCTCTCACAGAGTTGAGGCCTGTGTCCCAGCAGTGGGAACATTAGAGGCTGATTATGTAAATGTTATATTCTGGTTATGGGAAAAGGTACTTAAATAAAGGAATAAAAGCAATATGTAATTTTTATGGAATTTATTTCATCTTCAATTTCAAACTACACCTTCAAAATTACAGTTGATTATAACTACTATAAGCTATAATTTTTACCTAACTCCGATGCGGGACCTATTTCGCTCATGAAAAAAATTTTGACACGTTTTCAAAACTTCCAAATATTAGAATTTCATCCGATACCTTAAGCCTACCTTCCATTACGCGTTTACTACATATTCATACTTCGTACAAAGTACATGAGACGGATAATTAAGAAATTATGTTTTCTACAAAATGTAGATGTTAAAAATCGTCAGTGACGATGTTCTGGACCCAAATGATTCCCCTTCTCATGTAATAAGTACCACTGCTTAATAATAAAACGGTATATTAAGTTCTATATTAAAATTAGTTGCACGCTTGCAAAAGCTGCTTTGCGGTGGTTATGTAATTACATACAATAATAAATGTTACATACATTCGAAAAATTCGTTCATTCCCATACATATCTACGTTAATATTATTCTAATGATCACTAAATTAATTAACAAAATAAATCTGTTAAAACGTAATTTATTTTTAAGTCTCAAACAACGTTTCTTTCAAAAAATCAGGTACAAATCAATCAAAATTAACACTAGGGTAACTGAATCATCCAGAGGAAGTATATCATGAGATCTTGTTGTACATTATTAGACAAATGTGAACATAATTAAGCATGAATATGCGTTACACAATAAATACGATGAACTTAATTTATAATACACAACATTTTTTTGGCTTTTATTGTATTAAACACAAAATCACAGAAGAATCTATTAAAAATAGCTGCTACACCTT
This sequence comes from Conistra vaccinii, assembly GCA_948150665.1. NCBI lineage: Eukaryota > Metazoa > Arthropoda > Insecta > Lepidoptera > Noctuidae > Conistra > Conistra vaccinii. Next base: position 10,980,541 of record OX411334.1, on the reverse strand, counting down.
TCATTGAGTATATCACTGGCCGTCAATCAATGTCGTTGTAAAATTACCAAGTGATATAATACTATGAAGAGGAACTAAAACTATCCATTATTGAGGGCCCCATAGTCCATCCCGTTACTCTACTTAAATTCTAATATAACAAAAAATATAAATAAGTCATCATGTGAAAGTTACATAACATGTGCAATCTTCATCTATGATCTTATATTATTCTGTTATGTGCCATTATTATCATGATTAGCTTAAAACTTCACTATAGTATGAAAGCTATATCAAAATTTATTTCTATTTAATATCGTTTCATGTTGGCCAATGTTTTGTGCCTCAAGTGTATTTGCTTCTTTTATTTCTAGAACATGTTTATTCGCCTGACGACAATAATTCATGAACACACTGTGCAAGCAAGACATTTCGACAATTATTCAAAGTATTTTTTAAATTAGCACACACACTTGAGGTTCCGATATAAATAAGTAGTACTATATCTACTATGTTTGACATACAGTGTATAAAAGTTCCAACTGACATCAAGTCTACTCCGTACAGTTTTGTACTAAATCGATATTATTTTCGTGTCTATTCGGCCCACGTGCTTATGACTCATGTTATTACAATCTCTACTAAACTCAACCTTGTATCTATAACATCAAGGTTCTATTTTACATGTACTCATCAATGTGACAACTGTACCCACCTATTTCATGTTTGCTACATAAATATTCCACGGTTTGCAATCTGATTTGTTTTTAACCTTGCTGAATACATTTTATAGTTTGCGTAAGCAGTTTACGCGCTTTTAATATAAAGTTGAATGTTTTCATAGTGAGTCACTTATTGTTAAAACGAATTTATATTCAGACTTGATTCTTCACACCTGTATCTACGTGATTTGTGAATTATGGATCTAAATAATGACTGTAATAAAGCGTTTTTCTATTACAGTAATAAAATTAAGTATCTTCATAATGCGGCAGTCATTGTATTCGAAAATAAAGAAATTTTCCTCTACTTTCAAACTTACGTAATTAGGTAGTTTGCGGTAGCATTCTATACTTTACGGTTCAAGACAACAACAATATTTAGTTCAAAGTCTACCTTAAGTTTGACGTCTTTATCCATGACAAGACCAACAGCAGATAGGTAATTACGTTACTAATCTATTGCTTAGGCCATGCTATTGCAAATGAATACAGAGGTCATGATTGTTTTGATGATTCATCGCAAATTGTTTGCAAAACGAATTATCACACAGAATAACTACCTAATATAATTAATCGTTTGCGTCAATATAAAACAAACGTACAATATAAATACAGTTAACACTGATTAATAAAAGATATATGGTATCAATGCATAAGATAAACGATGAATGAGTAATACGAAGCAAGACAACATAAGTACCTATTTCGTTACACACAGTATACATTTAAATGTGAAAATGATTATATGCGAATAAATAATATATAATATATTTTATATATGTGGCTGCGATATTCTGGACTAGCATAATTACACTGCTACCTGAGCGTATACAAATAAATGTAAGCCAGTTCGTTAGCAAAAATCATTGAATCCTAACTCTTTGGTATTATTCACTGGGTTCCTAAAGCTAGACAAATACGATAAGTAACTCCTTCACTTGTGCTTTCTTCAGCAATCTAAACAAAAAATAAATCACACCTTGGATTTCCGATCGCTGTCTATGTACACCTTTCCGAACTTCGAACCGACCGATCGACTGACCGAGGTTCACTCAAAATTAAAACCCAACTTTCCTGATGGGATGTTCATAGTAGGACGGCTGGCAGAGGTGTGGACAGTGCCATGTGTTCCGCACCTCGAACTGGAAGCCTCTGGGCAGTGACATAATGCCGCATCAGAGCTGGCACAGTCGGAAACGCTGTCGCAGCACCACCCAAAGTGTAGCCGTCTGTAGCACGGCAAATGCGCATGTGCATAAAACCACGTGTAGATCTGCAAAACAAGGAAAAAACCAAGATTAGCAAAGATGTGTTAAAAATATTCCAAAGACGTAGGTTACTGAAGTTGATAATAAACAAGATGACTAATAAGATGCTCTAAGTGATAGTGAATACTCACTTCAGACTTAGCGAATAGTCGTGTTTGGCCGATTCGCTGTTTCGAACCAAAAAAGCGCCCTCATCCGCATCTCTTAGCAGACTCTCAGCTTCAACGCGCGATAAGGTCCCGTGGTACCACCTGTAAGCAATAGAAGAAAAACAAATTAGTATTTCCAATTTTATTTTTAGTCTCGCTGTCAAATATTCAAGATTAATGTGAAAATGTAGAATGTGGTATTAAGAAGAAATCAACTCACCCTTGTCGGTCAAGTGGGAGAGAAGCGTCAACCAAATCTCGAGGCGGAGCTATAGGTCCCAAATTCAAACGCAGTCCCTTAGAACTGCCAGAACCACCGCTACCGCTGTCAAAATTCAACTTCAAATTCGGTTTGTGTGTGTTTCCTGAAAACAAGAAATAAGATTGAATAAGGAAATGCGTCAAGTGACTAAACTTTTGTTCTTAGCATTGATTGAATCTAAGACGCCACCACTTATTACGTCAAACCACACGCAATTCTCCGCGAAACGAACTCCTAACTCAACTGAACGGTTACAAATTGCTCCCAACATGTACAGGAAAAAGTTCCCTCAAAAAGCACTCAAGCAAATTAAATATTGGTTGGGCGTTGGACCAGAGAATTTCGTGTGAAGCAATCCGGAGTCATACGTCTTAATCGGCATAATGCGGTGGCGGTCGCTTCGAGTTAGAAAGAACCAACAATTTCAGTCGACAGACCCTTCTACTATACTTCTTTCTGATAAGATTGACATGTAAATCTTTTTGACGTGATGGAATTATTAAAGAGCATTGGAAAGTTCTAGTGACTCCAAATTTTGTTTTTTATTAGCAAATGGAAACAATTGAAAGATTATTAAAAATACCAACCTTGATTCAAGTCTTGCACGCTTTGGCTGGAAGAGGCATTTGAGATAGCCCCTCCAAAGTCGTTATTCAGTTGCAGTGACTGCCCGCGTAACTTTCGGCGCAATTTGGGCATGTCAAATGGCAAGGATCGCATGTCGGCTTCGGCTTCAGCCCGTCGTCTCCTCAACTTGGGCATGTCGAAAGGAAGATCAGATAGATCAACATCTTCCTCTTTACGTTCCTCTTCAGTATTACTGTTTTTGAAATTAATAAAAGCGTTTCGTGAGTCTACACCTTCCCTCGAGTGGATTGAAATACCACTGTCAGAGCCTTGAATTTCAGAATCACCAGTTGTTGAGTGTCTAAATGTAAGGTTCAAAAGATTCCTGTTTTGTAACGCACGTCGCTTAGGTTTGGCAACAATTTCAACCGTCGTCTGCATCGTCGTATTACCAGTTTCAAAGTCTTCAGGAGATACTTTCTGAGAGTTGTTATTTTTGTTGTTGTCAGATGTTTCTGATGCTTGTTCTTGTGAAGATTTATCAGAAATTGGGCTTAGAATATGCAACTTAGCTGGATGATGCCCAAACCCCGACAGCTGCATATGATGATGTGACTTTGTGAAGGGCACATTTCCTGAATCAGAGCTGTGTGAACTTAGCGAAGACGAATGACGACTTTCTGAACTACTACTACTCCTGTCTCCTTCACTATTACTACTTCGCAGAGACTCCATGCTGCCTCCGCTGCTGCTTGTGGCCATACTTTCTGTACTAGAGTACTTGCGACGCGGACGAATTACTCCAGGCCTTCCTTTAAACTCCATTATAGGGCCGACCCCCTTTGGCCCCGTGTACCGATTCATTTCAGGTGTGTCAGAATCGGAAGTGGGCCGACCCTTAATCTCTAAAAAAATACCGTCTTTTGATTGCCCTCCTTCATCATCACCATCGCGAGATTCGCGACTCGAATCTCTCAGACGTTGTCCAAGATCCAGTTCAGTAGATACTGAACCTTTGACGTCAGCCATGCTAGCATCGCTACTCGTAGGTGTATCCCGAGCGCGCAGTGACTTCACTGGCAACCTTAAGTCTTTAAGACGAGGGTGTGCAGGTTGTGACTGAGGCAAATTTGGAGCGCTTTTAATACTATTCATGGCAGAGCCGTCTTTCTGTTGAAATTTTGTTGGCAGAGGTGCTGTAGATGGCGGCGATGGTGTGTAACCGCGAAGTGGAAGTTGAGACGTCGATGCTGTTCGTCCGTCTTCCTCAATATGAACCTTTTCCAATTCCTCTGACAAGGCGCAAGCGTTGTTCTCATTCTCCCTTTTTTGACGAATTGTGGGGATTTTGGAACGTCTTACACTGTCCGTCTTCATAGTCACCTTGCGGCGACCTTTGTAGTCAGGTTCGCTACGCTCAACGGCTTCAAAAGCGGATGACGCGGAAGAAATAACTTTTCGGTCCTCAGCTTGCAAAAGAGCAGGGTGGTTGCTGACCCTGTCGAAGTCATCCAAGTCATCATCCGATCGTGCAATTTTGCAGTCGAACGCTGTTTCGTAGATCTGTCTGGTGGTCATCTCTTGCGGCCAGCGGGGCAGTGGCGCCGGCACGTAAAAGACGCTGCGAGAAGGCTGACGCTCCTCTACATCTTCGGGCGCGGCGCACGCGCAGCCGGCCGCGTCGCGCCCGCGACGCCTCGGCGGCATCCACGCGCTCTCGCCAGACGAAGATGATGAGCGCTCTAGCTCACGGAAACCATCTTCAGCGACTGAGAATCTTTTGGGTAGATTCGGTCTGGGAGCAACGTGAGGTGCGTCTAGACTGGCTGACTTCCTGTACCGGGGGCCACGAGAAGATGATGTAGAGATGGTAGGAGCCGACGGAGTTTGCTGCTGTTGGGGAGTTTTGAACAAATCACCGTAGTAGTAAGGACTTGGGTTTCTCCGTGGCGCGTTAGCGTATCGTGGGTCGGAGCGCCCACTGTCCGGGGAATGTAGAGAAGGTGCTGTAGCGAATGGATCAAATTCGCCGAATTCGTCTTCCTCGCCTTCCGAAGATGTCGATCGATCCTCTGATGATGATTCTAAAACAAAACAAAAATAATATAAGAAAATTTTATCATACTTATGAGTACAATTTGTGGAGAATGAGTGCGCATTCAAGTGCTATTGGAGTAGCTTTAGAAGATAAACTGAAGTCGGTAACGAGCCAGACGCGGATTTACAATTTTTCTCATATTTCTGATGTGGCTCAGCTTGTCTCAAGTGACGTCGTTTAAACCCCAACGTCCGGATTGTGAATCCACATCCCCTCAAGAATGCAACCAATTGTTAAGAATTGAAAAGCATTTTTTCAAGAACGTGGAAAAGTTTATAAAATCTTTTTTTAATCCAAAAGTATGTTCATAAATTCATTGATGCTGGTATACCGACTTCTTAAAGAATGCTTTTGTCGAATTTCTATGGTTATAAATTAGACATCGTTTCCAGTAGTTGTTATTTGCCCTCGAAGGGGTGAAGTGAAGGGACAAAGGGTGCCTTTGATAAACGTCCTGTTTTGGAGATATTCTGAATATTCATTTAACTGTTTTGCGTTGTCGTTATTTATAGTTAAAGTAATTACTGCAAAATTCGATGTTTTATCTGCTTTGAAGATTCAAAATGTCATATTTTGTCTCGTTGATTACTTTGCATGTTGTTAAAGATATCATGATAAGAAATTATTACAACACTAGGTAGTTATCATTATTTACATTCAGCAAGAACAATTTCATTATTAGCTGTGGGTACATACTAAGATTTACGACGCAGTTGAAACAACGCTCATTGACATTACTCCCTCGTTTTAAAATTTATTCATTTCCATTTCAGTCGAATCTGGAGGACTATTACCTTAGTTAATGAATACGTTAAACCCCTTATACACGTGCCTACACGCACAGCTAATGTTATTTCAAAGGCACGACGAAATACCCTAACGAGTATTCCTTGCTTCGGGTAACAAAGGACTCCTTCTGAATGCATCATGAACATAAAAGTCTGGAGTTTAAAAACCACGACGATAGGCAAGAACTAACGAATCGTAGGCAGTCGTAGTATGCCATTTTATAATAAACTTTTTTTAATGCGCTCCCTAGAACAAGGTCTGCGCCTCTTTTGTTTTAATACCGTATTTTCTGTTGCCTCATTTAGATTATTCTGTAGAGCATTGTTCTTTGTAGTTTGTTAAACTTTTATTGTGATACCGAGTTTAATCTTTTTTATGTTTTTAATAACTTGCTGTCGTCAAATTATCCTTTAAGGCATTTGCTGTCTTTTGAATGTGTCCTAAATAAAACTTTATACATCACCATTATTTTTTATGTAATAATCTTTTTATTGAAACACATTGTCATAAACACAATAAAATTGCGAGCAAAATTGCCGTCATCAAATATAAGAGAAGTCCCAATACGTTCAACACGTTACGTCGATTGAACAAAACGGCGCCAAAAACTGTGCAAATTGTCTATTAGCGACGTGGAGAGTGCAGATGGGAGGGTAAGTGACGTCATTACGTGACGTAATTACTTTTCCGCGTGGATGACCAGGCTGCGTAACTCGAAATTTGTTAAATTGCCGCGATTAACGTGTTAAATGTCTTTCTGAAGCGCGTTGGCAGTGAAAGGTTAAAGGTAATCGACTCGTACGTATCGCACTTAAATATTTTCATTGGAATCTAAACTCTATTTACACCAAACCTTTAGTGACCAAAGAGTCACTTGAATTTGGGTTATGAAACCAAAATCATTACAGTAAACTAGCTACGTTAAAAAAAAACTAATATATCCATGAACATACTAATACGCAATAAAAGCCTCAGTTATTATAAAATCCCGGACATTTTTTCAGCCGAGTCTAGACGGACGGACAAACGACAAAAGGGCTGATTAAAACTTGCTATTGTTGCTTCAATACTAGCTGGTATTAGCGAATGAAAGTCCCTGGATGATAAAAAAGAACTGCAATCGTGTAATTAATGCTTGGTACTTGTATTTACCGATAACGTAGACGTACTTTGATGCAAAGGCTTAGTCGCACGCAAAGGCATTGTATTACAAAAAGACAGAATGTTTTAAGCACAGAGGTTTTAATGCTTTACAAGATATTACGGAACATCATATCGATGTAATTGTAGATACAACATTCTAACATTTATCATCATTAACCAAAATTACTTTACAGCTATTATTTCAATGGTGATTACATTAGTATTTTACCAATAAATTCTGGAAAGTATCCAACCAGTCGGTTATTTATTATACGCGAGTATCACATACCAACACTTGTACCAGATTAAGCTGACCTAATTACGAAGATTGTGCAACAAAGATCTTTTAAATCCGAGGAAACGGTTTTATTTTTTATAAAGGCACGACTGTATATCTAACCACAGTGAAAACAATAGCCTAACTAGGCTCTGCCACTGGAAGAATGGAGCCTTTGTCCCGACCGTCCTAGACGAGGATGTTCTTAAAAAAGTAAGAGCTTCCATGTAAACCGGGAAAATGAAGCACGAGATATTGTTGTTTTTAGTAAACCATCTTACTATTTAACGTCAAGTTAAATTTTTTGAGTACTTTCTTCTTGCTCACCAAGTGTATTTTTACTCTGAAAAATTACATTCTTGAAGCTCTCCGAACAAGAATCTCGCCTTGAATTCTAAATATTGTAGTCTAAAATATGTGGAAATCAGTTTATTGGATTGCATAAAAATTGATGTAAGCAAACATGCTGATTTGAATGTAATCCGAATTATGTTGTGTTATTTCAAGGATGTTTTGCCAATCAATTGGTAACATTGAAATGCCAATTTGTTTCATATAGCTACATTGTTAAGAGTTGCTGAAATAAACGGAAGTAAAGCTTCATGTTTCTTTACAATATCGGTAGTTTCGTTTTCTTTTACGTAACACTTTTTTATTTAGAAACGTTTGTGAATTTGCATTTGATTTTGGGAAAAAAACTTGTTACAAGACGTCGATACTATTTTTTATCATTTACTTCGAAGAATAATAGCAATCTATTCCAGCTAATCTAATCAACTACCCACTTTAAGTTTTTGATACAAACATTGTACGAACTCAACAGGCATGAATTGGCACATTCAAAAAATTACTATTGTTATGTTTTGTGATTCATCCTATGTTATCTTTCGGCTTGTCATTGTTTCACCTACGCTTTTGTTTTGGTCATTACAGATTTTCGTTCTAAAAAAATGTTTTCAACTTACCAGATTCGTAGTATGGTTGAGATCTGTGTCTGGTCTGTCTCTCGTGCCTCAATGGCGCTGACGGTGCCGGTTCTGGCGGAGATTCCACTGAGCCTTCAGGGGCACTCTCAGGGCTTCGCCTCGACACACTAGGAGCCGACAAATCAAAGTCGGTCCTCCTTGCGGACTCGTAATCCGCTCGACGTCTTGCTGACCCCGCGTCAAACTCCGCTCGTCTCCCTGAATCCCCGTCGAATTCCCGTCCGTAGTGTTTACGACTCTCGTACTCGTAAGGTTTTCGACACGAGTCAAAGTCGTAGTTTGTTCGGCGGGATTCGTAGCGCCATCTGGTGGCTTCGGGGGAGCGGCGCTGCTCTCGGGAGCGCCGGCTGCGTTGTGGGGAGCGACGGGCTGTGTCGCGAGGTGTGCAGTATGCTTCTATGAATTCGACCTGGAACAATAAGGAATAGCACATGAATAAACAGTTCCATTTTCAATCAATTTTGATGGTGAGGTGAGGTGAGGGGCTTGAGACCCTCAGCTGTAGAATTTCTCCAAATTGCCCCATTAATAAGTAAAACGGGAATTTATCGAACAATTAACGCTACAAAAGCCGGCATCGAACATGTAGGACAAGGGGCATCGCATACCAACCGACTATTAGTCGGAAAGAAGCCCTTCATCATGAAGGTCGATTATGTGGCAGAGTAAAGTGGTAATAAAATGCAGCGGTCACATATTCAGCGACCGTAACGGCCGGTTAGACGTCCTCTCCCCTCAACGGGGCGTCATTACCACGACCCGTTTCTGTTTATGGGGACGGATATAAAGAATATTATGAGATATTGTGTGCATCGACGATACTATGAGGTGATAACATTTCAGGGGACGCTGCCAAATTTAGTTCGAAGACAAATTTTTATAGCGCATTGCTGAGATGTTTGTTGCCTTTATTTCATCCGGCAATGTTTGTAAGGGTAACAAAAAATTGCATGTTGCACGTAACGTATAATGAATACGACAGACAATTCAAGAATAAAACTTACATTGCAGATTCGATATCTTCTACTTATTATTATATAAATACACGTATGTTGGGCGCATAAGTTTCATAAATCTATACAAAATCCACCTCAAATAAAAAACTCGCAATTAAAAATTCACGTACCAAAAATGGGAGAACAATTCAAACGGGATTGCATGTTTTTTATTTTCGAATCCGTTTATAAGATGATATCTGTTTAACCCGGGGGTGGTTTCAGGCCATTAGAGACAGTGATGAGTCCCGCTTCCGAGCCTCCGGACATGAAGGGTCTCTCTTACTTCTCATTAAGGGTTAAATTAGTAGCAGCTCAGATGAATTCCGACTGAACCGTAAGTTGTTTACGTAAACAGTTCACCGTACGCACATCGTACTTTACGTAATCACTGTTTACGCAACAGTTTTATGGCATTTGCAACGCTTTAAACCATGCAAATGTATAACGCAATACAGTACTATAGTAATACGTGTTTATTAAATGAAATTCTGTCCGAAAGTTGGACGTAAGTACGTCAAAAAGAACAAAAGGGTGATCCGTTTTTGCCCGAGGGGCAGTTCTCTTTTAAACTTTGACTATAGAAGGGTAGGCACGGTTCATCTGGCGCATTGTTTAACGATTCCTTGCTATGCATGAAAATTTATTTACATAATTAAACGTCGGCCGTGCCACCCTCCAGTTTTGATTTGCGATGTCTACAGAGATTTCTACGCTCTTTATTTGCATATTTTGATGCTTAATTAAAATCTGTCATCAATTTGATTTAGCATAGGTACCTATTTGTACATTTCAATGATAAGAATTGAAATTTTCCTCACTATTATGATCTTTACCTGCTCTCTCGCCAAAATCGATCTTATCAAAGCATATTATATCTAATCTGCATATCATTTGCGAAGATAAATCAAGAAGCATAAGATTAAAAGTATACCTTTACAGTATTTTCAAATATTATGTAAATGCTCTGTAAATTATCCTTTAGAACGTATTCCTAATCTAATTTTTTTTAACATGTTTAACAAAACTAGTACGTCCGGCGTCCCCTCAACATTTTATTTACAGATTCAAATCAATACCGCCATTCAAGCGTAAGGGTTAACTCTGAAAGGGATCAAATTGAATTCTGCTCAAGCACACATGCTCGCGTCTGGCCATTCATCAATTGTATCGTATAATGGGGTAGAGTAGTCAACAGCTCACTTCCTGCTCTCGTATTACGTATAGGTAGGTACAACGGTAGCAGTGACTGTACTATTACCATTGTAATCACCTTCCTGCATACACACTACATTATGGTCCAGATTCTGTAACAATATTCACGGACCAAAGCAGTAAAGAGAGTAATATTATTGACGTGACTATTACTATAGCCCCTAAACAACTTAGGAATATCGAAAGAGAAGAAAAACTTAAGCAGACATCCAGTAGGCATCCAGCGATTTACCACCAAATTCCCTGATTCACCGGATAATAAAAACAAATCGTACATTTGAATTAAAGAAACTGGCAACAGGTTTATCCAATCCCAACCCAAGAGAAAATGTAAATTAGGGAACAGCAATGTCTATTACTCAAAGCTAATAGTAATCTAAGGAAGGAAGTCGAAATAGGATAAACAATACTGGCCTTGGTTGAGATCAAGTTGCGACTCGGACAAAGAACAAACAAGGAAATAGATGAACATTTTACATTTAACACAATCGATCACTGAGGAGACTAAATGTATATCATTAACATTTTATGACTAGAAATAAAATGATTTCTCGGAAACATTGGATAAGCCTTGTGGAATCCAGGATCTAAAATAAATGCGTATATATTTTCAAAGCACGCGTGAACTGACGTCCTTAGTTGTGACTCATTTGCGACCTTAAAAGTTCTTTTGCCATGTGATAAAAATCTCCTACAGACTTTTTTATATCTGACCGAGATGTTTCAGAATGTGTTGGCAACGTCGGGGATTCCTTCTTGTTTGAATTTGCCTACGTAATTGTATAATTTGTCTTGGACAATCGCGTTAATAATAAACAAGCTCTAGATACCGGCAAAGTCGTCCATATAAACGATTCCGGGTTCACCCAGTATGAGTAATACAAACAGTATGAAGGATGTGGGACAAGACGGAGCTTTCAGACGGCCAGATGAGTCACCGGCCCGGCCCGATGTATTAATATCGGAGACACGCCTCCTGGGATCCCGAACTAAAATAGCGCGGTGTCGCGTGACTTCAATATGGTAATGCGCCATCATAGCTATACATTTTTTCGTGGATTTTTTCCGCACCCACTAATATTTTTAGAACGTGAATCAATCGATTATCAAATAAGGATTGTTAAAGCAAACAACTGCCTACATAGTAATAAAAACAAAGAATTCTTATGGATTTATGGATGATTGATGTTGTAAAGTAAGTCTATATTGTTTTTGGAAGCATTCTTTTTATTTAGCAATATGCATGACAATCCTTTGACTCCATGACTTGTAAGAATTCAAACATTCTTTAAGTTGAAACATTGTTCAGACAAAACGACTACTCGTTTTTCTCACATCCTTGCAGGCAAGGATTAAAGAGGTAGTGACTAATTAGCGGAGCTTTTAGCATCTGCGTCTGAAGACAAACGTGAGTCACCATCGCAATTGCCAGTTTTGTTTACAATAACAAATGATGACGACCAACAACTTACTATCGACGTAAAAATCTCCACACACAACAATTTTAATAAATTATCTTCTTGTTGCGATAGAACGTGCTGATATGAAATTGTGGATTTATCTAAAAGTCCCTGGTATTTGCCCTTTGTTTTGCGCAGATGTATAAACAGAACAGATTGCATTGCAATATAAAACAGAACAACATAAGAATTCGTTAGGTGGAATTGCATTTGCCGGCCGGCAATTGGCACGGTCATGCCTAGGCTACCGCCAGCTACTGTCTGGTCACGTTCAGCAAACCAGAGACCGCAAACAGGTCCCATACAACTGAATTAAACAGATTGTCTTTTATTCTTTTCACTTTCATGGGCTTTGACGACGCATTTCTATTTGATATTGGCGCAAAGCCCTGCGTCTGTGACATGTCTAGTCAACGAGTCATAATATTAATGTTTACTTTGGCATCAATGAAAAATGGAGAAAGATATTATAAAATGTAGTTTCCAAATTGGATTTGCTTTTCTGTTTTCAAATCTTCTATGTTGTGTCGAGTATTTCGGGTGCATATTTGACTAGACTGAGCATACAATTGTCAGAAACGACAAAACAAGCGGAGGAAATAAGCTTAATTACGAAGTTGCGAGTCCGAGTCACCCAAAGGGCCGGGGGTCTCTTTAAGTAGACCCTTACGAATGTTTCAATGAAGGGAGCAATTATGGAAGAAATTTTCAACACCTCTTCTAAAAGGTCATCGCACCCTGAGCATTCTTGAAAATCAACTGTGCAAATAATGATATGGAATTAACGCTGATTATTATGAAAATCTGATTAGACTTTTGAATGAACGCTTTTGTATATATTCGTCACTGCTTCAATGGCTTTGCAGGAATAAACACAATGAGCGTGACAAGTTTTTGTTGAACTTAAAACTTGGTTGAATAGTCCTTTATGGTCGTCATTGTGAGTACAAAAAAGGGACACAGATCAGATTTGCTTCTTTTGTAAACGTTGTTCATCTGTCACAGCCTAAGCTTTTGTAAGGCGAGAAAATTTTAATATGCCCCTTAACAATGTTCCTGCAAACCGGATGGAGTGGCTATCTGGTGATAAATCTTTTGTAATTGACAATACTACTCATTGAGAACAATAGGACTCGACTAAAACATAGCTTTGATAAATGAAGTTTGGGTACCATTTAGTTGAGTGCTAGATTCGTTACTTGTCAACAATGGAGAACAATCTATCCTTTGTGTATTGTCCTTTTAATCTCATCCTGATTCAATGTTTCCAAGTTCGTAGAAGTTTTATGGTATTTTATTAGGATTTTATTTTCGCATTTGAAGAGAGAAAAGATTGTGCCTCTCGTATCCAGGAGCAAACTTTGCTCTCTGAACTTGTAACTGAGTTAAGTCAACCCCCGGGATCGCCTGGAGGCTCCTAATCAATATTTACTTACTACTGTCTCGATTTTAGTTTACTTCTCCTTGAACACTTGAACAAATTATGTGTTTACATTGGAATCTTCTCGTTATAAAGTTTAATGGATGAACGACATCTCATGCGTACATCATTAGCATATTATGCTTGGCTTCTCACATTTAATTCAAATCTTGCTTTTGTAACTAGAATATCAAACATGCAAACATAAATGGTATCTAGATCATCTTACTCCAAACATTAGATAACATGAAGTACAAAATGAATAAGCAACTCACCACATGCACCACCAAGATCCACTGCGCGATCTGGCGCATTTTTGAAATCAGCTTCTTATTTGACGGCATTGTCAAAACATAAATCCAACTTATCACTAACAAATCCAAAAGTAAGTATGTAAGGAATCCACAAATAGCACAGAACGATCACCAACTTTATCGACCGTTTCACTACCGACACGCACACACACAGGTTACAAAACTAGACCTACACTTTCACACAAACTTGTTCTTGTTCAATGTACACAAAATGTTTGTTACACCAGTAGCTTATCTCGCTAATTATGTTTAAAGTCTAGGCGCTTGGCAGTAAACCCTGCAATATAACGCCTAGGACGGTTCGGTTACTTGACGAGTCCAACTGTAGACTGACAACACTACTCAAACGCTATACGCGAATGTGTAAAACGGTGACTCATCGCCCCGCATACTGTTTACCGAGGCTTGAGTCATCGCGGTCCGAAAAGCAACGGCAGCGATGAAGCGCTGTAGAAAAAGAACGATAGCGAACACGCTAGTAAACCGGCCGGAATTGTAAAGCGCTGGAATGCTTTGTTGTAGATAACCGACTCCATTAATACCTCCATTCCGCACGTGTACCTGATTATAGGAGACAATTATGAACTTTAACATTTACTGCATAGAGCACAAAATATTTTGAAGGCGGTTGAGTAACGAAACGTAAACTTTCGCGTTTAGATTTCGATCCGACTTGAGTTATGTTAGATTACGCTCGACTAGGTCGAATGCCGTTTTGAGGTCGTTTACGCGATAGACATGTTGAGCTACCTAAGTAACAATGACAATAGACAACTGTATAGTGATCAGTGTTGTCTTTGGAATGCTGGGCTCTGGTACCCAGTACGTAATTAAAATAGATACGAACTAGATTAGAAATAGTAACAAGCGCTTTCGAAACTAGTGTACGTACTGTGGTACCGCTAACACAAACAGCGATGCCAACAATAAATCAAGTTTAGTGACCAATGGTTCTTAACGTCTGACCGTTAAACGACAGAGTAATATCTAGCGAGCAAGTGATAATAAAAGTGGTGGAAAAATAGAAACAGTTTGAGACCTCTCGGGCTAAGTTTGGCCATTTGGCATTTATGTGGCGACCTTTTATGGACATCGTGTTTTTGCGTAACTTGACGTGAAACGCTAATTATAAACAAATATGCCGAGTTGACCTATGCTTTTAAATTTTGAATAAAGAGCCGATGACATGGTTGTTTTGGACCAAGTAGTTTCATCTAATTAAACATGGCCGTACCGAATAGTAGAACAATAGGCTGCTATTTGTTGATTCTCACTTTGTTACTTAAACCAAGGATATACCATTGTTTCTGGTTCACACCTTTCACAAAAATTCTTTATCTCGGTTATCCGACCTTAGCGCCTTTGTGTTTCCAACAATAATATGGGCTATAGTGTTTCCTTTATGATTCCAAACCAGAATTTCCTGTTAATATGAGTGGGCAACACACAAAGAGGACATATAATTAAATGAACTAAATATAGCGTTGGTTTTTCTTCTAGAAGTTTATAATATTTATACATCTATAGTGATATCTAGTTAGAGGATATTGCATTCCATAGAAAAGGAAGAACTTTTAATCATGCCGATGATACTGATGGAGTATCTATCTATACAGGGTGTCAGGGACATCGACACGAATCCTGTTACCATGGATTCAGTACATGATTCTGAAACCCCCTGAGTTGAAATTTTTCTTCGGTTATTTTTTTTTTAATCTGCTGTTTCATAGAAAAGTGCCCATGCCTACGCAGTCAAAATGTACGGAACAGCAGATTTTTTTTTAAATAACCGACGAAAAATTTCATCGCAGGGGGTTCAGAATCATGTACTGAAACCATGATTACAGGCTTCGCGTCGATGTCCTTGCCACCCTGTATATTCAGAAAGTTTCCAAATCAAAAGGAATAAAATCCATCAACCTGTTTCTTTGTAACCGACGGCGACGATAAGTTTAAAGTCGACGACACCATTTTTTAATTAGAAATATATCCTTCGATATTCATTGCTGTTTCATTAAAGACATAAAAGTTCCACCACCTTATAAAGAGAGAAATAGACGTAACATTTGCCTGAACATTTATTTTGTCGATCGAGACTAGTAGACACAAATTCTAGTCATTGTTTGTAGTAGGACAATAGCATCTGTAATTGACATTCCGTATTCAAATATAGAATCTAAATTGATGTTCATTTGTTTAAATAACTTTTAATTGACGTCAAACTTATGTAACATCAAACAGTTTTACAATGGTGTGTCATACATAGGCGTAACATTTGTTATCGACAGACAGTTTTATCTTCCACTTAATTTGTGATGATGTTAACATTATTACATTTCCATTAAGTAACCAAAATATCTTATGTAATAATGATATTTGATTGTTCCGCCAAACAATTACTTTTAATTACGAATTCTTTATGAATTCTTCCAATCTCAATTCTTCATGATGTAGATTTAGATACTGATGTGTCGCCAGTTGATAATTCTTCCAAAAAATTGATCTTTCCCTTTTTTGAACACCAAAACTATTTGCTAAACGACTATGTTTAAAATTCTGGCACACTCTAACTTCCCTTTTCATTTCACTAACACTTTATCAACGTCGTTTTTATCATTCGTTACATATTGGACCATTTTCTAACTGTAGAGTTGGTCTTATGCATAAGCTTTTCTTATTATGTCAAAATAACCTTCATTCATATTTTTCAATAGAACCTCGTTCTCAATGAACAAAAATTAATTAAGATCGTCACTATCATCATAAAAACTTACAAGTATGGGATTACCATTGACAACAAGTTTGTTTGTGTATTTGCCCACACACAAAAATGATAAACGCTATGGTGAGAATGATAATATCCAATAAAATCGTCATCCTGATGTCATGTTCAATGAAATTTATCGAACCGTTAGGGATGAGCAACAGTGTAAAATGCGTAGGCGTCGGAAATAAATGGTGAAGCAATTTATATCAAAGTTCCTATTATAATGTTATGTGGGAATACAATTAGGTTGGTATGGTAGTAAACGGTATAAATATTTTATGCCTGTCTAAATTCACGTCATGATTCATCGTCATTGTCGACATATAGTCTAGTCATACGCGACTGAACGTCTGTTTTCTCGCCAACATTATACTATGTGTATTGCGGCTTCTCTTTCTTATGGTCTTATTTTAGTATTCAATTTTTCTTTAATATACTTATTTATAATATGATTTGAGTCATGAAATCTTACGGATGGTCTGACAAGCCAGATTTTTGGTTCATGTTCGAAACTCCAGCTAAATAATTGTTATGTTGGTAACTTTTATTTGTCCTGTGTCGATGCAGTGTGGTCAATATTCAGATAATCAGCAGTAATAAATTGAAAAGCCGCTCTTATTAAGGAGCTTTCATGATGCGTGCCGTGTGCGTAATGCGTGCGCGACTTTAGAGTAGACCTAAATGAGTCATCCATTACAAAGGATTCCTTTATCTGTTTTCATCAATTGAATATTGATTAAGTAGTAGACAGCCCTGATTCTAAAGAGTCCACCCACTCACAAGTCGGTAAGTGTGAACAAAAATAAAATAGCAAACAACAGATTGTGACTATATGATATAGAGAGCTCTGTCTTCCTGTTCAGTGCAACCTTATATTTTATTATAGGTTTTTTATTTATTTATTTTTTTAATGCTTTTCCCCTCCCCTTCCCTTTCCTCCTCTTTTTTTGTTTTTTTTTTTGTAATAAAAATTAGACAATTGTCGGTAAGTTGTCTTCTAAATATTTTTTTCAGATGAAGTAACTAAGAAGAATTTCACTTCAGTAATGGAAACAATGAATGGTCCCTACCAACTACACTTAGTTTAGTTCCTTAAAGATAGTGGTAGCAGTTTCAAAGTCTATTTCACAGAACACTTGTCTTGTCTTACCGCAACATTTGTAACAATCAAGTGAAGAAATAGGATTCTACTATAACGTTAAGTAACTATTTAGTTTGTTCTTGTTTTCCTAACGGTTTCTTGTCTGATTGCTACTTTTTAATCTGGTTTTTTTTTAGGGTTAAAGTATTTAGTTAATACAATATGTTAAAAAACACGGGCTTATAGGTACACCCTCACAGATCAGACAGGGTTTTTTTTTACAAGTTGTATAGTTAACTCTATCACAAATCTTAAATATTTTTTAATCTATTTTTTTACTGTTAGCACTTAGTTTGCTTGGTAAGATCGAAAACTGTAAGGAACTTTGCCTTACATAATTTGAAAATTTAGGTATAGAAATATTAACCTATCACATTGGTTTTGCATTAAAATAGGCTCATAACATTATCCAGCACCTAGGAAGCATGAAGTTTTTGTAGAAAACAAAAAAATAAAATAAAACATTGCCAGGAACGAAACTATATCAAATGTACGAGTAATACGCAACAAATTGGCAGTCAAAGCCAGGCAACAGTACAAGCGAGCGGTGATGATCTAAGCCTGAATAAGGTGAATGCACTTGTTATTCGATGTCGAGCGACCTCTTGGCTCTTATCGATGACTTCACCACTTACTTCACTACTGAATGACAGTTGTTAAGTAACAAAACGTAGTTTATTCACGAGCACTGTTCGTAGTTTATACTGTTTTCATGGTAATCTGAGCTTATACGTAGTTAAACGGCCATTTGTCATGCATGTTAAAATTTTTAAAGAAATGGGTCTCTGTGTTGAGGGATTTTCGACGGGTTATGTAAATTCAAAAATTCATGGCTGTTCATGGCAAATTTTAAGTTATGTTTGTATCTTCAGAAGGTCGGAAAGAGTCAATATTGCTGTGCACAAATACTTCATTAAGAGCTCTAATCGTCTAGCAAAGGATGACGTTCTTTGTGACGATCTATAAGAAGGACAGTATTGAACTGAAGATATGAATGTGCTGATAAAATGACTCATCGGATAATCTGTGTCATGGATGCCAATGCATGCTCAAAACACATGAACAAACATTAGTCTTGAAACTAATATCTTGAGGCCATACAAATGTTTTCCTCATGCAGAATCCATATGGCGACCCTGAGTTCAGAACTACGTCAATGTGTCATTTAGGTCATCAGAGCAGAAGATAATATTTTTATTATTGTGATAAATTGTAAAACCAAAGTCGGAATATCTGAGAGTCATGATAATGTTTCATCCGATGCGTAAAAAAGACTTAAAGCTCTAAATACAAAATTTGTCACAATGCAATTTATATCGCCAAAGAAATTTATCGTTATGGCTCTTACACACAGTACCGGACTAGCCGCCGGCACTGCTGCCGGGCCTTGCCGCTGGGCAAGCCGCGGCGCTCCCGGCCCTGCCGCACAAAGCCGCACAAAGAGACGCAAAGGAAATCGAGGCCGCTAAGCCGGTAGCACGTGCCGCGCGGCAAAAGCCTGCGGAATGCCGCCGGTACTGTGCGTAGGAGCCATAATGGCTCCTCAAAATGCAGAAACATGCACACTCGGAAATGCAAAATCTTTTACCGATGCGGAAATTTGACGCACAGCGCTAAAATGACGTCGGCGCATCGTAATCGTGGCTTCTAAGGTCATTACTAAAAACTCCTATTCTTCGTAAACAAGAGAACATCTTTATTTCTCCTCTGGCAGTCTAGCCTTTACTTTGACAGACAACAAAAGATTTAAAAGTTCAAATGTTGGTGAAGACATATTCTTGATTACCACCTATTTCGGTAATCTCATTCTACATACCAACATTAGTCATGCATTACATTTGACTGTATTTACTGTCGTTATCACTGAGTCACTCCGGTGGTTCCCAACCTTTCGCTGGGTCACATATGCCACATATGGCACAGCAACCACTCACGTGGTCTTAATGAGTCATTTCGTCGCAGGTGTTGTATTTGACGCTGTCAGTGTCACATACGATGAGTGACAAGCGAATTTGATTAACAGTTTTATAGAGGACGTTGAAAGTGTCTGTTTTTTTTTGTTCTTTTTTACAGCCAGTATTTATGTTGCTTTTTTTCCGTTTTAATTTTTGGCACAATTCAAAAAAACATTGATGCCAAAGGTTTACACAGCAGCTGATGTATTTTTAATTTAATTTTGTCTTGTGAAAACATTTTGTTTTATTTTTGGTAAAGTAAAAAACAATGCTGTTAGTGTTTTGAATGAACCGTACATTAGCTCTGATCTTAATTTCGAGTTGAAGTAGTTAGTGGCAGTTTTAGCTGGGCATAAGCCATGGAAATATGGCTTACTCTTACCTATTAAGTATTTTGGTTCCCGGTAATTTGCTTTGGGAATGAATAAAAAGTTTTTGCCTCTAAAATGCTTATTGTTTTGACGTCAATATATTACCATTTAACTTGGGACACGGTTCAAATAGTCAGTGATGCAGAACTGTGACGAACGTTAAGGGTAATGTCCCATATTGTGTGTGTGTGTGTGTCCCTAAATGTAAATTAAATTGCGATAATTATTTAAGGTAATTCGTTTTAACTTCCTGTATTATGTAGTCAAGCAAGTCATAGGTATTCGGTTTTCCTACATTACATACAATGTGTAAATTAAATATCAGCTTCATTAATTCGAGAATATTCACTAACGAACGAACACGTCATCTAACTTTAGAAATAAAGAAGACAAGTCAGAACGTACACGGCAATAATGACGGTACTTTATTTAAATGTACTTAATCATTTAATAAATAACAATATTTATTAAAATTTAAAACCGCTTTAAGAATTCAAATCAACTACAAAACTTACGCAAAACAGATTTAAAACATAATCAATCTTTGTGATCCCTAAAATTCTAGCTTATAGCTTAGAACACACAGGATGCAGGACCCGACCATGCCTTACTGCGCCATGCGTTAGGGGCAGCGTGACTCTACCCTTAACCAGTACGCAGCTTTCTGTGAATATTGCGTCAATCGGAACAGATGGATTGGTCAATGAGTAATAGAACGTACATTACACTAATGACGGTACTTTATTTAAATGTAAACATTAAATAAATTACAAATAAGTTGCAAGAATTCAAATTAACTACAAAACTTACGAAAAACCGATTTAACACACATAGTCAATCTTTATGATCCCCAAACCGCCCTAACTTAAAGCTTAGAACACACAGGATGCAGGGGCCGACCATGTTAGGGGCAGCGTGACTCGGCCCTTCAATTATCAGAACGCAGCTTTCTGTGAAATTATTGCGTCAATCGGAACAGATGGATTGGTATGTCAATGAGTAATAAACAGATCATTACAAAGTATTGCAGGATGACTCAAAACATGAGTTATGGTCATCCACTCATTATTAATCAACATCATTAGCAATACCGCCAAAGGCTTTTGAAAAAAAATGCGGTTTATGAAATTGTAGCTTTATTTTGCAATAATAGAAGCTGCTCGCGGCTTCGCCCGCGTGGTCCCCAATTATTTTTCTAAAATATAAGTAGCCTAAATTACTCCTTATGACATCAGCTATCTTGTCAAAATCGGTCCAGCCATTTCGGAGATTAGCCGGATAAAACATACAGACAGCCAAAAATTAAAAAAAAAAAGTTTTTTTTAATATAAATACCGTTTGAATTATACTTTCATATTAGTAAAAAGCTACTGTTTTGAAATTACAAACAGACACTTCAATTTTATTATTTGTATGTATAGATGTGGATTGTTTGTATATATAATTATATCAACCTCGGCCAATAGAAGGAATATATTATACAAAGCAATAATCAAAGAATCAAGAAACAGAAAGAAGAAGAGTTTTCTCAGAAGAAGAAAGAACGAGCATAATCGCTTGCTTAGGAACTCTGTTACCATTGGTCTTGTCTAGGTCTGTACGCTTGTCGGTATTAGTTTTTATCACATCATTATCTAAACAGTAGTTATCTAGATAAGAATATTTAGACGGTCAGGCAGACTATAGAACATAATTGATTAATTGATTTAATTGATATCTACAACAATTCTTTTAAATAAAGTTTTACTATCGCAATTCCGACGTTTCCTGAAACTGTTTTTAGAAGAATGACTAATACAAAGTTCAATTTCTGTTCTATTTCGATTAATTCAATTTTAAGCTAGAACATTTTCGTAACACTTGTTCTGGCATTGCCAGGTAAGCAGACTTAACGAGAAATTTTTGAATGACTGGTTGAAAGATCCGAATACAGAGCAGAAACACCAAATGATACCAGAAAGAAGACAAATCTTTCACGGAGTCAACGCACCTACTATTATAGTAATTCCCGTTTTCCTTAAAAAACAGTACTTACTAATACAACCCAAATACATTACTCAATCGTCATAACATTACTCATAAATGAACAGAAAAACTTCAAAGTACAAAAAAACAAACTTTACTCTTATTCATGTAAAAACTATTCACAAGTTAACATTATTGAAATCCCTGTTACTCATGGCGAAATGTGACGTCAAAAAACTTTTTACAAAAAAAATTAAAACCGACTTCCAAAAAAAACCACTACAAAGTGAAAAATAACTTTAATTTCGGAAGTCGGTGTCTTTGTTTTTTAATTTTCGTTTTTTGCCACCGCCTTCCGAAATTAAAGTTATTTTTCACTTTGTAGTGGTTTTTTTTGGAAGTCGGTTTTAATTTTTTTTGTAAAAAGTTTTTATTTTTCACTTTTTAGTTGTGGTACCTACCCCACACAATATCCAATACCACTAACTGCAATAAATAACAGTGACAGGAAGTTATCATCATATCGTCCATATAAACTAAGTGGGAAAAATATGTATTATTGAAGCTAACTCAAAAACTATCTAAGCAAAGTCAATAAAATTTATATGGGACCACCTCGGGAGCTTACCCTTTCAAACAAAAAAATAATTTTCAAAATCGGTCCACAAATGGCGGAGATATCGGTGAACATACATAAAAAAAAAAAAAAAACATACATAAAGTCGAACATAGAACCTCCTCCTTTTTGGAAGTCGGTTAAAGAGGGGCCGAGTTCGAAACACGTCAAGGTAGGTACTATCTGACGTTGGAACACGTCACTAAGAGGTCAGGCGCATCGGAGCAGCTGTTATACACGTATCCGCTTTTTTGGTACAATAGTTATGGTACAATCTATTTATGGATACTTTACTCTTATGACTGCATGAGGAAATACTGTGTATTAACTAAATGTAGCATCTTGGCAAAGGTCTGCGACCACAAGTAGTGCAAGAATTAACTTCAAGAAGATCAATAACAAGCAATTATTTAGTTGCGGTGTAATAAAAACTTAAAATTAATTTTAATATAGCCACTATTTACTTCTTATGCTGAAGAACGGGCAAGAAACTTCACGGAAAGCCTTAGCAAGTTTGAAGCTGATATTAAAAAAAGAGGATTATAATAAAAATTAAATAAAAAAGCAAATAATAGGAATCATGTGAAATTCAGACGAAGACGTAGAAGACACGTTTTATTTTGAATCTAAAATCCACATAATAGTAAAAATTTATGTTATGCCTTACATAGTGTACCACCCATTTGCCTGATTTAATCAGGAAAACGAGTCGTCAATAAAATCCCAAAATATACATCATTCAAACCTTGCATAACAGGCCGTAATTGTGATATTCAATTCGAAAAAACTGATCTGATAAATAATGTAATATTCCTGGAACTTGATACTGAATCCCCCAGTTCTGATAATACTGGTATTCGTTGCAACAATATTGATTGTGAAGTTTCTGCGTAACCGAATGGAATATTCCCCTCGGATAATTCTGCGTAGATTTATAAAGCCTCCTTCATAGAATATTTTCACGGAATATTCTATTTGATAGAGCTCAATAAGCCCATTGGTTCAATAAACCTACATACGGAAGACTTTGTAGTTGGTGTCCATATTGTTTCTATCAAAGATTACATGGTTCCGTTTAACTATGTGTTTTAACGTTTACGTTAAAACAGATTAAGACCCAACATTGTAGCAAGCTTAAGCACCTTATTCGGTTTTCTGACGGGGTTTTAGTTAATTCTTTGAAGTTCGAAGTAAATCTCCAGCCAGCCCGAAGGTAAAGTCTCCAGCCCTGTATAAGTATTTTCCTATTCTGTGTCATACCAGAAGTATCAATTTATCTACGCTGGGAATGCCCATCTAATCTCTGTCATTCCCGAGTCATGCTTCTTCTTTAGTCGTAGACATTCCCGAGAAGAATATAATGACGATGATTCATCAAGCAGAGATTATTGACACACATATCAAGCATCCAAGTTTGTACAATCATTCATTATTTATAAAACATTATCTTAGCCAAGATTGATGGCGTTGACTTTAATTGTTTAAGATGAAACAATTGAGTTAACGTCACTTGGTTTAATAAACAATAATGATTGAGTAATCAAAACTTTAGAAAGAATTTTATCTAAGTATTATTTTTCTTATCCTTTTTAACCTTTAACGTTACTTTAAATACTACCAACAGTAATTATTCGAGTTCAAGATTTTAGTTTTCATAGCTTAGTAAAATTGATCGTTTGGGAGCTTTCAAGGGAAATTGTCTCCGAGAATTATTTTATAGCACTATTGATGTACCTATTTCAAAATGTTGCGATTTTAGGCCTACTGCACGCGTAGCATGAGCACCGCTTTGTCGACGGAAGAGTAGACAAAAATGACGTTCCGTGTAGACAGTACGACGGCAGCAAAGTAGAAAGAGGCAACTGCACTTTTTACGAAATTCACTCTTTAATATAATTAAACTCAGAATTCTTTGTTTCGTCATAGGATGTTTTTACTGTTTGATTGTCAATTTTTACTGACATTAAGTCACGTTAAACACAACTAAGTACAGCTTATTTTTTTCAGTGTGTCGAAGTACCGTGTTTTGGAACAAATAAAATTACAGTATTATTGGCCTTAACCATTTCCTTAGTAATATTAACTAAATGATGTAAAATAGGAGAAGATAGCTTTCTTCTTCTATTAGTTATCACAGTTTTGCGTTTAAAACGCTCTTCTGTAAAATCATGATTTTGTAGATAACCCTGTATACTTTGTGACCGTCGAGTAGAATATTTCACTACCATAGACAACTGTCAGTCGTCAGAGTGATTTTGACAATTTGGTATAGAAAACTTTCTTCTGCAATAGTCTACATATAAAATGACCTAGACAAAGATAGTTAAAAACGAAAGACAAAGTGACAGATTGAAGAAAGATTTCTACGGTGCGATGTCAAAAATGAAGAAAGGAAATGTCACTTTGTATAGAAAGAGCTGTGTCTACTCTTCGTAGACATAGAAAGCGCCATGCTACGCGTGCTGGTAAAGATAATAAGGTTCCTATTGCCAATCACCGAGACGATGAAACCTTATTTTCTGGAAGTCATCTTTTATAAACATTGAAGTTATCTCACTTTCGAATGGCGTTGCACAGACGTGTATAGAAATATGTTTTCTGGTACAGAAATAAAGACATACCTATTGGCTAAGCAATAACAATAATAATATCTTTCCGCAAATAAAAAACTATGATGCACAATTCTTAAAATACCTACGTCAAACGCCAATAACACAAAAAAATACAAAAGCTTTTAAAACAAGACGCGTCATGGGTTTCGAATTAAAGTAATGAAAAAGATGATCTCATGGTTAGGTGGAATAAAAATGACCTTACGTCGGGCTATGGGAATAACCATAACTACCTGCCCGATCATTTGGACTTTGCCAAAGACATATCCTGGCAGGCATGGACTTTACATCCAGTTTATTTTATCACCACTGCTCTCAATATCCGTGAAGGAAAACGCTTGTCTTAGAACCAAAATTTCGAAGACATTTGTGTTATTCACTTACTCGTAATGGGCCCGCGTGGTGGATTTTGACCCACCACCACTCACAGAGAGTCCACCTGAATCCCAGCAGTGAGAACATCATAGGCTGAATATACAAAGATGTAGCCTAAACTCTTGATGGTAACCGTCAAGGTAATTAGACTATCAGATTCATTTGCTAATTAAATTACTATACCAGAAATCTATACCAAAAAACTAATTTTTAATCAAATTAAAACATCGTTTAATTGATAGCTGTACAGATAAAAATAAGTAACTTTGAGCTAAAAATAATTTACAACAGTACCGGTTTTTGCAAAATAATTCTTGGTATGTGGACTTGTGGAGTTCTAAAATGAAAGTTCTACAGCGAAAGTCAAAGAAACTGCGATTACCAAACCAGACAAATTGGCAGACGTCAAGCGTAGTGAATTTATTGCCTGATGATTAAGTGTCCTAACTAAAAAATCTCTTCATAAATTGCATTCCAAACATTAACAATACATGACACACATTATGATGATGTTAGAGTGCCAAACATTGTTAGTTCTAGGTCGTCATCAATTTAAACCAGAGCAAAATAGATAAGGCCAATGATATCAAAAGGACGGAAACGCCCCACGGGGGCACGACTCTAAATGGAAGAATACCACGAATCAACACTACGTACGTGACGAAGAGTGTAACATACTCTACATAAATAGAATGTGTATGTATGTCTCTCACTGCGCCGTAATAACTGCGGGCCAAAGACACTTAGTCATCAACCAACCAGACGTGTTTAGAAATCAATGCTTGTTATGAAATATAAGTATTAATTAGTGTTCGTACTCTGATGTTACAATAGGTAGTAGTCAAAACAATGACACTCCCCCGGTGCAAATGGTTACACATTGCACTGACGTGTACAGGGGACGGGAAGATTGACTCATTATATCGTTGGCCATTATGCAGGGCAGATCCCGAAGTACTAATTGATAAATAACGGATCGAAGTTCCTGCGGTAGGAGTTGAGTGATAGAAATCGTCACGTAAGGAAAAAGCGTTATGCCCCCTACATGCGACTTTCTCTCTCTCTGTGTATCTGTCTATTATATACAATATGTGTTTGCGTGCGAGTAGTAACAATTTCTCTGGTGTAACAATTTCTATGAAAACTTCACGGAAGTTATTCTACCGATTTTTTTATTTTAAGATTAACGATTTGTATTAAATAAATAAATTTTAAAGCATTATTATTTATTAGCTTAGCTTCTGCCCGCAACTTCATCCGCCAGCCTATAACCTTCCTCAAAAATTGTGAAAAATGCAAGAAAAAACAATTTCAAATTCGACTGGTAGGTTCGGAGATTACCCCCTACATACAAACTTACAAACAAACAAATTTTACCTGTTTATAATATTAATTATTCTAAGATTAGTATAAATTTTGGATTCAATGTTTATACCAAAAAATACCAACCCACTCTCTCAATAATTTAGTTAATTACATACTTCAAACGAGTATAATATTCTAAATTGTATATAGTAACTATCCAGCAAAAACCAATCCAATATACGTGAATAATAAACGAATGCTTCGAATATTATAAATGTATTAAAATTGATCCAAAACCATTATAATTACACACCATTATTTACGAAAATGGGTGATCTGACGCAGATTTTTATGTTTGGGTATAGGGACCTAGGAAATTGCAAAACTAACATTTATTAAATGTTGAACACACAATTTAGTGCAGACCAACTAACGTGTTTTGTATTTTTAATAGCACATAACCTTGATAGGTGCGATGTATTTTAATGCGTACGTATTAATAAATAGTTAACACAGTGACCTCTCGTTGATTGGGTTTTAATTATATGATCGGGTACGGAAAGTAATCAAGTTCGAGTTGGTTCCTCATACCAATCTACATATTATTCGAAGTTAAAATTATTGTAACTTTTTGATGGACCCAATTTTTTCATCATTCATTTTTTCATCTCAAATGTTTTTTTTTTATCGTTAAATATTTAACACTTCAGGGTGCTTTTTTGACGACATTATCTAAGGTTCAGAAGTTCCGCTTCAAAGTATCAATTCAACCTACTTCA
Organism: Conistra vaccinii; assembly: GCA_948150665.1. Lineage (NCBI taxonomy): Eukaryota > Metazoa > Arthropoda > Insecta > Lepidoptera > Noctuidae > Conistra > Conistra vaccinii. The sequence continues at coordinate 10,953,011 of OX411334.1, read as the reverse complement.
TAAGTTAAATAAAAAAATATATACAATACATACAAATAAATAAAATTGATTGATTGTCTGTTTGTAATGTCAAAATAACAGTTTTTTACTAAATGTACATGAAAGTATATTCTGTACTTATATCAAAACATAATTATTACATTTTTAGTCTGTATGTTCGTTCCGGCTAATCTCCGAAACCGCTGCCCTGATTTTGACAAGACTTTCACTGACAGATAGCTGATTTATAAAGAGTAACTTAGAGTTATATTTTAGAAAAAGTATTAGGGTCTACGTGGGTGAAGCGGCAGGCGGTAGCTTGTCCAAAATAATTTGGATTCAATTAAAAGCCTGGCAAGTTACTAGGAGCTTATAATATGGAGTTGGTAAAACAGGCCCTGAGTTTCATGAAAATTTTACAGCTATCCCAACATTTTTTCTCTACAGAGGTCTAATAACTAACTAAACTACTGTTTTACTCCTCCTATTGGCTACTCAGGGATGTTAATAACTGACTCACGAGTATAACTCTTGACTCATCAAGGAATCGACAGCCGGCAAGTCAATTGCATGTTTTATTAATTGGTCATCTGAATCACTTTGCCATACCGTTTGTAACTTGCATGTAATTATCAATGAGTGAGTGCGTGATTGAAATTCTATAGGAATAATTGTCGTAGTGACATGTGACTCAAGGAAGCCTGACATACTAATGAAGGATATTAGAATATGTTCTTAGAATATTGCATAGGAATTGAACATTATACCTGTAATTAATTGTTGTGTGGTCTTGATTACTAATAAGATGATTGATTCATTGTTTGTGATCTAACGAAGGGATTTATAATGAAGATAGAGCAGAACTTGGGATAATTAACCTTTGTGGTTTCTATTTTTAACCCTCGACGCAAAAATGAGGGGTGTTTTAAGTTTGACCGCTATGTGTGTGTGTCTGTCTGTGGCACCGTAGCTCTTAAACGGTAGAATCGATTTGAAGGCGGTTTATCTTATTTGAAAGCAGTTTTTCCAGCGATGGTTCTTAGATGTTTTATCAAAATCGGTTTAGCCGTTTGAAGATTATCAGCTCTTTTCTAGTTGTTGGATTTTAGCGTCTTCCACAGATCTGATCGATTTGAAATTTGGTATGCTGTTACTTCAATGATATTAAAAGAACATAGTAATCTTGAACTGATGCTGCAGCATCACCTGGAATTTGCAGGATATCCAACTCCTTTACCAACTTGCAGCACAGGTATCGTGTTTGGGCTCATTAGAATGGTCTCCATTAATAGGTTATAGATAGATGATGAACAGGGTCTGGTGATCGAGTAGGAAAGAGAAATGAGGAAATGTTTGTGTTGGGGATTTTATTAATTTTAATATCATTTCAATTGTGTCTGGCATTACTATGATACTATATTCCCTAGCCGACCGCAACAATTATTATTGTTTTGCTTTTCGGACAACGTCAGACCGATTATGTAGTTCTAATTAACTCATATTCAACAGTGTATATAGGTATTAACATATAAACCAAAGTAAAAACCATAGGTAGTTTCCAATAAATCACTTACGTTTTAAAACCGCACCTCAAATCAGCATTCTTCGTAATTACCACAATTTTATAGAGTACCTACCCAGTTAATCAAACATGACTGACTAATACGAAGCAATTTATTCAAATTTTTAACATACAAATTACGGTCACTTGTCAAAAATACCTACCTCATTACTTAAATAATCATTGTTTGTTCTCAACTTTAACTGTTGACTCATCAACTTAAAAAGGATAACTACGTTCGACTCGAGTGAGCAAGTAGACTGACCGACTAACACTTCAAGTCGCTATCCCGAAACTTGAGACAAAAAGTTTCAGTTACAAAGTTTTCATTCCATTGCTTGTTCGTTTTCTCATTTTCGGAGATGTCAAAAAAAGATTGGTAACAAAATAAGCAGTGGATTTGAAAAAAGAATAAGTGTCGTTTCATACGCTCGTAGTAGAATTACAACGGAGAGTTGAATGACTGAATGAGTCACTCTTTCACAACGCTACGTTCTTGAAAAGGTCATCGCGAAGTTTGTACATTGATTTTTTATTTCTCACTATTGTGTGGGTGTCCGTGTCAGTGTGCACTTGTGGGTGAAATTTATTTAAAGCTCATGACTAAGACGGTACACTTTCGTTTGATATAAAGTTACGACTTTTTTCTTTTACCTCTTTGATATTTTTATACCTGAATACAACATATTAAAGTCCCGGAATGTAAAAATGAAGCTCGTTGACGCAATTTTTTACAGAATAACTTATTTTCCTTACAGCGTATTAGCAGAATTAAAAATTAAAATACTCGCATAAAAAATTACAAATTATTTCACTTTCTTCCTGTTTCACCTTTCTTCTCCGGGAGTCTGCAACGGTCCAACTTTGTGTGAGAAATTATGACATTCGGATGCTTGAATGGGACCGAATACACAAACTCAAGCTTGGTCCTATGAAGATTCTGTACGGCTAAACTCTTTCCCGAAGCCGCCTATTCACCGTCAGCTGGTTTTTCTGATATCCAGATCTTCTTGAAGGTGGTTTCATACTTAAATTCATTAAAGTGACCTCCACGAGTAGTAATACTTGGAGGAGAAAAGTCCGCCAGCTAAACAGTTTTGGCTGGAAGTCTTAAATTATGAGAAATATCCGGTCAACAATCTCCTAGATTGACCTGCAAGATATCATTAAGAAAACGGGTTTTTGGTTGCTTCGCAAGAATATACTCGTCCGGACGTCACTTTAAAACAATAATTATTTTTTCTTATAAATTAATTTATTTGTGAGCGAATCGACAACTCCAGAAAATGTGCCTATTGCCTATTAAACGTATTAGGCACATTTTAAATTGTATGCGTTAAGTTAAGAAAATAGTTCACTAGGAACTATAAAGTGACGATTCCCCGTTTCGGGCGAGTGAATTGATGCCAATCGACTAATAAATCCAAGGAAACGCCCTAAGCATCAACACTGCACTCATTTGCAAGCATGAGCTAATTTTCCATATTATTATAGTGTGCCACTCGCACTTCGTTTGTAATACACATAGCATAATGAGCCAATAATGTTCCTACTGCTGGTACAGGCCTCCTCTCTGTGACAGGGAGTGGGCCGTAATCCACCACGTGGACCCAGTGCGGGTTGGTAGACGTCACATGTATTCGGATTTTTAGTTCTAGGACATGCCGGTTTCCTCACGATGTTTTCCTTCACCGCTTTGAGAGCAGTGGTGACGAAATAAGTTTACACAAAGTAAAGTGCCTGCCTGGGTTGGAACCTATGAAATACAATTCGTTAGTCGCGGCCGTTACCACTGGGCCATACGCTTAGTTATTTTACAAAAATTTAGTTTTTTTTCCTACCGGTATGTTTTTTCCGTCTGCAAGTGTATTACAAAAGTAGATGCCATGGAAACTTGGCAGCATTGACAACAACAGAAAAAAAAAATTGTACATAACAGAGCTGGTTTCGACTGCTGGACTGGAATAATGTGAACTGAACAGGAACAATGCACTGGAATGTACTCATTGCACTACAGTAACTGGAATCACAGTCTACTTTTTCATTCCAGCGCCAGTGGCATAGTGTAGATGGCCAATCCATTGCTGGATTAAAAGAAAAATAAACATAAAGAGAAAAACTACCAAAATTATTAAAACAATATATAAGAAAACAACTATTAAACTAACGAAGACCTTTGCGAGGCCAAAAAGGTTTCACCTATCCCAGCATGATGCGTGATTAAACGTTGAACAATGAACACGCATTTTTGTTTTTGTCTGACTGACTGAATTACTGGAATAATGTAGACAATATGGTCCAGTCTAGCGCTGGACCTATTATGTTGTTCAGTGAACCACATATTTTCTAAGGTGCTGGTTCTTTGACTCAACTTTTGACAAGCTATCAAAATATGCGGTTAAGTTAGTCAAGACGTCATCATCATTCAAAGTGTGTAGGTATTTTTTTACTGCGGTAAAGCTTGTTAGGATAAAAACATATAAAAACACACATGTTATTTACCTTTTCATAATTTTAGGGCAACGACCCAAAAATGACATAAACACATCGTCATGACCACCTACGGACATTTTAAAAAGGAAGATAGGTACCTACCGCCTACCGGTAAGCAATATTATAATTTTTCAATGCACGCTTATTCATAAATGTCATTTTCATTTCTTATGCGATATTCATAAAGGTAACTTGAGGTTAAGATAGCGGCTGGGACAGACTGGCTGAGAAAGACGGAGAATTGGATATTGTGGAGCAATTTGGGACAGAACCATATTCAGCAGTGGACTGCCTATGCAAAATTGGATGAACTGCATGTCTTAAGAGTTGGAGAGCAAAAGATGTTGTTAGATGGAAGAAATGGAATGCTACATAACATAACATCACGCCTTGTTTCCCTGTAGAGTTGGGCAGAGGTGCATATGATGTAAGATAACTATTGCCATCAACCGGGCACAAATCCAGACTCTCGGCTGCTACTGAGAAATTCGAGTTAGAAACACAACACTTTGGTCGAACTGGGAATTAAACCCAGGAACCCCCGTTTGCTTCTTTGCTGTCGCGCGGTCAGGTCAAAATGGCAATATTTAATCGATCCTCAAATAATACACATAAGTATTTTGATTTATTAAACGAAGTGTATAGAGTGCCGCGAGTTTCTTGTGGAACTCTAGTGTCACCGCCTCGGCCCGGCTAGGGTGCCGTGAGCGTTGCATTGTCACTGTCACTTGTTATTTAGGTTAGGTTAGGTTAGAACTGTGACCACACAACGCACGAGCCGAGCGAGCGTAGCGAGCGGTGCCGCGGTAGCGGCCGGCGAAGTGCCAGGGTCCGTTTAGGCACAAGAGAATGTAATGTTTTGGGAATGTGGTGTTTTACAGCGATCTAACCTCGACAATCAAACAAAATACCAAGTGACGTGACTTAGTGACAGTGACAATGACAATCCAATGCTTGCGGCACTTGAGCCGGGCCGAGGCGGTGTCACTAGGGTGCCTGTAGTGGCACTGTATCCGATAAGGATAGAGTGCCAATGGTGGCACTCTATACACTGCCTTTATTAAAAACATAAATAGATACGCTAATATAATAAATGAGCATCTTTTTGTGATCCCCAAAAAGGGGTTTGAAGATTTTTGTATGGAGGGTGGCCCTAACATGATGCCGCCATTTTGATTTTTATTCAGAATCGCGGTGAAAATCGAAAGTTATATATTTAGATAGAGGACACTTATACAAACAAATAATGTTTTTCCCTTCAGGTAAGTATATTGAACTATGAAAACATAATTGCATCATATTGTATAGGTAATATTTTAGTTAAGAGCGAAAGAGAAAAAAATATATGTATCCCTCCGCCGAATGAGGACTTGTGTTGTATGGTATAATGTATATTATGGTGCATGGCATGGGCGCGACACCAAGAAAATCTTATTCAGCCTCCCGCTGCCTTCTTGGATGATATTATTTATACCGAATATGATTAAAAAATCTTGTTTTATCCACTAGGTGTAGTCAATTAATTCATGTGTAAATAACTTAATCAACATGAAGTAACTACAACATAAATAAATAAATTCGTTATAACAATTGTTATTTTTATCTTTGAATATCTCAGAAACGTGACGCTTTATGATGTTATGTTATATCAAGTTTTATGTTTGTATAAGTGTCCCCTATCCAAATCTATGACATTTATTGTGCACCTAGATTTTGAAAAAAATCAAAATGGTGGCTGATTTTAGGGCCAAAATCTTCAAACCCCTTTCCAGTTGGACTTCTTAAACATACTAGGTAAGTACTTATAATATAAAATATATTAAATATAAATAGGTATGTATTTTATATTATTTTATCATCACAGATTATTTTAGATTGGATAATGAAAATCATGAATTCTTGGTCTTTGCAATACACACTGGTATGAATTACAAAAAGATACTTTCAATATTAATACTTCAATTATCTATTTCTCCAAATCTCAGTTTATACGACACCATAACAAATAAAACAAATAAAGAAAAATAAGCTATAAGTATAAATTAAAATTTGGTCGACCTTTACGCCTGGTTACGAACGATACGGTCTTTCAGGTTAGGTAATATTAGGTATTGTAGAATTTGCTGACTCATCCGTGTAAAGTTAGTACAACCCCATTCAAGGCCAATCCTATTCATATTTTGATCCCAAAACACACTATCGTTATGAATTTATAACACCTAAAATAAAAGGTGACCTAACGAGTTCAATGTCAAAAACAACAGACGCACTTTATTTTGGTCTGAAAACAAAAAAATAGCGGAGAAAGTATGAGTTTTTATTAGATTTTATGTCGGCCATTAACATTTTAAGGGCATGCCCCACTCGATGAGATCACTTCAACAAGTGGGGTTGGATTTGGTACAAACTTTGGTACCTTTACTACGTTGTAAATTGAAGTACAGGATTATACAATACGTACTTAGGTACACGTTTTATGAATACATTAAATAAAGCTCTCTGCGTTTTAATTAGTAAGGGTAATCCTGTGGGGTAATCTTAGTAAAATTGTTTTAGGGTAATGTAAGAGATGTATCAGAGTAATTTTATCTTGAGCGGGTAGTAAAACTGAGGCTAAATCTGAGGCAATGGTTATACTTGACGGCCCAGTAACTGGCGCTGTCTAGTGGAAATTAGGAACCACTAAAGAGGGCGGATAAAAGTGACACCGGTGGTGACTTGGTCACTGTGGTCTGTGACTCTAGCAGAGCGTCCCGTCGTCGGTGGTTGCGTGGCGGAACGGAGAGTGCAGAGTCTTTGCAAGAGAGATTCTCCATATTTTAGTCCTACCTAATTTGTTTTCTAATCAATCGATTAGAATAAATTTATTTTAGTATACCTAATTAGTATTTGATAATAATCAAATACTAATTGCGGCCTGTCTCATTGGTCTAGTGGTCATAAACGCTACCGCTGAGCATGGGGTACTGGGATCGATTCTCAGGTCGGGCAGTGTTATTGGGTTTTTTTATCAGAAATTTCTCAGTAGCAGCCCGTAGTCTGCACGCCCCCTATTTGGGCGAAATATGGGAGTACACCTCTGCCCAACCCTTTGGGGAAACAAGGCGTGATATTGTATTATTTTATGTTTTAATTGCGACAAAAGCATTGAGTAAAACTGTAATGGCCGATAGAACTATCTGCTTTAGTAACTCAGTCGGACGATATAAAAGTTAGGCAGTGTATAGAGTGCCACCATTGGCACTCTATCCCTATCGGATACAGTGCCACTACAGGCACCCTAGTGACACCGCCTCGGCCCGGCTCAAGTGCCGCAAGCATTGGATTGTCATTGTCACTGTCACTAAGTCACGTCACTTGGTATTTTGTTTGATTGTCGAGGTTAGATCGCTGTAAAACACCACATTCCCAAAACATTACATTCTCTTGTGCCTAAACGGACCCTGGCACTTCGCCGGCCGCTACCGCGGCACCGCTCGCTACGCTCGCTCGGCTCGTGCGTTGTGTGGTCACAGTTCTAACCTAACCGCCACCGTCCACCACCGTTCCGCCGTTCGTCCGTCCGTCACCGTTCTCCTGTGCCTGTCCCAATAAATACTTTTTCTTTCTTTCTTTCTTTAACCAAACCTAAATAACAAGTGACAGTGACAATGCAACGCTCACGGCACCCTAGCCGGGCCGAAGCAGTGACACTAGAGTGCCACAAGAAACTCGCGGCACTCTATACACTTTGTAAAAGTTATCACACGTTATCATACAACAATATCGCATAGCCTCGAATAAACGCCCAGGGAGTCTTATTAATCACGTGATTATTGCGTCAAAATATTAATAATAAATTAATGATAATAATTATCTTTGTTGACCGCTGCAGAACTTTTAAAAGTAGGTTTTATCAATTTGTTAAATCAATAACAATGATTCAAGAACATTGATAAATGCCCGCAGCGATGCGTCACAGGACGATGCGATATTTTGTTATCAATATAATTAGATATAGGTATATTTTTTTTCTGATCACTGATTGGTTGATATCTACGACTTTTTCATTAGATAAGATACAATGTTTTGACAAGGGTTCGGTGCATGTGTACTTGAATATTTGGGATAGTGAAAGGCGATTAGGTACTTAAACATTAATATCTATGTATAATATAATTATGTTTGTATTATTCCTTGTTATATATTTTGCCTTTGTAATGGTGAATTATTTTTATTAAGCAGCAATTTAAATTGTTAAGATTCTTTTCTCATTTACTATGGAACAAGAAGTAGACGATTGAAATAACTTGTGGTAGGTAAGTGTGGCTTGCTGTAATCTTTGGTGTAAACTGTAAGAGCAGCAATCAAGTGTTATTATTACTTCATAAATAAACTAGCTGCGCCCCACGGTTTCACTCGCATAAGTCTCGATCCCGTGGGAATATCGGGATAAAAATATCCTATGTCCTAACCCAGATTGTGGTCTATCCATTAGCCAAATTTTATCTAAATCCGTTCACCCGTTTTACCGTGAAAACGTAACAAACAAACAAAATAACTCACATTTATTTTGCATTTATAATATTACTAGCTTTTACCCGCGGCTTCGCCCGCGTAAAGGTCGGAAAATATCCCACAGGACCGTACTACCGGGATTCAGATAATCCTCTATCCTAACCCAGATCATGGCCTATACGGATTTAGTTAAAAGACCATACGCTTTTCAACTAAATCCGTTCAGCCCTTACGGCATGAAAAAGTAACAGGCACATTTTAGGGTTGCGTACCTCAAAATGAAAAAATGATCTCTTTCAGTCGTCAGTAATTTGACATTCGAAAGAAGAAGACAAAGCTTTGTAACTATACTATATGTTTAACTATACAGACGCTATACAACGTTTATTAGTAAGGAGGTAATGTTTGTAGCGGTTACACCGCCACATACGAACTACGCATGAAAGACATGATGTCACACAAATCCTGCATCGCGCAGTTAGAATTTACCACGCGAACGACATAGATAAGACTATCCGAAATCAACTTATGAGCAGTTGCCCGCCCGACATAACACCCGTCTTGTCGGAGGATCCTCCCTTTTCTATGGTGGATGAGTGAACTTTACACCCTGTTCCTCATACCACTAAATTGGTGACCCTGAGACTGAACGTCAACGCAGCCTTCGTGCAACTACTTCAGCGTGACGTCATCATCATCAATCCCGCAAGCTTTCGTGAGGCGAGTTACACAGCCAGCCAGCACCCACGGCTCAGCGGGTATCCTGACCACCAGCATGCAGCGAACGCGCATTCCTGGTCAACACCCTTAGACTCATCACCCCGACTCACTGGGGAATCACCGAAATCACCTCAATCACCGCAATCACCGCAATCACCGCAATCACCTCAATCACCGCAGACAGTTCCAACTCACTGTGAACTGTGCGGCACCCGGTTCCGACTCACTGGTAGCACAATCACCACAATCGCCACAATCACCGCAGACAGTTCCGACTCACCGTGAACTGTGCCGCACCCGGTTCCGACTCACTGGAACCACACCTTAAATCTCTTAAAAATAAGAGACAACAAAAATAATCACCGAAATCATCGCAATCACCTCAATCACCGAAAACACCGAAATCACCGCAATCACCGAAATCACCTCAATCACCGCAATCACCGCAATCACCTCAATCAGCTCAATCACCGCAATCACCACAATCACCAAAATCGCCGCAATCACCACAGACAGTTCCAACTCACTGTGAACTGTGCGGCACCCGGTTCCGACTTACTGGAACCACAATCACCACAATCGCCACAATCACCGCAGACAGTTCCGACTCACCGTGAACTGTGCCGCACCCGGTTCCGACTCACTGGAACCACACCTTAAATCTCTTAAAAATAAGAGACAACAAAAATAATCACCGATATCATCGAAATCACCGCAATCACCGCAATCACCTCAATCACCGAAAACACCGAAATTACCACAATCACCTCAATCACCACAATCAGCTCAATCACCGCAATCACCTCAATCAGCTCAATCACCGCAATCACCACAATCAACACAATCACCACAATCGCCGCAATCACTGCAGACAGTTCCAACTCACTGTGAACTGTGCGGCACTCGGTTCCGACTCACTGGAACCACAATCACCACAATCGCCACAATCACCGCAGACAGTTCCGACTCACCGTGAACTGTGCCGCATCCGGTTCCGACTCACTGGAACCACACCTTAAATCTCTTAAAAATAAGAGACAACAAAAATAATCAATAATACATGTGAATTTTAAAATCAACCCCTATTTTACCCCTTTGGGGGATGATTTTACAAAAACGCTGAAAAGCGTAATTCTTTATTTCTTACCAAAAGCATAAATTTGAATTTCCATATCCCCAACTTAGAAATATTGAGTTTCCCATACAAACTTTCATCCCTTATATCACCCCCTTGGGGGTTATTTTTGAGACAAAAAGTACCCTATGTCCTTCTCTAGGATGCCATCTATCTCCTTGCCAAATTTCATCGAAATCAGTTCAGTGGTTTAGCCGTGAAAAGGTAACATACAGACAGACAGACAGACAGACAGACAGACAGAGTTACTTTCGAATTTATAATATTAGTATGGATAGTTAGGTCGTTTAGATAATATATAGGGTGATTGGTAATTAGTGACCGAAACTTAAACACGTGACTTTACTCATCATTATGAACAACTTTTACTAAGGGACCAAACCAGAAATCGCGAAAAAAAAATCAGCTGTTCCATACACTTGGACGAATTTTGCGAACATAAATGTAGGGAACAGCTGATTTTTATTTCGCGATTTCAGGTTTGGCCCCATAATAAAAGTTGTTCATAATGATGAGTAAAGTCACGTGTTTAAGTTTCGGTCACTAAGTACCAGTCACCCTATATAATATTCCCGGGGTCATTTTCATAATTAATTTAGTGGAGACCTTACTCTTTCATATGAAAATTACACCACAAACTTAGAATAATAACGCATAGAAGCCGCGTCTAGTACAAAACACGAGCGATATCGATATCGTGTGTCCAGTTCATTTTGTTTGTGTGCGTGAGCCGAATGTGTCTACGTTCCGCAAACGCACACAAATATAGCTTTCAGTGATACCATTACCAGGCCTTTACCCACAAAAATATGGGAAAAGGACCAAACCAAGACAAGTATTTTATGTTATCAGGAACTGGAACTTCATTATTTTTCCGGAAGGTAAAATTCGATTTATCCTTACATATTATAAAACAAAGTCCCCCGCCGCGTCTGTCTGTCTGAACGCGATAAACTCAAAAACTACTGAACAGATTTTCAAACGGTTTTCACCATTGGACGGAGTGATCATGCGGAAGGTTTTAGTATATAATTCATTAAGGTTTTGTGTAAATCAGCTGAAATATAACAATTATTATTGAAGATGTCGGAAAAAATCATGTCGACTGGGAGCTTTACTGGCGTGCGCCGCGTAAGCCGTGAGAGATAAATCAAATTTATGTTCTAGAGTATTGTATACCTTAAAAACATCAACAAAAAAGTCCGCGATGGCATATATCTATCTTCTAAGGATGACCCACAGTAACCATTTTTTGTTATTTCCGAAGCTATTTTGACCGGTATCATGTTAATCCTTATCCAATAAAATATGTTATTTAAATTGGGCATTCAATTTCGATTAAAATATGCCACATCACATCACATCATTTAAATGAATAGTTTAAGAGATATCACAGTTTGAAAATTACGCGTAACAAGCCTCGGGTAAAAGCTAGTTTAAAATAAAAGGAAATAAATGAACCGTTAATCGCATGAAGAAAATGATTAGTTCAATGCGTATGGGTTTTTAATATTAACATGTATTAATTGCTGACATGTAAAAAATCGGATATGATATCAAATAATAGTAAGTGTTTAAGTTTACAAATACTTATTTATATTTAAATAGGAGGATGACTGAGAAAATTACAAAAAATTAAAAAGTTTAAAAACACTAAGTAGCAGTGTCGATAACGATCAAAATTTAGAGGCTGTAAATAGTTTAAATTGACGCACCCAGAATCGCCACCGGTATCCTATTTACAAAGACTAATATAAAATACCTAATGACAAGTTAGTTTCTCGAAACTGGCAAAATGTTTTATCGTATTCCATAAGGTAGGTAGTACCTACATCAAAAACATTTTTTTTTTTGCTAAACCAAAATAAGAACAAAATTGAAAGCAATGTGGGTATTTTTTTCCTCACAAATAGCAACACTGTATTGTGATAAAGTAGGTTATTAGAATTTTTGTTTGATGATCGATTTACGTAAAAAGAATGTATAAAATGTAAGTATTTACTTATGAAATGTAATTTGATCACATTTTGTCTTGTTTTCCTAGTGCTATGACATCTCTTCACGCTACAAACTGTCATTTTCAATTATTTTAAATTATTTATTCGCGAGCTGTGTTCGACGGAACGTGACCTTGAGTACTGACGGCTCGCCGAGAGAAGTTAGCCACTATGGCTAAGTTTTAGTTGCCTCACTTTTTGCACTCGTACTAGGTTTCTATGCGTTATTATTCTAAGACCACAAAGTTAACCCTACCTATCTTAGTTACTCACACTTTATAATCTCGCGAACGAACTTTTACATACTCTTAGATCTCTCCTCTCCATAAAATAGCGAATTGTCCACGGATAATAATATATTTGGCGTAATTCTCAACGTAAAGGGACTTTTTCCAATCATTTTATTGTGGAAAAAGATATGCAATCCATATAAAGATGATTCACCTTACTATTGCTATCTTTTATAGCCATCGATATGAGAAATCGATCACAGCCTATTTACCCAAAGAGTTCTTTATCTAATTTTGTTTGCATTTTTGGAGATAACGTGATACCTATGCACTGTTATCAAATTGTTATCTTTCAGTCTTGATAGCCAGTAGATAGATGTTTGGATATGTCGTGGGAATTTCCAAGATGATAAACCAACAATATTTGGCTGGTAGACAAAGCCACAATCATAGTAATATGCCCTGGTTGTGTAAGCCATGTATGTTGAGAGTAAGAGGAGAGAGAATGCATATGTACCTATGTGCGCACACACTTGTGCACTAAAATATCTCCCGCGCCGATATGGTTAGTCGCCGAAGTTGGGCCGCTGAGATTGGCCGCCATGGCCGAAATCAGTCTGTTCTTTATGGAGGACTACATACTGCATAAAGAATACTCGAAGTTAGATGAATCCTTTCACTCAGTGTTCCTACACATAGAATCAAAAACTTTCTAACAAAACCTTTCATTCGTCAGCAACCAATCTTACTTAAGAATACAAGAGCTTCTGATATCTTTATAGATATCATCTACCTATATTATATATAGGTAGGTATCTATATAATATAGGTATCTTCTCTTCTTAGTTCTCCCACCCCGCCGCCGACACCGCGGCGCCGCCCAATGTTCCGCGGCGGATTACGCTGCCCGCTCCGCTGGCACTTTGTTCATGGATAAAAGGAATTATGTATTTACGACACCTGCTTGCGGATTCCGCGCCGCCCGATCCCACTGTGTTTGTACACTTAGCGTGTCGATGGCAATTTGTATAGAGTCTAGAACTTGGAATCACCTTCTGCATCGTGCAGGCCACAGGACACGCTGCATCGTGCAGGCAACAGGACACGATAGTAAGACCCCCATTGTTTGTGGGACAGCACCACATAAACACTCAAGGGCGGACTCATCTGTGAATCTCCACCCGAGTTCTGCTTCTGCTTCGACCTACCTAGGACCGGAGTCTATTTAAAGACTTCCAAGTTACTTAATGCAAATCATGTCCAAGTGGGTCTAATGGGTTGGGAAGAACTGTCTCGCCACAGCTTTAGTCTTTCCTTAGACCATGCACTAGTGAGTGGGAGGACATACTTCAAGAAGCTGTTGCAGCTTTCAGCCTTTGTAGCACAAGGTTTTTATCGTGCCAAGTGTGTCATGAGTCGGAAAACATCTTGGCTGTTTGACTTGAGCTTGCCACCACTCTGCGAACTTTTAGATGCTATTTCAGCTAGTGGACACAGCATTAAGGCAACCAGTGATGATCCGGCCAGCACGTTTCATTCAGAGCTGGATCCACCAACTTTGCATGAGCTGAACGTCTCCACACGAATAATGTAATAGGTATTAATTATATATCATTGCATTTTCTTCAACCTTGCACTATTTATAGGTTTAATATTTTAGTAAAATCATAAGTACACTATCAAATGCACAGCAAACAGTGAACCACTGGACCTAGAAGCATGAGATTTCGCACCAGTTTTCAGCATGTAACCAAGGTGAGCACTGAGGAAGTATTTTTGATGATAGGATAAAAGTTTGTAAATCCATGCCCATCGAGCTCAAGGCTTGTTTGGCTATAAATTAGCCTTGAACTAAATAAATAAAAAGGTATACTAACCACATAAACCTCTAGTTAAGTGTAGCTGTGTCACATAAAACCTTTTAAGAGTTATAATAGTGATAAGTACCACTTATAACACTTTCACCTGAAGAGTTGTTCACTTAAAAAGTTATGATTTTATTCGGATGTGAATCATTATTCGCACTTAGTCCTTGATAGCTCATTTTTCCCTGAACACTCGCTTGTATTCTGAAAGTTAATTGGTAAGTCTCATTTCCTGCAATTGTTATATCATAACGACACAAAAATAACCCAATAGACAAATTTTGTGTTTTGAAAAGCCTAAATCTGCAGATTTACACACTTGCATACGATTACTAAACAATTAAGGCATTTTCTTACTCACAAATAAGGCAAAAAGCTCTTGCCTTTTAAAAATTACAGATAGTGTATTACAGTTTTCTATGTGGGAACAACTGATTTGCTTATCTCACAAAACTTCACGAAAGCTACTTACTGGTACGGTTCAAAAGAGATGCGTGAGAGATAATTGTTTCAGACGCTACTGTGCAAAGCAGGTTCGTGGCCATTGTGAGGGAGAATACTTAAGCATTTGCTGCCCCTTTTTTAATGAACGCAAAAAGGGAATTCATCCTGAAGATCAGCAGTAGAAGCATCATACATAACATTCAATCTATTGATTTGGTTTGGTTCTGATGTTAGCATTCTCTACTGAGAATGTTTATGTGTCCTGAGCCGGATGATGATACTTTTTGGTGGAGTCGCACAAAAATGCGAATAAAGTATGACGCAGAGTGAACAATTGTCACAGAACCATAAAAAACATAAGAATCTAAAAGGTTTTCCTCTCAACCTAGTTTTTTTTTTTTACCACAACGGTTAACCTCTTGGCCTTCATCTCACCTGATGGCAAGTGATGATCAGGCTGAAGGTGGAAGAAGGCTCCACCTGGAATCCTCAACCACAGAGGAACTGGCTATCTTACCTCTAACTGCCGAAACACAACAATGCTGTTAACATTGTTGTAAAGGGACAGACTTAGATAAGATGGTGGTAGCTAGCCAGCCAGACTTTAGAACAAACCCAAAACCAACCAAAATAAGCAGAAAATTTTCCCCCACTGGGAATCGAACCCGGGACCTCTGGGACTATAACAAGTGGTCCTAACTCCTACCACTAGACCACAGAAGCGGTTTAAAAAACCTAGTGCAACAGTGGAGCCAGCTATGTGTATTGTGTCGTATAATTAAGATAGAACTTCACTTACTAATAGGTAAGTTCGTTTAATCATTAGGTAATGAACTTACTTTAGGTGCGGAGATCTCGTGGAAGGAACTAGGGCGAGGAGCTGGCCCTGCTGCTACACAATCCACTGGCACACTGTAATCAGCGCAGAGAGCAGCCTGAAACAAAGGAAATTAGATTTTAGAATAACACAACAGAGTCTGTTTTCATCTGAAGAATATTTTTAAAGTAGGTAGTCTTGCAAAGAAAATGCTGGAAGAAATAATTTTGTAAGTATTTATAGTTTTTGTTTAGTTAGTATTAAGTATGAATAGGGCCTTATCTTCGTAACGTCAGTGGCAAAACTGACTCATAAATAAAGAGCTTATTGTAATCAGTCTGATACCGTCCCATAGCAACAGATCAAATTCATACGCTTTGAACTTTTGATTTTATTTTATTTTAATTTTAAAGTCGTCCGTACACTTAACTGTTGCTTCATACTCGTACTTGTGCTTCATGTTTTTTTTAGTATTGAAAATACTTTTTCGATCGCTTCACTAGGGTAGGTACCCGCCGTTTTCAAGAAATTCTTTTTACCAATTATAGTGGTATAGTAATTTTATTCTAGGTGCATCGTCTTCACATATATTGAAAATACTTTTTCGATCGCTTCACTAGGGTACCCGCCGTTTTCAAGAAATTCTTTTTACCAATTATAGTGGTATAGTAATTTTATTCTAGGTGCATCGTCTTCACATATATAAATATCTGGGTATCAAGTTGTAAATTTTGATGTTCAAAAGTGCCTTATAAGTGCCTAATTGAAATAAATTATTTGACTTTGACTTTGAAAAAAGCGACCGGGGGATACCGTCACCAATTTTGTTATTAAGATAGAGAAATGAAAATGGTATCAAAAGATGCGTTCTGAAAAAGCTACAAAAACAAATATCGAAAAAATATAAAATAAAAATAATCTTGGGAAATATAAATGGCTTCAAAATTATACCATTCTGGTTTCGATAGGATTATAATTAAGGCTCTGTTAACCCCTTTCGGAGGCACTTTTTTGGAAATTTCACATTATTTCGTTCAGAATCTGGCCATTTATCATATTATATGCCTTTTTAAGTGCCTTTATGAAATAAAGTCATTTTCAACGCGCGTGAAGGATAGAAAATGACTAACATCGTAATTATAATAAATAGACCATCACGATGTTACCGTGATATTTGAGTGCATAAGTTTTTTTTTGCGTGACTCTATGTAGCCTAATATTCATCAAGGACTAACTTATCAGAAGATTAATCTAGATAAATTGTAATCGTTGCTGTCCATAGAGGACTTTGGACTCTGATACCAGAAAAAAATTTAACCCACTCTACTCTCTGATACTAGGTATCACTTACGATACTATTGCTCTCGAATATTTTGTTGGAAAATTTTAAAGTAATAATGATGCGCACCGCAGTTAACGAACGTCATTCGCGAAAGATAATGTCAAAATTGATGACCTGAGTTATGGTATTTGATTGGTATTCAATATGGCACCCTGCGATTAAGTAGAAATAGCGAATAGAAATTTTATTTTCTTGGTCCATTTTCTAATTATTTATTATTAAAATAAAAATATTAATATTTGACTGTTAATTTATTTATGTGTTTTTTTATGTGTCTAGTATGTTATTAATATCTACAATAAATAGGAACATAATTTCTTTAACAAAGTATGAATAATGTGTTATTGTTACAATAAGTTACAATATTATCATCTTAAAATAGTAACGTCATCGTACCGTTGAAGATATTTCAATGAAAAAAACAAACGATGTTTACTTTTTGTTCCATTAAAAAAAAAACAACTTTATCAAGTAATGTCTTATTTGATAGCCCATGACATGATACATGTTTCCTATAATTTACGACCTTTGGCCACAGAAATTAATAAATTGTGCAATAGATAAGCGTTATCAGCTCAAAGTAACAGCTTATCTTTATTTATTTGACCATGTTCACAAGACAAAATATTTATCCGCGGAAATTTTATCACCTTATTACAAAGTTATCTCACTGGATTATGTATAGTTACGGAATGATTCTGATTTATAATCTAGATTTATGAGTACACGTGCACTTAAGTGCACTCAAGTGCGTCATTTATGATAATTATATAAAAGGTTAAACTGGTCAAGGGGGAAGCCCACGACACTAGATCATCACTGACCAATGTCGTGATCAAATCTACCTACATAATATCGATAATCTTTCCTTAATACGCATTTGACAGTTGAATATCAGGATTATGTGAGTTAAGTTATCCGGCTTTATTCTCAGAAACCTTATTTTTTTGCACCTAAAACCTCATATAATACATTCAGTATTTTTCTGAGAAAAATGCCAAGTTACCTTATTCTACCAACGCGACCCTATGTCCATTTCTAACTCCCTTTTTTAAAGAAGGCAATGCCCAAAGCTCGGCAAAGTTATGTATTGCTGCCCCAAATATTCAAATTATTCTATTGAACCCATACAAGCATTAATTGGTTCCTAAATTCAATACCACTGAATCAACAAAAGAACTCCACATGTTAAATACTAATAGGATCCTTAAATTTGTTAAAACGTCCATTAAGATTTAATGCCTATTGTAACGGGCGGCCAGAGACCGTCGGCTAAAGAAAATTCATTACCGAGTGAAAACGTTAAACAAACAAATCGGCCAAACTAAATATCGCCTGGAACCAATAAAAGCGTAGAGGGGACATAAAAGGACCTCACCCTCATTTGCAAGGAGTCGAAATTAATTGGGCGCAATTATCTTTTTGTTTTGCCCCGAAATGAAACCGTCTGTGGCGATTAATTATAACGTTACAAAACGCTGCCAAGTTTAGCAGTTAAAGTATTTCTTCATAAATACATTTGTAAAGCTTTCACGCTTCGAAGTTTCATTAAACAGTACCGATTTAATGCTTTCCAGAATTTCTTCGAATAGTTCGCAATATGAAATTTGGTTTGTTATTTAATGTACCGCACCAAGTGAATTTGAATTTCAATTAATCAAGAATAATAAAACTTACTTTTCGTTAATTTACTTTACGAAAATAGACTTTTAATTCTTCGCTCTTCTTCAGATCCCAAGTAAATATTGGCTAAGCACTTAGGTAATGGAATCGAAAACTTTTAGATTCTACTAACACTTATGAAGTATTTCAATCTAAAAATTGTTCTTAAAATATTCGTAAGATAATAATATATTATAAGGGTGTATGCACATCAAAGACGGACGCGTATATTGTTTTAAGTCATACGATTCGCGATATGTTTGCCTTCTGAAAATATCGTCGGTTGTTGAGGTGAGAGAGCTCGCGAGCGGCTCGTTCGTAATGTGTACACGCCCTTAGGCTGTCGACGACATTATGGAGAAGCGCATAGTTATGTTATTGAGTTATGCAGACTGGATGACGGAGATATTGAACGTCTGGCTATTCCGCCTGATATGTCGATACTTTGAAAATACAAGTTCAGAGTCTGGAAATTTCAAAAACAATGGCGGAGAATTTAAATTCAATTATGTGAACTAATCTTTTTATACCCGTCCAGAGCAAAAACAACTTTACGAGTCATAGTTTAAACAACACAATTCTGTTATTTTCCTATCTAGTTAAACTGTGAGTAATCAAACCCAACTTTCCTCGTATTTTCCTTGAAACTTGAAGAGTAAGAGTAAAAGTTGAAGTTGAAGCAAAAATCAGTGAGAGGTCCCCCTCAAATCAGATTATTATGAGTCACGAGTCAGTAGAGCGGATAGATAAAATTATCAACGACAAAGGGAGGAACATTGCCCCAGCTAATAGCTAATTATTTTATCAACTGTCCACAGTGCCGTGACGCGTTCAATTGAAAGGGAAGTTACTTTTAAGTAGAGAGGAAATTTAAATGAACTGATGGTAGGTACCTACTTTTGTGAAGAAAGAGTGTGAGTCATGCTTTTGGTAATAGTTATTATTTTTCTTCGCCTTATCAGGGTCACAAACTGGTTAAGTATGTATAGTAAAATCTTTTTCGGTTCAATATTATTTAACCTATAATAACAGACTGTAATCGGGTAAAACAGCCCGTAGACGAGATACTAACAGATGGGAACCTTTATTTGACGGAAATTTTGATGACTATCTATACGATTATACTATTTCCAACTATTTATTTAACTTTTGACATATACCTTATGAAGTTATTACACGCTTATGAAGTTCCGTAATTATTACATTAAAAACCAAAGTCAAAAAAATGCAATGCTTTATGGGCACTTTGTTTTTTTCAATTATTATTATTCATAATATTATTTCAATTATTTAATTTCAATTATTATTCGCTTAAATTCATCATGAATTTCGAAATCGAGTCAGAAATGTGATTTGGGCATCATTACTTTAGCTGTCAAAAGTTAAATAAATAGTTGGAAGCATTATAGGTACGTCCATTGTGTCTTAAAAATTTATAAACAATCCAAGAGGCTTTGTTCCCAACCAACGACGTTGAGCAGAATATAGAAATCGACCTTCAAAATAGTCCATTGCATAACATCCCGTAGGTCTTATAATTGGCTATTACAGGATTATATCAGGCGAATGCACAGCGCCATCTAAACTTATGCACGTATGCACTAATATGATCTAACTGCACAAGCCCGGTTTAACGGTCCATCAGTCGGTATAAACCCAATAATTCCCGGTAATTTTAAAGGGAAGGACTACTCCCTCTGTTATCGCACGACCAGTTCTCAAATGTTATGTTTTGGCAAAATGCCGTGCGTAGAATAAAATAAAACATTTCTTATTTGGTTTAAGTCAATACTTAGTTCAATGGCCCTTTCAAAGGCCTTGACACAGTAATTGAATAGTTGCAGATGTTATAACTACTGTGCTTTACCAGTACAAAATGAAAGCCTTAACAGAATAGGGGCATATAATATAAATATTTCCCAGTACCTAATCCCATATATCAGGGACGGCTGGTCGATGTTGGCGGTTTCAAAACCTGTGGTTAGGGGTGTCTGAGCGAAACGAGATTTCTAACCACGGCCGGTTTTTGAAACATGTAGGCCCAAACACACTTTTTAGTATCAGACAAGGATATAATGAAACGAGATATCTTACTGCATGTGTAATGTCCTAAGAATGCGAGCCTTGTACGGAAATTTCTTATGGCAATAAATATTGTCCAACAACGAATGCTGCAATGTTTAACTTGTTGGTGAAAGTCCTCGAAACCTGTTCACCTACCTTTAATGGAAAGGCATCGAAAATGTGGTCATAATGTTAATTGAGTCAAATCGGAAACGTGTTTATGTTTATACAAGACACACAGGAAGATTGTTCATCATTATCTCATTAAGCAGAAAAGAAAAGTGTGAGATGGACGAAAAGAGAAACATACATACATAAATAATCAGCCTATTAATGTTCCCACTGCTGGGACACAGGCCTCCTCTCTGTGAGAGGGAGTGGGCTGTAATCTACCACGCGGGCGCAGTGCGGGTTGGTAGATGTCACATGTCTTCGAATTTATGGTTACGATGTTTTCCTTCACCGTTTTTGAGAGCAGTGGTGATGAAATTATTTACACAAAGTAAAGCGCCTTGCTTGGGTTCGAACCCACGACCTACAACTCGTAAGTCGGGGCCGTTACCACTGGGCCACCACTGCTCTCATGTTTATACAAAAGAGAAACAAAAGATGGAAAAAGTGAAAAGTCGACTGCAAGTTTTATTAAGGGCTCTAGTATATTTTGATAGAAATTATATCTGTGCTAAAATACTGTTCTACCACCAACCCAGACTCTCTTCTAATACACATCTAAAACGCAGTCGATTAAAACATAGGTACATAGCAACATATTATAATCACAGCATACGCCCACAAGCTTTCATCCCGATTAACATAATATTATTATAACGAACAATAGACGTTCAAGCTACTCAATATCATCACAATCATAGCCCCCTGATTTATTAACCTCCAAATTCGTAGGTTTAATGGCGCGAAATGAACGATAAAGATTAGCCCTCATGAATATTAACAACGTCAAGTTTCTGATCCGAACCGAATCTACATTGATAATGGAGGGTCATCGTATAAACTTGAAACAGTTGGACTCGAATTCAGGATGAATTTCAATGATAAAAGCTGGGCAGCGTTGAGCGGACAAAGCGAAGAGTGAATCAGATAATATTATTTCTGTGAACTATTGGGATATGATTTGCAATGGTCTGGGTTTAATGAAAATAACCTTTGATAATTATGACGGCGTGTACGTAAAATAAGACTTTTTTTGGTACCACGATAAAGAAAATAATGGAGGCAAAAATCAAAATATGGCAATTAATGGAAACCAACTTGAAAAATTCCAGCGGATTTTTTAAATGAATGATAAAGTGTTTTCGGTCAAAATTTTAGTTATCAATTCAACATCTGAAGCTCGTAGCTTCGCCAGGATGCAAATTCAGTAGCTTCAATAAACAATTCTGCCTGAATAATCTGGCACTGTTCGCCAGGTGCATAATGCATGCTACTGCTTATATCATGCATAAGCCTAGCCACCGTAATCCGAGATACGCCATAAGTCATGCTCAGGGCAACGGTAACAAAGGATTTGTCGACCAACACGCCACCTGTGCTTGATATTGATCTCTACTTAGGCCACATCAAATAGATGGGATCTATCACCCGGAAATATATCCTATTGTATCTATCAATGGACGCCAATCTGATTGGGACCGGTAATTCAATTATTATCATTGAGTTGTGTGATACTGCGTGTAAACTATGGTAGTTATTTAGCTCTAAATTCGGCTTACGTAGTTATGAATTTAATTTACTTTATTCAAGACTTCTCTTTTCTGATACAATCATACAACTTGCTGCTTGTAGCCTTTAAAATAAAGTAAATATCACTAAAATTAATCATTTTCATGTGACATTACATAATCATAAAACAAAAATGTCAATCAATCTGACTCATTTGATATCAGATAGATAATACAAAAAAGGAAATACCCATACTTGAACTGAAACACCTGTTGATAAAAAAAAAGCTTTGAGTACTATAATAAATAATACGCTCATTTCATCAAAGACACCTAAACTAACGCACACAACACGGTAACCACACACAGCACAACTTTATTTAGAATCTAATAGCTGCGTGAATATAGCTGAAATACTAAACTGTCTGAATTAACTACAAGATGTTAAAACCAATATTGTAGATGACACATCCGATACCAAAGCAGATAATATAAAAAAAGAAAATCCAATTGGTACTCAAACTGGAACACTTGATGATAAAACAGTTGATAATCAAAAAGCTATAGAAAAATCAGCAACAATATCATTTTATAACACGATATGGCCATCTTACAACGGGTAGGTAGAAAGAAAATACAAACAACATGTTGTTTCATCTGACACCGAAACTGACACACACGACACAGCAACCGCACACAGCACAGCTATAACTAGAATCTCATACCTGTTCGAGCATAGCTGAAATACTAGACGGTCTGAAATTTAATTAACTACCCCAAGCGGTGAAACCCTCCTGGTTGACTGTCATGGTTTAGATAACAGTAGAGATAGGTTTTGACCACATGAGGATGATCGCAATTTCATTGATCGACACTTTGATGTTGATGGTTGTAGACATCCGGAATTTACGAGGTAAACAGGTAGGGATGAATTTTGTGGTAAGTACTAAGATTATATATGGTGATACAGATAATATTACTGCACATATTTTTCTGGGTATCCGATACGGAGTGTAAAATGTTGCAGATTTTATGAAACAACAAAAAAAGAATTTAAGGATTAATAAGAAGTGAAGTAACAAAGTAGAGAGAAGAAGTTAACGATTAATAAGAAGTGAAGTAAAAAGAGGAGTAGTAGGTAAAGAAGAACATATTTCTCTGAAAAAACGAATGGATGAGTCAGATGAGTTCATGAGTTTGTTACTCAGACCAAATAAAAAACCAAGATAAAGCGCTGTCAATAGTGATATGAGGCCGGTTTCGTCAAAATGTGTTCACTTAGTGAGGTGTAGTATGATTTTAAATGTGTGTGAGTGTGTATGCACGGAGCGGAGGTGTAGTTTTGGCATGCTTCACTGTTTTGTTCGCAGCGTTATGTCTTGGTTTTTATTTGGTCTGAGATAACAAATAGCAAAACGACTACTAAAAAAATCAAGCTTGTTTTAGGCAGCACTTTATCCGATAGGGATAGAGTACCGCTAGTGGCACTCTAAACATTGCCTATTGTGTTTATCTCACAAATCCCCCAGTCAATGAAGTTACTTTACTCAATAAATACAATATGAACTAAAGTCGGACCGAAGCTTAATATGAAAGTTTAACTAGCTCGGCAGGACGTAGATTTACTATCTACGTAAAACTATGTATATTGGTAACTGTGAATCGATTAATACCACATGTTACGTGTAGTCTGTAGGTAGTTAGTAGGAACTCCGAAAGGGAGGTTCCGCTAGGAGTTATATTAGCTTCCAACCTCTAGCTTGACGTTAGTTTCGTTTATACTGTAGAAATGTTCGTTGAATTTCTTAGTGGGCCGAATTTACACTGAAATTACTATTAAGAATTCGTTTATTTTATTTATTTCTCTATTGTATTGTCTATTTTAGTTTACTTACTATTTTTGTATTTTTTTATTAAGGACCCATTTTAAGCTTTGAAATGTAAGTTCCTGTTCTATTCTGGTTTAAATTCAATAGAAGCAATCTACAAAGAAAGAAAATGTATGTGTTATATGTTATAACCAATACTCGTCTTCATTTTAACTCTACACAATTTTCTCTTTATAAAATCAAATACGTATCCAAAAGGAGCCGAGCAATACCGATATAAAATTTTATGTTCGATATTAAACGGAATAAAGTCCCCAATAAAATGCTTAGGTAAAATGTTTGGGATACACAAATCATGACTTTTATTATTACCTTGCAGAAACCGAATAATTTAGTCCCACCTCACACGTGATCTGGTAGGAAAATGTACTACGATCGATATAAAAACGACGTAACACCTACTTTCAAGAAGGAAAGAAAGACAAATATTTTATTGGGGAAACGCACAGGAAATACGACAGTAATAAAAAATAAAACACATCGTTTAAAACTAACAAAATTAACATTATATTATATTTTCAAATAAACGAACGATTTTTTTTTTATCAATACGACCTGTGCGAAGCGAAAAATGCTCTCATCTCAGCATAATGCTGCGATATTTAAAAGAAAAATACTGCAGTGCCAGTGCTGGTATTCAGCTGGTATTCTGGTGTGGTGGGTGGTGGCTGGTTGGTTGGTTTTAGTATTACCATTTGTCTTGAATAAAAATTAAACCTAGGATTCCTAACTATGCATGACCTATTCGTATATTAAATACACATACCCATTCATCTTATATCATAATTTATTACCTTCTTAAAATAATTAATTCCATCCTTGTGATGTAGGTATTTAACCACCACCTGCTTATTTAAGAACATGTTAAACGTCAATAAGGAGAAACAAGTTATTAAATTATTGTTACGAGCTATGAAAAGTAGGTAACTATTTGCTTTGCACATGACTAGCTGCACACATCCTTCTCTCGCACGAACTATGTTTTATTTAATCTTTACAGCACAAGTTATTTTGTGTGAAGCTTCTTTAGGCGCGTTGAGCACTTTTTAGGTGAACAAAAATCATGGAACTTCGTCATCGTCACCTAACGCTCGAACGCAAGACATCAACGCGAGAATCAAAAAGTTACTTAACGAAAGACATCAACGCAAGAATCAAAAAGTTACTTAGTTTTCACTTCTATCGGTTTATTTTTATTTTTGCAAGAAATATAATTTTACCTTTTTATCGAATAAGTACAAAAAAGACGTGTGGCGCTCGGGGACTGCCCCGGCGAAGCTATTGCATAGCATTTTTTATCAACTTACGCAATTGTAAAATATGAACCCGAATACAAGAAATAGCAATGATGACATTGACAGGAACTGTTATTCACATTTATAGTTTTTAAAACTTGACACAACGTAATGGGAACATCAAACTAATAAAAAGGTTTTAATTTAACTATTAATAGTCAAGGATCATTCGTCTAAGTAAATTTGAACTTTATTGTCAAACAGTTAAACATAATTTTCAATACAACACTCTCGTATCATTCGTCTAAGTAAATTTGAACTTTGCTGTCAAACAGTTAAACATAATTTTCAATACAACACTCTCGTATCATTCGTTTAAGTAAATTTGTACTTTGTTGTCAAGCAGTTAAACATAATTTTCAACACAAAACACTCTTTTCTTAGGTAGTATTTTCGTTACGAAATTTCTGGATTAGGTCTCCACGCTCAAGGCCCGCGATAGAAGCTATGCAATAGCTTAAAAAAAATGGTGATTACTTTTGTTAAATCGTCAGTGAATCCTCCCCATTACGGGTCGGCATCATTGTATAACATTATATGCGACGATCCTTCAAAGAACATGCAAATGCGTGTAGGTACATAATACACTGTCCAAACTAAATCAGATAACAATACAGGTTGCAACCATTGTGAATTACTGAACCGATAAGATAATGGTTGATACATCACTATCAAGCAGGGGTCACATCATTGGATTATGAATGTGTAAACCATCTCCATTCTGATAAATATTGATAAATAAATCCTTGTTCAATAAAATGGCTTATTTATTTTGTGAATTGAATTTCGATAAAAGTACTTAATAACTTTGATGAGTCACATTTTAGGAGTGGTACCCATTTGTATCGTCATTTTTAATAAGTTACTGGAAAATACCAGATTTAATAATATCATTATGTATTATTTAATATGGAATTCCATTCATTTGACTAATATCTCACAGGAATATGAATCACTGCTAAATTCGCGGATTAATTCAATTTCTCCGTAAAAAAATACTTGGAACTATAAAAGGTTAAATCCTGGCGTAATGAAAAACATCGAACATATACCGACAACAGCTGTTGACCAGACAATTGCTTTTCACGAAAACCATTTAACCCTTCAGCGTCAAACCAGCAAATTCCCCCTGCAAGTATGAAATCCCACAGAACTGGACGTAAATTATCTCCGAGTGCACTATCTGAAACCGCAAACCACAAAACAAGGATACCACATTTATTTACATGTTTTGTGCCACCAATACCTTCACAATCATGATTTAATAATAGCACAAATGGATTAAGCCTGTATACGGTAGCACAAACGTACAGACAGGCGTTAATAATGAAATTGTTCTATCGATCTGGTCATTGTTTGGTCTGTAAATAATCGTTTGTGAAATTAGCATTGCTGTAACTGTAATGGTAGTTGTTGATACTGATTTGTTTGATGTCATAATAGGATTGCGCGATGTATCTGAGTCTGATTTTATGTTTGGACTGGACTCAATTGGGAATACGGTGTGGGCGGAATGGTTGAGGAATTTGTTGTATCTGTAATGTTTGGTTCAGAACCGGATAGAATAATGAATCTTTTTAATAGATAAACCACAAAAGTGTACATAAACCTGCAATTATTACAAAACATAAAGCAATCAATCTACCTAGCTTTTTCCCAACCATGTTGGGGTCCGCTTCCAGTCTAACCGGATGCCAATATTTTACATAGAGCGACTGTGTATCTAACCTCCACAACCCAATTATTGAGTAACACGATACCCCATGGTCGAATGACAGCCGGGACCAACAGCTTAACGTACTTTCCGAGGCACGGACGAGTCTCGATAGGTATCGGATGGTCACCCATCTATGAACCGACCGCAACAAGCGTAGCTTAACCTTCGATCGACCCGTGCGGCTGTTATTATGAAACCACGAGCCCCTCAAAACATAAACCATTGAAAGGAAAAGTACAGCTGAAACATAGAACAAATATTCAGACTAAAATGGGTGTTAGGTATTATAATGATAATAATTTATTATTGGATTAACGTACAAATTATTATTGCACATAACTCGTGATTAATTCTGGTATCGTAATTTTGATAGTAAGTCATGACGTTAAACAAAATCGTATCATTTGATGGATTAAAGATAATCTAAAATGATTTGTCATTACTAAACAAATATGAATGATATGGAATATTCGATCACAAAGCATGAATATGTACGAATATTGGTTATCTCTTACGGAGTAAAAGTTAAATGTATTTTCCCTGAACTGAATGAAACCACGTTTCGATGCGTTGTTTTTCTTTACTCTCTACACGAACGTGAAAGCAATCACGGTTGCAGTTTTAGGAGTAGCATACAATCCTAAAATCAAATAAGCATCAGTATGATTCTATTGAAACTACAAATATCTTATTTTTGTTCTGTAGTTTTTGTTGCTTTGGAATTCCACTAGCAATCTTTCTAACTAGATATAACCACTATAGGTATTCTATCATGGCCACACCCAAAAACCGGACCAAACCAAATAGTTTAAAAAAAAAGCAATATTTTTCATGTTGTTTTAGAAGTGATTGAAAATTTGATAGTAGATATTTGTGTGAGCCCATAAACCAGCATGGACCAGTGTGGTAGGGCCAAAGACCAGCTATCTAATTACACAACACATTTTCGTAAACGATTCCGACTAATCTGTTTCATTTTGACAGTTCAACAATATTCATTGCGTTATTTACGTTATTGAGCAGATTCTTTTTACGAACTTATGAGGCAATGGATTAGCAATCTGATTCAAAACGATTCAAATTCCGATTGATCGTGTATTACATAATTAGGGTACGGGTTAGCGATCATTCCATTGTATATATACTTTGTCTTTTCCAGTGTCTATTCGCATAGATAAACCGACCGTTTGACAATTCAAAAGTGCCTATAATTGGTTTATTTGAAATAAATGCTTTGAGTTTGAGTTCTACTACCACATAGCATTTTACTCTTTCTGAGTGAGTAGAAACTGTTTAATTAGGTAAATGGAGTATATAATTAATGTAATATAGATTGATTCCAAATTAATTAAACTATTGAAGAAATATGAATAATTTATGAAGAAAAATAAAACATGACTAATATCGTATCGTTATTTATACAACGTTTAACGATAACTAATTCAATAACATCACTAAATCCTAATAACGACATCCGGAAAAATAGCACAAAAATCTATGACAAAAAAAACTCATGCTTTATTCATGTCCATACTCACACAAATATAGGAAAAAGGAGTCATGTCCAAAGGGTAACAAGTTGAAACAACTTTAATTTCCGGTAAATTAACATTTCGACAATGTTCGGAGACAGGAAGCGAGACGTGCCCTTTGAATTAATGCGAGCCCTTTAGCGATGGAATGTTTAAACCTTTTTCGGTTGTTGCTGATTTTGTATGGAGTGTGATAGCTACTGTTCTTTGGTCTGTCAGTTTGTCTTATGGCTACTTTTGCCTTATAGGTTACTTACTATTAGGTACTGTCTTAAACTATTGTTATCTCATAAAACTAACTGTTGTCTTACACTAACTACTAGTTATGACAAGATAACTACTGGTGTCTTATAACACTACTGTTGTTTTATAATACGTTTGTCATATACTAAGTTTGTCATATACTACGTTTGTCTTATACTACGTTTGTCTTATACTACGTCTGTCTTATACTACGTTTGTCTTACACTACTGTTATCTTATACTACGTTTGTCTTACACTACTGTTATCTTATACTACTATTGACACAAACTGCTGTTTCTGTTTGTATCCTAACCGAATCACAGAAGTTGCTTTTTCTTCTACTAACTTATTTATTTATTTTTAAACTATCGCAGTCATAAAAGGTACAAAAGCAGACTTAATGCCTTAGACATATTTTCTACCAGTCAACCATAGGTGGTGAAAAGATTAGAGACTTATCAGTAAATGAGGAGTGTACCTACGTCAATAATACTGACCTGTCACATCCTCTTGAGTTATTTTCGACTAGCATGTGCTAAAACAAGATTAGATTTATCAATGATATGAACAAAATCCTTCAGATATTCTCGATAATTTCATCAATAAAATATTAATCTTTCTGTAAAATTACATAATTCTATTTTTATTTAAATGGTTGCTCAAGCGTAAACGCTAAATAATGTCATTAGCATCACTGGCTAAGGCTGATTGTGTGATATTCCGCTTATCTACCGGAATCTTTTACGTAGCTAAAATGGTTAGTAACAGCGACTGATAAATTCGATAATCACTTTTGCCTCCAAATTGGCCTTGAGATAAAATTTTGTTACATCATTCTGTCTACACATACAGGATTCAAACGTTAATCAAAACCGACAATCTTGTTCAACCCTTTAACTACTCCGAATCATTCCTTTGTAGCATCTAAAACAAAAGAACAAAGCCTACAAACTATCAATCCCTGTCAGTCTTTCATTTGCAGGATATCTAAACACAGTCTCAGTTAATCGCGCCGCAGCGAAGCATTCTCAACCGACGATGTCCAGCCCCCTTCGCCACATTGACCACATTCAATCGCTAGCACCCTTCACCCCCAACCTCAGACATCGAGAACCCTTCAGGGAATTCCGAACATCCAAGGATGGTTTTTTAATTCCGCCTGTGTATTGCAGATGCACAATGTAGTGAGTAGATAAGAATGAACTCTTTTGTTGCATTCCCTTGCTACTTGATGGGTATGTGCTTATGTTGTAGTGCGCTTTCATTGTCGGGAGGGAGTGATCTGTCAATATGGGATAGTGTTTTGAAAAAACGTGTCAGTTCTGGAAAATGTTTAGGAGGTTTAGTAAAATAAATAGAAACTGTCTATGAAGCTGAGTGTTATTCGTACTTAATCTAATATTCGGAGCAATACCAAGGAACGCAAGAAAAAATGGAGGGTTCAGTAAACACTACTATTCAAGCTGAAATAAACTCTAATATAAGGTGCCGATATTTTCTTCCTCGAAATATGATTGAATTGATAGGGTTCGCGAGCAAAATGTCCAATAAAATAATCTACGATCATTGTTCAGAAGTCTAGACCTAACTTTTGGGAGAGACTCCGCGAATTCAAGTTAATTCCAGATGGAAATCTTGGACCTTGCCGGACTTCGAATACTTTGGATTCCCTAAAGATTTGCTCCGGGATTGAGCAGAATATTGGAATGAATACTGAATACAGAATACTGAATATTTTCGATATGGTTTGCGTATCGTCGATAAATAGACTTGGAAATTATAAGGAGCTTTTGATAAAATGATGTAATACTCTTATTAGAAAATTTGTTTTCAAATGTGAAGAAGAATAAATAGGGTCTTGACCCAATTTATTTTGAGAAATGGGACCTCTTTATTCACGATTTTTATCGGATTAAATTATGATAATAGAAGACTGATCACCAAAAACAATTAAACAAGATTATCGAAATCGTCCGACTGATAACCAGGGTATGTTATCTGCAACTGTAAGCATAAGTCAATTTATGATTTAGGTATTTATTTATATCGTAGGTATTTACAGTAAGTAGCCAGCGGATTAGTCATTTTGGTTAATGATTTTCAAATATTTTTCTTTACAAAAAGATACGTGTTCGGTGTTACAATACAAACATACTTGAGAATATTTGTACAATATTGTAATTCTTAAACTGAGAAGTATTTCTTCTCTGTTTAAGAAGAGGTACAACGAATTGTCAATGTCTTCAATAATGGCGATTTCAGACAGTTAATAACAGGTTTCGATTTTTTTCGATACGAGATTTATTATTCACCTATAAATAAAATATTACATTTAAAAGCTGTCACCACGCATGGAAGGTAACTTCCAAAATGAAGCTTTACTCATTATCATTTAAATATAGCGATTGAATGTAAATAATAAGTGCGAATTCAACGTGCTGTTGATTTTATTTTCGTCATGTCGTTTCAATTGCTTCATTTTTAGCATTTTATTTTTATATTCAGCGTTTTGTTCTTGTTTGTAGATACTAATGCAT
The DNA here is from genome assembly GCA_948150665.1 of Conistra vaccinii. Taxonomy (NCBI): domain Eukaryota; kingdom Metazoa; phylum Arthropoda; class Insecta; order Lepidoptera; family Noctuidae; genus Conistra; species Conistra vaccinii. The sequence continues at coordinate 10,921,312 of OX411334.1, read as the reverse complement.
TTTGCAGTCTGTATCTCGAACTATTTTAGGCACTTGATGGGTATGTGAACTGAATAGGGTTTAATATTTGGAGTAAGTTGTTTAATGCGGCGTTGTAGCACAACCTGGGAGAGACCTCTACAACACTCGTATCCATTGTCATTTCTATGGCCAACAGTGGACTGCGATAATCTTAAGGGATGCGGGACGGGCAACAAATTATTTAAGAAACAAAATATTTTCTTTTATAATTATGGCGCGATGCGGTGTGGCCGTGGAATCTGTCTTTTTTTCTCAATATTTTAAGGTGCCAATTTAACGGGAAAGCACACCTACCACCAACATAAAGAATAACAAAAAGAACTAAGTATAAGTGGCATCAAGACGTAATATATCACCACCATTTACTCCAGTTTACCCCAACACTTAGTCGAAGGAAAAAAATCTCGCGATAAAACTGTGATAAATTATCTCTATGATAGCATCGACTTAAAGTATGGTGGCTTTATATTTCCCATAAACATTCGCGAGGGCTGCCATAAGTGTGTATGAATAGTGTTTTCTGAAGTTGTTGAAGTAAATTCTATAAATAGCTTAGAAAATACGTTCCAAAAAATACGCTAGAAAGTCCCTTCTAGTTTTTTTACATCAGTGAGTGTGCAAAGCCCAGAAGCACAGACTTTACCTCTGGTCTAAACCAAAGGGAATAGAAAAAGAGAAAATGCACAGCACGCGTAGCATCACAACTATAGAAACGGGTTTTCTATGGGTTTTGTCATCGGAAGAATAGACAAAATGACAGATTGTGATTGTTTTAAATCTGTCATTTTGTCTTTTTTGAAGTGAAAACTTCTTTAGCGGCATTGTGCACTTTTTTTGGGATGGCAAAAAAATTTAAACTCGCGTCAGAACGTGACCGTAAGATCCGTTGCCTAGCAACCGACAAAGTAAATATAAAAAAATACACATAAACTTCACGTAATAAATGCTCTAGATGATGGTGAAAACTGCATCAAAAGCCATTGTATAGTTTAGAAGATCTAAGCGGTCACACAAACAGACACAAAAATCTGCTTTATTTTGTACTATACTAGTTGACCCAACAGACGTCGACGTTGTTCTGTACAATTTTCAATAATTAATTCAATAATCCCATAGAAAAAAATGACGTTCAGTTCAGTTTGTTCAAGTTTTCCCGAATTTGATCATTTCCCGGGAACCATTCCAATTTTTCTTTGTATAAAAACCTAATTCGGTCTATTACGAACATCGTAAGCCTAACTCATATTATAAATGCGAAAATGAGTTTGTTAGTTAGTTTGTTACGCATTCACACTAAAACGGCTGAATGGATTTGAATGAAATTTGGCTAATGGGTTGACATGACCTATAAAAGGACATAGGCTACATTACATCTTGGATTGCAGATGGAGTCGCGGGCAACAGCTAGGTTTAAAATAAAAAATAGCCAAATTGGTCCAGCCGAGCTGGATGGTTTTCAAGTGATTTTTATTTATAAAGATTACCAACTTTATATTGATTGGTAACGACTGTGATGAGATTACTGACGTAAAAAGAAAATGGCGGCATGAAACTTTCAGTCAACATGAACAGACCATTAGTAGCTAACTTTACTAAGAGCATAATAAATTAGATTACCTACATAAATATGAAACTTTATATTATACGTAAACCTGTGATTTTCTACGACAAAAATAATGAATTTCGTTGACCGAAAATCTCTTACTTCATCCTAGTATTTTATTGGCTTTTCGCCAGAGTCACTTTGCATAATGGAACTGGTCGCGCGTTAATTAGTAAGTGCAGCATCAGCTTTTTTATCTACAACGCGGGTTTCTTTTTAAAATATTTTACGAATATTACACGAATTTTTAATTTTCGTGATTGTTTTAAAATATTTAATTAAATATCTTGATCCCGACTCTTATGGTTTCTGAGAGAGAATTGGGTGAGCCCTATCTATTCTACGATATTAAAAATAGATAAAAACGAACGCCTTTTGTCATAATTTGTTTGGATGTAGGTTCTGACTTTACCTACTATTTTATTTTACTGCGATTTTTATAGTTATTAATTGATTTTAGATTCCTCTGTTTCAATGTTTTTCTCAGAGTAGTCGGTTATGAAAACCGACCATTGTAAAATATTATGTTTTTTTTTTGACGTTTAAAAGTATTTTTAAAACCAATTTACAGCAATAGAATATCATTTTATCATTTCCTTTTGTAAAAAAGTGATCTCGGAGAGCTCTGCACAATGCTATGAACACTATGCAGAGCTCCAAACGCACTCTATATGTAACACTTTCACCAAAAATCACGAAATTAAACTTTTCCCTTCCCATACTTATCTACCTCCATAGCACCCCTACCCATACCATGCAAGTACTCATGTTGCATGCATTCATCAACTCGTAGGGCTATCGGCGCAAGAACTGATTTATAAAACGTCAGAAAAACCTCAACGCCCATTTGTATGGCGTTATAAATGGAGGTAAAGAACGCCTGTTATGATACATGCGGTCATCCGTATGGGGTAGATAATGAATAGATAGTAATGTATATGTTGGTGAATAAGTATAGATACGAATAATTTAAGGATGTGGTTATTGCGGTTATTGTGATACCTACTTGAATTGATAAATCGTGATTACATGTTTGGTTATATCGTCTTTTTTTTTCCATGCAACTCTAATCCAGGTTATGTTGTACCCATGTGCCAAATTTCATCCAAATCCATTCAGCCGTTTTTGCGTGAAAACGTAACAAACAAACTCACTTCCTCATAAACAATTTTTCTTTCTTCTTTTTCTTTCTTTCTTTTCTTTCTCATTTTATAATATTACTAGCTGCGCCCCGCGGTTTCACCCACATAAGTCTCGATTCCGTGGGAATATCTGGATAAAAAGTATCCTATGTCGTGATCCAGGTCATGGTCTACCCATTTTCCAAATGTCATCCAAATCTATTCAGCCGTTTTAGCGTTAAAGCGTTACAAACAAACTCACTTTCGCATTTATAACATTAACTAGCTTTTGCCCGCGGCTTCGCCCGCGTGGATGTCGAAACATATCCAACGGGAACGTAATCCCGATAACCTGCAGGTTAATTCAGGTTATAAACTATCTGTGTGCCAAATATCATCCAAATCCTTTCATCTGTTTTTGTGCAAACCGGAATATACATACAAACAAACAGACCAAAATTCTTAAAACTATATTTTCGGCATCAGACTGGAATATTCAATGTAAGGTTTGACTTCGTTACTATTTTATTTTACTTCGTCTGCGTAGAGTATAAATTCTTTTTTTCTAGATAATTATGAGTTATTAAAACTTATTTGCAAAAAAATAAACGAACGAAAAAAAAACTGAAATGCGAAAAATAAAGAATAACCTTTTAGTGACGACAAATTTGATGATCCTTTAATTATTTTTATTTTTTGGTTGGTAAATCATCAAATGACTTCTCCCGCTCTGGTCGAAGCGGAAAGGCGTATCAGACTCTTACTATCTTAAACCCACCCGTGTTCCTACACTTGCCTGTACGTTGCCAGGGGCCACGGTCTCCCCTTAGGACTTCCCGCAACTCAAACTCAAACTCAAACTCTTTATTGCATTCATGTGTATGACGGCGTCGCTATTGTAAACAGCACGTGCAACGGGCTGAGCGGCGCAGCTGCGCAGTGGAATGCGTAAACAAGGCCTCGCCTACTTTCCCTACTACTCGAGCCGCTTTACATAAACGAGCGCGCAGCGAGGAGGGGATCATTCTTGTCGCAGGCTCGGCCCGGTGCACATGTTGTAGCGTTTAGATACTGAATTAATTGTTTAAGGATTAGCTCGTGGCCGATCCACTGACGCTTGCCCACGCGAGTAAAGTTTTTCCGCGCGGACCGCTCAATTTTAATTCGTCTCTCTCTGTGTGTGTATAGGACACCGTCGGGTACCTGTACCTACACAGGGGGAGTCGCCCCGGGCTGCTCGGCGTGCATTCGCCGCCGCGGTCGCGGAGGCCACGCACAAATATGTCTAAACCCGGCTCGCGTGCCTCGTTGGGCCGCGATGCCGGGTCACCTGAAGGCCGACCGGTGTTGGACCGGACGACGTCGCTGCCAAATATTGGCGACGCGTCGTCCGGTGCACCATCCGCCGGACCCCCTAAAATGAAAAAGGGGAAGAAAGCTGCCGCAAGCAGAAAAGGGGAAGCGAGTGCCGCCGTTGCTACCGGCCCACCGACGTCATCGGCGCCTGCGCGCGTTGCGCCCACGCCGTCGTCGAGCCGGCCGCATGCGGTATCCGTTCGCCCACCCGCGTTCCGCCCGGTGCCGATTCAGGCCCCGGGGCCAGCCGCGAACCCGAGTCGCGCGCCGCAAGCGCGCGCCCAAGCGCCACCCGTGCGCGCACCCGCGCCCGGACCCACAGCCGCGTCTAATGTGCGTTCCGCCGTACCGCACGACTACCCCGCGCTACCCACACCGCGCGCACCCGTACCGACGGCACGCGCGCGTGCTCCGCCTACGCGTACCGCTGCTCCGCCGCCGCGTTTCGTGTCGCCGACCGCGCCTGCGGCGAAAGTGATGCAAACAGTGCCGCCAGTGGAGTCCCAGCCCAAGAAGACAGCCGCTCCGCGCCCCGCCATCCCCGGCCCCCGCTTCCCGCTGGGTGGGCCGGCGAAAGCTGAGCAGGAGCGTCCTGTAAGTGCTGGCTCTTTTTATAAGACAACACCGTCGACGTCACTGGTGCCCGCCTCGCCGGCACCACCACGAACGTCCGCCTGCGACTCGCCCGCCATGCTGTCGGCATGCTCCTCACGTGTGGGGTCGAGCATGTCGCTGACATCTGTGGGCTCGGCCGCGTCGTCCGGTCGTGGAGACATGTCCCCGGACATGATTCAACGATCCGGTACGCGACCCACCGCAGGCGGAGCTGCCATCGGGCCGATGTCGCCTGCATCACCAACACCGTCGCTGGGCTTCAACTTCGAGTTCGAGCTCGAAACCAGAGCCCAGCGGCGCAGGAGAAGCTCAGGCGAGACCGCGTCGGAGGAGGCGAAGCGCTACTGCCTTGACCCGCCGCGGCCACAGCGCGATAGCGCGCCGCGAGGTCGAGGCACACCGCAGTCGCCTACTTTTTCTGACGCGGTCCGCCGTACACCGCCACAGTCACCGACTCCATCACCACCTAAAGTGACACCCGGGAGGGCGAATAAATCCCCCCCCCCCCCCTATTAGTACAAACCCCCCTTCTGCTACCGTCCAGCCGACAAACGCGACGACGACGAAACAACAGAAGGGATTCAAAAAGCCGAGGTACCCGCCGCTGGTAGTCGAGACGCTGCCCAACTGGGCAATGCATTTCCGGGCCATCAGTGCCAAGCTGGGCCGGCCTCCGCATGCCCGTCCCTTCGGGTCCGGGGTTAGGTTTAACCCCGAGACCGAGGACGAGTACAGGCTGGTACAGAGGTACCTGACAGGCCTGGAAAAAGATAGCGGCGTTTCGTGGTTCGCTTATTCACTACCAGCGGAACGCAACTTAAAGATCGCCATACGGGGCCTACCGGCGGATACGGACCCGAAGGAGATCGAGGAGGAACTCCGGGCGTTGGGATACCAGCCGGAGTACGTGCGTCACATCAAGGGCGCACAAGGACGACCCGGCTGCGTGTTCCACGCGATACTTAAGAAAACCCCGGACGTCAGACAGATTTATGACACCACCGTGTTTATGTTCATGCGTGGTGTCAAAATCGAGGCTTGGCGTGGAAAACGTGGGCCCGCTCAGTGCCACCGGTGTCAGCGATTCAGACACAGCTCGCACCAGTGTCACCGACCGCTCGCTTGTGTGCGATGCGGAGGCGAGCACGCGGCACGTGACTGCCCGCGCCCGCGGGAGGAGCCGGCCACCTGCGTCAATTGCGGTGGCCCGCACCCCGCGAGCAACATCAAGTGCCCCGTATTCGAGCGAGAAACTCGAAACAAGCGGGCGGGGACCGTCGCCATTACGGCCACCAGCCGTCAAATGGCCAGGCCGCAACCACAAGCGGCCATGATAGAGGCACAAGGGCCGACGCCCATGGCGACGGCCAACGAGCCCACTCAGAGGACCCAAGCCTCCTCCTCCGGGCGGAGGAAGAGGAAAAGGAAGCGCGGGAAGAAGGGGGGGAAGAACCCCCCTGACCCCCCGGCGACACAGGAAGATATCCCTACGGCCGCCCCTGCCTTAAAAATAGCGCAGGTTGCACCGAAGGAGGCACCTACGACACTAGCAAGCGAACCTACTAGTAGCGACAATACGTCGCAGCGGAACAAGGTGAAAACTAGTAGGTTCGCCAAAAATCCGCAACACAGTGCTGCCACTGTCGCGGCCATGGTGAAGGGACCGCGACCAATCACAGAGCAGGGAAAGTTCCCTGTCTCGAAGAGTGGTGGCGCTGTCGTCGCCCCTTCGCGCGAAGTTACAACGGCATGTAACACCGAAACAGCTAAGAAAGAGTTCACAACCTGCGCTATTAAGCTCCTAATGGAGTTGATAAGAGCAATAAGGCAGGGCCGAGACATCGAGACGGTCATCCTCGATGGTCTGGCCACATTATTGTCGCTCTGTGATGGCTAGACCATTGAGGATTCTACACTGGAATTCTCGCGGCCTTAGGGATAAGGTCGCCCCCCTCCGCCATCTCCTTCGCGATCAAAACATCGACGTGGCGCTAATCAGCGAGACACACCTGGGACCCGAAGATAGGGTTAGGTTCCCAGGCTATCATGTCTATCGGAAGGACGAAAGGTCGGCTCTTCACACCCGGTACCGTGGTCTGGCGGTACTAGTGAGGCGAAGAGTCGTCCATCAAGAGCTCCCCTTGCCGTCGCTCGGCTCGTTTTACGCGCTGGGTGTGCAACTACTTGTTGCCGGCGAGGACGTCAACGTCTATGCGTGCTATAAGCCGCCCGCGAATCGTCTTGATATGACTGAGTTGCGGGCGCTTATTAGCGCGCAGGACGTCAACGCAGCTATCCTTGCCGGCGACTTAAACTGTAAGCACCCGGCGTGGAATTCGAGTAACACGAATACCGAGGGGAGGCGGCTCTTCGCGGACGCGGAAGCCTTCGGGTACACGGTGTCCGGCCCCGAGACGCCTACCCATTACCCAGACGCGGCCAGTTACATGCCGGACGTACTGGACATCGTGGTCCACAGAGGGCTACGCTGCCAGACCACCCAACATGTCATAGACGACGAGTTACAGTCGGATCATCAACCTGTACTCGTCGTCCTAGCGGGACAGCCGACCCAACTGAAACCATTAGCGCCACGTCGATTAATTGATTGGACGGCGTTCACAGAGAAGTTGGAGACCACCACGCCGACTCGGCCTATCGTCTCCTCCGCTGATGTGGAACAAGCGGCGGATGACGTCACTGCTTGCATTCAAAGCGCCCTAGAAACGGCGACGACGATACAGCCGCAAGGGAGAGGGCTACTGCCGCCCTTGCCGGCTCGTATTAGTGCGATGATCGCCGAGAAGAGGCGCCTTCGCAAGCAGTGGCAACAGTTAAGATGCCCCACTCTAAAGACGGAACTCAACCGTCTCGCGGAGAAGGTTAAGGCCGAGTTACAGGCCCATACCGCCGCGGGCTGGGAGGAACGAATAGACGCCACTGTAGACAGTTGGCCGTCTGTACACCGTCTCTGCCGCCAACTGACGAACACCCCAGCCCCGGTGCGCCCTCTACTCAATAGCGACGGGGCGCTTAAGTATAAAGCGGAGGACCGGGCGGAGGTCTTCGCCGAGCACCTGGAGCGTCAGTTTCGCCCGAACCCGACCAGCGACATCGAGCATGTCGCGGCGGTCGAGCAACACCTAGGAGACTACTTCGCAACGCCGATAGCTCCCGAGGAGAACCCTATTTTCTTCTCGCCTGGCGCAGTTAGACGCGCCATCCTAAGGACGAAGCCTAGGAAGGCCCCCGGGGCCGACGGTATCACCAATACAGCGCTGCGCCATCTGCCGTTCCGTTCGGTAGCGGCGCTGGCGCGCCTGTTTACGGCGATACTGCGCACGGGGGTCTTTCCCACCTCGTGGAAGGAGGGGCGCGTCATAATGCTGCCCAAGGCGGGGAAGAACGTAGCGAAGCCGGAGAGCTATCGGCCGATCACACTTCTGCCGACAGTCTCCAAGGTGTTCGAAGTGCTCCTGCTGCGACACCTCCTACAACATATTGTTCCGCGCCCAGAGCAATTTGGGTTCCGGGCGGAACATAGCACGACGCTTCAGTTGTCTAGGGTACTGCACCAGTTGACAACTGCTCTCAACAAGAAGGAATACTCGGTTGCAGTATTCCTGGACATGGAGAAGGCCTTCGACCGTGTGTGGCACGAGGGCCTAATATACAAGTTGGCCACGTCCGACGCGCCCCGTCGCGTTGTAAGGGTGGTCTCCTCTTTTCTGTCCCACAGGACCTTCAAGGTGGTGGTCGACGGGGCGCTATCCGGCGCCCGCCCGATACTGGCTGGCGTGCCGCAAGGCAGCTGCGTATCGCCGGCGTGTTACTCACGTTACACCGACGACATTCCCACCACTCCAGATGCGACGCTCGCGCTGTATGCCGACGACGCCGCGTACATCACTACATCGCTCAATGCGAAGTACGCGGCTGTCAAGATGCAGCGCGCCCTCGATCTTCTCCCCGACTGGCTGTCTAAGTGGCGGCTTTCGGTTAACGTGGGTAAAACGCAGGCGATTATCACCGGATTCGCCCCGCTCCCACCACCCTTGAAGCTACATGGAGTCGACGTCGATTGGTCGCCCCAGGTCAAGTACTTGGGTGTGACCATCGACCGCCGCCTCACGATGGGGCCCCATGTCCGTAAGGTCGCCGCGCAGGGTAAGGTCGCCCGCAACCTCCTCAGGCCCGTGCTCAAGTCCCGCATCCCGACGCGTGTCAAGCTGGGGATATATAAAGCATACATCCGCCCGGTACTGACATACGCCGCCCCAGCTTGGTTCGCCCTCACGTGCGAGTCGAGCCGCAAGCTGCTCCGCACGCAACAAAACCAAGCGTTGCGGACCATTGTAGACGCTCCTCGTTTCGTGAGGAACGATGTCATCACCCGGGATCTCGGGATCGAGAGCCTGGATGAATTTGTGAGGCGACTCGCTAAGTCGATGTTCGCGCGTGCCGACGCTTCTGCCTGGCCCCATGTCAAGCAGATAGCGCCATTGCACGCGCGCCCGCCTGACGCGAGACCCACGCCCCGCGACCTGGTAGCGGACAACTGACCCCATCGCACCGGATTGACGCCTCGAGTTAGCTGTACCCAGGTTACACGCAGCTGACTCGATATAATAAAACTCTACAGATGTACACATACATCTGTTGCACGACGTGTACTAGGTTAATATAGGCATGTCGTGCAACTGAATTACAGACATTCACTAACTACACAGACGCCTATACACAACACACGCTGACGCAGCGCGGGCCGCGACGCGTGTCTACACTGGGTGGCGTTACACTACATAACTAGCCACCCATACATACATTACTGCTTACCCCTCGAATCGCTAACGGCTAGCTCTGTGAACGAGGAGAGGGACGCTTCATTTCGTCCTGTAGGTGCGTCAAGTCGGCACCCTAGTCGCTGGTCTGCCTCGTTGGGCTTCCCCCAGGGAACTGGGGGTTTCACCTGATGCGGTAAGACCGCCTGGGTGTCCGTGAAGATCGACGCCGTCGTTATAACGGCGTCGCGACGCCTCTACAGATACATTCAATGCAACCATTTACACAGATGCACATTGCGTGCATCACTTCCGCAGGCGTTTAGCCAAATCTTATGAGGGGCCCATATTGATGGGTCACCGTGACGCATCCGCGGGCGAGGGGCGAAGCCCTGACCCCGCTCGCCACGCCCCCTTGCGGGGGCGTCGCGACATCTCAAGATTCTGAATTAATTGTAGTCTGAATTAGAATAAAATCGTTGGAAATATAATTTGAATTAGTGTGTTAAATAAGCTATGGGAATAAAAGATGATTTCTGCTATATTCCTTACTTTCATTTAAGATGTCGGACCCTCTGCCTTCATCAGAAGTGGGATCGGATTCACCGTCCACTAATGATAGCAACAGTAATTTAATAATCTGATATTGTTAATTGGCGTGCACTCAGTGAAACGATAGTTATTGAGAAAAAGAAATAAGAGGGTGTAGACTTCATTGTGACGTAGGAGCTCGTGGCTAAGTGATAACGGGCGCACGGGTCGAGCCATCACGTTGGGCTGCGCTTGCCGGGATTTCCGTGGATGGGTGACCATCATTACGTGCCGAAATTCCTCCGTGTCTCGGAAAGCGGGTTAAGCTGCTGGTCCCGATGCAGTCGTGGATCTTTGACGGTCTTCGGAAGCCCGAAGGTCTGACAACCAGTCTTACCAATGGGTTTCGTACTGCCCGGTTGCCGAGTTGTGGAGATCAGATGGGCGGTCGCTCCGTGTAAGTTAGCAGGGATATCGCCTGCCCCGAGCGCTGGATGAAGGAAAACTCAACACCGAGCACCAAGCAAACGGAACTGTACTTCAGAGCAGCTCGTGGAATATAAGTGGGACAGATAAGTGATACAGATTAGCTTATTATATTTGACTCTGGATCAGAATGTAGCTTTTAAAACATAGTAATTGAAATCTCCTTAGGTTAGCAATTTCATGAACAAAATTAAATGATCCTAAAGAGTATAGTTGACACCTATAAATAATACTATACCATACCAAGTAAAGAAGCGTGCCCATTACAACTTAAACGTCCAACCATGGTACACTTGCTTGAGACAATTCACGTTGTATTCCCGGATGAATTTGGAATTTGGTCGTGATATTTTAGAATACGGAATTTCAGTAATTATAAGTTACAGAATTGAATGATTTAGCTACATACGTTCGTAAATTTATACCCAGTCATGGGGTCTTAATTCGAACAAATTATAATTAGTCTTGAAAAAAGATCATAGATGGCAGCATAGGTAACAGTTATGAAATTAAGTCACTAAAAAGCGATAAACGGAAGATTTTGGCTGAAGTATGATTAGTAAAAATCAAAACTTCCTTTTTTAATGCCGATTTATCTTTTGTAACTCATAAATCTCGTATTTTCAAAAAAAAAAAAGATAAAACCTTTAGGTTTCTAGGGCTCTTTGCAATAGATGGCGTTTTACTCAATTTGTCATAACTGTACCACATTTACGCTGTAGCTAGTCAATAGCCCGACTTAGGGAGGTGTCATTTCTTTGTATGGGATTGGGTATCTGTACGTAGTATTATATTATCTGCGACCCAGTTAAAAAAGAAACTTAATGATACCGTTATTACTTGGCACCACAGGTGATCATGTTGGCTTAATACATTTTGGTGGTTGCGTTAGTACGCTGTGCCCGTTTAAGGTAAACGCGTTTCTAACGTAAGGGTGATCATTCTTATAATTGCTTTGATAAAATCGATATTCTTCTTAGCGTATCAATGGCAAATATAATTTAAATTTCCTGTGGAGAACTCCGCAATGCTAACACCATTCTCTGATGCAGATATAAGGGGCGCAAGATGAAAGGTGTGCCATGGTATGCGGGGAGACGCCACTTATACATTGAAGATTGGAACCAACCGAGAAACCCCATCTATGGAGCGCCGACCATCTATGGTCTCTACTGCGGCCGACCTGAGTGCGGAAACTGTTTAAAGTTTTCCAAGACGGCCACGGCAACGTGTGACCAGGTCAAGGTTCAATCTCCTTTGAGTCAATGACTTAGCAACTTAAAGTTAGAATAGTCAGGTGGTTACAAACGCTGTACAATTTTGTTTCTGCTAAAAACAATTAAAATCCAGTTCATTTGTTTGGCGCGCCGAAACGAATAATTTCTAATCGTGGGAAAGCTGAATTATCATATTTCATTCGAGACCACCGTTTAAAAAAATTACCGAAACGAGTTGCGATATATTGATGGAACTAATAAGATCTATAAATATTCTCACATAAAATAACGTAAAGTACCTCATGGTCCAAATGTTCTGGTAGATAAATATCGTGAAAAAATATGATGACGTGACGGCGGGTAGTAATGATGATGATATCCATGTTCACGAAACAAGTCACGAGATAATACCAAATCAGAAATAAAAAAAACACAATCCTAACAGTAATGTAACTTTGGCAAACAGTGATACCATTGCCTGTGAATAGTGATACTATATCAATTAAAAGTAGTACAATGTCTGCTGACTCACGTACCTTAATAACTATCAGTGAAAATACGAAACATCTTAAGTCACGTTCTGTATCGACAGTCTCTCAACTCAGATTCAAATGTTATTTTTACTAAAGCAGTCACAATAATTAGCAAAAGAAGTGACCCTGTAAAGTCGGTAATGACTGGTCCAAGAGGTAATAGTTTTGCAGGGTTTTTAAGTGATAAATGAAAAAAAGAAAAAGAAAGATAAGATAAGTTCTGAAGGCTCAATAACGAGCGGTCCAGAATTAGTAGCCCATTCTGAAGGGGTAAACCGGACCAGATGGCTAAAGTCCTGAAGGCTCAATAATGAGTGGACCAGTATTAGTAGCAAACTCTGAAGGGGTGAACCGGACCAGATTGCTAAAGTCATGAAGGCTCAATTAGGAGCGGTCCAGTATTAGTAGCAAACTCTGAAGGGGTGAACCGGACCAGATTGCTAAAGTCATGAAGGCTCAATTACGAGCGGTCCAGAATTATAAGCAAACTCTCAAGGGATGAATTGATAGTCAGGATGAACGAACATTAATAATATCGTTCTGTTCTTTTAGATACTGTTTGATGAGACTCCGCGCACGAGGACGTCCGCACGTCAGCATGGCCGTGACGGCGTCGCTATTGTAAACAGCACGTGCAACGGGCCGAGCGGCGCAGCTGCGCAGTGGAATGCGTAAACAAGGCCTCGCCTACTTTCCCTACTACTCGAGCCGCTTTACATAAACGAGCGCGCAGCGAGGAGGGGATCATTCTTGTCGCAGGCTCGGCCCGGTGCACATGTTGTAGCGTTTAGATACTGAATTAATTGTAGTCTGAATTAGAATAAAATCGTTGGAAATATAATTTGAATTAGTGTGTTAAATAAGCTATGGGAATAAAAGATGATTTCTGCTATATTCCTTACTTTCATTTAAGATGTCGGACCCTCTGCCTTCATGTACATTTTAGCTGTCACAAGTAATGGTAGGTTCCAACATGAAACCCGGCAGGCATCGGCCCTAGCGGACCCCGTCAATTGTTCTGATATCTCTTTGAAGCGCGCGTGGAACACAACGCACCGTCGACCAGGGCCTGGTCCTTATCGGACGGCGAGCTGCCCTCTTCTCCTGCAGCGGCTAGGGGTGTCAGAGCGCGACACTTGTCTCTCCCTCACGCGCTTTGCCACCTCCTTCATCAGCCTTCTGCGAAGCAGTAATTGCTTCGCAGAAAGAGATGACCCTCAAATAACAAATGATGTGGCGCCAAACAAACAAATTAATGACATAAAGCGTAAAATGTTAGTTTGATGCATCTTCGTTGAATGTGTGTTTGGCGCCGCCGCAAAATTTGTTATTTGAGGATCATCAATTTGTCACTAAAAGGTTATTTACTTAACTTTACGCTTTTCAGTATTTTTTTTTCGTCGGTAAATTTTTTTGTTAATTTTTTTTTATTTTTCGCTTTTGAGTTACCATATGCTTAATGTTTGCCTCAACCTCTGACCGACGATGACAGTCATACCCCTAAGCCGCTAGGTGTAAACTTCTCTAGTTGGTTAATTAAGAGATGCAAGAGCGAGCGAAGCGAGCTCGAAAATTTTAGCCTCCCGCCTGGCATATTAGACTTGCTCAGAGAATGCTGAAGTTGCTGGAAATCATTCAAAACAAAGTAAGAGTCGATAAAAATACCATTATTTATGCGTAGGTACTCGTACTGCTTTTGAAGATTAAAAACTGTGATTATAAAGTAAGCATAATTATCTGTATGAGAGTACAGAGGTACCCTAGCCCCCCCCCCCCTACCTATGGCCCTCAACACGTGAGCAAGCACATAAAATTGGCCGTGGGAGAAATGTCCCTATAAGTGTGGTCAGTCTGTAGGGTACAAATTATCATGCTATTTTCTATGTAGGATGAGCAGTATCGCATTCTGCTCGTATCCTAATCTATATCAATATCGATTCTCTCAGAGAAGGGGATGGAGGGTTCTCCGGGGGAGGGGCCCGTGGCTAAATAATAACATCCGCACAGGTCGATCGATCAGGTTAAGCTACACTTGCTGCGGTTGGTCTGTGGATGGATGAGCATCTTTATACAGAGATCCGTCCGTCCCTCGGAAAGCATGGTCCCGGCTGTCATTCGTGGATCTTTGACAATCGACCAGTCCAACAACCATTCTTACCAAAGGGTATCGTATTACCCAGTAACTGCGTTGTGGAGGTCAGGTAGGCAGTCGGTCCATGTAAAATACTGTAAAAACAGTACACGTGTACTTATATTTATTTTTACTTAAATACAGAATTTAGCAAATGAACAACTTCAATACAAAACTTCATCCCCCTTTTCTGGACCTCGTGGGTCGAAATGAAAAAAAAAACCAACGATTTAGGTTCGTTGTATTAGTTTCCAACAATAAACCGAAATATGCGTGATTTAGAAAAAAATAAAGAACTTTAATTAAAAACAAAATTTCATCCCCCTTTTCACCCCCTTAAGGGTTGAAATTCTAACAACACCGTTGCGATAGCTTCCAACCATAAGCCTAGATCGTGATTTTTTTTAGAAAATTAAGGACTTTCAACTTTATCCCCTGTTTTAACCCTTCGGGGGCGGAATTATCAAAAACGTTGAGATTTGTATTGATTAATTTTCAATTGTCAGCCTAAAATCAAAATTTGAAGATCCTAACTTCAAAACTGACGGACTTTCATACAAACTTTCATCCCCTATTTTTCCCCTTTAGGGGTGGAATTCCCAAAAATCCTTTCTTAGTGGATACTTACTCTTCACAAAGAACACACCCTCCAAGTTTCATGTCTCTAGGACCAGCGGTTTGGGCTGTGTGTTGATATATCAACAGTCAGTCAGTCAGTCAGTCAGTTTCTCCTTTTATACATATAGATAATATATAATATAATAATAATAATAAGATATAAGATTAGTTATGATGCAACTTTGATAAAATTTCGTAGACATAGGTAATATCTGACAAAATTTCAAGTTTTTCAATACGTATTTTAAATTTAAAAAATTGTAGTCGATTTGTACCAACATTTCATGCAGGAAATTCAGTATTTACAACCAAATTCTACGAGTTAGTGGACTTAAATTGTCACAAGCACTACAACCATCTTACTTGGCAGGTGGAACTTTGAATGTAGAGTATATATTATATTTAGACATTCAGTTTTTCTATAACAATCTTTGAGACAATTAAGTATATAAGTCAACTCGGATTCTTATTCTCCCTGATTTTTTTTTACATAAATTGGTTTGAATTAAACATGAATCGATCTCGTAAATAAGTTCCCATTTGTGCCTAAAGAAACGCCTTCAATAAAAATTTCACACGCCTGCTTTTATTCAATACGTATTAAAGGAGCGAATAACAAAAAGAAAAATATAACTTCCCTTTTCGCTTTAGAAAACATCACCTGCGCACGGTTACGTTTTTTTTATTAACCCTGCATATGATGTACCTTTTGCGAACACCCTCTGTTACGCAGCAGACTGTTAACCCTTCGCTGTTTGTCAGCAAACGTGTGTGTAGCGTCGGTGCTTAAAATTAGGGACGTTCAAGGGTTTTATTGTAAACATGGGCTAAACATGTTTTTATTGAAGAGCTTCGCTGAGTTCCTATAAGTATAAAACGCAGATAGCTAAGTATTTGTTTGTTTATCGATTTCGGAAGGCGAAATATTTATGGTAATGAGCCCCATTTCGGGGTTGGGAAAGCTTGCGTGAATATTTCGGGTGCCAAAATATACACTGCAATTGATTTTCGTTTAGTTTAATCTGATTCAATAGACCTCATTATTACAACGTGTTCCTTTTGATATCCTATAACTCTAGGGTATTAATGAGACCATGTCAAAGAATAGCAGACTTTTTTCGTTTTCATTTCGTCAATGTCACGATTATTTGTGGAAAAATCAACCACGTGAAATATGACAACGTCGCATTTTCTTAGCTTTAAATATAAATTAAAGAATTTTTACTCGTACTTATCAATGAAACTTAGATAAACACATTGAGACCTAGGGTCTCGTTATTTTCGAAATTATGTATTTTTGGAACACTTTTTCTAGGACATTTTGTACTATTTTTACTTAGAGTTATTGGACATTAAAAGGAACACGTTGTTTAGTTACGTAATTTTAATAATTGCTTACGTAATTATCAAACAAACATTTACTTGGCGCGAAGCTTTCTAATTCATAATCTTGGCTAAATTAATCCCTGTCAAGTAAGGCAGCGTCTACCTAAATGTTCAATGCCCCGAGGCCATTATTCAGGTACGATTAATTCGCATGATTTACGATCTACGTGGCCGAATTTGCTTCATTTGTTTTCTATTACAAACATTATTTCTAAGTTCTATCAAAAATATACGTTTAAAATTGGAAGGTACTTTAAAAGCTATTCATAAGTTTCAAGTGTAACATCTAAATGATTTATAGTCAAAGAGTAAACAAACAACATGACAACAGTAAGTCAACATTACAATCAGAGCTAAGTATATTGTGCCAAGTTTGTAGAGCCGTAGATTATTGCAGCGGGAAAACAACGAGTTTGCCAACAAAGAAGCCGGGTGTTTGAGCACACTTTGACAAACGCTACGTCATCACCAGTCACATCTGTGGTGCTTACTCTTTGACTACGTTTTTTGATGAATGTGACTGAAGTGTTTTGTGTCATATTCACAGATTCCGTTCCCCGAAAACTCATTTCGAAAAGTTTTCGAACGCTAAGTAGCTCGAACTTTTGAATTGTTCCGAATCGAGTGTTCCAAAGGACCCCGCACAAAATGTTTGGAAAAAGCCGTTCGGCCAATTTGGCTAAAATTTTGGTACAATATAGCCTGTAATATGCTGAGTAAAAGTTTATATAGGCGCAAAAAAAAATAATGGCCTGTTTTTGAGATATAGCCATTTTTATGTTGAAGTCAGGAAGATGATTTTTATGTTATAGTTGC
Organism: Conistra vaccinii; assembly: GCA_948150665.1. NCBI lineage: Eukaryota > Metazoa > Arthropoda > Insecta > Lepidoptera > Noctuidae > Conistra > Conistra vaccinii. The sequence continues at coordinate 10,904,097 of OX411334.1, read as the reverse complement.
TGCTAAAGAATAAACAAAAAGCCATCACATCAATCACAAGATGTTCCAATTCATATTAACTCTTTGTCTGTATACCCTGAAGGGGTAGGCAGAGGTGTAATACACACATTTCGCATAGTAGACAAGTTGTTCGGCCGATTTTACTGAAACTTTGGGATCTTGTATTGAAACTCTTTTTTATTTCCATGGAGTATTTTTATTTGGAGATTTGACAATAAATATACCTACAATATAAAAAAAAACAAAGTCGCTTTTCGTGTCTGTCAGTTTTAACTGTGGCCACAATGGATTTCACCCTCATTTTATAGAATAGCAATATATTTATGAGGGAGTTGTATGTCCTAGGTGTAAAATAACCCATGACATAGCCGTTATCTATACATTCTGTACATCAAACTAAATTATTACTGGGAAACGACTTTTGGTGTGAAACATAGCTGTTTACGGCAGCACGCAATGTAACGTACGCATAACATTATACTATTGGGTAAGGCCACGAAGTATAAGTTAGGTTAAGTAAGTAAGTAAGTTACATTGAAAACTTGGTTTTTGTTCTTTGGCCTTCAATATCTCCGTAACCAGAAGGTTCCCAGGTACGGTCTAGAGCAAAAAAATGTTCACAAGTGTGGGGAGTACAAATGACTGTCGGCTTCGTTTAGCGTCTTTCTTTTCACACCCGTTATAGCACAAAGCACAGCTGGTATCTCGATGTTTTGACATGTTGCCACATCAGCATATTGCACCTGAACGAAGCAGGGGCGGGTTGCTAGTCTGATGTAAAAGTAAAATAATAATAATATAATAATATCCCCACCGTCGTATCTCTCCCTTGCGTTGACGTCGTGGTGGGGCGCGCTCCAAAGTCTAGGTATGTGCCGGTAGAGTTTACTTTGCCGGAGCGGGTTTAAAATGAGGAGCTAGACCAAGAGAGATACAGAAGCCAGCAGGGCCGCATGTGGCGAGCTGTTGGGCAGTAGCGACCCCACGAACCCTATCTCCTGGGAGGAATCTTATTCCTCATCTCTGACTTGCCCTTATTGACCGGCTGGAGTGAACACTGACGAGGAATAGAGCTTCCACCTCATTCTTGCCTTAATAATTTTTGCCTCATTCTTGGCTTGAGTGGAGATTCGCAAGAGCAAACGTGCTCGGAGGAAGGAAGTATTCCAGTAAGTGCTCGTAGGGATCTTGACTATCTTCCGGGCTCTGGGATTGTTCTAAAAGTCGTGGAATACCTCTCCACTCCTCAAGCACTTCAGGATATGTTGCCCCCTTGTCGCTACGTCACTAAGTATGTGTTAGCGATAGTTTTCGGGGGCTCCGCCCCCCAGCTATTTTATCCGTGTACATATAAAACATTGATCAGGCAGGGGCCATAGTCCTTCCATAGTTCCAGGTCACCAGTGATCTTTGTTTCCTTATCGTGCAATAGTCCCGCATCAACCTGGGGTTGTCCTTGGGTGCACTTGCATAGTACATACAGGGACAATAGTCGGTTGCTGCCTCATTTAATTAAAAACGTCTAACGGGCCACGCGCGACTTGGTTTGGCCCGTCATACGCCTTCCAAAGGTTCGGGACCACAGGGTACCAAGAAATGTAAAAGACCCTAAATAATAATATAAATAATACCAGCCTATTACTGTCCCACTGCAGACCAAAGGCCTCTTCTCATACAGAGAAGGCACGAGCATTGATCACCACGCTTGATCAAGACGGGTTGGCGATTTCAGACTTATACAGTGTGTCCGGAAATGGACTAGCGATATTCTAAATACTTAAATATAAACTATTTTAAAGTACAATTACACTCTAGGCTTGGGTCCAATACACTTCCCCGCTATGTGGCAGCCATTTTGTTTTTTTTTACAAAAAATATCATATATCTCAAAGTTTTAGTCATACTGAGATAAAAATAGGCTTATTCGAAAGGCAATAGTATTGTCTACCATCTGCATTACAAAGCAATATGTTCACAATTCCAAAGCTGTTGAAAAAAAATGTGAAAGCCGAAAAAAAAAGAAACATTATGCAATTCAACCAATAATTATTACAAGCCTAGAGTGTAATTGTACTTTAAAATAGTTTATATTTAAGTATTTAGAGTATCGCTAGTCCATGTCCGGACACACTGTATAGCTATAAGTCCAGGTTTCCTCACGATGTTTTACCTTCACCGATATCAGTAATTGGTACTACTGTTCTGTCAGTCGCCATTTTGAGTTCTATTAGTATTGAAACTAAGACCATGTACTCTGTGACTAAGACTGCAAAATTCAGTGCTACCAATCACGTCAAGGGACAAGTTATAATGAACGCACTGTAGTGCATCGATACCCTTAAATATATTATGTCAACACGTCATTCAAGATTCTTTCACGTAATAATTATTTAAAAAGAAAAAACATGATTGTATAACTGGCCAGTATGGTATCTATAAAAGAAGATCATCTACGTAACTGCAACATCTATACATACAATAAAATTGTAACGAGGTCAAAACTGTGCATTCATTAAATAAAGATACAATTGTTTTAAATTATATGTAATAAAGAGTTTTACAGAAAAATGGTCATTATTTAACCTGGTGTTCAAATAAACTTTCAGTACAAGGTTACAGACTATAATTACTTTCCTAAAGTTGAAACTTTGCACGGCCGGACGACTTGTCTACTATGCGAAATGTGTGTGTTACACCTCTGCCTACCCCTTCAGGGTATACAGACAAAGAGTTAATATGAATTGGAACATTTTGAGATTGATATGATGGCTTTTTGTTTATTCTTTAGCAGCAACTATATAACATAAAAATCATCTTCCTGGCTTCAACATAAAAATGGCTATATCTCAAAAACTGGCCATTATTTTTTTTTGCGCCCATATAAACTTTTACTCAGCATATTACAGGCTATATTGTACCAAAATTTTAGCCAAATTGGCCGAACGGCTTTTTCCAAACATTTTGTGCGGGGTCCGGTTTTCTATACGAACAATGCGAGCTGATGCTTGAAGATATTCCTTTCAAAATAACTTGAGTAGGTACCTATTAAAAAGTTAAGCAAAGAATTAAATAAATTCTTCAGTCGATCTTTGTTTTTGGTTGGTAACTAGTGGCTGCTGAGAAATGAATATAAAGATACACGTTCAAACATTAATACTGGATAATTTCGAAAGTGCATTTAAAAACCGAAATACACAGATCGTATGTTGACGCAGCTGTAAGATTATGCATTAAGTTACCATCTAATTAAGAAATAAACTAAATAATTATTAGTATTATAGCCAAACATGTTAAATTTATTACCTAATAACCTTGTTACATAACAAAACAATGTTAAAAAAACAAGTAACAAAGAAAATTATCATTGCTATCAATGATCTGAAAAAGCCTTGAACACTTTCAGTATTAATTAAACACATTCTTTCAATACAGTAAAATTAAACTTTTGCTACTAACAAAACAGTTTATGCATTCATGCATCCTTCCATCCTAAAATAATAGTTCCGAACTACAAACAATAAATAACAGTTCACTCAAAATAACAGTTCACTCAAAATAACAGTTCACTCAAAATAACACTTCCCCAAAATAACAGTTCCGGTTCATTTGATCTAACCCGTTTACCTGGATGAAGTTTCCGTGTTTCAAGCGTTCCTAGTGAACTCCTGACTGAGTTAAATAATAGCCTAGTTACTAATTGAGTCTGTCTAGACACTACTCAACAGATAATCACATTACATCTGCCTGTCAGTGCTATAGTGTTGTACTGATTAATGCAATTATTTACGAGTTTCCATTGTTGATCTTGGATACTGGGTAGGATAATTTAAAGTGCATGTTTAAAAAAGTTCGAAACAGTGTGTTTCTAGAAGTAAAAAACTTCAAATAAATTGAAGTTTTTAACCAAAAATGCATGTCTCATTAGTCATCATTACCTATTAAAAATAAAATATTATTTCTTAACAATGTAAAAACCTTCAAAACGTTTATTTGACGTGAAAAGTACCTATCTGAAAAAAAATCGAATTCAATAAGTATTAGATTTTTTTCAAATATAATTTAAATATTATTTCTTCACAATGTAAAAACCTTCAAAACGTTTATACGTCGTAAAAAGTATACGAAACGAGTCTGTGCTGTATGTGTACAGTATAGTGTACTTTTCTGTTGGAATAATATTTTTCTGTTGGATTATTTTCGGAAGGCCATATTTTCCAGTGAAATCAGTTTACAGTTTGCACAGGAAGTGGCTGGTGCCACTATTATGTCTATTTACAAGTAACTTCCTTCCTAAACACGACTTTGTAGGATCAATACCGTACCTAAATCTAAATATATCTCGCATAGTCATCAAGTGAATTATTGTATCCTCTTACATGCAGGGTCAATGATAGCTCAACAATGTCCATTACGAACACGAGCCTCCCTAATATCGGTTCAAGAGGGCTTTTGCAATATACATCACACCTACCTAAAGGATTTGTGATCATGATTGCGTTATAATAGAAATCGGAAATTCTATTCGGAATTTAAAAAGTATTCAGAGGGTTAAGTATTTAAAACTTTATCGGAACGTCCAGTTTAACAGTTTGAAATATCAGTAAGTACATATTAATACTGCAGTAAAAATCCCGGTTCTTTTAAGATCACAAAGTAGAACTTTATAGTTCACATTTCAATAATTAAATATCGTGCTTGATAATAAAAATTTGAAATTCCAACAGAAATATGATTCTATTATAAGATTAGTTCGGATGACTAAGTCTGGGTGAAGTGGTCATAAAAACGGCTATTATATTTATGTGCAGATAAAATATAGCTTTCAGTCATCTATCACTCATGATTTTGGAATCTGCAAAGGTTTGACGTGCTGTGACGCACGAAAATTAGGCGAACAATTTTCACTACTATTTCCAGGTGACTGATATAGACTGGTTTCATAAAAAGCAAGTTTAAAAACTAAAACCCGACTACTGAAAAATCACGCTCTAAAATGTATGAAACAAGAAAATATTTCGGACAGAAATCAAGACATAGGTACAAAAATGGTCAAAGTAAAGCCGTATTCGCATGCCATTATAATTTTGTAGCCGAGAGGCATGCGACTACGGCTTTACTTTGACCATTTTTTTTATTTCTGTCCGAAATATTTTCTTGTTTCATACTTTTAAGAGCGTGATTTTTGAGTAGTCGGGTTTTAGTTTTTAAACTTACTTTTTTTGCTTTAAGGATCAATAAAAGGGCCCAAGTAAAAAAACACTTCGGTCGTTGTATATACGCTGATAGAAGTATGTACCCGTGCATATAGCATAGCATAATCAGCCTATGATGTTCCTACTGGTAGGACACAGGCCTCATGTCTTTGTTGCTGGACTGTAATCTACCACGCGGGCCCAGTGCGTGTTGGTAAATGTCACATGTTTTCGAATTTTTGGTTCTAGAACATTTTTTTCCTCACGATGTTTTCCTTTGCCGTTTTGAGAGCAATGGTGATGAAATTATTTACCCAAAGTAAAGTGCCTGGCTGTTTTTGAACCCACGGCCTACAACTCGTGAGTCACCGTTACCACTGGGCCACCACTGCTCTCATGTACCAGTCCATCAACAAATTATTAGTTTATAATTAGGCCAATATACTTCTTTTCTATCATAACCAAGTAGGCCAAGTATTATATATCTATATATATACTTCTCCTCCTTATTAGCTTTCACGATAAGCTGTTCTGACCTTTGTGCCTGAGAGGTGAACCATTTTCGAGGAATTTGATATTTTGTATTTTAAAAGGAATGAAAAAAAGCATAAAATGTCAAATTACTCAAAAATGGTGTCATTTGCATTGGAGTCATATGGGTAATTTGGTTGCAAATGACCTCTCGTACATCCTCTTAATGGATTGCCGACATATTACCAATAACCCTGTGTATAGTTTTATATAACTAGTCTGTTTACAACATTAAAAAATTAATCACGTCTGAAACCACCCAAGCTATGTAAAATGTTATTTATACCTATCCACTTAATAAATTATTATACTTAGTAGAAAGTTGCTTAAACTCCTGTTAAATCTCGCGGGAGTAGGTACGGTTAACTCATCTCCGAATTATTCGAATGAATGATTTTATTAGTGCCAATAAAACTGGCGGACTCAAGTACTGTTGGGCTTTCAAGTATGGGGAGGATGCCGCAAGCGTATACAGATTCATATTTTTCTCATTTTACCCGTAATTTAGAACGATATTCAGACTCAGGCATGATTTAAATCAAATTTTGTGTAAAGTCAGTTGGTTTAATCTTGATTCATAAGTAAGCATTCTTCTAAAATACAGCGGGGTAACTGCGTACCTAAAACACTATGGGCTAATTTCCATAATGAAACTGAACGCGATCAGTATTTCTAAAACGCGCAAGAGCTGTCAATAAAAAAATTGTTATGGAATATTGTTCACTGACAGCTCTTGATCGCGTTTAGGTGTGCTGAACGCGGAATGGGTATCATTTTGACAGTTCAACAACATTCATTGCGTTGTTTATGTTGTTGAGTAGACATTTTTTTCATATTTATATGAAGCAATATCCTTTAATATCATTCAATATCTCTTTTATACTCATTGTTAGAATCATGAAATAATTTATCTTGTGGATCTCCGTATTAACAAAAGCCTAACAGAAGTGTAAACCTGAAACCAAGATCTTGGTTTCAGAAGGAATCAAATTGTTGTAATTAGTATTTTGTTTATATTTTATCTCTTACTTCAATAAGTTTGCAATAGCTTAATAAAACCACACCAACGACAGGTATGACAAACAAGTTTTCAAAATGCAAATAAGAACAAAATCCCTACAGTGCCTTCATTATAACTTGACACGTAACGCGATTGGTAGCACTGAATTTTGCAGTAATGTAATTGGTAGTACTGTTCTGTCAGTCGCGATTTTGAACTCTATTAGTATTGAAACTAAGATAACAAAATTTAGTGCAACAATTAGTTCACATTCCGCAAAAAGTATCAGTATTTTGGCAGTAAATATTATTGGATGCATTCCGATTGGTTTCACATTACCAACACTATGAGTATGACAGTTGATTAAACGGTACAGTATGCAAAACAAACACTTATAACTTGTAAACACCGAATATTCGTTAATTGATCAATAAATATAATTGTATCCGAATATTTTTATTTAAGTTTAATACCTAAATTGAAATATGCTATTTGTAAACAAATAATTTCATGAAATTTCAAACACTTATGTGCGTACACATTTGAAAATAGAACCAGTGAGCAATAAATAATTGAATTTCCAGTAACAATAATTGAATTGGGTTTCCAACTAAAATTCTCTCGGCGAGACCAGTAAATAAATACGAACCAACACCAAACGGCAAAATAATCAATCGAATTCAATTACTACTCACCTCACACAGAACACTATGTATTAAGATCTGCCGATTGAACGAACAGAGCAGGATTAGGTGGGAAAAATTCCATTTTCAATTAACGCTCGCTTGTTACCAAGGGCTAACATAGAAGGGAATTGGTGGAATTGCCCAGCACGGCTGCGACACGACTGCTAAATTGCTGGAAACTGTTTGCTCGAAAATATATTTTATTTTCGTGTTGTATTCCAACTCGTCGTGTTAACTAGTGCAGACACTGCCTTTTTGGTACATGGCGTCGGGTTGCCTTAATTCCAGGCTTTTTGCCCAGCAATTGATTGTTTGGCTTTTGGGGGGCGAAAGGAAACAGAAAAACAGAACCTTTTCGAGCATGTGAAGGGGTAAATAATGTACCTTCTGTGTTTGTTGACTTTTCGTGGTTGCATTTCGCGGAAGCATTTCTTACAATGTTATATGTATAGGTAATGTTAGACATTATACAACACATTACTTTCAAGTATAACTTACAACAATGTTGTACATTTCAAAGTTATGCTTACACGCAAGAAAATTTCCAAGTTTACAAACTCATAATTACTTTTTATTGCTGTTACGCGAAGTTTACTTTCCACCACATAACAGCGAAGAAGAAATTAAAAAGCCTCACTTCTAACTTTTACTGCCATAAAAAAATAAACAAATAAAAGTAGAAAAAGCTTACCACTTCGATCCCAAAAATAATCACTCAACTTCACAGTGTTTAAAAGGACATAGAAAGAGCATTATCTCCATAGTAGCTAAGTAAAAAGCTCGTATCGAAATCGTTCGGGAACCGTCACGTGGAGAATTGGCACTATGAGTATTTCCCTCGCTTGGGAGCTAGGGTTGCGAAAAAAAAAGTTGTGAAATGTCAATGTCATTCAACACCAGATGTTTTTTGTTTGACAAACTGACGCTTTACAATTTGGTGGAGGAAAGTCAATATTTTTCGATTAAGTCTGTTGAAAACCCACGTCATTTCTAAATTCAAATATTGTTTTGGTGTAGTCACTTAGAAATAATAGATATACCTATTATGTGAATGATTGGTGAAACTTAAGCCGATTCAAAACGTTCGTTGGGAGGTTTACGTTTGCCGAAACCACATGACGACACAAAACACCAATTTGGTAATTTAAATGACATCACATTTTAGTTATTTAGTGTCCGTCATAAAATTCTAAGAATTTGCATGGTGCTAACTAACTGACTGACTAAATTATGCCGGATATGTGTTAAGTGAGTTCTGGGAACTAAAAGCAGCATATCATTAAAGCTTTACGTCTAATTTTATACGTCATCGACTAGGACAGCTAGTTTACAATTTTGAGGCGGAAGTATGAATTTAGTTTAGGAAATCGTGGATTAGTAATCCGCGACCAGGTTTGCTTGATACTTGATAGGATCAATAAGTATATTATAACGAGCCGCTCTATTTATACTAATCAAATGATTAAAATGTCGATCATAATAAGCAATCAAAACTGGGCTCATTATACGGCTAGTTTCACTTCTATACGAAGACGAAGCCGTCCTGATGATTAAATACTTTGACATAACATCATTATATTTTAACCGAAAAACTAAAAAACCGAACAACTTGTAGTCGTAACCCTAAAGGAAGGGTACCAGTATAATCGTTTTCCTGCATACCTCTTTTGTACACGGTACTCTTAAATATGGCTGCACCAGACGCAAAAAGTTTCAATTGCTTTAACGGCCACTTGCATATAATTGTCCTATGGAACGACACTATACAATGGTGAAGCACGAATCTATTGTAAACTTAGGAGTCTATATATGGTTTGTAATGTTTGGTTTTTATTGGGCATTTAAAATTAATACTAAGTGATATTTTTTTTTACTAGGTACGACTATTTTTTTAATCTCGAATAAAAACACTATTTGAAATTTTGAAAACTTCTTAATCAGCCTATAATGTTCCCACTGCTGGAACATGACAGGCCTCCTTTCTTCGAGAGGGATTGGGCTGTAATCTACCACGCGGGCCCAGTACGGGTTGATAGATGTCACATAATCTTCCAATTTCTGGTTCTACGATATGCCGGTTTCCTCACGATATTTTTTTTCTCCGTTTTGAGAGCATTGGTGATGAAATTATTTTCACTAAGTAAAGTGCATGCCTGGGTTCGAACCCACGACCTACAACTCATAAGTCAGCGCCACCACTGCTCTCTGAAAACTTAAAGGTTTGTAAATATTTACTTCTCACAGTATAGTGTTATGACACTATACTGTGAGAAGTAAATATTTGTGTGACGATGTAAAACGACAAGAACCCATGTTGGCTATGGCCAACATGGGTTCTTGTTGTTTTACATCGTCCATGCTTCAATTCGTAACAATGTCCATCAAAGTTCAATCGACAATAAACAAACCATCAGCCATTGTTTATGTTATCTATCACTGCTGTCAAAACTGAGGTCAAAACAAAGTGTCATAGACAAGTTTTTATTTTCATAGCAGAAGTTTAACTACTGAAGTGAAATTTTTAGTTGGTACGCAGTAAATCTGATAGGATAAAATGTGTGTTTGACAATTTTTCTGGCATTTTGTACATCCGTTGATGTTAAAATTACCTTTTCATATCTCATGCTCGGAAAGTAGTGTTTGTTTGATCCGAGTAGCGGGTGGGAGACGCTGCTTCCCGCTCTAGGGCGGGAAAGACTCATAGTAATTGCTTCCCGCCCTAGGGCGGGAATGAATTTTAAAAATAGAACTTATGGTTAGGTAGTCGGCTACGAACACAGATATAAATCTAACTAGATATCGCAAGTCCCTCCATCTTTATGAAAACCAAGCGTGCCACTTTTTAAATTTTTCTATACAGCTCAATATGGCTTAAAAAGACATTTTTCTAGATTTTGGTGGATTTCCGGTGCCGATAATGCTAAATGAAAATCTCAGATTACGATCATTGATCGTAATTTTACTCCGTTTATTGACACGCGAAGTACATACTTACGTACAATCGCATCATCTAGTTAGATTAATATCTGTGGGTACGAAACTTTTTAAGAAAAATATCGAATAGAATAAAAATAAAAGCTGCGGCAGTGTTTCCACTTACGTTTTTGGTTTTCCCCAGTTTCTTAATGAATTATCCCTAAAATTCCCTAAAAAATATAAAAATTCCTTGGTTTAGGGAATTTTTAATTTTTATGTCATTAAATACCTAGAAAACATTCATTATTAATCGAGACAAACGAAACAAACCAACTGTAGGTTTAATGCGACTTATTTCTGATGTCGTCTTTAGCCACGGAAATAGTACTATTAACAATAACATGGTAAACTAAAATTAGACGAATAACAATCATTACAAGTTTCAGGAAATCCCCTTTAATCAATCGGTGGTGCCATAGAGTAAAGTAGTACATTGGGTCCTGCCTACTAATTAAACAATAGGGCTAACAACTCAAGTTAAATTTTTCCCTAAATCCCTGCCAAAATAAAATATCAGTAAACCATGCTTATTATTAGCCGTTTTCCCTAAAAAAAGGGAGAAATCCCTAAAAGTGGAAGCACTGGGCTCCGGTCTTGTGAGTATATTATAAACAGCCAGTGTCAATAAAAAAAAAAAACTTACACGCGGGACGGCCCGCAGCGGTAATGCGGTGCGTTCCATATTTAAACATTTTTACAAATTGTTCTAACTTGTTAGTTCATTTTAAATAGGTACTACTCATGTTATTCAATATGAATAAATATTTTAAACACTATTTTTTACTTTCCTTATATTCGAAATGAAAAGTAGAGTGTTTAACACGGGTGAAAGACATCAATTCCTACTCGGACTATAGCCGCCCTCGCTGCGCTCGGGCGTCTAAATACCTCGTATGGGAATTGATTCCTTTCCACCCTTGTATAACAATCTACTATATCTTGCAGACAGTTTCAAACACATTCTTTTCCATTTGTAATTTATCTGGCAGATGGTGCTGTTCCAGACAGTACGGAACAAGCCCTATAGATTTGTTTTTAAATAATAACATTCGCAGAATTAGCATTCACACGGTGGAAACAAATATAAATTAAATTAAATTGGGGTTTTAACATTCTCTATTCTCTACGGAACCCTAAAAGTAAATGATAATTTAGATGCGCCGCAGCGTTGATAGTAGAAAATTAAAAGAAAATGACGACCATTTAAACGTTTTAGCAAAGTTTTATTTAACAGGTACTGATGACATTAGTACATTATTATAGACGATAAAATGCAGTTTGCAAATGTGCTGTTGGCTTTCACGGGGTTAATTTAGTCGGACAAACATTTAATTTTTTATTTGTTTTTTGGGAGTCTTATGGCGTGGGAGTCTTCAGCGCAATTATTGAAGCGACGACGGGTTTTTTGGGAGTTTATGTTACCAAAAAAGTTTCTGGAAGTCAGTATCTTGACCATTATAAATAGGTATAAAATTTTGCTACTTTAGAGGTCTTCATTCACACACTCAGAAATGAAGAGATCCGTAAGAGAACCAAGGTAACCGACATAGCTCGAAGAATTGCCAAACTTAAGTGGCTATCACATGGCACATTGCTCGTAGGACAGATGGCCGATGGGGTCGAAAGGTTCTGGAGTGGTGACCGCGTACCGGAAGACGAAGCATTGAAAGGCCTCTCACAAGATGGACCGATGACCTTGTGAAGGCCGCAAGAATCTGCTGGATGCGGGAAGCACAGAATCGGTCAAAATGGCGGTACTTGGGGGAGGCCTATGTTCAGCAGTGGACGTCTTTCGGCTGAAATGATGATGATGATGATTCATACTTACATTTTAAATTCAAAAATCCTCTAGTACGTCTCGTGTATTTAAAGTACCTACAGTTGTTTAACTGTAGGTACTTTCACGTGCTTATTTAATGCAAATGAGCACGTGATACCTAAATTACTTAGGTCATTCTATCGATGACAGTTTATGCATACAGGAAACACGTGCATTCATATTTAAATCAAGGAATTGATTTGTGTGTTACATTTAAATTCAAGTCATTTTCATGTGACCTAATAAAAAGCGGCCAAGTGCGAGTGGGACTCGCACACGAAGGGTTCCGTACCGCCGTAGATACAATATTTTGCAAAAAAAGCTAAAAAATACACGGTTCTTTTATGGGGGGACCCGTAATTTTTTTTTTTTTTTGTTATAGCGGCAAAAGAAATACACAATCTGTGAAAATGTCAACTGTCTAAGTATAACGGTTCGTGAGATAAAGCCCGCTGACAGACAGACGGACAGCGGAGATTTTGTAATAGGGTTCCTTTTGGCACTCTTCGGGTACGGAACCCTAAAAAGTAAATTAAAGGAGATATTTAGAAACCGACGATAAAGTGTGGATTAGACCGATGAAACTGAACGCGATCAGCACTTCTAAACCACTTTCAAACGCTGTCAGTGTCAATATTCCATAACAATTTTGACAATGACAGCTCTTGAACGTAGTTTAGGTGTGTCCAATGCGTTCGGATTCATTGGTGAAATTCGACCTTAGCTATCATGAAACCAGTTCTTCCTAGATTAACTTCGTAAACATAGACATCAGGGCAAGGAGAGCAGCTACCGACGAAAAAAGGAGGAGATTACCAAATCAACGCGTATATTTTTTTTATTTTTTTTACACATCTTGTCTGTAAAATTGCACACAGCATCCATCATTGTAAGTGCCCCTCCTATATCTACAGCTATCATCATAATCAGCCTATCATTCCCACTGCTGGGACACAGGCCTCCTCTCGGTGAGAGGAACTGGGCCTTAATTCACCACGCGGGCCCAGTGCGGGTTGGTAGACGTCAAATATCTTCGAATTTTCATGACCAAATTCAACAAACTAAGAGAACTCTACTAACAATTCCGAAATACCAAGAAAATGCCTATTTTCCAAGAAATTATAGGCACTAAACCAACCACTTACTACGTCCCAATAACAATAATCGTTCCATAAGTCTTCGTTAAAATGCGGCCTCACGAAATCGTAGCAAAACGCTTATTCTTGTTGACAAAACAAACATGAAAAAAATCCACCAAGGATTTTCATCCGAACTCGGTTCGTCCCCAATCAAGGACAACTTGTTTGTCTGACAAACAAAATATCCTTTTGGGTGAAAAATAGTAGGTACCTTCTATGCTACAGTAGGTGCCTACAGGGTGTTTTGTACGTGTAATTCTATTAAAAATCATGGTTCACTGGTAATATTGGATAAACCTGTATGAGGATTTTTTTACTAAGTTACCCCTTTATTCCCCTTGACTTGCTTCGCTTCCAGGAATATATCCTTCAGATTAAACCTTTTTAATACAATTAATGTTTAACATTTTTGTTGCTGACACTTTAGTAATCCTTGCTGGGATTTTTTTATCAGTACCATTAGACATATCAGTAGTGTCATGATTTCCAAATATTAATAAGTATTGTAGTGATTTTAAATACTAAATATAAAATAAAAAGTATCTCATTAGACAGTTACTGTACAAAGTACTGGGTTTTTGTAACGGAACGGCGGGAAAATATGATGTTCAGTGCGTCACGTGGCTTACCTCCTAAGTTAGTTCAGTTGTAGCCTTTAAACATAAAGGTCTAATGTCTTCAAGAAACCTAAAGTGTATAACCTAATTAAATAGTTGTAAAAGTATACCAAGTTTATAAGTGTGCAAGAATATCAAATACAGAAATATTAGTACTGAAATGGTGTATCATTTCAGTAGCTCTAAGGGATTATAAGAATCAAGAAACATCCTGTATGTACCTACTTGAAGTATTACGTCACAATATATGAATAGTGTCGTAAAGTCGGCAGCATATTGTATACTGACGTGGTATCTATAAATATAGGTACCTACTTACTTTCACGCTTTTGCTTGCTTACTTTATACCAACATTGGATATGCAAAGAACTCGATATTATAATTTATGTATTATGTAAATAAGATGTAAAAGAGAAGATATTTTGTATTTACAGCTGAAAAATTCAGAATATTTTAGCTAAAAATGCAAAAAGTTTTTAGAAAAATAAATGCCAAAGATCGTTATATTATAATTATCCATTTCATCATCTACATACCATCTTTTCTCAATCAATCTGCTTAGCTTTTTCCCAAGTATGTTGGGGTCGGATTCCAGTCTAACCAGATGCAACTGAACACCAGTATTTTATATGAAGCGACTGCCTATCTGCCTACCCCTTGATAAGACTGGTGTCCGACTTTCGAGCTTCTGACGACTCGTAACGACTGTCAAAGATCCACGAATGACAGCCGGGACCCTTTTCAAGGCACGGACGAGTCTCGGTATGTAAAGATGGTCACCCATCTGACCAACCCCGGCAAGCGTAGCTTAACCTGATGGATCGACCCGTGCGGCTGTTATTACTTAGCCACGAACTCCTACCATCTTTTCTATACCGACATAATTCCAAATAACACTTTCTCTGCTAATACAATAAGATACGTCTTTGTTTACAAGACGCTTGCCAAAATTGTTTACTTAGTAAATTGGTTTATGTCCTACACAGAATCCAATCAATGTGAACAAAGTCATAACCGAATATTATACCTACGTATCTACGAATACGTACGTTACTATAGTAATTGACTGTCGTGAAATATGTATAACGTAGATATCTTAGTTAGTACAAAGTACCTTGGCGACCGAGCCCTGGTCTGGTAAAAATAAAGAATGCTCATTTAATAGTATAGGAAAGTTCATACTTATTCCATGCATCCATGATAGTACATACTAATTCCATGCTGCCATGATAATAGGTACTTACTAATTCCATGCTGCCACGCCATTATTCTAAGGTTTCATTATTCTTGTTCTAAAGTTTGGGCGACCCAGCTCTGCTCGAGTGAAAATACGGAGAAAACGAATTTTCCCAGATATGAGACCTAGCTAGATTGATTTCTCGCCCCCGTAAACCCCTATATTGAAAGTTTCATCGAAATCGTTAGAGCCGTTTTCGAGAACGTGATTACAAATATTACTCGTTTAATAGTATAGGATGTATGAGAAAACACGAAGAATAAACATTGCCCTCACGTACAAACAATTCATTAAAATGAGTCATCTGACGTTGTTTATTTAAAGTAGGTAAACACACTAAAAGGGTTTTTATCTCCATGTTTAATCTCACTTTTATATCATGTTTATACCAAACGTATTCTCATATAATTTAATTTATTTATTTATTCATAGGTAAGCCTTCAATTGTGTAATTTCATTTAATTTAAACTTAGATTATAAGTGCAACAATTACTTACAGGCTAACACCACATGCACTGTAAATTTCGATTTTACATTTTTATTACTGCAATTATGGCTGATGAAAAATAATACATCTAGCAAGCTTCTATTTATAAAAAAAACATATTCAGAACTTTGGTTTGTCTGCGAACCGTTATAAAATGTCTATAAAGCATAAAACCTCAGACGCAAATAAAAATATTTTCCACTTTATCATCTCTTCTGTGAACCTCGTATTTTTTTAATTTACCTTCTCAAAGTGTAGGTACTGGAAGGAATAAAACAGTTTTATTCTAAGGAACATAAAGGCTCACATCCACAGTTAAGTGTTTTCCACCATCCAGACGCACTCGGTAGAAAATTGATATAAACTTGTTGTGGGGCCCCGCTACGTTTGCTCAGGTGACGACGGTGACTTATTTGTTTTATCGTGAACAAACGAAATTCATCCCAAAAGGTTAAATAACACAGTCTATATTCCATTGTGTCGGTGAATAATAGAAGCCAGAAAAATGCACCCTGCACACGGTTCGCATAAGTCTTGAGTATAAATGTTGTTCGCGAGAAAACAAGTAGTGTGAAATAGCCTTCGCGATGGAGACGGCGGCGTACATGTTTTAAATATTTGAGTATGTTATGCTCTAGGAATATTTATTCAGTATGACGCCACTATAACAGCACCCACTTGGCGTATAAAAGGGGATTTATATGGCCTGAACTGACCAATGGATTTAACAGAAAATGAGACCGGGAAAATAAAACAGACTGAAAATGTTTATGTGTGAATCACTATTTTCCTTCCACAAAATTGCTTCAAACAACATGTTTCATCGTGTGACGTGTGTATATTTTATTGCTTCAAATGCAACAAGTGTAGAAAGTGACAATTTCCTCACCCATTTTCTCGGAGCACCTCTAAATACCCAATTTCCTTCCGTCGATTCTTACATCGAGCGAGACTGTGATTTACTCGATATTTCCTCTCGCCCATAGATGAAGAAAGGATATAAAAGGCCTAATGACAAAAGCCTACGACAAATGGTTCCCATTCAATTACCTAATAAAACCACAGCGTCCGATAAATTGAATACGGAGATCAAAATTCTGTACGCGCGAACAGATATGTCGACATAACGAAGACAAATCAAAGTCTCGCTGACCTGACTCGGCTCCGATGGACACCCTTCTAAGACATAAGACAGAAAGCCATTAAGTCGAGATAGTGGTATTTATCTTAACTGTCCCTTGTCTACCTTCCGAAGTGACGCGGACACTTCGATTAAAGCCAAAGCAGTGTAAATAAACTTTGTAGCGAAAATTTAAAGGAAAAATGCTGAATAGAGCGGTTTACAATGAATGAAATTGAAAGTGGTTGGTGGTACAAAAAGAAAGGCGATGTTGCGGACGTCAAAAAGGATTGTGTGTTTACAACAGTTGAGTAAATACAGCCTGCGTTGATTTACGCTTCATTTTACGTACATATTTGCTTTTTTTCAATACCAGTTTTAAATGAATGAGTGAGTTTCTAAAATGTTATGAATTTAGCTTCGTGAATGCTCAAAAAGTCAAAACTATGATGAATGTTTGGTGGGAAAAATCTAATGAATTAACAGATTTGGAAAACAGCCGATAATGGCCAGGATGGTCGTTTTACTTTGATTTAGCATAAAACCTGCATTGGACAAGCTTGGTTTTTGATCCTTCACTATCAACGCGAATCTTAAAGAAATATGGCCCGAAATAGGAAGGTTTAGATAGCTTTCGAAGAAATACGTAGAGGATATTTCCAGCAGTGATTTACTACATAATTTACATTAAAAACAAGTAAAACAGTTTACCTTAGTACTTAAAACTTTAAACAACCATGCGTCACTCGAGCATGCAAAACGTGACTTGCAAAATTCTTTTATTTTAATTCATGGCGAATTTTGTACTATACGTTTTGTCCACATAGCTGTAGGTACTCATTAACATGCAAATTATTCCGTGCCTGAGCACGCAATGTATAAACCTTTCCTGTTATAAAGGTAGAGAAATAGTAGGTACATAAAGGAAGTTTTTAATTACGTTTTTTTAGACCGGAAATTTCAATTAGTAGAAAAAAAGAATTAAATGTTTATTTTAATTCTAACAAAAAAAAATAGTTTAAAGAAGAAACAGTCAAGGATTATAATTGTTAAGATAATTGATACCTAGCCATTACATACCACTGTCAAAGAATGACAGATATTTATGATAATTTGAATACACTGACCATTTAAGTCGGTAATCAATTTGCGCAACAATTCATTTCCCTGACTTTACGTCCATTAGTCAGTGATATTAATTAAATAGATGACTTTATTATATTTTCTCTATTCCAAAAAAGCATTGGTAGATTGAAACCGGAAGACGGAAGGAAAAAGCTTGGCAGATACCTGCACACAACAAAAACACTTACCTTATTTTTATTTTTTCACCCGCACGAGTCTTGGTCCCGTGGGAATATTGGGATAAAAAGTATAATTTGTATTAAATCACGTTTTAAACTATCTGTGTGCCAAATTTTATCCAAATCCGTTCAATCGTTTTTGCGTGAAAGAGTAACAAACATTCATACATCCATCCATCCTCACAAACTTTCGCGTTTATAATATAAGTAGAACTATCTGACTGGACTGACGTTGTACTGTCCAAACAATTAATTCATACAAAAATCTCATATAAAAAAGAACTCGCAGTTTTTCTCAATTTTCCGGGAAATGTTTTCCAATTTTTCTTTTCCTAAAAGCCTTATTCGGAATATTACGAACATTTTAAAACAATAAAATAGCCAAATCGGTCTAGCCGCTCTCAAGTGAATCGCTTTATTTTTATTTGTATAGATTATTAGGTACCTTTGTAGAATTAATATGAATCTAACGTTTTACAGAAATAAAGACTTTGACTTTCTCCGTAACACAAGGTTTGTATAACTTTGTTATTACACTTTATACCATTACTAGCTGCTTCCCGCGGCAGCACCCTAATTATTTTTTCTAAAATAAAAGTAGCCTACGTTACTCCTTATAACATCTGAAAGTGCCTGACGGCAAAATCGGTCCAACAGTTTCGGAGATAGCCGCAACAAAAAGATAAAATTTTAACCGTACTTTCATAATATGCATTTAGTAAATAGCTGATATTCTGACAAAGCACAAAAGACACTTCAATTTTCAACCGACTTCAAAAAAAGGAGGAAGTTCTCAGATCGTCGGATTATTTTATTTTTTTATTTTATGTATGCTCCCCGATTACTCGAGGACGGCTGGACTTCTTTTTTTGTTTGAAAGGATATCCTTTTCAGTTGGTCCCATTTTCATACAGTCAGGATTGAATGATGGGATCCTGGAGAAGTCGAGGGAACTCTTGAAATATTATAGGCACACCTATAGCGATTTTGGTATTTTTTATTAGAACTCTTGAATTTACTCTCGGAAAGCACCATTTAGTGAAGTGAAACTGGTGATGAAGACCACAAATGGCCACCGGAACTACTGAATAATACGTATTTCACGAGTTGCGAACTTGCAATTCGATTACTTTAATATGGTTGCCAAGCAATTTATGCCCGTCACAATGCATAGGGTGAAGAGGAGCTGATGGCGAAGTACCAGAAGAACTCCTCAACAATGAATGTCCCTGCATCGGGAAAAGCAATATTTTGTAGAAGGTGATGAGCAGTTGACATTAGGCTATTGTTACTTAGATAAATTACAAACCGACCCACTAAAAACCGAGAAATAAAAACTTTTTCGCAAAAATACAACCGACTTCCACTATAAAGTGAAAAATAACAAAAATTTCGAAAGTCGGTGGCAAATAACGAATATCCGTGTCTTTGGTTTTGTATTTTCGTTTTTACCACCGACTTCCGAAATTTTAGTTATTTATAGTGGAAGTCGGTTGTTTTTTTTTGCGATTTTTTTTAATATTTATTTATATTTGTATGGATTTGGGATTTATGTTGGAAATCAAAACTTGCGTCATCTAAACGATAAACTCCAGAGTAGCTACTTCGGGCTATATTGCTAAACATCATTTATTTCAGGCGTGCGTGCTTCAGTTGCGTGCCTGAAGTAGCGAGCCTCTTAATATATGTAAATAGCCTGGGCTATTTATTGAAGTATACGTCAGTTTTATATATTTAGGAATAGGTATACAAATGGCGAAATTGCAATAGGTAATATTAATTTTATGAATAAGTAATTTTCTGTGGCTTTGCTGCTTAATTATTATTGTTTCATTAATTTAGCATGTGTAGATTATATCTGGGTACCTAATGCCCATTTCCCGTACGGACGTAATTACTTCATGTAAAAGGGTCGAATAGTTAGAGAAAGAATCTAATGGCTGCTACACACAGTGCCGGCGGCATGGCCGCCGGGCGCGCCCGGCCCTGCCGCACAAAGCCGCACAAACAAACGCAAAGGAAATGAAGGCGCAATAGCCGGAGGCACGTGTCCCGCGGCAAAAGCCGGCGGCCATGCCGCCGGCATGTAGTTGTAGTAGGCATGTAGTTACCCATAAGGGCTATGGAACGATGCATACTAGGTGTCAAACTCACAGACCGCATTAGGAACTCTATAGATCGTTCCAAAACTCAAATAGTGGACGCTGGCTGCACAGTTGCTGGACTAAAGTAGAACTGAGCTGGCCACATCTGTAGCATGTCGGAGCAGCAATACCCAAAAATCACTACTCAGTCCCAAATAGCAGGAAACGACTACGCGGCAGGCCCAGAAAGAGATGGCGGGATGAGCTGGACTCCTTCTTAAAGTATTGGCCTGCAATCGCAGTAGACCGGGAAAAGTGGAAAGAGGGAAGAGAGGCCTTTGCCCTGCAGTGGGACATCACAGGCTTATAAAAAAAAGGGTCTAAGTATCGATCAAGGAAATTACTTGTATGTTCGTTTTCTTACAGAACATAAATATTACACCAAGCACCACTATCATATTACTACTAGGACTACGACTACGGGTTGACAAACCCCCAACTACCCTTAATAGCCCATGAAAACTAGGTTTACCTATATGAAAGTGTTTAAAGCTATCACAGAAGTAGTTTAAGTATCCTATAATAAACCTAACATTTTGCGCCATTTTTATAGGGTTCCGTACCCGAAGGATGCCAAACGGAACCCTATTACCAAGCCTCCGCTGTTCGTCTACCAGTCTGTCAGCGAGCTGTATCTCATAAACCGTAATGCTGGGGTACTCAGCAAAACGTCGAGCGATGTGCGAGAGAGAGCGCGCGAAGTTTATTTCGCGATAACGCGACAATGTAGCCCCAGCGTAAGCGTCACAGACTGCGTATTTCTATTGCCGCTTTAACAACAAATAATAAAAATAAAATAAAGTTGAAAATAAAAGAAACGTGTTTTTTTGGCCGTTATTTTGGTAAATATTGGCAGGTGATACGGAACCCTTCGTGTGTGAGTACGACTCGCACTTGGCCGGTTTTTATTTAAACCATAAGCCGTATAAATCAAGTGAAGAGCCATAAACTCGGGCCATATAATTTTTTATATCCACAATGCGGAAATAGACATGATATACATACATACGTACACTTACACACAGATATGTACACACGGCTACACATCAAGCTATACATTTCCAGTACAAGCCGATCTCGCATTGTATAGGATTTCCGTACAATACGAGGTCAGCTTATACTGGAAATGTATAGCTTGATGTGTAGTCGTGTGTACGTGTATTTATTTTGAATCATATCGATTACCTGTATGAGGTCAGATCGGAATATGACCTATATTTCACTGGTTTTAAATATTAAATTCGGGTAAACTCCTTTGTTCTTTCGGTAAAAATTCAAGTAAATCCATGCTTTTAAAGTCTTTTCGATAACTCCTGAGGAGCTATTCCCGTATTTTAAAAGAAAGGAAGTGGTTTCACTGGACTGCCTCGTTGGTCTAGTGGTAGCAAGCGCTACTGCTGAGCACGAGGTTCTGGGTTCGATCCCCGAGTCGGGCAAAATGTTATTGGGTTTTTCTATCTGGAATTTCTTAGTAGCAGCCCGGAGTCTGGATTTGTGCCCGGTTGATGGCAATAGGCTCGCCCCCTATTACATGGGACTTAAACATAACTGGCAAAATGTGGGTGTACCTGCTACAGGTACACCTCTACCGAACCCTTCGGGGAAACAAGGCGTGATGATGGAAGTGGTTTTAAATAAGAGGGTTTACCTTTAGGCTCCATTTATCAGGGACCCTAAGCAATGACTCCAGAGTTAAGCACACACGCATAAAGGAAGATGCGATCAAACGACGACCAATGATGGCATCACCTTGTGATAAAGCCCCGAAAACACACCACTTTCAAAGGCACTACAACATTGTACTTACAGAAGAACAGTGTGACTACTCAGGCCCGAAAGAGATGAGAGTATACACCGATGGATCAAAGACAGACTCCGGCACGGGAGTCGGAGTCTTCTCACACGACTTCAATATAAATATATCCAGCTCGCTGGGAATGTTCAACACCGTCTATCAGGCGGAGTGTGTGGGCATCATACAAGCGGTCTACGCCCTAAAAGCTAGGAGGGTTACGGATACACATATACGTATACTCTCCGACAGCGCCTCAGTTCTCCAATCCTTACAGAAAAAATGTATCACCTCAAAGATAACACTAGAATGTCACAATGCCCTAGAACACATAACGTTGTCTAGCCGCAACACGGTGACACTACAATGGATAAAAGGACACAGCGGATCGCTAGGCAACGACGCAGCAGACGAGCTCGCTAGACGAGGATCCATCACAGCAGTCTGTGGACCCGAACCTATCGTACCCATCCCCTTCAATCAAATACGCAGGTGGCTACAAGAGTTCACCCACACACAAGCGGAGCTTTGGTGGACCTCGACACCCGGCTGCAGGCAGTCCAAGGAAGCTATGCCATCCTTGGATAGCGTGCTAACCAGACGTTTACTACGCCTGGACAGGAACGGCCTGCGCCTGGTGACGGGGACTATCACGGGACACTGCTCGCTAAACAAACACTTCCACACAATAGGCATAACGGACAGTCCTCTATGCAGGGCGTGCATGGAGGCTGAGGAGACCGTCGCGCACGTGCTCTTTGAATGCACAGGCGTCACCCAGATTAGAGCACAAACCCTCGGGTCACCCAGATCTTTCACAGACGTTCTAAATAGACTGGGAGTTTTAATTAACTTCTGGAGGGAGGTGGGCTGGTTGGAATAACCCCCCAAATGGCCGCCATGGCCCACGCACAATGGTCCACTTGAAGGACTAAGTGCGGAAACCAAACCCTTTAACATAGAACATAGAACATAGAAGAGGGTTTACGTCGTACGGCGTTTCATACAAAATTTCAAGCCCTTATTTTTCGAAATGACTGAACCGAATTTAATGAAACTTCATACGCATATAGATACAAAGGTCTAAAAACTTAGTTAAGAACTTGTTCAAAATGTCTTATTTAAAAACAGATAACTGGAAATCTATGTTTCTATGGAAAATTAAAAATCGGTTTAATTTGGCTGTAACACAATTTTTCGAAAATGTTCTTAATTAAGTTTTTAGACCTTTGTATCCTACATATGCGTATGAAGTTTCATTAAAATTGGTTCAGTCATTTCTAAAAATAAGGGCTTTAAAGATTGTATGAAAAGCCGTACGACGTAAACCCGCTTAAGCTTGCAAGATTTTAAGCATGAGCCGCCTATAATGTTCCCATTGCTGGGACACAGGCCTCTTCTCTGTGAAGAGGAGTGGGCCGTAATCCACCACACGAGCCCAGTGCGGGTTGGTAGATGTCACATGTCTTCGAATTTTTTGTTCTAGGACATGCCGGTTTTCCTCGCAATGTTTTCCTTCAAAGTTTTGAGAGCAGTGGTGATGAAATAATTTACACAAAGTTACCCGCTTGTTTGGTTTCGAAACCACGACCTACTACTTCGTACTCGTCGGCCGTTACCACTGGGCCATCACTGCTTACCAGATAAGTTAAATAAAATCTTGTAAAAAATACTTTTAATTTACTTACATTTTCGAAGATTTTGAATGTTTTTATCAGCGGTAATTGACCTTTTAATCACCCCACAATAAAAACTGAAATTGCTGCAACCACATCATCTTGTCATAAATGTGATTCAATGAATCTCTGTCGATGAATCAATCAAGACTATAAAAGTCCAGATACAGATGACAATAATAATGTTTAGTCACAAAGAAGTGACTACAAAAGAAACTATTTCCTGACGTGACTAATCTTCAAGTCCTACCCCAACCAAATCACGCAATATAAAAATAGGCGCTTTTTACATTAACTGTAACAATCTAAAACCTCTATCTATGAGTCATTGAAAAGTTCAAGGTTTTACATAGCAAAAACTTGTAAAGTAGCTGTTAAATTAGTACGTTTTGTAACATTCATCATTATGATATCAGTGTGTGAATCTTTGCAAGGCCGGAATCTATCTATATATATAAAAATGAATCCCTATTTCCTTGGTCACAGTATCACGCGTGAACGGCTGGACTAATTTCGATAATTCTTTTTTTGTTGTGTTTGTTATAGTAAGGAGAAGGTGCTTAGGATAGGTAGGTGAAGGTAGGGTAGGTAGGTAGGTATGTAGGTAGGTAAAGTTGGTAGGGTAAGTAGGTATGTATGTAGGTAGATTTAGGTAGGTATGCAGGTAGGTAAGTATGTATGTCGTAGGTAGCTAGTTAGGTTAGGTACTTAGTGCTACCCGTGCGAAGCCGGGGCGGGCAGCTAGTAATATATAGGTACATTTTATAACATAACATGACGTCTTTCTTACCCAAAGGGTTAGACAGCGGTACCTATATTTACACCCACATTTCGCCAGTTATGTTCAAGTTCCATGTAATAGGGGGCGAGCCTATTGCCATTAACCGGGCACAAATCCAGGCTGAGAAAGTCCTGATGGATAAACCTAATAATACTTTGCCCGACCTTGGAATAGGCCCCAGGACTTCATGCTCAACAGTAGCGTTTGCGACGACTAGACCAACGAGGCGATCGATTTTATAATCGTAGAGTATAAACAGTATGATGTAGTTAGCACGTTCCTATGTGCTGCTAGCTACTGGCAGCTAGTTCATTTGCTGAGGGTCTACACAAAGTTACATTCAATCAGCGATAATGATGATGGAAACGTCAAAAATGTATCGAACTGACATTAAGCTACCGAAAAGCTTTTAATGTCAATCCTGTTGAAAGTTGTTGTAGAAATACGAAACGCTTTGAAAGCGATTGCTACTTGTCGAGGCCCTTATGAAGAACTAATACTATAATTTTTCCAGTGTCAGAGAGAGACGGAGCTATATAAGACCTATAGCACCATCCCTTTTTAGCAACGGACCATGATGGCCTTAATACTTCACAATAAGGACCCTGGAACATGACCTTTGGAGTTTGATCCATCCAATAAAAACCGCTTGATTCATAACATGATAAATCAATCAAGGTTTTTAGCAGTCTAGATTCTATATCTCTATACCTATGCGAGTTATCTTCGAACGACTTTGGGAATACCCATTTCCTGATTGTTACTTAATGAGTCATGTCAATTAACCGATAAATCTTTAAATCCTACCCACATGACATTAACTGTTAACCTACCCCAACTGAGTCACTTTGATAAAAATAATTTTCAAATAAAAACAAAACCGTAGCAATCTAAAACTTGTATCTATGATTCATACAAAAGTTCAAGGTTCACAAAAACTACTATACAATAGCAGTGAAATTAGTACATTTTCTAATATTAGTCACGAGCAATTACCCCGCCTTGCTATATGAGTACGTGAACCATAGAACGAAATGCCCCAATTTCAGTATGAGTCACTCTACGAACGGCCTTCGTTGTTATAAACGATGCCTTGTATTTTGCATAATATCGATCGTTCCAGGAAAGCGTTTTTAATAAGTGTTCTTTTTATTCTGATGTTTGATTTCTTTTATCCTTATCGCGATGACGAAATGTCTTTAGAGTAATTGACATAATGTCGGGTTTATTGTGGAGGTGAAAAGAAAGGGAAATTACGTCTGGTTTAGTGCCAGTATTGTTACTCATTGCCGCATTGCCTATGCTTGTCTTGTAGTATTCTAAATAGGCTCTACACTACACGTCATGCGTAATGTCGATAACAACCTTCACTGTATTTCCCTGCGCGGCGTAACCTGCGTATTTACTTAAGTGTACGTACGGACGTGGTTGCCTTTCCTTATCAAGTTTTACCGTAAAATTGTACGATCGAGAGCATCCTTTCTAAATCGTTAAGGAAAAGATATTTAAATACCTATCCGATTATGCAAACCATTGAATACGAGTTTTTCATTTAATAATTACTTTGTAGTAATTATTAAATTATCGGCCCCGACTTACGAGTTATAGGTCGTGGGTTCGAACCCAAGCAGGCACTTTACTTTGTGTAAATAATTTCATCACCACTACTCTCAAAATGGTGAAGGAAAACATCGTGAGAAAACCGGGATATCTTAGAACCAAAAATTCGAAGACATGTGACATCTACCAACCCGCACTGGGCCCGCGTGGTAGATTACGGCCCAGTCCCTCTCACGGAGAGGAGGCCTGTGTCCCAGCAGTGGGAACATTAATAGGCTGATTATGTATGTATGTAATTATTAAATCAAAGAAAGAAGTTCTTTCTTTACGTAGCCATGACTCATAAGTCCTACCGAATTCCTAGTAAAAAAATACAAGAAAATTGATCAATTATATTTAAGTCACTAATAACTGTTAGCGATAGTTTTCAAGAAAAAGTTTCTATGCCAACCTTTTTAGCATATCCACCACCTGACTGTCTTGAACCCTCCAGTCAAAGTTTTAATAAAGGAACAAAAATAGATGACGAGTCATATTTCTTTTGGAAATCGCAAGTACTTCTTGCCTAACCGGTAAACTTATAAATAGTCAAACTCAGCGCTTCTTATAACTAATTTTACTCATCAAGTTTTCTCAGCAAAACTTTTCGTAGAAGCCCTTTGGTTTTGCGAGACTACAGAGTGTATGGTTAGCAACAACAAATTAACTACTTAATTTTGCTTGCGTACTTTCAATATAATTTCCATATATTAAAATTTTTAATTGAACGACATCGGCACGTACATAACACGTGATATTTGAATTTAAAACTACTCGTAGTTTCTGCTATGTTAAGGTCGACTACATTGACTTTTGTTGTCATTTGCTTTAATGGTTAGAACCTTTATAATTGGCAGGATTTGGAATATCAATGCTAAAACCTAAGTTAACAAAACGATTACTAGGTTAGGTTAGGTGTAAAAAAATTCATAGCAATCTGAATGCTATGTAAATTCAAGAAGAGTACCAGAAAATTTAGTCTTTGCGATCAGGACTTATTTTTGCCATCGGCTTACTTACCTAATTTCTGATTTTTCGATCAGTTTTTCCAGATCCATTAAAGATTTTGACTGTTTTTCATACATTTAAACGTTTCTGGGACAAAAAAACCTGATGAATAATATGCTAATGATAATTACATTATAATTATCTATCTTAATATATTTCTTTGCTAACCATACACCATACAATACCATACAAAATTCCCACGATAATGGGCTATGATTCAAAAATTTACATATAACGAGAATCATTGCAGAAAAATCTCCGTTCATCCGCTTTCTGTGCGTCATTACGGTTCCTGGTACAAATGTTACTTCGAAATGGTCTAAGACAACGTGACTATACGAGTATATGTTATAACTTAAGATGATGAATGTTAACCAAGTTGCCATTCTTAGATAGCAGGCTAACCAGGCGTTTATTACGCCTGAACAGGAACGGCTTGCGCCTGGTGACGGGGACCATCATGGGACTCTGCTCACTAAACAAACATTCCACACAATAGGCATAACGGACAGTCGTCTGTGCAGGGTGAGCATGGAGGTTGAGGAAACAATGCACAGACGTCACCCAGATTAGAACGGAAATCCTCGGGTCACCCAGATCTTTCACAGATGTTCTGAACAGACCAGGAGATTTAGTTAACTTCTGGAGGGAGGTGCGCTGGTTGGAATAACTACCAAACAGCCACCAAGGCCCACGATGGTCCACCTGACGGACTAAGTGCGGAAACCAAACCCTAGAACATAGAACATGGTTAACGAAGTTTTTTTTTTTCTTTCACATTGTCATGTCCGTCTGTGTGTCCCTTGCTTTACTAATACTCAAGAGGATTGGCAATTTCAAAAGGATTGAGTGCAAAAAACATTAGTCATTAGTTGTCATCCTTTTCAACTTGCATCATATTTTTTGTGTCAATACGTCAACCTTGCTAATCGTTTGAAATCGATAGTTTACTAATCTAATCATGGTTATTTTGTCTGAGTTTTATTGTATATCACGTCATTCTATTTCATGCTTGGTATTTAGGCAATATTTCGACATTTACATTATTGTGCAATTCCAAAACATTGACCGGTAAGCAACGATTAGGTATAGGTACCTACTGACAATACTAACATAAATTAAAATTATTTTCATTTTTACTAACATAGTAACACTTAGTGATTTTAGGTTTTTGCTACAGATATTTTTATTATGTAACCTATATGGAGTTTCTCTGAAATCTATATCATATAATAGAACAGTAGAATCAGTGTTTGTTCGCACACATCTCCGGAACTACTGAATGGATTTTCATCTAGTTTTCACAGGTAGACAGAGATTAATTTGGAAGAGAATAAAGGCTGTATGTTTTTTTATTAAAATCGGATGTTGCAAAAAAAAGTTATCGTCATATGGGATGGTATTCTGTTCACGATCACGACACGTTGTGCACAATTTCTGAGAGTAACCTAACAATTCCATAATTAATAAGAATAAAGGCTTTTGCAGACCAGCGCGACTTGTCGCGCGACGCGACACGAACAATACAATTTCTAAGAAAACTTCACGGTATAACAATAACCGGTGTCGCGTCGCGCGACAAGTCGCGCTGGTCTGCACAAAGATTTAATAAAAAAAAAAAAATATTATTTATTTCCGATCAATGCCATTGAATTATTATTTATTGTGCAAAAGATTGAGGCTATTCTCTACCCAGCAGTGGATATAAATGAGTCATGGTTTTGAAAAACGTTTAAAACATTAATATTTTCGACTGATGCTTTTCCCTATAGATTTTTGTCTTATGAATAACTTCACTTACTCTAAAAGCAAAACAATTCGTAAAGATTACCAAAATACAAAAAACGGTAAATATTCTCCATTACGAAACGCATATTCTCTACGCTGCGTATTCTCTAGAGCTGAAATAAATTTGGTAAAAAATACACATTTATCATCCTTGTTGTACCGGGTTGATCTCTTGCAGGGATCAACGAGATTTATGACGTAAAATGACGTTCCTGATCGCTGTAGGAACGCATATTTGCGATCCCTTTTGTCTAGGTTTTTTTTTTCTCCATTATAGAGGATGTGTTTTTATTGCTTCGCAGATGAGGAGATTGGTCTGTTTATCATGCATGCCAGTGTTTTTAGAAATCATAATTTGAGGATATTGCATAAGGTTCATTGTTGCACCATATAAATTCTTAGACCGCAAGGATTTGGTACAGTCATTCCAGAAGTATTGTAAGAAATAGAAATAGGTTCTGACTAAACTTAACTAGTTTTTCTTATTGTTGTGGTAGCATACACTGCTCTCGCGGTTTATAGAAATGATGTTACCTACTTTATTGTGTCAATATTTTGATTCTATCCAGTGATTCACATATTTCCTATTCAAGGTGAATTGTAACGCCGAGTGTTTTCATGATGTCACGCCGTTACAGCTAGTACAATGCAGTTGCATATTGGTTGATCCATCACATAACCAAGATACTTTAAACTTTATCCTTACGTCATGAGGACAACAATAAGATCCTCTGATCTGATATTTCTTCTTTAAGGCTAACGCACATTAAGGCGGGCCGCAACGCAACGCAAAAATCAATCCACATCACTTACGTAGGTTTTGTACGAACCATCGAGTGTTGAGTTGGCGAAGTCATAACATGTAAAAAATGCAAGTCTCGCAACGCAATTCTTCTACCGCAAAACGTTGTGAGATCTAATGTAAAACCAAGTTAATTTATTCAGTACCTACCTATGGGAGCATCTGTTCATCAATTTTGTCATAAACTGTTACCTTATTAGTTAAATAAAAAAAAATTAAAGTTGCCGTATCAACATTAGACATTTTTATTTCTGTAATAAATAGAATAACTTGGCCATCGCAACATAATCACTTAAGAATAATCTACCTACTATTTTAAATAGTCCTAATTAAATAAAGCCCTCACAGCGCTAATATTAGGTAGATTTTGTTGTATGTAGATTCTATTGCCATGTGCAATTACCCCAATAGATATTCTATTCCATATATTCTACAGGCGCGAGGCGGGCCGCACTGGCCTTTTTTCTATTGAAATTCGATGCGCTGCGTCCGAATGCTGTAATATGCTCTTGCCTTTATAGGAACGCTTACAAGATCACAGTTTAAAAATACCCGGTGGCTCACGAGTAAACTCTGACCCTCGTTCACAATATTGTTCGACACCAATAGGGCTTCATATGCATGTACCTCCATTGTTTCCGCACGTGCCACTAAGAGCCTTGTATGCAAATATTATCAGTTGTCATGAATTCATGATACACGCGAATTACCTTGAGATGGATTTATTGTATTTTGGCGTTTTGATATGTACGGTTACCTATGTCGTATGCAATATTCTGAAATCAATAAATCGTATAGTTATTTAGGTCAATTGCTTCAGGAAGCAAAGCTTTCAAAAGTGTTTCGATCTTTCAAAGGAAACCAATCAGCGTTGGGTTTTGAGCTTTCACCTAATCCTGGATTACCTTTTTAACCTTTCAGCCTTTAAATATAGAAATATTAGTCTGTAAGGGAATTTTCTTTTTTTTTTTGCTATATTACTATGGTTAAGTTCAGTCAAAACTCTGTTCAATAAATGCTTTTCAGATTTCATAAATTCTAACATGATTCTTATTCATATTTCCTTAGGGCTCTGTTTATCTTATACCGTGTCTTCTGACTTTCCTTCAATTTTAATTATTTCGAACAGACATTAAAACAATTTTATGACTGGACTGGCGTCCAAGAAACTTCGCAAAAGTACTGACTGGGTACTCAGATTGCTAAAAATATGCAAATCACGAACGTAAAGTTAGTCAAGTGTATCTTTTAGGTCACAAAACCCAGGAGGATAGAAAAAGTTTATCTTCTAAGATATTCAGCCAAATGTCGAGGTTCACTGGTCATCTAGGTAGGCTGTTACTTCAGTCTGGAGACTCTTTTGCATAATGCCCACCGAATCAGTAAAAAGATTCTGCGGCGATTTCGATGATAACTTTCGGAATAAGCACTTTTGCATATGCAACTAAGTATATATATATAGAGATACTTAAATAATGAATATTAAACAACTATATATTTACAATACTTGTATTATCATCAGAAAAATTCTTACCAAGAGCATTCACACGAATATAACACTCAACCAATTTAAACAAGTCAGTCAACGTAGCACAAGGCGAGCTAGCTTGCTAGTTTTACCCAAAACTAGAACAAACTATGGCAAAAAAATGCTTACTTTTGAAGGAGCACAACTTTTTAATAGAATACCCTCTAGCATAAGAAATCTACACTCGTTCAATGCATTTAAAACTCAACTTGGTCAGTATATAATTGCGGATCAATCACTTTTGGAAAAATAAGAGCATTGAATGGGTACCTATCTGGTTTGATGATGACGAACTTTGTGTAATTAATGTTGTATGTTTTAGTATTATTCTCAAGTAAGTGATATGTATATGTCTTTATTGAGAATAAAGTTTCTTCTTTAAACCTATATAGGTTTTTCTCAATTTTCAGGAAAGCAATTGTGTTTTCATAGAATCCTGCTATCTGGTATAGATAGGTTATTCGTTTGATCAGATTATTTTAGCAATGACCAAATGGGTATAGGTACCTATCCAAATCACTTTATAAGATAAGATATAAGCAAGCCTAACTTTTTCCTGTGGAGAACCCACAATATTTTTGGGTAGGTACCATTTTTTTTCTGTTTATGGCGGAAATTACGTAATTAAGTTTAGTTTTTCTTAGAACTTTTCTCTTCAACCTTACTTTAGGTAAAAGAAAAACTGGTTGGTTTATATTTTACCAACCCACACTCACTTTAAAAATACAACCCATTACACAAACCTAACTACTTATTTTTCACCGAGCTACCCCATGCTACTCCCTCAGGGAGCCTTTCACCTTAATGACCGGGCCGGATCAATCTGCTCCCATCTGAGCACGAGAGCTTGCGTGTTTCGACACACAACTCAACCAAGAAGCCAGGCCATCTGAATAATGGCCTCGGAGACACGCGACGCAAAGTGGAAGTGGTTAAGTGAAACTGATTTTGATTAAGGTACCTACTGAAGGACTTGAGATGGATAGAATAAGAAATGAGTATGCAGCAGCGGATTTACGCCTAGGCACACAAGGCACTGGCCTAGCCCCACCCACCCAGCTACCCCGACCATACTTAGCATAGACTGCATTATTTCTGATTATAGTACCGAATTAATTAAAGTAAGAAAAAATATGTTTAATATTTCCTGTACTATTGCATTTTATTTACTAAATTTCCAAAATGGCTTCGGAATGGGGGGGGCCTTAAAAGTCGAAGTGCCTAGCGACCTTGGGTCCGTAAGTCCGGGCCTGTCAGTATGTGAAAGTCTGGAAGTGGTGAAAGATGACATGGCTAGAAAGAGATGACGGCTAATAGGGATATGGAAGAAGCAGATTTGCATCGATCCCAAAAAACTTGAGAAAAGGGGAGGAGGATAATGATTACAGTTTTGTTAGCTTAACGTTAGTTGATTAGGAGGTGTCTCGTGTACTCCTGTCCAGTTGTCTCTCTGTGTAGGTTTTTTATGCCAGAGTAGCAAAGAATTAGACGGCCTCCATGAAGTGGTCATCCTCATCTGGAATTTGTCATTCCTATCTTATTTAAATTATTATAATTATGTTTTACGCAATTTAATTAATTTCGTAAAATCAATGTTGTTTATTTTTGTTTCGTGTTGTGTAATTTTCAAAAACTTTTCAATTTAATTTGAAAATATAAATATGATATAATTTATTTTTATTCTTTTTGGCACTTTTCGCTTTGACGGCGATGCGGACAATTGTTTTATGCCTAATGAGCTCTTCACCTTTATTATTATATACTCGTACATAATACATATTTGTGTGTTAGCTTGTATATCGTAAAACTGAGTAAATAAATAGTCGCCATAAAAAAACAAAATTATTACGTCTAAATTCAGATACGAATTATTGTTAATGAATATGACAAAATGACTAATGAGTATGTCAAATATAAAAAGGAATATAATTTTAATTATTTGCTTATACTATTCAGTTCTATTTTAAGCTAATTCATCATTGTTTTGTATCCCATAGTGAAATATTACGGGACTTTTATAATTGTGTAATGCAAGAGGAATTTATCCTCAATGAATTCCCATAACACGTGGCCGATAAAAAAAACAACTAATGCTCTCGGTATGTTTTCTTATAATTTCAGAAATAAACTGTACAAATACAATAATACACAAACAAATAAATTACAGTTATCCTTCCGCACTCGTCGCAAAACCGCTTGGCTAATGAAAGATTATGGGTATATTAGGGATATTAGACCTACCGTAATGTTGTTGTAATTGTTTGAAACTTACCACTTGAGTCAATAATTAAAAACTGGGCACTGATTTATTATATAACAAGGGTTAGTAGGTATAAGGATGGCGACCATAATAAACTCTTTGTTTTTGTCTAGCCGTTATGTAAAATGGTATAAAAACATACATCAAAGTTAGACATCGATTTACAAGTATTGTTTCCGTATAAAAAACAAAAGGTCGTTCCATAAATAACTTTTAACCCATACGAGCTATGACACTATACCCACCAACAAAACAAAATACCAAAAAAAAAATTAAACTCGAACATTCGAGTTTTGAATGTTTCTGTAGCTTGCCAGTCCTTTTGTTACGCTATGTAACAAAAGGACTGGCAAAGGAAGTAGAACTTTCTCCGTTTTTTTTTTAAATGCGTTGCAAGTTCGAATATTGCATACAAATAGCGCATCGGCCCAGTAATCACAATTAAAATGGCGGCCAAGATGAGAATGCTACGTGGAACATTACCATCAGGAACGTTTAAGTACCGGCTGAATTGAAACCGTTTATGGGAGGAAAAATTAAAATGAGATTTGAATTTCGTATTCTGTGTACGCTTGCCTGGGTCATAAATGGTAATGGTTTTAGCTGGACCGTAGGATTTTCTTCATAAATCGTGTAGACAGACGATTTAATATGAAAATGAACTGTAAAGTGACCGAGTGAAGTCATGTTGAAAATATTTGTAAATATTGTGATGCGTGTTTTTAGGATTTAACAACCGAAAAATACACTTTCATTTTTCACGTCAAAATTGTATTTCTTTAGCCAGTTCATAAAATAAACCTACAACATAGTACACCTGAAAGGTCAATTGAAAACCGAAAAACGTTCACAAGTCGTTCACTCATACATGAACGGACGTTTTCAATTAAATCCTAACCCCCTACACTCTATAGTCCATACAAAAAAAAAGTAATTTCAATATACACAGCCTAGAAAAAACGTCAAGAGGTTTTTTGCGCTCCATTACAGCCGGTTCGGATTACGACCGACGACGTGGAAAATCTCTATATCGTTAATTGAAAACGAACCGTTCCGTGGACAACAGAAAGAAGAAAAAATGCATAAGTATTATAAGTCTGCTGTAAACGGGTATTATTTAGTCTTGTCCACGTATTACTGCACTGGAATTCAATTAAAATTGTTTAGGCTGTGGTATGCTAGGTTTAGTGATAGGTCTATTTTTTGACGAATTTGATGGACATTTCGTAAACGATTTAAAAAGTGTTCGTCTAGTGACTAATCATGATCCATAGACGCGAAAAAAATAGAAATTCACAACATGTTAAGAGGAATCATAGACTCAATAAATAAGCGGAAAATACTCTTGAAAACCGCAGACAAAGAATGTGTAAACATTTTTTTTAGCATCAAATAATTGAGTCATCGCAAATATTTGGATTGTCTGAATTCCAATATTTATTTTGAACAGAGCGTCCGAATTAGCTCGGAAAATACTCGCGCCCACCTATTTCGTGAAACATGCGCTTCCACTCTTTTTAAATTAAATGAAATATCAACACATTTTTACATGTGCCTGTCTCGTTGGTCTAGTGGTCGCAAGCGCTACTGCTGAGCATCAGGTATTGGGTTCGATTCCCAGGTCGGACAAAGTGTTATTGGGTTTTTTATCTGGAATTTCTCAGTAGCAGCAGACTGAATTTCTGCCCGGTTGATGGCAATAAGCTCGCCCCCTATTATATGGGACTTAAACATAACTGGCAAAATGTGGGTGTACTATAAATACACCTCTGCCCAACCTTTCGGGGAAACAAGGCGTGATGTAATTTTATGTTTTACATGTGTTTGAAAACAGTTGAATTTCACATAGGAACAATTTTACGTAGGCATTCAGCACCTACTAGGTACCTCATTTAATTATTTTAATGACGTCAATGTCACATAAGACACGCATTTGTTTTGTATTGGATAGGTAAGTTTAATGTACCTAACCATGGATCGCGGGGCACGGCTGTGCTCCTACCAAGTCGAGCATATAATTATCATATAGGTACAGCTACTACCAAACATTTTTTTTTTTTCATATTGAGTAGACTACATCTATTCGGACACCAAATTTTTCAGAAAAATATGTTTTATAAAAGACCTGTCTTAGATACTAGCTTCGATACAATCTATTGAAGACAACGTAGAAATTTTTTAAATAAAAAAGACGTGTGGCACTCGGGGACTGCCCCGGCGAAGCTATTGCATAGCATTTTTTATCAACTTACGCAATTGTAAAATATTAACCCGAATACAAGAAATAGCAATGATGACATTGACAGGAACTGTTATTCACATTTATAGTTTTTATAACTTGACACAACGTAATGGCCGGGAACATCAAACTAATAAAAAGGTTTTAATTTAACTATTAATAGTCAAGGATCATTCGTCTAAGTAAATTTGAACTTTATTGTCAAACAGTTAAACATAATTTTCAATACAACACTCTCGTATCATTCGTCTAAGTAAATTTGAACTTTGTTGTCAAACAGTTAAACATAATTTTCAATACAACACTCTCGTATCATTCGTTTAAGTAAATTTGAACTTTGTTGTCAAGCAGTTAAACATAATTTTCAATACAACACTCTCGTATCATTCGTTTAAGTAAATTTGAACTTTGTTGTCAAGCAGTTAAACATAATTTTCAATACAAAACACTCTTTTCTTAGGTAGTATTTTCGTTACGAAATTTCTGGATTAGGTCTCCACGCTCAAGGCCCGCGATAGAAGCTATGCAATAGCTTAATAACTATCCCCAAATTAATTGAAATAAAGGCAAAATGATAATTATGACCTTCAAGTGTCATTAACGAGACACAATAGATTTATAATTATTATGTAACGGTTGAGCGGGTGAATCTCGCTGAGTCTGTTACTCTATTAGACTCTATTGATTTGTTATGACCAAGCTTTGCCACGCATATAAAAGACACCCTAAACACTACATCAGAACGAAAACTACAAGAAATCTATCACCGAAACGCTAACCACTTAATTCTTCTTCTAAAATACGGTCGCGTGTCAAACAAACATTCGTTCCGAACAATATCCTTGCACTTGCACCGTAAGGGGCCGGTCAGAAACTGCAAGTTAATCGCCATATATTACAACGATACATCATTAGGACGACCCTTAAGTAAGTTGTAAGAGGAAATAAATAAAGTAGTCTGTCGGTAAATTA
Source organism: Conistra vaccinii (assembly GCA_948150665.1). Taxonomy (NCBI): domain Eukaryota; kingdom Metazoa; phylum Arthropoda; class Insecta; order Lepidoptera; family Noctuidae; genus Conistra; species Conistra vaccinii. Next base: position 10,867,400 of record OX411334.1, on the reverse strand, counting down.
GACGCCATATTGCTACAGAATCTGTCGGCGTTAATCATTTTTGGCAGAAAGAAATGTACCTATGGGTTGGTTTATTTTTGGAATTCGACGAACAAATATTGTGCCTACTTTTAAAATATTCAGCTGGCAAAGGTTAACATGGAAATTCACACCAAAAATAGCACTAATTTAACACAATGACGTACACCTACGGTAGTAGTACGCTAATACTTTTCTCAACGAAAAAAAAAACAATTGAAAATCACAACAGCTTGTCATTGCTATTTTCCACGAAAGACAGTAAATTATTTTTCTGTTTCGTCATTAAATCTCATCTACATACAATGATGTCCATTGGAGTTGACTACGACATTTACATAATTAATACTGCGCATAATCACATTCCATGTCAATAGTGTTCGCACGATGCGCGCATGCTTACGTCATGGGGGAGTCACGTGACCGCCTGAAGAGTTTTCCAGGCGACTGGTGAGTCATAGTAGCCATGGGGTGTGGTACAAGTTATAAGAAGTCTACTACCAAAAATTTATGAACGAGTGTAGGTAAAGTCGGTGCAATGCTATACTTATTAGTTATAATTTTTCTTTCAAGTTTTTCTTAACATTTTAAAAAATATTTTCAAGGCAAAACACAGGGAGACAAAAGGCAGGCTTTTTAAATACACTGACGAACAACATAAAAAAGCCACTAACTTATCATGAATTATTTCCGAAACCACGTAAGATAGTTTCTTGAAGTAAAAAACAACATTTAAGTGTATTTAATTGCGCATAAAAAACACCTATAAAACTATTTTCAAGATTTATTTTACTTCACGTAGCTAATTTGTGTGGAGATATTTAGATATTTTGGACTTAACAAGTCGCTTTTTTATATTGCACGTCAGTAGTCTATTCACACGAAAAACCCGCTACCGCTTATAAATTACGCCTCATCTCAGCCTTGAACTCTGTGTATGGAAATTTTATACGTCGTTCGTACTCCGTCGCACCCAAAGGCATTGTAGTCTAAAATAGACACGACACTACAATAGTCATTTGACGAATATATGTGCTATAATGATATTCCTCTTGTTATATTCTATTCTAGACGGAAAGAGAGCTTATGTGCTAGGTAATAGAGCCGAGCTTTAGTGTTGGTCGCTTATGTGCTAGTTTGTAGGTAATGTGTCTGTGTCTTTTGAGATTTGAAGTTAGAAATAGTATCATTTAGCAGCTTATTGCAGACAGCACAGTTAGGTGAAAATGTATTGCAGAAAACTCCTATGTTCCGAATAGCCTTTGAAAATCTATCGCCAATTAGGGCACTTATCAAGTTTTTGGGTTCAAGACTGAGGATAATATTTTCTTAACCCGTATTACGATTGGCATAACATATCAAACTTACGCCTGCAACCTTTCTATATCTACCTCTATCTATTGGGTACCACCTCATGTTTTTTTTTTTTTCAGTTTTGTTGTCAAGTAGTTTTTTTTTAGCCTGTATGTACTCTATGTAATTTTTAAAACTGAAAATGTGTAACTGCTGTGCACACCTGTAAGTGACAAATTCACTCTATATTTTAAGTATAATTGTTACAGTACCCCAAAAAAATTATTAATTATGTTGGTGAGCCATAATAAAATAAATAAATAAAATATTTAAACTAGATAAATTAATTTACTTAATTCAGATACAATGATCCATATTTTTGTATACTTAAGAATTATGTGAGTTATTGCACGACTCGTAATGCTTCGCATTAGAGTGTGCTCTACGATCGAAAAATATTTTTTGCCCCATTTCTGCAACTGTTTTTATTGTTTCACTCCTGCTAGTACACAGAACCTACTTAATTTATATACCATTGTATAGATGATTAAATGGAGATTAATATTGTATTTTTTAACAATTGATTTAATGCAGCAGAAATGGAAAAAGCATCAAAATAGTTGAAAAAAATTTCCTGTCCGTCAATTTATGATTCCTGAAAACATTGTAGCTTGCGATAAAATCAATTAATTGAGTCAATTTTTTTTTTATACATTCGTTTCAGCCGTAGAAGGAACCCTATTGAAAATGGCTCTTTTATTCATAGTAGTTTAATTATAATTAATAAAATACTAACTAAAATATAATATCAATATCTAAATATTTTCAACCTTGATCCGGTGCCGTTGCCTAGCAACTGCCAACGTAAATATCTTTGTCAGTCGTTGACATTACGACTTCATGAAAAGTGATAAATTGTTCATTTTTAAACTATGTTTTGAATTTCTTTTTCGTTTATGAATGAGTGATAAGTATGAGGCGTGCACTTTTGGATTTTCCAAACTATTTTATTTTCTTGTAAAATAAACAACTAACATAATCTTCTTCCAAAACTAAAAATAACTAACCTAACCTAACTAAAACTATTAACAAACAATATGGCATCGAAAAATTCTTCCGCATCGCTGTCGACTGGATTGATTTCATTACTATAGATGAAGGAAATGTCTGATGACGGGCTCGTGGCTAAATAATAACAGCCGCACGGGGCGATCGAAGGTTAAGCTACGCTTGCCGAGGTCGGTTCGTGGATAGGTGAACATCCATTACATATCAAGACCCCTCCGTGCCTCGGAAAGCATGTTAAACCGTTCGTCCCGGCTGTCATTTGTAGATCTTTGACAGTCGTTACGGGTAGTCAGAAGCCCGAAAAACGGACATCCAGTATTACCAAGGCATATACATACCCAGTAACTGGGTTGTGGAGGTCAGATAGGCAGTCGCTCCATGTAAGATACTGGTATTCAGACTAGAAGCAGATGATGTGAGATGAAGGAAATGACAATAGATTTTATTATCTCAAGAGAAAGTCTATTGTTATTTTGTAAAGCTTCAACAGGGTAAAGAAATGTGACCCCAATAGTCGTCACGAAATGACTCATTTCTGAGCTAGCAACAATAGATACAATTACTTTCATATCTTAATTAACAGGATATATTATACTATTCACATAACAAGTAATAAAGATACGAAAAATATAGCTCACAGTACCCATAAAATGTAATAATAACACAGACATGTCACACAAATGTAATAATGTCATACAAATATAATTAACAGCAATGTCGTTAATATTCGAATGACGTCATTTTCACACCGCATTGTTCTACTGAGGTAAAGGACATAATTCATTGCCGCGACAAGCATACGACACCACAAAAGGATCCAGGATTCAACGAACATTTTAATCTATCCTCAGCTCGTAATGTCTATATGTACTTAACTAAATTACTTGCATAAATCATATTTAAACGTGAAGAACGCCGGCGCCTACAAACCCCACAACACATAACACACGCAATTACTAACTCTAACACGGCGGGATTAGTTCCAAAATCGGTCCAGCACCCCGAAATATGCCGGAAAATTCGCAGCGATATTAAAAATGTTATTTATGACTTGCGATATAGAGATCAATTTCGTATTTTCAGTTTAGGTGCTGTAGGAAAACGTTATCTAACCGAGGATTTTTTGCGAGAATTATTTCGTTCTCGTGACCGCGTCGCCGTATCCGTTCGTTCAGAGTCAAAGCAGTTTTTTGCAGCTGTTTTCAACTGTAGGATTAAAGTGATAAGTAGTATGTAGTATTTACAAACGTATAGTAATTAACATGTAACATTTGAAAGCCGTTTAAAATGTTTGCACTTCGTGGTGCGATTTACTCGACAAATATTTACATTTTCGTAGACTTTGCTCTTGAGTGGGATGAGGAGTAGGAATTGTTTAGGATTTGGAATTTAAAACATTTACAGTGTATCCTCTATTGATAATATCCAGTTTATTTCTTTTTACTTTTCGCACAGATATCCAACAGATTAACAGACAGAGAGGTTTAACAGACAGAGATAGAAGAGAATCTCTTTCATTGCAAATATTCACACCTCTATGTTTTTGCAAGACCAACGTTTTCGTACATTTCTATCGAATCAATGTGAGGTGATCTTTTGATTTATACATTTAGATAACTACTTCAGATAATCAATGGTCACGATATTTCCCTCTTATTCATATTTCATCAAACGAGACGCTTCTACTCGTAGTATGCGTATTGCAATATTTACACATTTAAGAACCATTAAAAAAAATCTACCATTTATTATAATTCCCCATTTTCACACTGAAACATTTATGACATTTCAAACATTTAAGTCCCCATGAAATCGCGATAAAACAGTTTTATTCTTACGAGACTCCACGGTACAATCTGTTTCTTCCCACCGGGAACTTCGTGGTACACTCGGTCGATGATTTATTCTGTCCCTTATCTGTGGTACATGTACGTACTCCATTAAGATTAGGTATTCATGTTGCACACCTGATACTTTGAAAGCGTTTGACAATGTGGTAATGTTGGGTCTTTGTGTGCGTGTTCTTGTAGACAGAAGATGGAATTTCATCGTTTGGGTGTTTGTAGATGTAGTTAGATTGGGTAATAGAGGGCAGAATTATAGACATATCTTTGAGTTACTAAGTGATAAAAAAAGACGTGTGGCACTCGGGGACTGCCCCGGCGAAGCTATTGCATAGCATTTTTTATCAACTTACGCAATTGTAAAATATTAACCCGAATACAAGAAATAGCAATGATGACATTGACAGGAACTGTTATTCACATTTATAGTTTTTAAAACTTGACACAACGTAATGGGAACATCAAACTAATAAAAAGGTTTTAATTTAACTATTAATAGTCAAGGATCATTCGTCTAAGTAAATTTGAACTTTGTCAAACAGTTAAACATAATTTTCAATACAACACTCTCGTATCATTCGTCTAAGTAAATTTGAACTTTGTTGTCAAACAGTTAAACATAATTTTCAATACAACACTCTCGTATCATTCGTTTAAGTAAATTTGAACTTTGTTGTCAAGCAGTTAAACTTAATTTTCAATACAACACTCTCGTATCATTCGTTTAAGTAAATTTGAACTTTGTTGTCAAGCATAATTTTCAATACAAAACACTCTTTTCTTAGGTAGTATTTTCGTTACGAAATTTCTGGATTAGGTCTCCACGCTCAAGGCCCGCGATAGAAGCTATGCATACATTGTTTTATATTATAAGAGTTTACTTTTGTTTTTATCAAATTAAACTTTTACAACTGGATGAGAGTTGCCAAGAATCGAGTGGAATGACGTGCAATTAGTGAGGCCTATGTCCAGCAGTAGACTGCTATATGCCAATGGTTATATAGATGATAATGAAAGTCTTGACCCTTGAAGGTAAAGAAACCATACCGCGTACACAGTTTCTTTAGGGTACGGCATATAAGCTGCACTTCCATAGTGATCCATACAACACTGACGACTATGCCTACACAAGGTGTATAAACTACGCCGTAGAAAAGAAGTGTCTGTCAACAAGCTTCCATAGTGACCCATACAGCACTGACGACGTGACTACACACGGCAAATAAACCGTTGTTTTTCACGGCAAGAAAAACACGTTTTCGCACGGTGCCGTGTGCAAGACTGGGAGGAAAGACTAGAGAACGAGAGAGCAAACAAGAAGAAAAGTCATAACTCTCTTCATTCCAAAATAGAATAATTGATACAAAAAGCTAGAAATATATGTGAAGAGAGATGCTATATGTTTCCAGTACGACACAACTTAGACGTAGCATAGCTTTGAAAATTTGCATTCATTCATTTCAATTTTACGAATGTATGTATGTATTTGGCTATAAGACAAGTTATTGCGTTTTCGAAAGATCATTTTCACCTAAAGCAGTACCTAATAGCGATTGGTGATTTTGAAGGCGCACTCAGTTCGAATGGTGATCGGTTTTACAAATTTTGCAGATGCTACATCTACGTTGTGTCGTACTGTACGTATCTTAAACTCAACGAGACACAAAGTTTCATGCAACACACGTCTCACTTGTATTCGATACTGCAGAATAATTAACACAGATTTGTGTTAAAGTTTGCTACTCCATGTTAAGGGGGATGCAGGAGGACACATCGACAGCTACTTGCTAAGTGATTACTGTCTGCAGTTGAAGTCTATTTTTGTATGTATGTATGTTAGCCAACCAGAAAAAATTAAAAGTTTTCATTACTTAGGTACTTTATAATTATGGCCAATTTGACATGAATAGGTAATTATTTATTTATTTTATTAAAACTTTATGCACAAGTAAAAAATACTGTACAAAGGCGGACTTAATGCCTGAGGCATTTTCTACCAGTCAACCAATTATCATTGTTAGACGAAAACAACTGCCGACAAACTGTTATGCAGTTTGGCAGACTTTATGTAAGTTATTGTTAATACAGATTTTGAATAAATCAATAAAATAATCTAGTAAAATCAGGGGGTCTGACATCTTAAATGAAAGTAAGAAATATAGTTACATGGTGTTTATTAAACATGTTCTTAAAATATTTTAATGCAGTAAGAAAGCACAGAATAATTATTACATCATCATTTTATTAAGTTGTTCAATAATATTCTCTCATGTAGTCTATCAACATCATCCGCAGCTGCATGGTTTTAATATCGGCTTTCTCCCCAAATCCTTGGACTATTTCCAAGAGCTTATTATTTTGTCTGCAGTATAGTGTTAATTAACTATTTACAACCCAGTTATCATAAGATATATTTCTTTATTCTAAACTGTTTGTCTGTCTGACTGTTACCGGTACAATTTTATGTTTCAACCTGCTTCTGCGCGTGACTTCTACCGCGTTAAACTTGTTGAAACATTAAATATGCCTGACACTCGGTAATGCTCTAGTTTCTCATTAGTAAAAAAAAAATTGAATTGAGTCATTAGTTCCGGATATTACTATATACATACAAACTTACAAACAAACAAATTTTATCTAGATTTGACAACCAAATTGACACATGTAAACATAAAAGTAAACTATAATAATATTTATTTATTGATAAGACACTTCAACGACTTACTCACTAAAACATACATTATAAACATAAATCACTTAAAGTTTTAGGTATTGTGAATTCGTCACTTACAGAAGTGCACAGCACTAGCATAGAACGTAATGATTAAAGGACGTATAAATGATACCGTTAGTTGAATTGGTTACAAGTTACAAAATAAAATAAGTTACAAAATAAAATAAAATAAAGCAAAAACGAGCTATGTTCACAAATACAAACGATGGGAAACAGTTTTTTTTACAAATAACAAAAAGACTGAAAAAGAAGTAAATGGAAGTGGAATATCGGTCATATTCAATTCTGCGCTTTTCAATCAAACTGAACCAATTCCTCGCCGCCAAACCGTGCAATATCGGGTTTTAAGTTAACCTCATTGTTAAAATTTCGACAAATACCAGATATTTATGCTGACTAGCTTTTGAATGAGGCTTCAATCAAATCGATAGGACAAAATAAAAGCTTAAATTAAGTCTGATTTTGATAAAAATCTTTTTGAATTTCGAAAAACTTTAAATCTAAGTGATAAGTCTAAATCTAAGTGATAATAAATAGGGATACATGTCAATCGTAAGTACTTAGTTTCTTTCTTTCAATCCAATAGTAAACTTCGGAAAGTTTCGTCGAAACCTATCCGTTTCTAAGTTACCCCCTAAATAAGGGTCTATCCGGACTCCCTTCCTCGTCTGACATCTGTAAAGGGTTTTCAATGTCGACAAAGTTGAACAGCCCTTAGAATAAATAACTAGCGGTAGGTAAGAGGTAGTAATAGAGAGATTTTATCTGTGTTTTCGTAATTTGTTTTATGTTGTGACAATTTAATAATAGCGGTAGTAATATGGAGAATGTTGTGATAATTGTTTTGAACATGCTATGTTTTTCTTTGTAGTTTCCTTTTTTGTAAAGAAGAACACATTTCGTTTGTAACTTGATACCATACAATACTTCTTTCAATTATCGAACTTGCATAGTAAACAGTACTTTTTAAGTATTTTAAACAAGGTAATAAACACCATTTTTTTTATAAATCAAGTTTTTTTTTCAATTTTGTGGAAAATGCGCAAAAGAAATCCCAGTATGTTTTTACGATAGTTAAAAGAGAAATGCTTTCACTCAATTTCTAGCCTCTTCTTCTGCACCATAAACTCGAAAATATAAACGAAAATCTATTTAGAAAAGATGTCCACATTCAATAACAAAATAATCTCGCTGAAACATTGTTATACTACGGTGCTACAGATTTATGAAGTACGGAGCGCTACGAGCTACGTGCTACGACCGCTACGCCGGTCGACGTGCTCTGCGGTGTGACGTCACGCGCTGATTTACAGCCTACGATGCTACGAGAGTTTATCGACCTCGCGTTTTATATGAAATATTTTGTTTAAAAAAGACAAAATAAAAGTTGTTTAAAATTGTTTAGGGTTGTACAAAAATACAAAACTGTTTAATTTGCGCGTAGCTGTATTAAAATTCAATCTAATTTACTCATTTAAATAGCTTTTAGTATCGTTAACTTGAAGTATTTGAAGATGAACTTAAAACAAATTCACACAAATATGAAAATTGTTGTTCCAAAAGATTTAACAAATATCCCTTGTTTTTTTGTTTCTCTCCTCAGCACAAACTATATTTTAATTACACTCAAAACACTGCATGCATCTGTCACCCCTATTGTTTACACACGTCGGTCGGTACATCTCGTACATACATTCCTATAGTTCTGCCTATACTACATAATGTATCAACATTGCGTGAAGCCTGTCATTAACACGCCGTGACGTGTGCAAACAAACGTGAACAGCTTACTAGATTAGTGAAAATCTAGAAATTTATTTAAAATAACAAATTATTAAAATGTATAAATTTAAATGAAAAAAGGAGCTTTTGGTTGAAATGAAAAAAAAATTGATTGTCAGTAGGAAGACTGATTTTCGTAAATACTCAAGAAAAATTGTGTTGTTCAATAGATGGAATTGAGGAGACTGGTAAGTACTATCGGACCTCCGAAACTCCACTCTTAGATACGTGCAAGAAAGTTTGCAAACAAACTAAAAGCTTGGTAAAGATATAACTCTTAAAAACTAACAAATATACCTAACTCTAAAACCAAAGTAGATTTTCATTTCAAAAGAGTCGTATTTAAAAGTTATTCTGCTAGAAACATACGGGCATGCACTTTTTGTTACCAAAATATTTTTAATATCCCTGATATACGGGACGCGATAGAATTTTTATGCGTGTACAAATTGGCCACTAAAAATATCCCAAAACGATAAAGCCTGCACAATTTAAAACCGGCGCACAGCATCGTTTAAAACTTTCCATTATAAACGAACGATATAAATAATTTCATACATTCACCCATATGAGATTACCTTAACGTTATTAGTCTAATAAATTTTATTTATGACTAAACAAAAGAATATTAGGCCACGTATCCATTTCGGCCATTTTGATCACATTATGTCGCGCGACAGTTTGACCTCATATGTCCCGACCAATAGATATATCGTTACAGTGTTTGAACTCAGCCTAACAAAAAATTACTCGACATTTTTTGTGTTGAACGGACCGTAAAAGTTTCGCAATCAAGGGTGGAAAAACAAGCGTTGCCGATGGATATTTTTGGGTCTTGAAAGTTAAGGGCGGTTAAGTTGGAAAACATTTTATTTTTAGAACCATCTGATGTTTTTACGGGAACTTGAGCAAGTAAGATATTCAGCAACAGTCGAAATTTTCGTGAGTCGAGAGAGTTTCGAAATTCTATACATATATCAATAATTTATTCTTCAAACAATCACTTAAAAAAAACACAAGTCATTTATACAAACTAGTCTGAGAAACTGCACTTTTTGAACGTCAAAATTACATGAAACAGCCTCCCAATACATCCGCCCTTCACCAATTCCTAGTGCTTTAGCTAGGAAGAAGAAGTGGCGCAACAAACTCCCCGGCAGCGAAATACCTACACAAACTATATTAGAAAACACAATTTCCGAAGATTTGTACTCCACGCAACAGTCTTTTAGGTATCAGTTTTTCAAACTTGACCAATACTATTTCAGGGCTTAAAAGCTCCTTCGTTTTTAACCAGATATTACGCTGACAATGGATAAAGTTATCAGCATTAAAATTATTTCCGAATATCTTTATATGCTTTGGCTAACGACCTTTAAAACAGAACTCCATCAAGTAGCCAAAACAGACTTGAAAAAATACAGGTAGATACAAAGAAAAATCACAGCCTCATTGACAAAGGCCGTCCATCTTAAGGCGGCATTAAACAAAGAGTAGGGGGACCATAATGTGATTTAGGCCCGAGGACAGACTCGCCACGTTAATCTTTACGTCCTCTCCCTAGGGTGTCATTCCAGCAGCCACGGACAGGACGTGACTTCTTCACGTCTTAAAATATTGGCGAATTGATTTCTTGATAGTTCTTGTGGACGTCAAATTGAGTTTATTGTGTTCGGCGGACTTTGTATATGTGTTTGAAGTACTTGTAGCGGTTAGACCGCCACATACAAAAACTACGAAACAAAAAGACATGACGTCACACAATTCCTACATCTCGCAGTTAGAGTTTACTGAGCGAATAACATAGATAAGACTATCCGAAATCAACATATGGGCAGTTGACCGCCAGACATAACAACCCGTCTGGTTGGAGGATCCTCCCTTTTCTATGGTGGATGAGTGAACTTTACACCCTGTTCCTCATACTCCTAAATACTTACTTACAGTAGGTAGGTGAGTAGTGATAGCCTAGTGGTGTGCAAGGCGTGGCTTGGGTTCGAATTCGAGGCTCTGACTCTCTGACTTTTCGCATTCATGTGAGTATTGTAAAATTATCACTTGCTTCAAAAATGGTGAAGGAAAACATCGTGAGGAAACCGGCATGCCTGTGAGATATTTCTCGATGACATGTGAGGTCAACTCAGAGGCCCTGTGCGGCTTTAAAATTCTGACACCAGGTGAGTTACATCCCACACGAAAAAAAAAAAAAACAACCGCTACCTACCTACACCTACTACTAAGTAGGTACCTACTACTAGCTTACTGTAGTAGGTAGGTTATTAATGTTTTCAAAGTGCTTAAAAAACTAAATTACCAGCCCAAGAGCGAGTCCGTTTTGTTTCATGATATGTTGAAGAGGTAGGGTAGAGTAGTAGGTGGTACCCACCTACTTTGATAGTTGTATTTAGTATTTAAGCAAGCCTTAGTAGCCCTACCTTTTCTATATGTTATCAAATAAAACGGACTCGCTCCTAAGCTAGTAACTTAGTTTTTTAAGCACTTTGAATAATTCAGTCTAGTCAGTCATCCCTAAAAATCTACGAAACTCTAAGATTTATTTAAAGTTTTTGCACCGTCTAAAAGGCACTTAATCTTAGCCGATAAAGAGATAGTCTTTTCTTTCAAGACTTTTCACTAAGATATTCACTTTAAATGAACCTTTTCTCCCCGATCCATATCCAAAAACCTTATGACCTCGCATTCATTATTTAAGAACCCTGAAAGAGAACCTGTGCCTAACGACAAAGTACCAAATCTCTAATGTCTCATTTATAATTTAAACCCGTCCCTTCTTAAATTAATTACTGTGACACTGTGACAAGAGTTATCGATATCTATCCCTCTCTGTCACTCTCATCTTACAGATTAAAATGTATATTTAATAAGTATTCCTTCGTAATAAGGTCGCAGGTTAATAGGGTAATGGCCTCGGAACCAAAACTCACGTAATATAAACAACACTGTGTTATACTGTGTCTATAAATTGGCTACAAAATATTCGGAAAATGATGTAGCAATTTCGTCACAGTGCCTCAGCTGGAAAACGACTACACTGTAGTAAATAATTTATGACCTCTTCTAAAGTTTCGCTCACTTTGTTCAGTAAGTGAGGTTTATGATTAAGCTGTGGACATAGTAATATTGTAAGCGGATATCTGTCATTTGTTTACCGCTGACGAGTGATGGGCAGTGGCTATTTGATACCCCAATTAATTGGAGCTGACCTTCCCTTCTTAGTCTCCCAAAATAACGATCAGTCAACCAGGCTAACTTTGGAATTCTGAACGTCGGGTCGTCTAGTACTCAATTGGGTTTTGGTTGTCAAATACCAGTCGATCCACTTCAAAATATTAACATTGGGAACATCTTAAATTGACTAAAAGCCTACCGCAATTTACTTGCAAATATCTAGCACAATGATTAGGTTACTGGCCGTTACTTACGTCATTCTTTCCTTATGTGATGTGAAACTCTCACCCTCAATAACTATCTATTCTTGGACAGTAATTAATTCTTCACACGTATCACTAACATGATCAAACTTCATAATCACATTTTAAATCCTCAAACTAAAATAGTCTGCAACACGAATACAAATTCAATTAAGAATTGCAGTCGTTTTCAACGAAAACTAAACGAGCAAGTCCCAAGTCCTGTAGTAACTAAGTTTCACCTGGGTGACGCCGCCGATGGAAAAAACGAATAATTACTTACCGCACTGAGCCAATTGAATACACCCACCTGAAAAGAACAGACATTTTCATGAATATTCTGAAGAGCTCTTAGTAGAAGTTTATTGAAAAGAAACGGGGGAGACGTTAAAATATTTTAAAGGTTGTGCTACATTTTCGGCGTCTTCGTAAGTTTTGTGGTCAGGTGTTTTATTTTCTCTAAGTAGGTTTTTACAAACACTTTCACACGTCAATCATATTTTAAAACTAGATGAGGTCTGCAGTTCCTATCTGACTACTCTTCGAAGAAAGGCGATAAGGCCGCCCATTGTATGTTTTGTAGTGTTATATTTATTTTTGTTGCTATGTATTTTCTGGTGTACAATAAAGTATATATAAATAAATAAATAAATAAAGGCAGAAACAAACTCAGAGGTCATAGTATCAGTTAAAGTCCAGGCATGATCATGTGAAGACCATGTAGATTGGTGTCTAAAATTGTCTCTTGAGGAAAGAACAACACGACTGAGTGGACCTGTCCAGTCAATACACGCATTTGTCAGTAATCGTGCAGCTCAACTCAGGTCAAAACATAGATATCCGTGGGTCAAAAGCACATTTTTTTCAATATATCACCATTCGACAAACAATACCAAAGAAGGTGCTTAGGATATAACGTAATATTTTAAGAGATATTAGAATGACATTTTTAATGTAATACTAAACCTAACTGAACGTTAATTAATTTAAGTTTAACAATGAAAGCGACGTGACTTCAGGTCTTCATTGTTTCATTGACATGAAAATGACAAAGCCTTTTAGTAACTTTTTGTTTAAAAATGTTTTTTTTTTTTTTTGAGATGATGTTCTTAATATTTGTACATTAAGTTCAAACAATATTTATCACCGTCAGAATTTCCTCGGGAAAACTATTGTATATAATACAAAGTTCAGTTCAAACTTACGTAAATAATAAGGCAACAACTTTCTTTAAAAAAAATGTCGTTTACGTCTATTTTCTTTGTAACAATGTAACCCACCCCTAACTAGAATGAAAGCTTACGCTATCGGCAAAGTCTGCTCAAAAGAAAGAAGGCTCCTATTAAATAAATATCGAGTTAAGTACATGCAAATGTCGAGGAAGTAATTTAAAAGTATTTTAGATGAGTAAGTACCTGCATTGTTTCTATACGAAAATAAAGCAGATAGAATCGCTTTAATGTTTTTGCTAACATTTTTAAAGTGCTGTATTTTCTTCGGATAGAATCTGTCAGACCTAATAAACCGCTTTCAAACAGTCTACTTGGGAGGGAAGGTCCAAGAATAGCTCTTAAAATCAACTGAATTTAATAAATTAACTTTAGAGTTGGCGTACATTAATCTACATATTTCAAAAGCTAGCTCTGGCTGGAGTTACCATTTTCGTTTGCTTAAAATATATTTACTCTAGAAAGTACAGTCTGTTTTACTTTAATGCTGCGCCCGCATCTGCGTCTATCATGACGAAGCTTCGCACCGATACTATACACGCAGATGTGACCAACCATTATCGATTATTGTCGCAATAGTTCGGCCTGCGTAGCACTTATCCCCCGGGTGGCAGGACAGTACATAATAAACGTGGTGACTCCGCTAATGTGACCACCGCATTAGCGCGATAACTTTTAAGCAAAACATACGAAGCTTCGACACGCATTGCTTTATAATGATTGACGCAAATGCGGCCGCAGCATAAGAGAAACACAATATTGACTCAGTACCAACAATTTAATCATAAATATACAGCAATCTCTCATCTCTCACATTTATTAATTAACGCTTCGCGAGACTACCGTGTCTATTAATACATAGGTATAACAAAATCAACCGGATTTCGTAGCTATATTCATACAAAGCCTTAATCTTTCCACTTCGTCACCTATTTGTACTGCCGGCCCAATATTTGGGGACCTAATGACGTCGTAATAGAATTGAGCGATTAATTATTTTTGTTATCTTCGAAGACAGAATGACTTGCAAGAAATTTCAATCTTAACCCTCGCTAGGCAAAGAGGCGTTTGAGTTCTGTTTTCTTGCAATCTTGAATGTTGAAATGCTTTTATAGTTAGGTGAAGCTGAATAGTTTAGGGTTGAAAAGGGTTCAAAGTAAGAATTTCATAAGTTTTTGGGACATGTCATCGAGTTGTTGATGGTACCTACTTAGTCTAGCATACTTTGTTGTGTTATGTGACCCACAATTTAATGTTTAAACGTTATAAATAGTTTGATGAAACATTAAGTTAATTTCACTCACATGAAAACAGAACAGAATTAGAATTGTTACTATTTGGTCCTGTACTTAAGATAAAAGTTAGCATATATTATCATCTGCCTAGCCCATTTCCAAATAGGTAAGGGTCGGCTTCCAGTCGAATGCAGCCTATCTGACCGTTACAACCTAGTTACTGGATAATACGATACCCCTTGGCAATACTGGTTGTCAGACGAGTGTCAAAGACCTACAATTGTCAGCTGGAACCAACGGCTAAATCAATTTCATGAAAAATCACATTGAAGATAGGCAATTTTGCTTACTTCCCATTCTTAACGTGCTTTATGACGCACGGACGGGTACAAAAGTGAACATACCTAACTACACGATAACTTATCTTATTTTTGCTAAAACGATTTTGACAAAGATTGACAACGACAATTTCCATAGGTGTACAACGTCCTAATGAAATTCATAGTCGACAACATTTTTGGGCCACTGAACATAACTTTATTTACCCTTTCACCCAGAAAAAAGAAAATATCCTTTTTACAGCAGCAAAAATTTTTGACCCAATGCGAACTTTATCGCAGGCATACAATTCACATACACAAAATATCTAAAAGGAAAAACTTGGTTCGGTATAAGGGATCATTCACATCTGTTGCTAAGGGCTGTTCATACAAATGTCTGTTGAATCCTAAAGTATTTTCTGATGTATGTAGTTATTGATACGTGTAAAGATTAAAATTTCTGACAGTCATGCTTACGTGTGGGTAGTTTTGAAGTACGTGGGTAGTTTGTATTGTGAGATTGATTGCGTGTTCAATAATGTGTGGCGGTGTTATTTGATGTTGCTTGTTTGGGAGTGGAATATCGGGAACGCCCTATAAATGTACTCAATTATGATGAATCAACGGATTGTGAGACGCTGCATGAATACAAGTATAATTTCTAAAACATAGAATTTAACTTTAATAGCCTTTATCCTAAAAATTGGAAACGTTGCGACGTTGAATCATTAAAACTAATCAAAACAGGAAAATTTGCGAATAACTGTCAAAATTTTCCTGTTTTGATTAATTTGACAATATTTCTGTATGGAAATATAAAAGCTAAATTTCTCGCATCGGGGGTCGACGAATGAAAATATCTTTTCTACAATAGCATGCCGACCCCCGATGCGACGACAAAATATTAACTACAAACTACATATATTAAACATAAAGGGCCAGTATAATATTTTATTTTGAAACTTTTTAAAGGATTTTGTTTGTGTCGGGGGTTTTTTAAATTTTAAATTTAGCTTTTATTTCCTGCTTTTTAAACTTTATTGTATACTAATTACTAGTACATATGCTACGATCGACACGTGCCTCGCATAAATCTGCGCAACTGTGCGTATTTTTCCTACAGTCAAGTTAGTTACTAATTAACCCTGATTTTTTCTTCTCCATATCACACCCTGATAAATATATATTTATAACCTATTTATTGAGACCATTCCAATGAGCCCAAACACGATACCACTGCTGTAGTTTGGTGAGGAGTTGTGTATCCTGCAAGTACCAGTTAATGCTGCAGCATCAGTTCAAGGTTACTATGTTATTCTAATACCATTGAAGTAACAGATTACCAAATTTAGACTCAATCAGACCTGTGGAAGACTAGCTTACTTTATTGAAAATTGTAGTGACAAAAATACGAGTTTAAAAAAAAAACTGACTGAATAAACTGCGTCGTAAAATGTCCAATAGTTCCCTGCATGAATGACTAATATCATCCCACCCTAACGAGCAGCGCCATCTGTCGGTAATTACGCTATACGTGCTTTGAGAAAAAAAATATGGCGTCTAATTGTTTTTATAGCAATACGCAATGGGGACCCGCCATCAAAACAGAGGTTATGTGGTGTTCTACGCGAGTAATGATAATTTAATCGGCGATTTCACACCACGTGGTACGTTTGAATAGCCAAAACACAAACCTTTTTTTGGTTTTATGTAAATTGGGTTTGATTTTTTGTTAAAAAAATACAGTGGGTTAAATTAAGATAAGGGTTCAGAACAAAATCATGAAATAGTACTTTATTTTAGACTAGCTGCGTCCCACGGTTTCCTCCACATAAGTCTCGATCCTGTGGCAATATTGGGATAAAAATATCCCAATATTGCCACGGGATATATATTATCCTATGTCCTAACCTAAGTCATGGTCTACCTATGTGCCAAATTTTATCCAAATCCGTTTAGCCGTTGTAGCGTGAAAGCGTAGCAAACAAACATCCAAACTTTCACATTTATAATAATAGTAGGATTATAGTTAGGATACCTATCATCTATTATCTAGACTGTCAACATTTATGATTTTTTATTTACTAGAAGTAGAGACCCCGCTTGACTGTCACTAATGAGACACAATAAAATTTTAATTGTTATCGAGCTGCATCAGTCTTTCGGACATTTGAGCTCAGAAGCAATAATAATCTTAAATCTCTTTTTTAAATTCCACCAAAGTTACCTATTGGTGAGAGTTTTATTTACTCTGTTCCCTATTAAACTTTAAACCAACAAAATCACAAGTTATTCTCAAATTAAACACCACAAAGCGATACATACACTACTCCCACACTACATTAACATCAGAAAGAGCATAATCCAGCGGTATCCAGGCTACAATTTTATATCTTTATGACACCACACACAAAGGCTGACGTCATTGACAACAAAGAGCGAGATTTACCCAAAACTGTCCTTTTTCTCCGCCGTATAATATGCGCATTTTTATAAGCATAGCTAGTGTTGTGCAGTCACACTAGTGGTGGTAAAAAGTAACAAGATTCCAGGGTAAAGTTTCTTTGTAAAAAAAAAAAGTAAAGTAGTAGTAGTTTTTAAATAAAAGTTATTATAATAATGGCGTTCCTGGTTAGACTGGAAACTGACCCCAACGTAGTTGGTAAAAGGCTAAGCAGATAATGATGATACAATGGCGTACCTATTAATAAAATGATGACGTTAAAATTTTTTCCGGTATGAACTAGGTATTAGTTTAAAAGTATTTTTTTTAATAAAAGATATTTTTGTTATAGCTTTTTAACTATTGATCAATAAAAAGATTCAGAATTCGCGTCAAATTAAGGTCTTATAGTATACTAGCTTTCACCAGCGGTTTTGCCCGCGTGATATCTTTATAAGTTATAGCATTTACTGGTGAAAGATGTTTTTGGAATCGTGCAGTAATTTTTGAGTTTATACATTACGAACAAAAATACAAATTGAAATATTTTCTCTTTAGAATATTAGTGTAGATAACAATGCCATCAAAAAGTAGCTCAATGTTCTGCTAAAACCCGAGCACCCGACATAAAGAATTTTCCAATCCTAGAAATTCAAAAGTTTCCCGATTGCTCTACAAATATTCGGGCAGTTTTAATATTACCAGCGTACCTAATACTTTTTCTAGACAACTATGTATATGAGAAAGTAATATCCGAATTTCGTACCGATAAAAAGCAAAATCTTCATCTTTCATTCACTACCCTACTTTATCCATCGGCGGGCGAAAACGGTTTTTTCTAAATCCGGATTATATTCTCATCTTGAGCAAAATGTATTCTATATATTTATCGTTGCTGACCGGTCGTTTTTAACAATGACCGCTGCATACTTTATTCAAGAAGGGAGATTGTCCGGAATGCCTTTATATAATGAGGTTATTTCAGAAATGTAATTTTTCACGTGGATGACCGAGATAAGGTGAATTAAAATCTACATTATGTACCTACCTCAAAGGGAGGTCGAGTAAGTAATTTATTTGGATGAATATAAGGGTCACATTTGCTCTTGTTACCTATGTTAGGGTCTTGTCTGGGGAGAAGGGTACCTACCTACTTAAAACCACAGAATTTGCTCGAGAGAGATTGACTTTGGTTCACTATTTATAATTTTGTTATGTACTGTCATTAAGTAGCTGTGCATTAACTCAATATCATCAAACTGCTATCTACAATATGCCAGGAGCGTGCTCTCAGCTTTTTCCGACATATTTTGCGTTCATCTAAGCATGGTCTGGAAAGGCTTATGTTACTAGGCCGGGTGGAAGGAAAACGCGCTCAAGGCAGAGCACCGGTGAGATGGTCAGACGCGATCAAGAAGGCTGTTGGAGGCAGGATTTACCAAGCGGACTACTCTGCAGAAGTCTTCATAGCTTGGAGACGCTTCGTATGTCACGATCCTCAGCGTTGAGGGAACCACGAAGACGAAGAAAAAGAAAAACTAGCTGCGATTTAATTAAACGACAAGAATAGGCGATATGATCTCATCAATTGTTTGGTTTGCCCATTTTAGAAAAAACTAATGCTCGTTACCGGCAGCATAACTAAGTTATACCACATTTAGCTACAGACGTACATGCCTACAATCAGCTTTAAGCAAACAATCACACAGAGTGGTCCACACTACCCAGGACTTCATTCTTTACGAAAACATCAAACAAACCCTTCACGTGGAAGCAAACACAAATCTAATATGGACAAACAAAATAACGTTTGATTACAAATTAAATAAACAATGGGAGCAAACGAATCGTTCGCCGGAAACGCACAGCGCCGCCGGAAGTGGTGGCCGTCGCGCTATCAGGTGTCGTTCACGCGGCTTTATATTTCCGGTTGGCCGTCACCCGACCTTCGGGAATGGATACACGAATCGATAGTTTCTACCAAATTAAAGAAAAGTAAGGGTATTCTGAAATTGTAACAAGACTTCAATGAAGTTAAAAATGTGTATGTACATGGAAACCAAAATTAAAAAAAATCAACGAGGCAGGTTGGGACTGCCGATTGAAGTGAAAACTAAGTAACGCCAGCTAACTTTTTTTTTTTTTTTTTTTTGTCTAGGGCATCTCGCAGGTTACCACTAAGGTATTCACTGCTTAACCGGACTTTCCTGTGGCTGCCTTAAGCTCCTAAAAGAACTCAAAGCCTCCAGCCAGGGGCATACAAACTAAGCTAATTAAAACTAGGCGAACGCTCGCTAAGGGCACCCCCTGTGGGGTACGAACCTCGGCTTAGGGCGTTCGCTGGGGGGAGGACAGCAAGAGGGACAGGCTGGATCAAGGATAGATCATTATTATTAAACGGGGAATTTAAAGCTACAGGCTCAGCAAAAACGCGGGCTGGCGCATCGTTATCGAGCAAGGGTCGGGGGGGAGTATCATTTACTCGGGTGGGTCGCGGTCGCGGACCTCTACGGCGAGGTCTGAAGTTGTGTCGGTGTGTCTTTTTGTATACTGTACTTGTGGCCCTACTGCTCTCCTGGAGGAGAGTTATGGGGTCATCTGGGTCTGAGAGGACATGCCTAGGGCGACGGGCCTTACTGACTTGGTTATTGGACGGGACATAGCAAGCTGCTTTGACTATTAGGGGATTCCTATGTTTGACTGCGGAGTCAAAGTACCGCTTGGACATTCGTTTAATGAACTGACGGATTGTGGGGATTTTGAGGTCGAGATGGAGGATCTCGTTCCTAACAAACCACGGGGCTCCCGTGGCCCTACGAAGGACACGGTTCTGTAGTACTTGCATCCTATGGATCGCAGTGGGATTCGCGTGAGCAAAGACGGCTCCCGCATAGGTCATGATTGGACGAATGCACGACGTATAGATGCGCAATTTGCACTTGAGTGACAATTTGCTGCGTGCATTCATAACGAAATAAAGTCTACTAAGCGCGAAAGCGGCTCGCGCGCGTACCGCTTTTACGTGTTCCGAAAAAGTGAGATGATGATCCAGGATTACACCTAAATATTTGGCTCGCTTCTCCCAAGGGATCGGCTTGTCAAACATGGTAACTGGACGAGGAAGGATGGGCCTATGTTGCGGCTTAGAGAAAAAGACCGCCTGACTTTTGTCGGGATTAACCTCGATTCTCCATAACCTAAACCAGGCGCCGAGCTTGTCGACGGCCTTTTGTAGGTTAAGGATTAATCGGTTGGAGTTATACCCGGTACAGTAAATGGCCGTATCGTCTGCGAACAGAGCCAACTGCGCCGTTATACTTCTAGGTATATCACTGGTGAACAGTGTAAATATGAGGGGGGCAAGAACAGAGCCCTGAGGGACTCCTGCGCGAATGAGACGGGGAGAGGATAACGCTCCTTCGATACGATAGCGAAAGGTACGATTTGTCAAAAAGTCCCGTAAGATGAGTACGAGACGATCTGGCACACCGAGCTGGTATAGCTTGTATATTAAGCCATTGTGCCAGACTTTGTCAAACGCCTTTGCTATGTCGAAGAAGATAGCACCGGTCACGTAACCACGATAGAAACCAGCGCTAACGTGTTCCACGATCCGGTGGACCTGATGCACGCTAGAGTGCTGAGTTCGAAAACCGAACTGCTCGTTTGGAATGAGGCCCTTGGTCTCAGCATAGTCTCTGAGTCGCTTATAAATAAGTCTCTCATAGATTTTTGCCATTACCTTGAGCAAACTAATGGGACGATAACTAGATGGATCTGACTTGGGTTTACCGGGTTTAGGGATACCTATAACTACGGCTTCTTTCCACGATTGTGGAAAGATATTTTTACTAAGAGCAGCATTGAAGATGGTGCACATTAGAAGTATGAGATGAGTGGGGAAGAGTTGGACCACCCTATTGGTGATGCCATCTAAACCGGGGGCTTTGCGAGTTTTAAGACCCTTAATGATATCTTGGACTTCGCCTGGTGTGACGGGAGCCAGAGGATTATCAGGGTCTTCTACGGGGGGTAGAGAGATTCTACGTTCTATTTCCGTATCGACCTTATTGAGTTGAGTTTGGTCTACGGGTAGGAGGCTCGGGGAGCATTGCGCTTCGAGACTGTCGGCTAGGCATTCTGCTTTGTCGATGTCGTCGAAAGCGATTGATTTATCGGGGCGAACTAACGGGGGCATCGAAGCCTCTTGTTTGGACCTAAGTTTCCTCTGGAGTTCCCAGAAGGCTAAGTGATTGGGAGTGAGTTCGCTCAGAGTCTTGTCCCAATTCGCATTACGCAGCTCCTCCACGCGTGTCTTTACAGATCTCTGTAAATAGCGCATGTGGGCTTTGTTAGAGGTAACGCCAGCTAACAAAAATGTCAGGAATTTATGTGGCTTGCTGTCAGTACAAGAACGAAAGCTGTAGCTCCATTAACAAAAATCCTAATAACAGAGTGCGCTGTCAACAAAAACATTAACGTTGTGCATTTCTACTCTCCCTCCGTCTTAGAATTTTCGATCAGGTCACGACGTCACGTGTCCGCGACGATCACGACGCGAGTTTAACATTTTTTACCCATCCCAAAAAAACATCGCACATCGCCACTAAAGAAGTTTTCACTTTAAAAAATCATCAAATTGATAACCTCTTGCTTCGGTTTTGAAGAATTCGGTAAATAAAGAGAAACTACACTTTTTTGTTTTGCACGTAACAAAGAAATCAATCCTACTAAAAATAATAATAATAAATGTGAAAGTTTGTGTGTTTAGATATTTATTTCTTAATCACACAATAACGGCTTAACGGATTTGAATTAATTTTGGCACATTGGTAGAACGTAACCTGGGTTAGGGTATAGGATACTTTTACGAGTGCACCGGTAGTACATTTTCGTGAGATAATTTTCTACCTCCACGCGGGCGAAGCCGCGGGCAAAAGCTAGTGACCGATTTAAAAGAGGCGTAAGTTATGACTAGATTTTTTTTACAACATAGATTAGCATAACTATTGCCTACATTGTTTTCAAGTTCGGCAAGTAAATTACCACACTTATGGCAACATAGACTATTCAGAAACATTATAAGACACAAGAGCTACCACCAAACAGCGGGGAATATAATAAATAAAAAAATAATAAGAAAACTTTCCCCATCATAGCGAAGAAAACTCACGTTGAGAGAAGGCAATTCACCAATTTCATGCAATCTAAAATTACATAGTAAAATCAACCTTGATTACTGAGAGGTAGAGTGTATTTTCAAATGCATGATGGAGGTAATTTTGTCACCCCGTAGGTAAATCATTGAATGCATTAGTGGTGTTGCTACACATGGTCGAGGTACTATAGTCTATAGTTATAAATATGTATAAGGGCTATTTCACGATGTCCGAATAGCCACTACTCACCGAATAAATTCAAAAATGGAACAGAATTTGTATGAAATTATCTGCCAAGTAAGTTAATAGCAACTAAATCGTAAGTGGTGAAACAAGCCTTTAGTGGGCCTTAGAAGACTGTTTTGCACTCTAAAGTTGATAATTAAAATGACATCTTCTTACACAATTATTTTATTTTCATTTTCACAGCGATATTGCTCTAAAATTATCAAATATCCCCAGTGTTATCACATACACCTGTTCAGAGAATAGTCTGCACTTCTAAAGAGTATTCCATCTATCTATTATCTACGCTTGCTTTTGCGTCATAACCATTTATGTACTTTCCTTTTAAAAGCGTAGCTAGCCAACCATAAACTTAAGACAAAAACCTCCTTCATAAAACAAATAAAAACCTGCAGACGCCAGCATAATTCGGCTATCATCATAAACCTCAAGTCAAAAGCACAGGTGTCGCCTCACTAAGGCACCTTTAACATTCACTTGCAGAAAACATTGCAGCAAGAGTTTAGGCACAGCAATCACTCAATGCGTAATCTCTCAGGATTTCCTCCGCACCCTTGCAGTAGTGTGAGCTGTGCCTTTTTTTGTTTTTAAAAAAGTCTGCATCTTAGAGATAAGGGCGCTCCCCTTTCTGACGTCATCTGCATTAAAATCTATCAATGGTGACTCACTATCTAAAACAAACAGTGGATTTGGGTAGCATTCGTTTTGAATAAAGTTGATGGAAATGTCTTTGACATTTACAAGACAGTGAAGGCGGTGACAAAACCTATAATTAGAAAATCCACAACGCAAACAAATGATAAAAAGAACCCTTAACCAATTCTTCGAAGGATACTGTACAGACTGCTTTAATGTATAACCTCTAACAATATTATTTGTCTTAATTGGAGGGTTACCACAAATGTTACTAATATGCATCAAATTTGCCTTGAATCTTGTCTGAAACGTTCACTGTAATAATAACTCAAGCAAAACAATATCCTAATAAAGGAAGGTAATTCTCGTATAACAACCTGTGCATAAATTATAGAAATAATTATTAGAAAAAAGTTAGGTACTAGAAAAAAATTAAGTTAAAGAAAATAACTAACCAAGTATTTACTTACAGACAACCAAAGCAATTACTGCGAACATTAAAACCACGGCTCAAAAGAACAAAAAAACAAATGAGAGCATCATAGAGGAATGACAACAAACAAACATCCCACCAAAATTAAGTCCGATTACTTCACAGAGAGGGAAACTAAAATGGTCGCAAAACAACCGCAAAGAAACAAAGAAAATTATAGTCTTCAACGTCTACTATCGACACCCCGTCAAAGCCATAATATTCCTCACTTTTGAGGAGTAAAAATGTCCTCCACAACCCCTACAGTCGCGTTGGCATTTTGTTTTTGACACTTCACTTTAATCTCTATGTGAAAACATAAACAGTGGTTTTCATT
This sequence comes from Conistra vaccinii, assembly GCA_948150665.1. Taxonomy (NCBI): domain Eukaryota; kingdom Metazoa; phylum Arthropoda; class Insecta; order Lepidoptera; family Noctuidae; genus Conistra; species Conistra vaccinii. Next base: position 10,843,153 of record OX411334.1, on the reverse strand, counting down.
TCGAAAAGAGCAGAGTTCCCTACGCAACCGAAGTGCGTGCAGTATATGAGAATGCAACCCTTTGTGAGTATGAACGGGGAAAATTGCTTTTCTTGCTTTTGAACGTCTTATCGCGTTGTAGAAAAACACTACGCTCTTCTATGTGAAAGATTACAATGTTTTATGTAACTATTGTTGGAACTAAACAGACTTTTGCTAAAGTATTTTCGTGCCTAATGCAGTCCAGTCAGCCAGCATCTAAAATATTCAGGAGATGCACTTTTCGGCAATGCTCTTCCTTTCAAAAACAAATAAAAGTCACGCTGAAAGTTTTATAAATTTTTCCATCAGACCACTCGAAAGATAGCTAATATCGTCAGTGACCAAATTCAATTCGGATACTAAAAATGTCTGCAAAAAGGCATAAAATAATTAGTTTATCGTTTCGTAATAATATTTTCACTGACCCCCCACTTATAAACTTTTCAATTATGTGCTTTTATTTTGATAAGTCTACTTTCATTTGCATACTGTCAAATGCTCGCCATCAACTCAGATAAGTCAATAAATATACAAACTTCAACTGACCGGACAGCATATTTTATACAGTTGACAGAAACAAATGGGTCTGTTACTCATCCCGCACGTCCTGTTGATACGAGACACCTATTCGATTACGTTTCACAAAACAATCACACCCATTCCACATGCATAGACGATATAAATCATTAAAAACGACAACACAGCATCGATTTATTAGCGATTTCCGAATATCAAGAGCGAACATTAAAACGGATGCATTCGATTATCAGTTTTCGAATGGAATAATCGATGTCATGATTCAATAACGCAAATGAGCGAAATGAATACGTTCGGTGAGCCTTTGTTGTGCCCACGTACCTCACAGTGATTGTGTTGTTTTACGATTTCCGTGAGCGTCAAGGGCGCTGATTGGCGCTTTAACGAGGCGCATATATTTAACGGTTAACTGCGTCAAATTTGCAACATTTGTAATAGGGGAGTTATTTGACGAGCCCCCTGACAACACTAAACAAGAAACGCTTTATTAGTTCTACAGTTAATATTGCTCAAGTCCAGTAAAAATGAGCTAAAAAGCTGTTTTCTCAGGAAACGTCTAACATCAATCCATATTCTCTTCAACCCTCGTCAGGTTAAAGGAAGCGCGAACAAAAAGTTGACGGTAACAAATAACTGTAAAAAGTGCCGAGTTGAAGCACGGTTATCGATAAAATCGACTTACAGGCAATCTAAGTTACCTTTAAGTCCTGAAGAAACTTCAATCTTTGCCTATTTTGTAATACAAAAGAGATTCCTTGCAAAGAATGCTTCGATGACCTTTAGCAGCAAGTTCTACCCTATTTGGCAGATATACGATAGTGGCAGTTATAAAGTACCTGGGCGACCGACCTCTGCTCTGGTGAAAATATAGAATACAAATTTAATAGTATAGGAAAGTTCATACTAATTCATGCTGCCATGATAATAGGTACTTACTAATTCCATGCTAGCATAATAGTAGGTACTTACTAACTCCATGCTGCCATGTCATTATTCTAAGGTGTCATTATTCTTGTTCTAAACTTTGGGCGACCGAGCTCTGCTCGGGTGAAAATACGAAAAAAACGAATTTTCCCAGATACTGGAAACAAACTGAAATCGCGAAAAAAAAATCTGCTATTCCATACATTTATGTTCGCATAGCTCGTCAAAATGTAGGGAACAACAGACTTTTTTTTTGCGATTTCAGTTTTGGTACCAGAGTAAAAAGTTGTTCATAATGATGAGTAAAGTCACGTGTTTAAGTATCGGTCACTTATTACTAGTCACTCTAAGTAAAAATATTGCTCGTTCGTAGTATAGGATTCATTTAGCTGAAAGCAATTATGTTGCTTTACGACAAGATAAACGTTTAGTAATAGCACAATGATTGATTTATAGCTTCATCATTCAGGGTCAAAATCATGAAAGAGCGCTTTTCTTTCGTCCCGTATCAAAAGTCTAAGCCCTTAACCCGTCGTTGAAAAGTAATAACTTCAGAGCTTGCGTAGGTATTTAATATTCTGCAAGGAGACTTCAAGTAATACGTTACGTTCAATATTCATTTCATTCCTAGCATATCAACTACGATATAAGGATCACAATAGGACACGTAATACTAATGTTACTGAACGATATGACCTTATAAAATAGTCGTAGGAACATGTTGTACTATATTTTTTGTTATTATGTTGTATTCAAATAGCCCTCCTGATTGTCACCGTTGCCGATGATGGGCATCTGCAAAACCACAGGGATTCAATTACAAAGTCTGTGGTTTTGCAGATGCCATCCCAGAGACATAGGCGAAATGTGTCATGTTCCTATAAACAAACCGGTGTACCTACAAATAGGAACACACTACACTAGTCATGACGTCAATTAGAATAAATAAATTAAGAATTAATTAAAAAATAACAAAAATTGAATACATTTATATATAACTGAAAACAATTTATATTATCTAAATGCAAATATTAATAAATATTAATGACAAAATATTAACTTACAAGTTTTATAAAATAATAACAATAGGTATATTGAATAATAACAACTTAGTTGTCAAAATAAAAAGCCCTCTTCCTCTCTCCTACTTTGCTGTGCCTGATAGGGTCCACAATTATCATATATTTGTAAAACATACCACCTAAGTTCACGTGTTAAAACACTAAATACATTGAGTATTGAGTATTGGAACACAGCTACGCTTCTCGGCGCTAGATAATGAAGCTTTAATGGTGGTACAAGTTACCTCCCCGGATGAGCTCCTTTAGAAAGCTTAGCAAGCTCTTCTAGTTCGAATACTTATCATCAAATACTTAAGAAGGGCACAGGTTGCAATAACGTTCTCGGTCAACTAGGCTACACTTAAGGCCGCTCATAAAGACCGCACCCGACTTACGCAAAGTGAAGTCATCTTAAAACGTTCAAATTAATAATTCCAACACATCCTTCAGTCCCTCTTACACGGGGGATCTTTACAAGATAAACAGCCATTAGTTAATCCGGGGGCGGTCCCGCAGTAACTCAGCCGGGCAATATTGCTTATAGACCAACCGCTTTAATGAAATAAAATTTGCATATTATCAAGATTTATGTTAGCCGTACCAGGAGGCCATCGAAAAACAATGATGCTTCGGGTAATTTTGAATGAGAGTTGTTCTTTAGTCTGTTAAATTTATTAGCTGCCTGCTTTTCTCTTAAAACTTGCTTTAAACTTTTTTCATTACGTTGAGTGGCGTTTGAGAACTGTGCGTGAATGTAGGCAGGTGCAAATGTAAGGGGACTACAGAAAATTATATCATTAACGTAACTTATGTTACTCACTTTTATTCTCACTCCTCATTTAGACTCAGTACAGTCTGAGATGCAAATCTTGTCCTGTCTGGGTCGTAATTGCATTTATTTTTAAAACAGTTGCTTTTTCTGAGGATAATATCCACTCGACTATTCTTTTACAAAACCGTTTTAGTGTAATCATTTCACAATCCCGGTTTACATAAAAAGTGGATAAAAAATGTCCTGTTTTAGTAAACGTCTCACGATAAAATGAACCAATATTGCTCGTAGATAACGAAAAGGATTTAAAAATTTTCTTGGAAGCAGACTTTCTAAGCAAATGGACAAAACAAGGGAATGGAGTCTCAACGGTATTCATTGCACGCTGTCCTCATTAGTGATGGGTTCCACTAACTAGTTTAGATAATAGTGGAATAGTGATGGTTTTAAAAGGGGTTAGTTACTGGCAACCAAAGCATGAATTTAAAATAAGAATTTTATTCAAAAGAAGAATAGAATCGTAGCACATGCGGTTCTTTATTTACAGACTGTTCACTGTTTCTTATGGCACCTACACACAGTGCCAGCGGCATGGCCGCCGGCTTTTGCCGCGCGGCACTTGCCTCCGGCTTTTGCTCCTTCATTTTCTTTGCGTTTCTTTCTGCGGTTTTGTGCGGCATGGCCGGCGGTAAGGCCGGCGGGCAGTGCCGGCGGCATGTCCGCACTGGCACTGCCCGTAGTGTGTAGCAGCCATAATCCCTTGCCGTCATGTTGGCACCATTGCTTGTCAAGCTTGGTTTCAATACTGATAGAGTTTAAAATAGCGTCACGGGACACGTTATGGATCCGCAGTACAAACATTAGTGAGCAAAAAGTTTAAATTAAGAAATAATGTAATTTCAAAATAGGTAACTTTTAAAATGCTCTCATTAGATTCAACAAGTCAAGAGAATAAAACGAATAAGTCAAAGTAGCACAATCTAAAATCGTGAAGACTCATGAATAGAGAAAGAATTTAGCGCAACGATTGTGATCTATATGAAGTGGTGCAAACTTCCTTCCTTTTTATGATCTTCATTTTAGCTCAACGGGTTTGGATTGTAAAAACTATCTGAATGAAGAATTTCTTAGATTTTATTCGAGATTGAAACTGAAATTACTTTTGAAAGAATAGTTTCAGTATTCGAACGGCGTTGTAACCCACTGGGCTGAATTAATTTAGTAACATAGAGTCTATAAGAACAAGTTCGATCATCTTAAACTAGTTCATAAACACGCACTATTGATTTTAGGTCTAGCAATTATCACTAAAATAATACCTATTTCTAAAAATGCAAGGTGACAAGACGAATTGTCGCACTCGGCATCTGTTGTATTTGATGCCGAGTTTCTGATTCCATTACCTACTATTGTTGCGATATATTACCTTAGCGTGTCTAAGCAATCATAACTGAATACACTATGAAACCGTGGGATATAGCCAGAGTTTACGGCATCACTGTTTTCATAATAGACAGCCGTGACTGAATCTGCGCCCATCTCATTTTCACGATATCTGTCCCTAGCCTAACAATCGTCCACTATCCTATTCTATGACGGAAACCACACGAAGCTACATAACCTAAATAATTGGCAGTCCTACAATTTCATGGACGGCGACTTCAAACAATGTGCTTGAAACTGGATCAATTTGCATTCTATGCAACTTGTAAGTCTATTACTGCCGATCTCATTTGCCCGGTCTAGTCATCGCGGAATGGAATTGAGCCAATCTTAATCTTAGGGTTAGCTTCAGCACAGCGGGGGAGAGAACCGGGCTTACAATGTGAAGGGCGCTAATGTCATATGAATGATAGGTGTGTTGGAATTCATTATTAAAATCGTTTTGTGCGTACAATTATTATTAATAATGGTTTGAATTAGTAAATATCTCATTACAGGACATAAATTTAGTTCGCTTAGACTTTTTCAAGAACTTAAGAGTTTTAAAAAGACGGTAAAGAGTTTTTTTTTTTGAAGAAATTGTAACCAGTAACCGATTTAGGACATCAATTAGAATACTGTTTTAATAAAACTCTTTAAACCTTTCAGTTTCTTTTCATCTAAAGAATATAACGTTAAAGGTCAAATCTTAAATACCCAATTTTTTATAAACCATTTCCTTTTCTCAATACATTTTCGACGAAACGCTGCCTTTTTAGACGTTATTCAAAAGCTTTATTCTCGTACATTTTGTACTCTGCAGAATATTAATTTCTTTGAGGTTAAGGGCCTTCATAACTCATTAAGCTAAATGGCTCTAACCTGGGAAAGTGGGTTTAAGGCCTAATCGCATTAAAGTGCGTGGCCGGTTCAAATTCAAATATATTGAGACAGGATAAGTTTCTACAATTTATTACTTTAAACTTGCTCTTTGAAATTTATTATTGTTTAGTCTACCTGTATTAGGCTTTTGTTTTAACTGCCTTTGTTCAATGAATTCTCTGAAAATTTTACTTAGGTTTGTTGAAAATAATTAAATTACAGGGACTAGGAATATTTAACAATTATTTATATTTACTCTAATTTTTATTTTGCTAATGATATTTTGGAGTTGACATAAAAATAACCAGGAAATAATCTACCGAGGGACTCTCCTTTGGTTTTTCTTCATTTTCGTGAAAAACTACTTCGGTACATATATATTAGGTATTACTTGCAGCCCGCAGCTTCACTCGCGTGGACCCAAACCTTTTTCTAAAATAAATGTAGCCTTAGTGACTCCTTACAACATTAGCTATCTGCCAGTGAAAATTCCGTCAAAATCGGTCCAGCCGTTTCGGAGATTAGCCGGAACACACAGACGGACAGACAAATTTAAAAAATTGTTTTTTTGGTACGAGTATAAGTACTGTATATACCTTCATTTGCATTAAGAGTGTATCCGAAGACGATGTCGAGGATAGAGCGAAGTGGAAGAGAGAGAGCGAACAGGAAGGCTGACCCCCACAACCATTTGGGATACATAGGAAGACAGAGAGATGCAATTTTAGTAAAAAGATGTTATTTTGACATTACAAACAAAGAGTTAAATTTTATTTTATTGAACAGATGTATTGTATCAGTACCACCAGACGACTGCAACATTGAAACCGCTCTACAATTATAAACCCTAAAGCAACGGTGCCAATGCCTCTAAAAGGTGCCGATCCAGCTCAATTGTGCGGAAAATCGAAAATTATGAGCGATTCGGAACAGAGAGCGTCCAAAACAGAGCTTCAACGAATTTACGGCTGCAGGCTTCGGAATATGAATATGAATGACAGTTAGACGATTAATTCATTGAATTGGTCGAAATTTGAATTATTTTGTACAATATGGTGTAAAAATTTGCCTTGATTAGACGCTATTCATTTTTACGCTTTCGTGGTAGTGAAATGTGACGTTTTATGAATGAAATAAGTTACGTTAATAAAGGATTTCATTAGATTACACAAAAAGTACTTCAATTAACCATGAAAATTATGATAATATAATAATATTACTTACGTACGTATGACTTTAAATTAGTATACGACCTTGATGATTAAATGGACAGATGTCATTATATACCTATACGTACTCTTGACAGATACTTAGCTTGACTTAGAACATACCATAGTAATTGTAACTACATATAGCAAGCTAAGCATTTGTCTATACTGTTGGTATATTTTACTAAATTGAAAATCTACATGTAGGTAATACCGACATTTTACCTACGTATCTTACTACTCTTACGAGAGTATTACGCAGTAACACGTAGATACCTACCTATTCATTGAAAAATCCCATTCAATTAACATAAAACCTACTTTAACATCCCCAAATTCATCATCATTACTGCAGCCGTAATAACACATATTTCGGGAATTCGCACACCAAACGGAAAGACAACACATTTGAGCGCGACGAAAATTTTGTAAGCTCCACATTCTCAGCTTAGCTTTGAACTCATACAAACACTTAATTGGACGATTACACTATTGTTCTACCCCCTCGTCTTCAAGGGGATATAATTCATAGAAGATCCCCCTTTATCTCACGGCGAGATCGGCTCTCATTGAGAATTTAATTTCATTTTCACCCTCTCTGTACCGGTCTTTAAGAAAAGAATGACCGACTGACGTAAGCCTTGAAGGGGATGATGTGAAATTCAAGAGGGTAGTAACGTCTTTTTTGGATTTTTTTGTTGTCAGATTTTCTTGCGGATCAGGACAATTTGGAATAAAGGATCCAGTTTAATGTGCGCACCCTTTTTATGACGGTTATGAATTTCGAAATAAAGTCGCTTTCGATCAAAAATAAATGAGTCCTCGAGTTTTGGATTGACTATACTTGAAGTAATTATTTTATTTTCTAACCTCTTTATTTTCCTTTGGTTGCAGAAAAATAATACCTTTTTCACAATGTGTGTATAAATATTGTGTTTAATAACAATTTTTAAGCTATTGCATAGCTTCTATCGCGGGCCTTGAGCGTGGAGACCTAATCCAGAAATTCCGTAACGAAAATACGAGTACCTAAGAAAGAGTGTTTTGTATTGAAAATTATGTTTAACTGCTTGACAACAAAGTTCAAATTTACTTAAACGAATGATACGAGAGTGTTGTATTGAAAATTATGTTTAACTGTTTGACAACAAAGTTCAAATTTACTTAGACGAATGATACGAGAGTGTTGTATTGAAAATTATATTTAACTGTTTGACAATGAAGTTCAAATTTACTTAGACGAATGATCCTTGACTATTAATAGTTAAATTAAAACCTTTTTATTAGTTTGATGTTCCCATTACGTTGTGTCAAGTTTTAAAAACTATAAATGTGAATAACAGTTCCTGTCAATGTCATCATTGCTATTTCTTGTATTCGGGTTAATATTTTACAATTGCGTAAGTTGATAAAAAGCAATAGCTTCGCCGCGGCAGTCCCCGAGTGCCACACGTCTTTTTTTTTTCAATTTTCCTTATTATTATAATACGAGAAATAATATTATAGTTTATTCAGCGGGTAATTGTTGTTTATTTAATCATCTGCACAAATATTTCCTACAAGGATATTTAATATTTACATCTTCAAAATCGCAATAGTGTAGATACCTACAATAGTTTGAGTATCAATACCTAGTAGGTCCATATGGGTACTCAAACTATTGTACAACTGTTATTATTAGGTAAATGCCTGAATTTTGTTTACCTTTTACGCGTAATTCCTCAAGCATTTTAGCCACTATTCCTGGTCATGTTTTTCGCAAAATATCTCGTGTTTTAGTGTGCGCTTGACAGCACATCGTCTAACGATTTTATATCTTTTGCCAACTTCGACGGTTCGAAATAACTAAGAAAGTGACATAAATGTGGTAATGGTTGTTATTGTTTGGCACACTAAGTTTTGATATTAATGTCAGTAGAAGTTTTTAAGTCGCAACACCTACATTATCCAATCGAATCGAATGAAGATAATTTAGTTTATGACTTTACACAATATGTGACTAAGAATTTACCCTATAAGGCCTGTATCTTGAAAGAAGGGGACATAAAAAAAACAATAGGCCTACCCTTTTCCCAACTATGTTCTATCCAGATGCAGGCTCTGAATACCAGTATTTTACATGGAGGGACTACCTATGTGACCTCAACAACCCAGTAACTGGACAATACGAAACCCCTTGGTAAGACTGGTTGTCAGACTTTCGGACTTCTGACGACCCGTAACGACTGTGAAAGATCCACGAATAACAGCCGGGACCAACGGCTTATCGTGCTTTCAGAGGCACGGAGGAGTCTCGGTAATTCAAGTGTTCATGACCAAAGCAAAAAATAATAATCTCATGTCCTTATCAGAAAAATTAAATGCTACGCACATTTTGTTTATCAAACATCAAAAAAAAAGAAAAAAATTAAGATAAACCACCACGAAGTGCAAACAAAATTAGCCACCACAACCTTCCGTGAACGAACCTAATTATAAATTAGGTGAGTAATTAAAAATGTTTCCTAAATGCGTCTATCCTCAGTTTAAGTGCGCCAGAATATTAAATTTAAAGAGGCAGAGTCAGTCTGACTTTCATGGTCTCATACTTTATGTATGAAAACGTCGGTGGGTTAAATTGAACTCGCTTCATGCTAAATTCATCTGGAATTCATACCTTTCGGGAACATAATACCATTACAACGGAAGAATGTTTCATTCTGAATGACATTGCAGCATTGTTTTGACTCTTAACCTCTTTGGGTGGGCAGTGGAGTCTGTTGTTTATCTTTATGCCTTTAGGTTATGGTCGTTGTGTGTTTCTTCTTTTACATAATCACTAGCTCGCTCCTGCTTCGCACGGCTTCTACGACTTGACAAAACATCGAGATTTCTTAGGTAAACGTAACTTTAATATTAATGTATTATACACATAAACGTTTCTGAATAAATTCTCTAAACAATGGGGAAAACCTCATCAAAATCTGTTGCGTGGTTTAGAAGAAACACGCGGAAATACAGACAAACGCGAAAAGCGATTTAGTTTTATAATATGTAGGTAGGTATAGATATTCTTGAACAGTTCACAGTTAATTTAAAAAAATATTGTGAATATTACCTTTCTTTTTCAATGAAATTAGAAACCAATATAGCTCAAACGCCAGGATAGTTATTTAATAAAAAACAAAATATTTTATTTCACATAAACCTACATGGGCACTTATGAAACGTCAGAAGCTAGGTGTACGATTCCAATTGGTCGTTTCCTCGAAAAGAGCCGGCAAGAAACTCCGCGGTATAAGTCATTTAACGACAATAAATGTAAAACATTGTCGTAAAAACATTTTTTTTGCTGTTGACATGGCCAACTAAGGTATGAAGATCTATGATTTAGCCATAAAGTTTTACATAAACAAAATTGTTCATGGCTAACTAAAATTAAAACAAAAAGCCAGAAATAACCAAGTCTTTTCAGAATATAAAAATAAAGCACTTGTTGATACTAAAACAGAAACTCAGGAGTTACTTCGTAAGAACGAGACTGTTAACTTCATTCACCGAGTGCTAACTTTCATGAATTCCATATCAAGATCTACGAAGCACGTCACAAATAAAAATGAATCAGCGAAAGCCCATAACTTCTAGGAAACAGAATGCATACATTCACCCTAAGAAGACTTCATGTTTAAAATATCCCGCAACCCGAAGCACCACAGATTTCAACTTTAAAAGAAGAAAATGACCTTTATTTAAATTTTATCGTCGAATCTTCCATTTTTGCGGTTTAAATGAAAAGGGAAGACAATAATAATGGTCTTATTCAACGAGTGTGGTTCCTTTATTAAACGCCTCGTGCTATTTTCGGGAAATTTCATAACATAAAAAGATAATGAGCCTATTTCATTTCTTTAATTTTCATAATAATTGTCTTCCTTTATGGAGTGGTAAAAAAGAAAAGAGTGTTTAGCTTTAGACCTTTTTCGAGATAGAATGAACTTTTTGGCTTTTTATTCATGACAAGGGTCAGCACTTCAACTGTTCCGTCTATTTCAGGCTCATTGCTGTATTTGCATTTAAGTTGGTTTCTGTTTTATCTGGCAGGGTTTACGGCAGAAAAATCTAGAACTTTTTACCGATCGACCTTTTCGACCTATCCTTTTCTGATCTAACTTTTATCTGAACCCTTTTATATGCAAAATGTTGATTGATATGAATGTGAAGTGAGCTGAATATTTTGAGTGAGGTACTTTACCAATTTTAACATGATACCAATTTCATTGAATGTGAAAAAGGATTGACCTACGAAATATTTTCTAGACAGAGCTGAACAAAAATCCTTGATTCGCGATAAACGCAACATATTGCCGTTTCTTTCTATTCTTTAAAAAACCGTAAACTTTTATCAAACTCTAAGCTCCCCAACAATGTGAGGGCAAGTTACTACTACCTCATCCGCGGAATCAACCCTGAAAGTCAATTACTTAGTCGCAGTCCTAGGCAAATTCAGTCAGTGCGTGACTTGCATCCCTGTGTTTATCCTTATTAGGTTTGGAATCACCCTTGCCCACCGGGATACGAATACGTAGTTTAAAATTCGAATTTTGTAGGTTTTTTTTAAAGTTGGGTTTCTTTATTCGAATTTAAAGTGCAAGGGAGGCTGTAAACCTTTTTGATGTCTGTGAAAAGAAATATTGGTAGCTACTTGGCATACTGTAGACGTATAGAACACTAAAGTAAACCAGGAATTAAGTATTTTCATTTATTTGGTTCTGTCTTTAATAATAAAATGACACACGAAATATGTTAATTACCACCCAAAAACTTAACTGGTGACCGGTAGCAAAATAATAAAAGCGAATGTAGAATTCAAAACACAAAATTATCGCCCTTATATTTGTAATGTAATTTCACTTTTAAAAATAACGCTTTTACAGCACATCATATTTCAAAAGGCGGTTCCTGTAGGTGACAAACAACGTTATGCAAAAACGTAACAGCTGACTGGGCGCCATTTTTCATAGCCTAAAAGTCTACAAAGAGTGCACGTTTGCTCTCACAAATAATAAAAGAACACCCCTTTAATCGTAAAACGGTATAAGTCGTAAAACCATAGCGTAAAATATTATACTTTTTTTAAATGAATTCGCCAGTTTTAGAACACATAATTTTGTGGCAATCGTGGCATAGGGCCTGTTTCACCACCTACGATTAAGTTCCTATTAACTTACTTGGCAGATAATTTCATACAAATTCTGTTCCATTTTTGAATTTATTCGATAAGTAGTGGCTATTCGGACATCGTGAAATAGGCCCTAAACCAAACGTAAAACGTTACGTATACTTAAACGTATTGAAATTAAAAGGTCACTGAAGTAAAAAGTTGAGAAAAAAAGAAAATTTGAGGGCCAGAAGAATTCTTTTTTATCTCTTGTTATCTCAAACCTACGTAGTGAGTGTGTTGATGTTGCTTTTTTGTTAATAAAACCGTTTAGTTAAATACTTTGTGTCTGTTCACAGTGCAAGACCAACGCAACGACCCTGATTGATAGAATCACTATATTGGAGGCAATATATCCTGAACATAGATCAACAAGGACACTCCCACTGTATCGTTGATTACATCGAGTCCCAATACCCACTGAGCTTCACCAATCTTCGCGATACTAATCCGATCGAACGAACAATGTGATCGTATTGCTCCGAGCGAACATCGCACGTTATTGCCTCTAAATCTTTCAGTCACCGGGATACATAGGGCCCGAGGACCCGCTAGTGTTGGGAAAAGTTGGTTTCGGACTTTTGGCCGATACTAAGGTCGCGGTCAAGGCCGAAAGTATATGAAAGTTGGAAGAGATGCTTAAAATAGTTTCAGTACCTGAGTGTTAGATATGGACGTTAGGATTTATGAGTAGTTAAGTAGGTATTTTCGTAACTATGTACATATTTGTGACTTTGCATTAATGGACTTTACGAAATGCATTTTCGACAAAATATAGGTACCCAACATAGAATTTTTTTTTTCAACAAAATCATTATGACCTTTATCACCTTTACCAATAGATTAACTTGTCAATTCACCCCTTAATTCAAAAATTGCAATTTTTACGGTTATATGAATCAAATCAAAAACCATTAAAATACGTTTCTGCCTCACAATCCAGTTTCGGCTCCTAAAACGTTAGCCGAAACCAACCCTCTTTCTCGGTCTCTATTCAAGGTGTTTGCGAACCCCCCTATAGCCCGCGGCTATTGCACTAGGCCTTTAGTGTTACTTTAGCAATCGATGGGGGTTACCTTTTCTGGTTGTTCGGTTCGCTTGGTTCTGTAAATATTGACCGTATCCGAGCTTTAGCGGATACTTTTATTGCGTGTTAACAAATAGAGGATTGTTTGTTTTATATCTACGTGCTTTAATGTATCGGTTCGAGGCTTTCGGATAAAGGTTTTTTTCGCTGTACAGGATACATAAAAAAGTATTTTATTGGTGAAAACGTGCATGGAAAACTTTATTTAATATTCAGAAGCCATTTATAGTCATACTATACGTTGGAAAAATTGAAGCAATTAATTTCAATAGAAGTTTCTATTGTCTGGGGGATACAATTAATGGGAAAAGTTATTTTAAAATCTGAAACTAGTTATCAAAAGTCTAACTAAATTAATTTAAAACTCTAATAACTTCACCAAATTCAGAACAACAAATAAATTGTGTCAAAATTACGTTCACATTTCTCTGCCATTCCTAATGGCTTGTACCGATCAATGAAAAACCTCTTTTCGATAAAGAAACCCCATTTTCGATGTAAAAATAATAAAATGTAAAAAATGCGAGTCATTCCACACTTTCATAAGGGCTCGTAAAATCGCATTCATATTTATGTACCAACGATATACGCAGTTAAGGCTCATGCACACACAATATAGATTTTTTGCATTCGTACAATTGACTACCCGCGTTCGGTTTTTAAACTGAGTATTCGATTGTTTTTTGTTTTTTTTTTATTCAGGCTTTATGTTGATGAAAATATGCGTCGTGCATGAGTAATAGTACTGCCACTAAAACGGCGCTTGCACAATCCCTTTTACTTCCTATCCTTGACTACGCTGATGTCAGTTATCTTGATCTCACTGAGGCACAACTTGATAAACTTGAGCGACTTCAAAACTTTTGTATAAGATTTATATTTGGCCTGCGCAAATATGATCACATTTCTGAATTTCGTACAAAGCTCAAGTGGCTTCCCATACGTCTTCGCCGGAATTCTCATATCTTATTTCAGCTCTACAGTATTCTGTTCAATCCTACAACCCCCTCTTACCTTAAAGAACGTTTCAAGTTCCTTCATGACACACATAATAGATATCTGAGGTCATCGGAAAACTTGAGACTAGAGATGCCGATGCATTCCACCAGCTTTTATGACAAGTCTTTTACAGTTCAAGCAGTACGGTTATGGAATGCCTTGCCCGTGTCGATAAGGCGTGCTCAAACTTTGTCCACTTTTAAAATTCTTGTAAAAAAACACTTCCTGTCTCCTTAAATCATCATTACATAAAGGTAGTTCCTTGCTCTTGTTTCTTGTTCATTATTGTATGTATATATATATATATATATATATAGATAAGTATATGCTTTATGTGTGTTTGTATTTATTGTATATGTACATAAATGGTACACCACTGACTACCTGCAGTATTGTCTCTCCTTTTTACTTTAATCCATCCAAAGGTTGTCTGTAAAAGATCGCTTTTAGCGATAAGACCGCCCATTGTGTCACCCTATGTAAAATTTCTACATTTATACCTGTACTTTTTATGGTGTACATAATAAAGAATATTCTATCTATCTATCTAATGTTACAGTTGTTTTGTTTTTAGTTGTAGAGGCTGTGTTAAACATTGCTGCAATTAAGCTAAAATATTTTTCAGTCGATAGTATGTATAGGGTCAAAAGAAAACAAGTATATAAAAAGTACCTACTCGTAGTACATAAGAGAAAAGACTAAGTTTTTCAGTACTGCCTATGTGCTAGAAATACTTTCGCTAGTTAGTATTACTTTCACGTGCCTCTGATATTCACGTACTCAGTACTTTCGGGTACTTTATCGTCTGTAGAACTGAAAAAAGAAAAGTTTTTCAGATATAAAGTAGGTCACTTAGACGATGTGTTCATTGCCTAATGATTGTGTGTGTTTGATACTACTTATCCAATTTCTCTGCATTTAAATAAATGCTCGTTAATGAAGTTACTTAATTAAAGCGAGTAGCACACCTCCGCCACGAAACCATAGCAGCGAAACCGCAGTAATTCTATTGAACTGACTGGCGTCATGTTCCACTTCTCACGTCCGGATCGAGTAGCGGAACATGACGCGAGCCAGTTAAATTGAACTACTTCGGTTTCGCTGCTATGGTTTCGTAGCGGGGCTGTGCTATCGGCGTAAATTCACTCATAATTTATGTTACAATAATTTTCTGAATGTGCCTAAACAAAATCCAACTAGTACGTGTACCATGATCGAGACTAGATATGTCGCCAGATAAGTTTTCGGCATCCTAAATATTTTTTTAACATGGTACCGCTTTGTTAAAAATTTATGGATTTTCGGAAATATCCTAAACCCAACCCACAGAAATTTCATAGCTATCAAGAGGACCATTACTCCTTATGAAATCACTTCTAAAAATAATAAAATCTATATATTTGTTACCATTAACAGTAGAAGTAGTTACTAGAGTTAATATGTTTCTAAACCACGCACTGCAAAGAAACCCAACTTATTCCGTTATTACTTACAAAAACTTGCATTTTAATAACCTAAATACATAATAATATCAACCACGAATTAGTTCGTATTCAGCTTATGAAAGTTTTATGAATCGGTAGCATAGACACAACCTCTACCTTTGACCTACTTAACTCTATGACCGACTAGTAGGCCAGATGTAACATTATTGAATTATTTCCGTTATTCAACTTGCTCTGAATTGAGTGAACTCTGTCTTTTCAGCGTTCATTAATTTAAATTGAAGGTTTTAACCGTGTCTTATCGAACAAAGACACTGTTATATAAGGTATATCTATATACTGAAACGACATTTAAATAATCCTACCTCTTTCTCCTTAGTCCATTACCTATACATTTAGTTTACACAGTAAAAAAATAAAACTATAATATTCAACAAAACCCTAAGCAAATAAACGTAGCTAGTTGGGACCCATAAAAACCGATTTAAAAGAAATTCATACGACATCTCAATTATTCCAAATCATACAATATTACATCCTGCCATCGATCGAGTGCGCCCCTTGATTCCGTTCTAATATATTCTCAATTTTTATAATTCTCATCAGAAAGTCATCGGTTCGTCCAACCGTAGCAACGACCCAGGTGTCCCGGAATCCGTCAGTGCGGGACCAAAAATAAAATTCTCTACCCGCATTCATTCCAATCACGTACTTCCGAATTTGTCATATTGGATTTTGGAAGCGGACTCCCGTCATACGTCTCCCCTTGCTGTCACGACGCGAAAATGAAAACATGTATCATTTTTGCAACATCCCTACAAAATCCAACCATAATAACATGAGGATAAGTATTAAATTAGCGCTGTCACACAAATGGAAATAGAGGATTGTCAAAATTTTCTTTAAAAAAAATGTCTTGTAATGAAATTTGTTTTTCGTAATACGTCGCACCAACTTTGTAGACACTTTTTTGGTTTTTCTGTATCGAATAAACTTTATCATTTCGGTTTGGGAATGAACGAAGCTTGTTTCGTTTCGGCAAGTAAAATAGAATGCTGACTTTGCTGTTACATTTCACTATGGATTCAATCTTAGGCGAAGGGTGACACACATACGTATCGTTTTTGCCTCGACAATCTTTTAAGAATTGAATGAATAAAAAGAGAAGCAAGGCAACATACTTTTCTTCTGATACAATATTTTAGTAAACACATCGTTTATTGTTGGTAAAACTTTTTTGAACTATTTGGATTCGCATGATGAATCCGCCCACCAAAATAATGTGACAACTAATCAGAGCAGAAAGTCGTAAGTTCAAATAGGATTTATTAATACTCCCGACCTATGAGTCGCCTTAACCTCTACCCTGCCTATTTATAGCCGCAAGAAGCGTCGATGTCAAATTAAGCACGTGGTACAACCCTAAAGCTGACGTAAGCAACATGCCACAAAGCCTTCGGTGACGATGACACCAAGAAATTCACCCTAAAATAACGTGTTTCTTTTTTTATTTTAAATACAAACATTGTACCTTCAAAGTGTTGTAAGAAGGAAAGTTTTTGTTAGCTTTAAAAGCGAATGAAGTTATGGATTTGTATGAAAATTGTTCAAGTAGTTTTCTTTCTGATAAACACTTTTATGCGTAGAGCTAAAAAATTGAAGATTAAACATAGATAGTTTAATAGACTAAAGAATTCCATTTTTTCCTGTAGAATAATTTTTTTTTTAATTCAGGAGAAATAGTTTTAACATGTGCGGTACCTACATCGCCACATGCGAACTACGCATCATAGAACTGACGTCAATTAGAGTTTACCGCACGAACAGCATAAATATGTATACAAGGTGGAGACTACCATACAACAAAAAATTAAAATACTGGCACTACTAATGCTTAAGAGGGTTTATTCTGAAAGTTGGCAACGTCGCAAATAGATGTCAAATATTTCGCTGTTTTGATTAATTTGATAATATTTCTGTATGGAAATAAAAAATGTGGCTAACTAGCGAACTAGAATATTGGTTATGAAATGCAATAATTAATATAGTAACACCGAATAGTTAGTTTTAGATGTAAAAAAAGTATTTGGAAACTTTCCAAATGCCTTTTTTTCACCTAAGACGGGTACAACATCAAATTCAATGTTATAATTGCAATTCATTATTAATATTCTAGTCAATTAGTTAGCCACATTTCTTATTTCCCTATAGTATTATTTCTAAATTAATCGAAACAGGTAAATATTTGACAGCTATTTACGACGTTGCCAACTTTTAGGATGCACCCTCTTAAGACTATTTTGGAACTGTCAAATAAATACTAGCTCCGAAATAAAAAAAATAGTTTTTCAAACAAGTTAAATGTAATGTATGCCGGATCCACCCTAAGCCTATAAATTCCGTTTACCCAACTAGGCCTTGGGTGAATCCGCTTGCATACATTTCAGAATATCCACCTTAGGGTGGATTTTTGGGGTGGATAAACGGAGTAGCCCGAGCCGACTATGGATTATGCTGAGCTATAATGACTAAACTATTTAATATATTCAATTTATTTTTTTGTATACAGAATGGGAACGTCATTATGGACACGCCGTTTAATTTTTTGTTGTATTGTCGTCTCCACCTTGTATAACTTCCCCGACATCAATCGTAGGGGCAGTTGCCCGCCAGACAGGACTGGGTGTCCTGTGGGTGTCTGGTCGGAGGATCCTCCCTTTTCTAAAGAGGATGAGTGAACTTTACACCCTGTTCATCATGCCTCTAAAAACATCATAGTCCAACATACATAAACACATAAACGTGTTCATAAAATTAATATGCTGAATACTTCATACGTTCATAATTTCTATATTTAGCCTAAATCCCTTCAAAGACCCTTTGTAAAGGTATCCTCATACCGACATAAGCTTAGGACCATCACAGTCGATTTGTTATTCCTACTCCGTCATCAGCAAACGTTGCTGAAACAGCCTCAGTAAAACGCGATGGCCTGTAAAAATAAAACACGGATTTTATACGTTTTTACCCAAACCACGATTTTATACGACACTTTGTATTAAGCCTTTGTGTGATGTATAATGCGAAAGGTATCGCTGAAGCATTGTTTGGAAAATATTGTGGAAATTGACTGAAATACGGTATACTTGAATTTGCGTAGTATCTGATAGTTAAAGCTTATAAATATTCAAAAGAATAACTAGGTTTATTTACAGTAACAGCCATTGGCTAAATTCTTATAATAAGCACTAGATGATTTTTTTTTTTGCAAAATATCAAAACCCTGGTTTTGCTGTAACCAAAGGCCCACAATTTTTGCAAATTCCTCTGAAAGAAGGAACAGACGCCAGCACATCCACCTACTCCAATCTGTCAAATTTTCCCAATCAACATTGAACCTTATTCTTTAGCGATAAAGTTGAAAATGTATTAAAGAAATTTGACAGATTGTAGTAACGTGATATGCTGTACGTGATATGTCTGTAACGCGATATGTCTGTATATGCTGTAACGTGATATGTCTATACTATAATATTCACCTTAGTCAATCTGCCTAGCTTTTTGTCATCTATGTTGGGGTCCGCTTCCGGTCTAACCAGATGCAGCTGAATACCATTATTTTACATGGAGCGACTGCCTATCTGACCTCCTGAACCTAGTTACTGGGTAATACGATATCTAAGACTGGCTGCAGACTTTCGGGCTTCTGACGATTGCCAATGATTTACAAATGACAGCCTGGACCAACGGCTTAACATGCTTTCCGAGACACGCGGAGGGGTCACAATATTTAACGAATGCTCCCAGCCGAGTACGGCAAGCGTGGATTAACCTTTGTCCGACCGTGAGGCTGTTATCATTTAGCCACGAGCCCCTCTAATATTAAGATACAATGTGGAGACTACCATACAACAAAAAATTTAAATACTGGGACTACTAATGCTTAAGAGTATTTTGGAACTGTCAAATAATCCTAGCTTCGAAATAAAAAAAAATAGTTTTTCAAACAAATTAAATGTAATCTATGCCGAATCTACCCTAAGCCTATAAATTCCATTTACGTTTATCCAACTAGGCCTTGGGTGAATTCTCGGGCATACATTTCAGAATATCCACCTTAGGGTGGATTTTTGGGGTGGATAAACGGAATAACCCGAGCCGACTATGGACTTTGCCGAGCTATAATGACTAAACTATTGAATATATTCAATAGTTTAATCATATTGTATACTGAATAGGAACGTCATTAAGGGGCACGCCGTTTAATTTTTTGTTGTATTGTCCTCTCCACCTTGTATAATATTCGCCTCAGTATCTTGCTTAATGTATCTGCATTCTGCAGTTTCATCAAATACCTTATGATACCATGGATTCAGTACATGATTCTGAACCCCCGGCGTTGAATATTGAAAAATCTGCTGCTTCATAGAAAAGTGCAATACCTACGCGGTCAAATGTATTTAACAGCTGTTATTTTTTTGATAACCGACGAAAAATTTCAATGCCGGTGTTTGATGTACTGAATCCATGGTAACAGTATTCGCGTCGATGCACCTTGTATATGTATATATTTAATCTAAATCTCGGAAACGGCTTCAACGATTTTCATGAAATTTAGTACTTATGCAGGGGGTTTCGGGGCCATAAATCGATCTAGCTAGGTTTTATTTTTAGAAAAGGTACCAAAAAATAAAACGGTACCCAGATATTAATATTTAACAAGACAGACTCCAACGTTATAATGCAGTGACAAGCTGCCTGCACATGTCTTGAAATAATTAATTTTCTCCAGAATATTGTACTTTGTAACCAACGAGATAAGATTATGTAACAAAGTATGTTATTCCAGGAAAATAGGTCAGGACGGAAATGAAAATTCTCCAAGAAGTGAATATAATTTCACGTGTAGCAAAAACGATTACATTGTGATTTTAGCAATGATATTTATAATACGTCATTGGATTTTAGTAGGTGCTGGCCGAAACTTTAATTTCAGGACAGTTTTGAGAAAGAATGTACTAATAATACAAAACACAGCTTATTTAGCCATTTAATGTTCCCAGTGCTGGGAAACGGACCTCCACTCTTTTGAGAGGGACTAGGCCGTAATCCACCACGCGGCCCAGTGCGGGTTGGTTGATGTCACACGTCTTCGAATTTTAGTTCTAGGACACGCCGGTTTCCTCACGATGTTTTCGTTCACCGTTTTGAGAGCAGTGGTGATGAAATAAACTACACAAAGTAACGCGTCTGTCTAGGTTTGCAACCACGACGTGCAACTCCTAAGTTGGGGTCGTACTACAGGCAGAGCCACAACTGTGCTTTTGGTAATGATTTGTACTAAAAATAACTACGTAATAGGAAAGCCAAATATCAGGGAACTTTTAAACTTTAGAAGTTATAATCATAGCACGTATGCATATTCAGAAGCGCTATCCTTTGTATCCCAATAATATTGTTTTAACAAGAATTATTATTAACCTAACAATAACAAATCAAATATGACCGCTGTCCCTAATAAACGTAACAAAATTGATACTTATTGCTATGAATATAGTTTTACGCATTGAAAGGGTCCGAATGATCCAGCATTTTGTTGTGGGCTTTATCAAAATAGCGGGAGGGCATTTTAAACCCAATCAACGGAAAATCAAAACGCGGAAAATGGGAGGGGGACTCTAACGGAGGGTTAAATTCGTGTTATCGATTTGTTTTTATGACTTTTGCTGACATTCTGATTCTATAATCGAGAAGCCGAGAATCCGATTGAACCTGTTTGGAATCGATTTGCTTCGATATAGGTGAAAACTGAAATGAGGGCTTAACTGTATCCAATGTGGAAGGCCGTGCGCACTTTGGACGCGTTTTCGTACGAATATTATTCGTGCGAATACATACCAACACGCCCCAACGATCCCGACCTTCCAAGTACTAACGTAGCGCGCTGACTGAGTACGAGTTAGTCGTACGTATACGTAGGTACGTATAGTTCCGACGTCCGAAAACAAACCGAACTTGTTGGGATTTTTCGTGCGTTCAATGCGATATCTCCGGAACAATACCTATTTGACGGAGAAAAACGTATTCAGTGTGCGCACTCAATTCGTACGACCACGATCATATGTTGACATATACGTACGATAGAAATTCTTTGGACCATGATTTTGTATCGTACATGACATAAACATGCGCACGGCCTAAAAGAAATTGTAGGCGTTCACAATTTCTTATTCATAGTAGCTATTTCGTTTTTACCAAAATAACAAGATTCTTACATAAGAAAAGCAAAAAATGTCGCATAACTCTCAGAATATATACGAAAACAGAATATATATAAAGCTTAATTTCTTCGGCTCATATCCTACAGAATTATTTACGTTACACCCAATTTATCTCTACTATATGGGACAAGCATTGTAATTATAGTTCTAGGTTCTCAAAACTTTGACAATTTAACGCAGGTTCCGTTCCAGCTAGTTCCCACTTATGGTACTCCTTATAAAGCGGCCTACACACGATTCTCATAAGCGGGTAAGTAAGTGGACTTGCCAGTCGTCAAAACAACTTAAGAAACACTGTCCCCAATTCTCATTATTACGGTATTTTTTCGCATGCTCACCCCAGATAAATTCCTTTCGTGAGGGGAGATATAGGAGATAACAGAAGCATTATCGAAATACCAATGTCCTTGTATTAAAGCGGGAAAACTGAGAGTTAAATAGCGATTTATTATCCTAAGGGTAAGAGTAAAGAAGAATTTTTGGACAATTTTCAATAAACATTGTAAAATGTGCCTTAAAACATATCTGATAAGGCTGATGGCACTTACATCATTTCAATCAATACAACATAGAATTGATTAAAATTAATCTAAAGATGAAGTGAAAGTAGTTGTACAACTGTTTCACGGAGTTAAAGTCCTTATGTCAATAGCATATTGTTCATAACAGCATTTTCAACATGTTACAGGCAAACTTATCAAGGGCAAAATGATTCAATCAAGTGCGGAGTGCCTGCTAAAATACCTATACTGAAAAGATTCTTGAGATATTAAGAAACACAAATACCTATCAATCTTGCTACTATTGAGTTCGCTTTCTTAACATTCACAAAACAGCGCATGTTAACCGCGTTTATTCTGAAAGTAGGTAACGTCGCAAATAGATGTCAAATATTTCCCTATATAGTATTTGGCAATATTACTGTATGGAAATAAGACACGTGGCTAACTAGCGAACTAGAATACTGATTATGATGATAATGATTATGAGTTTTAGATGTAAAAAAGTATTTGGACCTTTTTTACACCTAAAACGGTTACAACATCAAATTCAGTGTTTTATTTGCAATTAATTATTAATATTCTAGTTCGCTTGTTAGCCACATTTTTTATTTCCATACAGTAGTATTGCCAAATTAATGAAAACAGGTAAATATTTGACAGCTATTTGCGACGTTGCCAACGTTAAGGATAAACAATGTTAAGATCGAGAATATACCACAAGCTCAGGACACATCAAGTAGGTAGGTATAGAATGTTCTATGTCAGACGCTTTTTGCTTAGAACGTCTAACTGGGGCACACTAATGATATTTGAAGCATCGTGCCTACATAATTTATCTTCATAGTAAAGCATCAGTAGGCAGAAAGGTTTTCCTGGAAGATATCTTTACGCGAAATGAAAAGGTAATGAGGCTCCAGTTGCAAATCTAATCTGCCTAGCCTTTTCCCAATTATATTGGGGTCGGCTTCCAGTGTAACCGTATGCAGCTGAATACCAATATTTTACATGGAGCGACTGCTTATCTGACCTCCACAACCCAGTAACTGGGTAATACGACACTTCTTGGTAAGACTGGTTGTCAGACTTTCTGGCTTCTGACGACTCGTAACGACTGTCAAAGATCACCGAATGACAGCCGGGTCGCGGCTTAACGTGCTTTCTAAAGCACGGAGGAGTCTCGGTATGTAAAGATGGTCACCCATCCATAGACCAACACCGGCAAGAGTAGCTTTACTTGATGTATCAACCGTGTGGCTGTACGATTGCCACGAGTTAAAAATATTGCATGAATAAAAAGTAGGTAATTTTTAAATAGCAATGTTCAAAATCTCCATGAACAATTTCATACAGGCCTTATTGTTAACACGTAGATGTTTAACAATATGGCTACCAACACTACCCATAATTGTTATAATCCATTTTCCTACCGTCAATTCAAGACCATCATACTTTTATAATCCCGCAAATTACCCTAAAACTTGAGTAACTGCCTCGTTACAGTCGTAACAATATAACAGCAGTTCATAACATTTTTACACTTCATTTCGCAGTAAGAACTTCTTAATACCCTAATTACGAACTATTTAATCACAGGAGTGGGGTCGTTACTCCAAAATCACGTTCCGAAAAGTTATGACCACGTCAAATAAACATTTGGCGAATTTCTCGTAAAAATCGAGGTATGGGTTATTGGTGTTTAGTCTCGTACGCCCGGCCATTACAGGCGTATACGCCGCCCTTACAGCGATATTTCTTACAGTTTCTTTATTGAAATTCTACACGGTCGCGGACTTTCCGATCAAACAAGGGAAGGTTACTTTTTGCAGCCAGCTTGGACTTTATTTTTGTTGGTTAAAGGTTGATTATGGTCTGGCTGGTGGAAGCATTGGCTTGTCAAGATTTTGTTACAGTATGGTTCTTTTGTTTTATCTGACGGGTGATCTTTGATAGCGATTCGGTTTGTTAACCAATAATAAGCAAATTGGACCGTATATTTTAGTTAAAGATCGATTTATTTGCTAAGTATATTAACACTAGCTGACCCCTGCCCACTTCGTTGAGCGGTAAACATAAATGTATAGACACACACAAACAAATAACGTGGCTTTCTATTGTTAAAATAATTTTCAAAATCGGTTCAGTAGATCCAGAGACCCCCCCTACAACCTCGCAAACTTTACCTCTTTATAATATTATTAGTATAGAAGATTATTATTATAGTATAGAGTATAGATGAACCAGTGTGTGTTCTAGTCTAAAGAACACACATGTAGATATATCATTGCATAAAGCAAACGAAGTTTTACTCCCTTTCAAAAAGTGTGCGTTTCAAGTAGCCGGTGCTAAATCTATTTGCAAACTTCTCTCAATATAGCCCAATTCTACACACATCCAGCCAACATCTAACAAAGGTTGACAAATAACATAGTACAACAATTTCAAGGTACTCCCAAGAGGTCGAATGAAACACCCTCCCTTTATGGACCGATATTGAAATTCTGTGGCAAGATGTGACTTACATCGTCACTAAGGCGAGGAACGAAAGGGGACGGTCCCACTATTACCTACTGAAAAATGTGAAAGTATTGAGAAGCTAAAATATAGGGAATTCATGGAAGAGTCAGCTTTAGATGAGCTAGTGTTACGAGGAAAAGGATTTACTCGGAGATAGCTTGTAATCCCGGAAGGGTAGGGCAGAGGTACAGCCACATTTCGCTAGGTATGTTTAAGACCCATGTAACTTGAACTAATACAAATTAAATGGGAGGCTAGAACTTTTTTTAGCACTTCTTCTTTTTAAGTGGTTAGTGACTAACCTTGTGTCAGAGTTTTAAAGCCGCCCAAGAGCCTCTGACTTGGCTTCACATACCGTCGAGAAATATCGCTCAGGCATGCCAGTTTCCTCACGTTATTTTCCTTCACCGTTTTTGAAGCAACTGATTATTATACAATACGCACAGTTTGAAAAGTCAGAGGTGCGTGCCTTGGGTTCGAACTCGAAACCTATGACGTGGCAGTCTGACACACTTCTTCACACCACTAGGCTATCACTGCTAGCACTAGGTTTAAAGACTCTTTTGTTAGGAAAATGTCGTCTATTTTCGTTAATAAAAATGATCATGAGAATGAACTATCAAGAAGATTAATGTTACAATCAAATGAAACTATGAATGATAGCAAAAGTTACTGGACTCAAACTTAGTTTCAGTCTTTCTGTTAGAAAGTCTTATGCTGAATATTGAAAGTCGATATGTCACAAAGTAGGTTGGCACAAGATGGAAGGATAAAGAATTTCATTGGAAAACTTCGAGGAAACGCGAGTTGAAGTCATTTGTGACGAGAAAGTTTAGTCAAGCGAAAATTTACCCTATGCTTTGAAAATTTGTACATTTTCATCTTGGGACTCTTTGCCCTAGTTTTTTTTTGTAGGCAATATATTAATATCTTCGCAAAGTAAAATTACCTAAATAGAACAGATAACTATTTCTGAATGCATTAGGGGCAGACTCGGATCATGTGTATAATATGTCTTACAGTTAGACTCTTTCTGATATTATGAGGATGGAACTTTGTGTTTTGTTGAAGTTTATATTTTTCTTGTTTTGAACAATTGTTTGTTCTTCAAGATTTTTAAATCTTTTATATCTTGAAAAAATCGTCTGATGTAAAGAAGGTCTACAAGCCCTCATTAAGATACTACTTTATTATGTATCCGAGATATTGTTTTATTTTCTTAGAAAAACTTTTTAGGCATGAAAATGAAAACGAAAAATTCAAGGAATTTCCTCCGTTCCAGACTTTAAGCAATTCATGTTTAGAAGATTTAACAAGAAATAGGTATTCCCTGGAGCAATTAGAGCTAACGATTGTTGTCAGTTAAAATTATTACCTCCCGAAATGTTTCGCATAATAAAGTAGCACTTAAATCTGTTGTGTAATTAGGATTTCAAAGTATTACTTTAGTTAAAAGGACCCATTGTTTAAAGGCCCATAATATTAGGTGATGGATAACTAGAAATTATTGTTGTATAATGTTTAATTTGTACAAGAACTCACTAATACTAACTCACTAACTTTTAGAACAAAAGTTGGTCCATTGTATTGTTTTATTTTGTACATTACATAATTTATATCTACCATAACTTAAGTTTTTTTTTGGACCGTACTGAAATTTAATTTCCCGTAAAACCATATATGGTTATTGTGTTGTACATATCGTAGGATGATTTAATAATTCGAATTTTCGCGAAAACCTACGGATAATTAGCTAAAGCTTAAAATTTACTTAGAAGTAGCGCTCACGGCCGCTGCCGCGGCACCGCCTGCTTCGCTCGCTCGACTCGCGTGCTGTTGCTCAGAGTTCTAGCCTAACCTATTTCAACCAAGTTGCTCGCAGAAATGTTATCACTATTTTATAATTATCCGTGTTTTGCGCGAAAATTCGAATTGTCAAATCATCCTACAACATACATACCATTTAATACTCAAACAAAAGTACCACAATAACATTAGGCAAGTTGATCTTGGAATTATCATATTATACCATAAAACTGATTATCCTGTTGAACATCAAATATTCCACTTAACAACAAAGGGATATTACATTCAATTGACGATTTTGTACAAAGCGATCGCAAATTATAGGCACCGACAAGGTTCATTGACCTATCGAGAAAAGCTTTGAAGTGCAAAGGTGCGGCGGCTAGGCTTTGTGAAGGACCTACCTCGACACAGAGGTGAGGTGGCCCTGAGTGTACTAGAGTCTGGCCCTGTCAGGTAAGTTCGAACTATTGACGACGTCATTATCATGTTAATTTTAGAGTTTAATGGATTGGTGTTTGAGAAGTACCAAGTATAAATTTACAATTTTAATAACAATATTAATTATACTGTATAAAATACTGACTCACATTATAGGCTGATTATGGTATATGCTAATCCTAACTATAATAATATTATAAATGCGAAAATGCGTTTGTTTGTATGTTTGTTTGCTTGTTACGCTTTCACGCTAAAAATGGTGAACGGATTCCGATGAAGTTTGGCACATTGGTAGACCATGATCTGGAAAAGGACAAAGGATACTTTTATCCCGATATTCTTACGAGATCGAAACTTATTCGGGTGAAACCGCAGGGCGCAGCGCAGCAGAAATTGTAGAAAAACTACATTGAAATGCATCTAAACAAGGTTTACTACTTCCTAACATTTGGTGTAATATCAACAGATTATTCGTACTGTAACTCAGTTACACAACCTTGTTGTCAATCAATGTTAACGAACTTTAAATTACGTATTTAAATTCGCAATTCGATGTGCAAAAGCTTTTACATACCCATTATCACAGAATATGATAAATTGCGAGGACATGAAATATTAAAGTGGGTAGTTTATATTAAAACTCTTTATTGGCGCCCAGCGTGGGACACGAATATATGAAAATTCCCAAACCGATTACTTAGACAAGCCTAAAATTTATGACGAAAACTCTTCAACAAATCCTCTCAAAACATGTTAAATTAAAAATAATAATTTTGCATACATTATGAATTCGGGTAAAGTCGGATAAGTTCGTGCAATGACGTATTTTCTACGCATATCCACGAGCATTAATTTTATTAACTACAAGGCTGGTTTAATGAAAGTCTAACGAAGGCTTTCATTTTCCGAACTTTGGTGATAAATATAACTTTTATGAGTAATAATGTTAAGTAATAAGTTGACGAATATTCTGAAGATGTTTTATGTAGTAAAAATTGCAGGTAGATCACAATATATTTCAAAGTATTTTCAAAGGTCTGTTGAATAACATAAGTTTGTTTTCCAAATAAACTCTATTACTTATTTCCTATCTTCAAATGAAGTACTACATCAAACGTCACTTTCAACAAAGGTTCCGAAACAGAAATGGTCCTTCTTTACAGAACAATGAAACCTTTCCATTTTACGAGAATCTCGTAAAAGCTGTCCTTTACGTTGACATATTCGAAAAAAAAAGTTACTGAACTGTGATTGGCGGGACTGTGTGAGCGTTACGTCAGAGAGGAAAATTCTGTTTTCAAATTAGACCCTTTCGTGAACAATAAAGCATGTATACATTTTGTTTAAGTAGCAAGATAAGGGTAAGTACGAGTACTTACCATTGTTGTAGGTGTTACGTAAAGATTATGGGATAATAAAAGTAGAGTACGGTGGTAGCAGACGTTAAGTTAAAGTGGATAGACGACATGAAGAGTACTCAACGACTCACGTTTTATCTTGTTAGTACCTACCTCACTCTATTAAACATCGATAATGTTGTTGAAAATCGCATTTCACTCATTCATTTAAATCTATATATAAAAAAGACGTGTGGCACTCGGGGACTGCCCCGGCGTGCCACACGTCAACTTACGCAATTGTAAAATATTAACCCGAATACAAGAAATAGCAATGATGACATTGACAGGAACTGTTATTCATATTTATAGTTTTTAAAACTTGACACAACGTAATGGCCGGGAACATCAAACTAATAAAAAGGTTTTAATTTAACTATTAATAGTCAAGGATCATTCGTCTAAGTAAATTTGAACTTTATTGTCCAACAGTTAAACATAATTTTCAATACAACACTCTCGTATCATTCGTCTAAGTAAATTTGAACTTTGTTGTCAAACAGTTAAACATAATTTTCAATACAACACTCTCGTATCATTCGTTTAAGTAAATTTGTAAGTAAATTTGAACTTTGTTGTCAAGCAGTTAAACATAATTTTCAATACAAAACACTCTTTTCTTAGGTAGTATTTTCGTTACGAAATTTCTTGATTAGGTCTCCACGCTCAAGGCCCGCGATAGAAGCTATGCAATAGCTTAAAATGAATCCCTATTTCCTTGGTCACGGCATCACGCGTGAACGGCTAGACCAATTTCGCTAATTCTTTTTTTGTTGTGTTTGTTACAGTATGAAGATGGTTCTTCTGATAGGTAGGTGAAGGTAGGGTGGGTAGGTAGGTAGGTAGGTATGTATGTTGGTAAAATATGTATGTAGGTAGGGTAGGTAGGTAGGTAGGTAGGGTAGGGTAGGTAGGTAGGTAGGTATGTATGTATGTAGGTAGGTAGGTAGGTATGTATCATATGTATGTAGGTAGGTAAGTAGTTAGGGTAGGTAGGTGCCCGTAGATAAGTGCTTACCCGTGCGAAGCCGGGGCGGGCCGCTAGTATAATAATAAATTTACCTTGGTGCTTGGTTCTTTATTCTTTTCTATGAATGATTTTCAAGTACATTTATACGAGTGCAAACCAAACTAAAGGAAATCGTATTTATTTCCCTTTCTGCCCACAAAGGCACAATCTTTTCCAGCATTAAAATGTAAATGAATAAACCTCAATAAAAAATCTGTAGGTACGACGAAATATTCTCCAACAATTTCAACAGCAAACCCAGCCCAGCCTAAACAATTTTATTACTGGTGAGCTAGGTTTTCCAATTTCAAACTTAATTAATTTGCGAGCCGTCCCAATTTCATCGTAAAATTTAAAATTAAAACTAACGGTTTTCGAAAACGTGCCCGACGGGAGTGTGTCACGAATAGAACATGCTCTAATTTTGAATATTGAATTCATTTGGGGCCTCATTGTAACAATTTTCAATTCAATTTTCACGCCTTATGACCTAGGCCAAATACTTTTTCGATATTCGGTTAGCTCATGACGTAAAGAGGTGCATTAAAGAATATGAATAAAAAATAAAAAGCGGTTAAATTATGTTCAATAGTAACGAAGTCAAAACTGTACATTATATTGAATATTTTTGTCTAAAACTAATTGCTACGAGGTGTGGGAACGAGTCTAATAATGAAAATAAAGTTTTTAGAATTATTTGTCCGTTTGTCTGCTTGTCTGTATATTCCAGATTGGCACAGAAACGGCTGAACGGATTTGGATGAAATTTGGCACACAGGTTCATAACCTGCCGTCAAAGTTTTTCGTTCGTTAGCCAGTCAATTATGTGTTCAGAATTTTAATAATATAGGTGACCCAAATGAGTTCTACGCCGAGTTCTTTTCAATATTAAACACGCAATTTAATAACACTTTTCCACTAAAGACTAAAAGTATTTACACAAAGTTCTTATTTAGTGATTGGGCGACTCCAGGTATTCGTAAAAGTAGGGAAAAACTATTTGAACTTTATGGACTAAAGCAACATATGAACAATACAAGCTTTCATAAGTATGTTGCAAAATATTCAAAAACGTTTAAAAGTGTGTGCAAAATAGCCAAAGCTCTTTACATTAGTAATAAAATAAAATCAGCTGAGGATAAAATAAAAACTACCTGGCAAATAATAAATAATGAAACAGGTAGGAAAAAACAGCGAAATACTGAATTTAATTTAGAGACTGCACATGGCCCTATCAACTCAGATATAGAAATAGCTCAGGAATTTGAAAACTTTTTTACTAATATTCCCCTTAAAACTACTGAAGCATTGAATTCCTCACCAGCGCTTTCTGCTGCCTTACTTAGGCAGAATGTGAAGGCATGCCCTTTGGATTTTAGGTTTCAGCATACAAACCCTCAGGCTGTTATAAAAGCTTTTAAAGATCTTAAAATTAAATCAACAGAAGATCTCTGGGGAATGTCTGTAAAAGTCTGTAGATCTATTATCGAAACCATTGCGCCCTATTTAGCTTTCATATTTAACAACAGTGTGGACCAAGGAGTCTTTCCGGATCTCATGAAACACAGTAAAGTAGTTCCATTGTTCAAATCCGGTGATAGTAAAGAACCCAACAATTATAGGCCTGTGTCAATTCTACCAGTTCTCAGTAAGGTGTTTGAAAAGTTGATGCTCAATCAAATGTTACGTCACTTTAATAAAAACTCCATCTTTCATGAACAACAGTACGGTTTCACCAAAGGGCGTTGTACTACTGACGCCGGTGTCACCCTAATAAAGAACATTTTTAATGCCTGGGAAGAAGCACAAGATGCCATTGGAATCTTTTGCGACCTCTCGAAGGCGTTCGATTGCGTAGACCATGAGACACTTCTGCTGAAACTGGAGCATTATGGGATTAGGAATACAGCTCTTGATTTACTAAAATCTTACCTGAAAGATAGAAAGGTTAAAGTTCAAGTAAACGGCATAAACTCATTAGGGTCTGAAATGGCAATGGGCGTTCCTCAAGGTTCGATATTGGGTCCATTCCTCTTTTTAGTTTATATTAATGATTTACCCCAATTACTTCAAAATCAACCGAAGATGGTGTTATTTGCAGATGACACATCATTGATCTTTGAAATCAACCGACGGTCGCAAAATCTTGACGACGTGAATAGCTCTATTCTTCAGGTCCAAGATTGGTTTACGGTAAATAATTTGGTACTGAATAAAAATAAAACCAAATGCATTAGATTTAAATTACCTAATGTTAGAAGTAGCGAATGTGACATTATATTGAATGGAGAAAAACTGGAATTTATTAATCAAACGGTTTTCCTGGGAATCACGCTAGACGAGAAATTACAATGGGGACCTCATATAACATCTCTTGCGGGGCGGCTAAGCTCGGCCGCTTATGCTGTTAGAAAGATCAGACAGTTAACAGATGTAGAAACCGCGCGTTTGGTCTATTTTAGCTACTTCCACAGCATTATGTCGTATGGCATTTTACTGTGGGGTCGGGCTGCTGACATTGAATCTATCTTTATTTTGCAAAAGAGAGCTGTCAGAGCCATTTATGATCTCCGTCGTCGCGAATCTCTCAGGGAACTATTTAAAAGGATTAATATTATGACCGTTCCTTGCCAATTCATATATGAAAATATTATGTATGTAAGGAAAAATCTACATCTTTTTAATAAAATAAGTGATAGACATAATTTTAATACTAGAAATAAAGATAAACTAGATCAACCATTTTTCAGATTATCTAAAGTACATACATCTTTTATGGGGTACTGTGTTAAATGTTACAACAAAATACCTTGTGATATATTACAATTAAATGAAAGAAAATTTAAAACTCATGTAAAAAGTACACTTTGTAAACAAGCATATTACAGATTAGAGGATTATATCCAAGATAAGAATGCTTGGAAACATGCTGGTCCTGCTCCATAGGACAATTTAGAGTCTAAACAAAATCAAACTGGTTGCTTACTTAATTGTATTTATTTTTCATTATATGACATTGATTTTACATCCTGTGATTAGTTCCTCACACACTGACTTATTAATTGTAAATTTTTAGTAGATTCGTCTATTTTTACAATGTTTGTGAATATGTGAACACCATGTATCTACCACATAATTAATTTATCTGTCGTTTGCTCCAATTTAAATTATTCTTACTGTATACAGTAATTTTATTCTAGGTGCATCGTCTTCACATATTATAATTATATAAATAATGTACTTATACAAAATATTGTAAAACATTTTAAAAGAGTAACGGTGGAGTTTCTTGCCCATTCTTCTCCATACGAAAACTACATTTTGGAAGGGGCGGTAGAATCAATAATATATAATAACTATAATTTGTAAATTTTGACGTTCAAAAGTGCCTTCAAAGGCCTATTTGAAATAAATGCTTTGACTTTGACTTTGACTTTGACAAAGGCATTGCTAAAGGAACTATAGTGAGCACAAAGGGGCAAATAGCTCATTTGCAATGAAAATATGCCGGAAAAAATTTGGAATCGGGCCTCTTCTGTGTTAGGAGTGGGCCGTAAGCCGTAATCCATCACACGAGCCTTATGCGGTTTGATTGATAAATGTCACAAATCTTCTAATATAAGTTCTAGGCCAAGCCAACTGCAGCCAAAACTAATACCGTATTTTGCCGCGGTAGATATTTCGAATCGGTTTTGCTAACAGCACCCTAATTACGAAACGCAAACTCAATTTTAAATTGAAACCAATTGAAAAAGATTGCCAGTCCATTGCTTCATAAGTTCGACAAAAAAAAATAAGCAGATTATTTTTGTCGAACTTATGAAGCAATGGACTGACAATCTTTTTCAATTGGTTTCAATTTAAAATTGAGTTTGCGTTTCGTAATTAGGGTGCAGATCCGTTTCGCTTAGAACCTCGAATTCGTGGAACGTTTTAATTAAAGCGCTAAATTTAGTTCCAAATTAAATGTGTGTACATGAATAATTTAGACGATTCTGCCAAATGTTTGCGCGATACTTCGCTGTTCCTGCAAAATTTAATTGCATTTTCACATGAATATCTCAAACATGTTTTACTGAATATCTCGAACATGTTTTACTGAATATTTTGAAATATTTTCGTGTAACATGTGTTTGCAATTAGTGCATTAATTATTACGATACTCGTTTAATTAAAATTCTTTATTAGGGAATAAAAATAAATAAGTTTCATGAATTTGTACACCAAAGTATTCATAATTGTAGGTACCTACAAGTATCTTCAGCTTTTTCAATGTCACAATACTGAGTATGATAACTGTAGTAAATTATGTAAGTTTTTAATACCTATAACTTACGTCTAAACGATGCAACTCTAGTTTACTCAGTTTCCCGTAACAAGTTTCCATACAACTGGCAATAATTTAAACTTTAATTACAGTTGGCTTTGTTCATACCGAAAACAGGACGAAAATAGCTGTCTAATCTAATATTAAAGTTTTTAATAACTTCGTTGAATGGAGAATTTACGGCAAGTTCAAGCTACATAGTTTTACGATGTGCAAGAGCTAAGTTTAATTACATGACTATTTTAGCGTTATAAAACGGTACCTTTAAGGTCCATCAATTCTAAAACATAACACTAAAGTTCACTGCTGAAAAAATAAATTAATGTGTTTTATTATTAATTTTATTTTTTATTGCAACCAAATTATCGATCGATCGCGATAAGTAAGATAAATGTATTTTAGAAATAACTTTCTCACAAATCACAAGTCCAATTCCGAAAAGAAAACCCTTCTTTCATCAATAACCCTCTTTTCATTACAAAACAAATCTCAAAGTGGACCGACAGCTCCGAACTTTTTGATTCCGAAAAAGTGTCTCAAAAATTCATTAGGTACCTATCGCTGTCAAGTTAAGTAATTAAAGAGCATTGGAATTCTTAATCCCCTGTTACCTTATCCAAGTATTCTCCAAGTTGGATTTGATTATAAGAGAAAAGTTATTAATCCAAGTTTTAAATCGCTGACGATGATATTAAACGGGTCAATGAATTTTGCAGTTCAGCGAGCTAAGCTGGGCGAATTAGTTTGTAAGCATAAATAATAATATTGCCGACCTGCTCCTGGTAGATTATTCTGTATAAAGGTATGATTCCGAAACCTGCTGCATGTGGCAGTGCTGCCGTAGCAGTTCTGCCACGTCACTACTGGTCCTCATACATTTTCTATAAATTTATATGAGATTACATTCTGAGCACGACAGCAATGTCGCGACAGAACTGCTGCGACAGCACTGCTGCGTAGCGGCAGGGTGACACTACCGCGCAGCAGTTCTGTCGCGACGCGCGACTGTCACCCTGCCGCCACGCAGTCCCGGATCTAGAGCGGGACAAACCGGGGCATGTGCCTCGGGCGCCAACTTCGGGGGGACAAATTCAACTGTAGCAGATAAGTGCACCACCCAGCACACCGCAACTTAGCGATAAATGAGATGGGCAGCATATATAACTTTTCTTTTTTACAACAGTTTTGGCGCCCCTGCTGGATTGCCGCATTAACAGTCGATAAAATTTATTAAGATTAAATATGTAACTGCCAAAATTATTTCGAGAAAAGTTGAATTTCGCGCGCTACCTTAGAGCATCCCCCATAAGAGATTGCGGCAGACGGCCATATTTGCCCCGCTTCAAAAAAAATCTAGATCTGGGGCTGCCGCCACGTCAGACCAGTAATGCGGCGCAACGTTGACAAGGAAGTTAGCAACAAAACAGAGAGCCACCACAAACAGCAAGTGCTCGGAATCAGCAGCCAGCGGCAGTAGCGCAGCGTGCAGTGGGGTTCGGAAGCAAACCTTTAGTCAACCCTTTCCTTAAAATTCCCGTGAATGGAGGAATTAGGTACTGCAGCAGGGAGCAGCTTTCACCTGTCTGGTGATACAATACGTAAGTACTCTGTAAGATTATATTACTAGTCGGTAAAGATCATAGTCCTAAATAACATCGCATCAAACTTTTTGATTATGGGAAAAGCTCTAACCATTCTATTCGGTGGGAATCACACATTCTCCATATACATTATATTTGATGGTTCTCGTAATATCATGTGTCTTGTTAGGTAGCTAAAGATATGTGATACATTATCTACAATCGATAGTCAAAAGGTAGATAGGTATCATCCCTTACTGATAACATCAAAGACGGCAAGCCGTACATGAAGCATGTCATGAAACTCAATATCCTGTGTTTACTAATAGACCGACCCGTATTGATTTGCCATGTTGGTACACTGTGCTCTCTAAAGACGAATCGGTCTACCTTTCCGTAATTTGGGGGCTTATTGGTCCATTCTCTCAAGTTTACTCGCCCGAAACGGGCAAATCGCACTTTTTTTTTCAGGTGATTCGCACGATTTTATTTATTATTTGTGGGCAAATCGACAACTCCAGAAATACGTATTAAGCAATTGGCACATTCGTTTGTACTTTTTTGTTAACTTTCATCATCATCATCATCATCATCATTCTCCTGCCGTAATCCCAATATATTTGGGGTCGGCGCAACATGTCCCTTTCTTCCACACTTCTCTATTAGTCGTCATCTCGGTAGTCACTCTCTTTCTAGCCATATCATCTTTCACATAGTGCATCCATCGTTACTTTGGTCTTCCACTCTTATAGCCATCGACATTCATACTCAAAACTTTCCTCACGACATTTTCCCATTTTTTTTTTTTTTCTTAACTTATTACTTAAAATTCAACATGTTTGTTTCGAACGTTTCGGGCAAGTACCTAAATTCGTGTAAATCAACCAATAAGCCAATTTGGGTTGTAAGTAGATACCTATACCTATTTGGAACAGGGAATGTATGTGGTGATATATTCAGACAGAGAGAAGAGAGAGAGAGAGAGAGGAAGAGAGAGAGAGAGAGAAGAGAGAGTGGGAGAGTGAGGGGGGGGGGGGGAGAGTTATTTTTGGTTTTTTGTGATTTGGGATGTAATGTTAAAATTTTAAAAAAGAATAATAAAGTTGATATTGTACACAAAAACCGAACTAAACTATTTTTATCCTAACTGTTTTGTGAAAACTAAAAAAAAAAAAAAATTGTTTATGATTTTTTTTTTCTTAATTACCGGAGGTGAAGTGTATGCTCTCCTTTACACTATTGTGTATGTATGCTCCGTTATAATTATGTATCAAGTTAATGCATGATAAGCGTTTTATGTTACTTTACTTGTTTCGTATTAAATATAGACATTATAGACATTATACTTTTGGCAGCCAATCTGATTTGTTCTTTATAAATATCCTTACAACCCTAAACATCTCAAGACACACTGACCTAATTTATGTAAGTATTTCGGGCGTACCTATGGACAACGTGCCGCTACAATGGCAACATTAATTTAACTCACGAGTAGGGCTAGTGGCCAGTCATCATAAAAAACAAGATAAAATAATTCAAAAATTATTTTTTTTTTATGCTCGCCGACATAGGCCTGTCCCTTTCCTTTAAATCGCCTACTCTTTGCACGTTATTCGTTTTAATTTCATTGATGTTGGCAAATGCGAAAACCTCTGCGCTTCAGTTCTCCAAGATGCTATTTTAGAAAATTGAAAATAAATCAATAAATAATAACGTTGAGTGAAATTAAAATATCTTCATAAAACGAGAACGTGAAACCGTATACCTACGTGCATTCAATTAGTAACGTTAAACAGTATTCTATTTGGCTATAGGATAATAAAATCTCTTCTCATCCCGTCTTTTTGAATACAGAAAAAGTAAGTATTGATAATTTTTTTTAATGATAATAATTTACAAATACATAATTCATCTTTTTGCCCTAACAAAGTTTCTCACTACATACACAATTACGCGTCAAATTTTGCGTATACAAGCTGAAAATAAAATATGTCCTTACAAATTCACAAACTTTCTTAACAAAACTTCGGTAGCCTAAGATGCAATCGCAAGGCAACCTCTTTCAGCGACCACAACAAGAGGCGACTATTCGCTAACTAGTCTCGGTTATGCTCGTGACTCCAGCAAAGTTGGATCTTCGAAAATTTCCATCGAGACCCGACAAACTTTCTCGTCCGAAGCATAACGAACCTTCACGGACGGTCGTGTTATGAACAACAGAGTAAAACTGAGTTATTGTTTATGGTCTCGATAACAGAGGAGGTTTTGGGCTATTTGTGGTGTTTGACTAATCCTTAGAGCGTCTGACTCGGGTAGATTAAGGAATTTCGCAAAATTACGACCTTAAATAAAATAAAGTCATGTTTAATGTGTTAACGAAACTTAAGTTCGGTAAGTAGCTTACAGACTTTCTTCTCTCCAAAACCCTATTCAATTTAGCCTGTAACGAAATATAGGCAATTTGATTGACCTTTCGTGTTTCGGTTATCCAATACAATAACTAACATGAAATTTAACAACTGAGTTACTAAACTCATTACGTGAAAGGTTTTGATCCAGGCTTTCAAAAACCTAATCCGTAAATCCGTGTCGCACGTAAAAGACTATTGAATAATTTTTGATTATGATATTGATTTATTTAATTTGTGTGTTGATGTGTCATTTATCTTGTATTTATTTGTATGTGATTGTATTCTGTTATGGGTTATGGTACCTGAAATAAATGAATTTTAATTTTATTTTTTTTAATTTAATCCTACTATCCTACTAATAATAGAAATGTGAACGTTTGTGTGTTTGGATGTTTGTTGCTCAATCACACAAAAATGGCTTAACAGATTTGGATGAAATTTGGAACACAGATAGTCTATTCCACTATTAACCTGGATTAACATATAGGATACTTTCTATCCCGGTAGTACGTTCCCGTGGAATAATTTCCGACTTTCAGTCGGGCGAAGCCTTTGGCGAAAGCTATTATTAATAACTACAAAAATATGGTTAACACGTATTACATAAATCTAATAAAGTTTTAAGTCTATAAGCCTCCAAGGCATAAGGATAATAAAAAATTCAACATAGCTCTTTAAAACTTATAAAAGAGACACAATTTCAACAAACAATTTTGAAACGCAATACCCTTCAATTTGGATATTTAACCATATTGATCCAACAAACGACGTGCACATGGTCAATTTATATCATGGTCATAAAATTGTCAATATAGAACCAACACGTGCTATTAATAACGGTCAATTAAACTTGCATGCAGAGTCCACTTACAATAAACTCTCAAGCAGACAGGCGCGACGCGATTCTGGTAGAACAATTTCCATAATTATATATAAATTGTTCTACTAGAGTCACTACGTGCCTGTTTACGGGAGCCTTTATAGTACAGTGGGCTCCAGAGAAAGCTCACCACCTAGCAATGTACAAAACAATGCAAGGAGGTGAGCTTTTTTTGGAGCCCACTGTACCTACGTTAGTCACGGGCAAAAAGGATATTGTCACTAACTAATTAATAGTACTAGACTTCAAAGTATTTTCAGCCACCTATTCGTTAACCTAGACTCTCAGACCAAATAAAAAACAAAACACAAGATATAGCACTTCTTCTTTTCGTGAGGTTAGTGAATAACCTAGTAAGGAGCTCGTGGCCAAGTAATAACAACCCGCACGGGTCGATCCATCAGGTTAAGCTACGCTTGCCAGGGTTGGTCAGTGGATGGGTGACCATCTTTACATACCAAGACTCCTCCGTGCCTCGGAAAGCACGTTAAGCCGTTGGTTCTGGCTGTCATTCGTGGATCTTTGACAGTCGTTACGAGTCATCAGAAGCCCGAAAGTCTGATACCAGTCTAACCAAGGGGTATCGTATTACCCAGTTACTGGGTTGTGGAGGTCAGATAGGCGGGTGCGTCTCATATCATATAAAGTTATTTGGTATATTTTCATTTCAATAACGTTCACAAGATATAACAAACGTGAGATATACCAACTGTTGATATAATTTCTTTACATATAACATTTATATACTCTAAAACTTATTTCGTATAATGTTATTGGATATAACGTTTATTTAATCGAAAATCATTAGGTCTATCGTTTAAAATATATATTGATGATACCATCACATCATTATGGTTAACACAACGATTCAAAGCAATCCAACTAGGATATGTTAGGATGGAAGACTAAGGCTTGAGCGGCCGCCGAGCGTCTGATCCCCTCTATTGTTGGTGAATCACTTGGGTTAGGTTAGGTTAGAACAGTGACCATTAACGCGCGAAGGCGAGCGACCGTAGGGAGCGTGCCGCGGCAGCGGCCGCCGAGTGCCAGATCCCCTCTCTTGTTGGTGAACCATTTAGGTTAGGTTAGGTTAGGACAGTGACCATTAACGCGTGAAGGCGAGCGAGCGTAGCGAGTGACCATCTTGGCAGGTCGTAATCAGTTAGGTATATCTACGCATGTTACTAACTGTGATAGAAATGACATATTAGACTAAATATGTTTTATGTCTTTTGAGTGGTATATCAAACGATTTTATATTAAATGTATGTTATGATTATAAAAATTAGTTGTTTTAAAATTATATCAATCGTTTATTATATTAACTGATGATTATAACAAATAAAATTATAGATTCAGTTGTTATATCTTGTAAATATTAGTCATTTTGTAATTATACCATATATTACTTACCCCAGATAGGCAGTCGCTTTATGGTATTCAGCTGCATCCGGTTAGACTGGCTGGAAGCCGACCCCAACATAGTTGGAAAGAAGAAGAAGAAGTGAATAACCTGGTGTCGGAGTTTTAAAGCCGCCCATGGGCATCTGACTTGGCTTCACCTACCGTCGAGAAATAACTCTCAGGCATACCGGTTTCCTCACGATGTTTTCCTTCACCTTCTTTCAAGCAAGTGATAAGTCGGGTCGGCGGACTAACGCACATAAGTAAAAAAATTTATTATTAATTTTAAATCAATACAACGACAGACTAAACCACATAAGTCAGTTCGCTTGTGCGAGCTTGAATCTCAAGTAGTGTCCTTTTTCAACCTCTTGATTAGCATGAATCTTGCGACGTTATAAAACACATAAGTCGAGACACAAACTCGAACAAGGGGACTGACTTATGTGCTTTAGTCTGCCGACCCGATTATACAATACGCACATGAATACGAAAAGTGAGAGGTGCGTGCCTTGGGTTCGAACTCGAACCTATTTATGATTTGGCAGTCCTACGGTCCCACCACTAGGTTATCACTGTCCATAGCATAGCATAGCATAGCACATGGCATAGCGCTGCGAACAATATAGTGAAGCATGCTAAAGCCATAACTCCGCGCTGTGCAGACACGCTAACACGCACTCATTAACAATCAAACTACACCTTACTAAGTGCACACTTGTTTCTGAAACCGACCTCACGTCAGTGTTGACGGCTATGTCTTGGTTTTTTATTTGGTCTCAGCCTAGACTATCAAAGGGTTAATTTTCAACCCTCTACCTAAAATAATTAATATTTCTAATGACCACGTCGACTAAAGCCGTAAATATTTCCCTAACTGTAGAAGTTAGTTTGTTTATGCAAAATCAGGAAATGGCCGCTGAAACCATAAGTTGGCAAGTGAAGAAAGTTATTTCAATTACTTGGAAGGAAGGCATAGAAAACAGCTGTTGTTTGTCAACAATGTGCCATTAAATAGCACGGTTGGTTGTTTTGATTATATTATTTATCATGATAAGAAACAATAGTAATCGATTCTAAAGTACAGTGGAGAAACTAAAATATTATCTAATTAATTATTTTTATATGTATTTATAACGATTGGAATTTTATTTTTATATATTATTATTATTTATATTTCAAATGTACAACATATTATGATTTTAAATGGATTTAAATAAATGATTTTGGAATTTGAATTTGAATTGAGCGTTTTTGAAAAAGTGGTATTCGAAAAATTAAAAAATTCAATGACGAAGCAACTCCGTTCGTTTACTTTACGAAGGTTTACCCTCTTCCATTACTAAATCTAAAATCAAGACTAAAACATTATTCTCAACTAAAATCCTACATAAAAATATCATAGACGTCTCACAATCAGAATGCCTTTGTACCTCTGACCAAAACCGACATAATAAAACCGTATTCTGCGGTTTTCACCAAGGAACGAAAACATTCGGTAAACTTTCGCATGCAAACCGCGCAAACGAACCGAGAGTCCTCACTCTATTGAAGTTTATTTCCTACATTTTACACAGTTTGTAGAAATAAAATTTAAAACCACATGTTTTTAGCTTGGCTTACCAAAAATGTTGCCGAGTTATTTTATGCTTTACCTGAAACAGAGGAAAGAATTTTAGGTCACAACATGTCGTAAAAGTGAATATAAATATGATGACCTGAATTTCCGGAGAGCAGTTTTTGAACATCATTTAACAAGTCGACCGAGCTCTGCTCCGGTGTAAAATAGATAACTACATAATATCGTCCAGGTATACCAACGTTGTATCACATTGCCAAGGCTGTGAAAAAAAATACCGGGGTTGCGGGAAGTCCTAAGGGGAAACCATGGCCACTGGCACAGGCAAGGAAAGGAACACGGGTGGGTTTTAGTCAGTAAGAGTCTGACACGCCCTTCCGCTCCGCCCAGAGCGGGAGGAGTCATTTGATGATTTCCCAAACAAAAAAAAAAAAAGCTGTGGAAATAGTTCTCTATTTTCACAGCTTTTTTTTTTTTTGGTTGGTACAAATTTTTCCAAACCCCTATATTGTAA
Organism: Conistra vaccinii; assembly: GCA_948150665.1. Classification (NCBI taxonomy): domain Eukaryota; kingdom Metazoa; phylum Arthropoda; class Insecta; order Lepidoptera; family Noctuidae; genus Conistra; species Conistra vaccinii. Next base: position 10,800,952 of record OX411334.1, on the reverse strand, counting down.
CTTTCATTGAAATCGTTAGAGCCGTTTTCGAGAACGTGATTACAAATATATAGACATAAATATTGCTCGTTAAATGATGCGTTAAATAAATAGTACAGGATATTAGTCTCTGACAAATCGGTACGCAATATGAAAATCATTAGGTACCTCTACCTAGTATCGCAAACAAACCATTCCTGAATAAAACGAAGTCTTTGCAGAAAAAGGCAAGCAGTTAACAACAAAACCACAACTCATTGCGTTTGTCAGATTTCACGGTCAAAACAATCTAAAACAATAGCCTTAAACAAATGGGAAGACGACCGTCAGTGGAAATTAGAACTGGCATTCATGGAAACCCTTAAAACGCGATCCGGGATTGTTCCCGGGGGAAATTATGGACTTAGCACCTGACAAGGCTCAAATTTTAATGTAGCCGCCGTAGCCCCTTGTAGCCGCGAATAAATTAACGAGTTTTTGTTGATTTGCTTCGCGTTTTTTGACAGGCGTTTTTGTAAACAGACGTGTGATGTAGATTTTGCCACAATAAACGGTGTTTCTGAACACGCATTGTATTCTGAGGTAAACAACTAAACATTGTTTGGCTGCTTCAACTTTGTTTTATTTGGAACCTTCGCTCCGAGTCTCAAGAGGCTCTTCTTACCAGAATGTTTAAGTTTCATAACTTGTATAACAATACAAAGTTATAAACATGTTTATATTGCCTACAGTCGCCATAAAATTATAATGCCTCTACTTAATAAGTTTGATCCTATTTAATACCAAAACTTTTTCACTTAGGCATCCTTGCTATGCTAGGGTGACTTCAACTTAGAACTAACTGATTATTACCCAAGCAGGTACAGTCCCAAACTGAAATGGTATAATTTTGCCTAACTTGCTCGAAATGATACTTAGAATTCCCAATCCTCCAGAAACCCTAAAACGCTCTTCATATGCATGCAAAGTAGGTACATAAGAGGTTATATTGAGGCCTAAAGTCTGCCTCCTTGAGTATATAAACAGACTTACAAGATTTTGTAATGAAAGGCTTATACACGTCCCAACTTAACCTCAGAGGTTTCTTAAGGAGTGAATGTGGCAATATTAAAGTTTCACCGCAAACGGACCCTTATCTCGTCCGGCGGCGCCTAACGTTGTTACAAATTACGTTTGGACGTGTTGCCAAGACTATCTAGATAAGTGGTTGTTGAGCTAGTTAATGTATCGTGTATACAGTCTTTATTATTTGAATGAGATTTAGCAAAAGATATCTACAAATAACAGTAAAAAAAACCTAAAAATCGTCGCGTCATTGCATTGCAGTGGTTTAAATTTCCAAAAACGCTTGTAACACATAGTTTTAAAAACAAAATAAATAACAGTAAAAATTCAAGATAGCTAAGCTCAATATGAATACAAAGCACAAAGTTAGCAAGACGTTAGTAGAACAATAATTGTTTTATTACACAGTCTTGCTTACAAAGAACGTAAAACGCTCGTTCAACAGCGCCTGCACACTTATGTACGGCAATAAAGCGCATATCTTGTAACGGCCCACATTTTTTCGACAGGCGCTTCGTTTCTGAAATATCTTTAAATATTATGTTGTGAATTCTAATGTCGTGTTTACAGAAATGTAGTTTGTCATAAACAATGCACAAAATATCTCACCATAATTGCATGTGAATAATCATTCCGATTAGTAATTCGTTTTCTTTGGAACTTATTCGGAAACCTTGCCTAAATTATGTAGAGAAAAATTACAACTTAGATTCCGTTTCATGACAAAATTTTAACTGTAGTAAGCATCTTGAAGAAAAAGGATCTATTAAACCATGTCTATGTTTAAGAGTAGTTCCCTGAAAACGCACAAATCTTTTCCACAGCCTCCGTCTACATCATTAACCCAGCTAACCTCCGAACTCTTATCTTGTGGACGTTAACGTTACAAATGACGTCACGTTCCGGATACAAGTTGACACAACTATCTGCATATTTACTAGAACGTTAAAAAAGTGGGTACAGTCGTTTAGATCAGTTATTATTTGCACCATAAATAACACTTATTTTTTTTCCAAATAACCCGCGTCAGCAAAGTAATGAAAATTTCAGTCGGAAAGAACGGGTTTGAAAATTACTTAAAAACCTTTTCGTTTCAGGAATGTACATATTATTATAACATAGTCGTTAGTCGGGGTCGTTGCATGAAAACTGTAAGTAACTTCGTTAATGCTTGTCTCTTCAACTTTTTCGTATTTCTGATGCGTTTCCCTTTAGCAAAGTTTCATGGTTGCTGGGATCGGCTAGATATAGTTAATTTATTAATTATCGGTGAGCGTGGTAGTCAAGTTTCTCATGTCATATTCGTCGTTCAGCTATTTTACATAACGGAGCTGTTTTGTAAAACAGCGGATCCGACAATATGTCTGCGACACACATACTGCGTCGTATCTTTTTTACCTACTAATAGATTTTAAAATAATACTTGTTTATTGTATGTTTTTTTTTACCTAGCCTTTTCTCAACTATGTTGGGGTTGGCTTTCGGTCTTACCAGATGCAGCTGAATACCAGTATTTTACATAGAGCGACTGTTTTTCTGACCTCAGCAACCCAGTTACTGGGTAACAGGGTATCCCTCGGTAAGACTGAAAGAAGGTATTTTTATTGTATATTTAAATAACAAATAAAAAGCATTTTGAAAAAGATAAATGTAATATGTATTTACATATTTACTTTTATAGCTCATTTTTGACAATTTATCCTCATCTTGTGACACTGTTTACGAAATTCCTAGTTTTTTTCGAAGTTTCTTACATATTTGATTAATTAAATTATCTGCTAATGACAGTGTAAGCAACCAAAATCCATTTGTAAGTTTCCAAACAGAAACAACTGTAAAATATTTAAATTATTTGTTTATACAAGTCTTTTTGATTGAATTGTCTTGGAAGATACATGGCTTACCAAAATTTTAACTGTTTACTATTTATTAACATAAGATTGAAAGCTTTCGTATGTAAATTAGTTTATTACAAGGCTTTTAGAGAAGAGTTTTATTGTTATAAAAATTTTCGAAAAATCTTTCCTAAAACATTTCGGTCAAGAAGAATTCCGTAGACGACGTTTTCAAGAAAAAAGTAGAAATGTGTTTGCTTGTCTTGAGCACCAATGCTTGATGCAAATAAGTTTCAAATAATGTTATTTGAAAGTTTTTTGCATCAAGCATTGATAATAAAATATTATGCATGTAAAATATCTGTAACCAGAGATATTTTATTTAACATGCTTTCATTTAAATTGCTAAGTGAGACGCAGATATGTGCCAGGTACTTTGAGGGGTTAGCTTTCGTGTTCTGTACAGAGCTCACGCAACGCATCGTATCCAGCCAGCAATAGGACTCGCCCATCAAGAAGTGTTGTCCCAAATTGACGCATTATAATTTATTATACATAAAACAAAAGGTATTTTAATAAAACACGTTTACTAAAAGATCAATAATCAAATTATCTTTAAAATGGTGAAGGTTTCAGAAAAATACGCTTGATAGATTTTGCGTCATTCTCAGTTTTTTATCCGCATTAGACATAACTTTACAAATTAATTTCACTATGTACTATATAAACATAATCTCAAATATTCCTTTATTAAGTTATTAAGAAAACGCTCTAATTTAACATTATATTTTTTCCGAATCATTAACCTTACTCTTTTAGACGTGATGTTCAGATTAAATGTTAGATACTTATGAGCTTAAGGGCCTTACAGTTTTGCAACATATGAACAAAGTGAAGCTAAAAGATTATATGCTCCACTACTGAACTCCAAAAACGGTGTCTGCCGATATTTATTGATTAAAGGAAGTCGTAGGTGTCCAATATATTATTAGTGTGTCGACACAATTTGCATAAGTAGTCACCATTACGGTCTAGCTGCGTTATACAGTCATTTATCAAGAAAACGGCATCTTGTAAGTTGGAGGACGGTTTGAATTCCAAACTCTTGAATAATGTTGGTGTTATCGTTCCAACGAAGGGAGGGTCTCGGGGTTTGGTTTGACAGTTAAATACTTGGTAACTTGGACAAAGGTTTAAAAATACCTGTTATTCATACTGTCCTTATTACTTTATAACACTTTTATCAGTGTTTTGAAATGTTATATCATGATGGTCAGGTTTAAAGTTTTCGAGTTGTTAGGACTTTGGCCAACAGTGGTCCAAATATCATACTGTTACAAACTTCTCGAGGTCATAATGGAATTTTTGAAAATAATAATATCTGTGTATGTACAAAGATTTCTTGGAAAACCCCCTAATGGCCGGCCTATTCCTCAAGAACTACGCCACTTAAAGTCGCGTAGTTATTGACTACAAACTGCGTAGTTACTGGTTACGAACTGCGTAGTAGTCTAGTACTCGCCGTAGCGCACGTTGACACGCGTGAATCGTCGGTAAGTACCTACTTAGTTACACGAAACGACATCATTAATATGATTATAAAAGCTTCGATGCATCAAGATTCGATCATAAATTTAAATATTTATTGCATTCATAATACATTAGGCAGGTATGCAGAAAAAATATAACGGACGTGTATTTTCGAAAGAAACACGCTAATCCTAACCGTATACCTACTATCTTAATCGGCTTCCTAATGATTAATATCACTTAATTTACAAACAAGGATTATTGGTTCTGTAGGCATAAATAAATACAATATTTGACATCAACCTCATTGGACTTAACAGGACTTAACATCACCTAGATAATATTTTCAAGAATGGTGACAATTTATGAAAACTTATTTTATTTGCTGGAGTTATTTTGCGGCGTCATAAAATGTTTTGAACTTAAACGTATTGTTAACATAAAGATAAACGAATTGGGCTCTACCCTTTATTTCTCTTCTTGTTTTTAAAGGCCGCCCAAGAAACAATGGAATAGCGAAAGACCACAAAGAAAAACGAATAAACATCAGTACCAACCTATTTGTAATCATGACTGTGATTGCGACTAAGCTGACCCGAGGTCAAACACAAAATAAATCCATTTACCCACTATAATCTTCTCTACTAAGACAGCCTCCTACCAAAACAAAATTACATCTAGTATACTCGGTTAATCTCCCACCAATCATACCACGTAATTCAGACATTGCTCTCTGACCTAAAAATAAATTAAGCTACAATTTTCAGCCTGAAAATTGCATTTAACAAACTACAATTGTCCTAGTTAACCCAAAAGAGCTACCAGGGCACATTTCCCAAAAGAATTAAGTACTTTTAAAACTAGAAGCACACTTTAATTTTGAGTAGGATTTCAGTTGCTTTAAGCCAACTAAGTTAGTACTTTATCCTTTAACATTGTCCTACCATTAACTTGTTTATGTGACGTCATAAAACAAGACGTGAAGGCAATGCGCAGACTGAATCAAGACTGTTTTAAACAGACTAGGTATTGCTCTATGAAGACTTTGATGGCGAGCACACTCGCAACAAAACAGTCTGAGGCTAAAATCTATAACCGTTACTTAGACTTATTCCTGTCACTGTCAAACGTCAAATACAAGATGGAGACGGGAACTGTCTAAGTCTAACCACGTGCCATATAATGTCAATAGATTTTGGTAACATATACAAAGTCACCAAAGCCTAAGAAACATTTTTGAAGTGATAACTTCTTTAGCGGCGTTGTGCACTTTTTTTGGGATGGGTAAAAAATGTTAAACTCGTGTCAGGACACGTGACCTGATCGAAAATTCGTAAGACGTTCAAGTTTTTGTTGACAGCGCACTCTGTTTTTTTTTTTTTTGGATTGTTTTTAATGGAGCTACAGCAGGCTTTCGTTCTTGTACTGACAGCAAGCCACATAAATTCCTGACATTTTCGTTAGATGGCGTTACTTAGTTTTCACTTCAATCGGCAGTCCCGGACTGCCTTTTTTTTTTTGACACAAGTCCACTCTGTCGGTCTATGATAGACAAATCTCAATAGTTTCTAGTGTGCCCACTGTCTAAAAGTTGTTAGGATGTGCTTTAATTATACGACGGGACATAAACCTCTCTAGGCATAGTCATAGACGAGGACTAGGTTTATCTCTGAGTAGGCACTAAAACTAAAATGACTGTCAATTAACCTTTACTTAGACACCAGATGTGTCGCACTGGGCTAAGAGCATATTAATATTTTGTAACTCAAAGAATGGACAGCTTTTCGAACTTACAGAAACGATTTATTTGAAGTAGGTAAGTGCCTGTAAAAATAGTAACAGCGTAGAATTCAGTGTTTCTTAATCAAATCAGATCAAAATAAAGAAAATACGTTTATTTGCGGTACATGACGCAAAGAAATAACACAAAACAAAAAAAGAACGAGTTGGGGGAAAATATGCGTCACATCCACGTAAAATGGCTATAGCTAAATCAACTAAAAATATACAAACACTTTTGTTCCGACTGACTATTTCAAAACGTGTTTATAATTAACTTTACATCACATTATTTTTCGATTAATTCATTCATCTACAAAAAAAAACAGAAAAGCCTACATACAATCACCCACAAAACACAAAGACATACATTATATTCTAAACATTAACCCACCCACTGCAATCACACTTGACACACACACACATCCTCTCTCACACACAACCACGTTGCACAAAACGCAATCTGCAGTGTCCCTGTATGCATGAATAAAATATATTGACACGTGTCCTGCCACCAGATTTGTATTATGAGTACACAAGCTACAGGCGCCTTGCCAAGGAACAGAATGAATTTTCATAACACATTCTTACTGAAAGGAGTGAGGAATGAGCACGGAATAAGATGAATATGGAAATTTCGATATATGTAAACATAGCTTTTTAAGTAGAATTTGAAGATGGTTGTATATTTTGAAGGTATGATCTCCCTCATATAATGGATACTAAATAAACAAAGAAGATAAAGCTAAATCCATTACCACGTCTAACTCTTGTTACTTATCTTGATTAATCCTTGCTAAATCTATTAAAAGAGAGATGAAAACATTCTAAAACATCCATCGTAATTCAATACATTGCCATGAGATAATCAAGCTGCCAACCACAGTGCTTACACTAGCACCAAATCTCACCACCGTTCATAGATTAACTGGCTCTGATTGCAACCTACAGTATTAAATACAGCTATAACCAACACTATTGCATGATGACTCAGCTAGGAGCGAACGAAATCAGCGGGCAGATTACAGAAGTAAGCCTCTGCTGGTGCAGCCGATATTAATCTACGGATTCGATTTCGGATTCCAAGATTAATTTGCAGAACGGTGAAATTATAATGGGTTACGTTTTCTTGGATGATAGGATGCATAAGTACGAATATACTGTAATTTCTCTTTTTTGCGGACCATTTGAATTGGAGAGACCCGTCAGCAAAGCGAAAACCTGTAAACAAATGCCAAAATTTTCAAAACAAATCCTGATCTAACACATTCAAAGCAAACAATAGTCGTAAATTGCACCCTCAGGCCATAACAGAAAAGTACTAACGACCCATCCATCCCTCACCCGTTTCACAGCTTAAACGGTCATAAAAACTAAAGCATTGTCCAATGCCGAGTGTAATCCACTTAAACCGACTACCTATTGTACATACAATGCTATGTATGATGTACAGTGCAACGACACTCTAAACAAACAACGGCGGCTGGATGGAGGATCCGACGGAAAATGCGGACAAGGACCGTTTCATACTGAATAATGATGAGATGACATCGTGTAGATGTGGCAGCACTCGCGAATTGTGCTTTGAAGTATTCATTTAGCTAACAGATGCTAATGACTCTAATGAGTCTTGTAGTGATCCTACAATCACTATCCTACATAATGGTGAGTGGCTCGTCAAGGGGCACTCAGGCAAGCAGGAGTTGATTAGAAGATTAGGTTCCATTACAGCTTTCACAGTCTGTCAAAAAGACTACATTTTCACTTGATGAACTGCGAGTATGACAAAGTGGAGAGGTTTGATTTTTGCAGGCTGTGACTACGTAGATACATGGATTTAGCGATGATGGCAGTGTAGATGCTGACACAGGATGTTTCATCAACGCAACGGGACTAGATTACTGGAACAGTTTCAGGCAACTAGGTGAGTGTCGAAAGCTTTTAGGAACGTGCGTAAAATTTTGGAGCACAACTGTGACACGTTAATGGAAGCACTATACGTAGGTAAACCAATTTTGCTAGTAGAACGTAGATAGAAAGAACCTTGAACCTTTACAGAAATTGCCCGAAAACTCCAAACTGAATTCCCGAAACCTAATTTAAGTTCCGAATCAACCTAAACTCGATTTGGCCTTAACTAAATAATTAAATCAAAACTGTTACACAACAAGCCTTGACAAAATTAGTGATTTATTTACTTTTAGTTATAAAATCTCTCGAAGATAAACGAAGATAAATAAATTTAATTAATCTCAGGAAGTGAACTGAATAGATTTCCCGCTAATACTAGTGATGTATTTAGCGCGTCGGATCCCCAGTTCCCTGCCGTAGGGGTGCGACTGCATTCCTATTAATATTGCATGCGGATACGTGTACTGTTTAAACTAGAGGACCGACATGGGGTCCGCAACACAAGCTCGGATCTCGTATAAGTCGGGAATGTAAAATAATTTTGCTTTGAGAGTGAAATATCTGAGTTTAGTTTAACTTATAGCGTAATATGTTAGGAATATTTACTTAGATGTGAGTTGGACAGTGACAGAGCTTGTTGATTTGATTTATGATTATTTGGCAAGCTGACACAAACATGAAAGTGAACATTAAATTGTTTATTTTACAGAGATATTCCCAAGCTATGAATACGTTCATAATCATGGCTTGCTTAAGTTTTGAAGAACTTTTTGTCTTGCATTTGAGTATAGCCAAGGCAAAACAGGAGATTATTTTTACAGAAAATTACATCCGTACTAATTTGCAAGCACATTGAGATTTAAATCAGCCACCTCATTTAACTAACAGTCCATATACAAATCTTTTAATCAAAATGACTACGAGACTCGAGACTTGACAAAAAAAAAACAATGCACAAGAAACAGTAGGTGCTCTATCCTCTATAAATATACATTGTCTACGGTTCTTAGCACAAATGCGACCTCCTCATTAGAATGTCTGAGAGGTTGCCGTCCGAGCTCCCAAAACGTTTCTTTGCCTACCCTCTTTGAGTTGTGTTAATGCATAAATATATAAAATGTGTGCTTTGCCTGCGAGTGTGGCCTCCTCTAGGGAGAGTGAGTGTCTTAGATAGTAAGTTAGGAATACACAAATGTGTGTGGGTATTTTGTCATTTTAAGATAACTTATATAAAGTTTATTTGTACACATGATAAATACTTTTAAAAGTAGTTTTAAGTTAAAGTACAACAACTCAACAACTTGCCATGAAGCACGTTAATCTTTTCCTTTTAATCGTAAACGTCTTATAAACAACTTTTAAATTAATGACAAAGACAGGCAGATCCAGTGTCTTATTGCTACAGGAAAAACCAAATAATAAATGCGACCATATCGTTTAAAAACATTCAGTTTTCCAATTTTTTTTTTTAAACTATACAGGTATGAGGAACAGGGTATAAAGTTCTCTCATCCTCTATAAAAAAGTGCGGATCCTCCGACTAGACGGGAGTTGTGTGTGGTGGGCAACTGCCCAACGAATGATGTCGGGAAGTTATATATATGCTGATCGCGCGGTAAACTCTTAATGCGCGATGCAGGATTTCGAGTGCCGTCAGTGTGATGACGTAGTTCGCATGTTCGCAATTCAAAAACCCAAGACAGACATCCCTAAACAAATTACACCTTGCTAAAACATTCACCAGCAAGTCCACAGACCTGGAAATAATTCCCGAAACTTAATTATGCAAAGTGGCAGATATTTTTAGGCCTCCTCTGCAAACAGCAGTCCACTGTGCAGGTGAAAAGGGTGATGCTACGTTCAATAAAACCAAATCCGTCACGGTATCACCACAGAATAAATGTGTACAGAAGGTCAGGCTCCATACACCCAGCGAAAATGCGCGCACACATGTCTAAACTGTGCGTGCTTTTCACTTAAGTCTGGCATTCGTCTGACTTAGAGCAAGAGTTACTTGGCTTAGGGAATTAAACGTTTCATACGAATGTTAACCTTATTCTGATAATAATAATGGTCATATTAGTATGTGAATACGTATTTAATACGAATATCAACATTAAAGTTGTACATGTAAAGTTCACATTCGTATGAAACGCTTACTTTATTTGCTACAGTAAAGACAGCGAGCGGACGGCTCTTGCCCATAGTCAGGCCAGGCGCACTCCACATTTTGGGTACGAAGCTACAAGTACGCGGCGTAACGTAGTCAGAAGATTTAAAAGTTACGCGATAGAAAGAGAGGCAACTTCTAGGTGAATGTAACTGTAAATAATCAACGCTTTGCGACCTAAATTACACTTATTATGTCGTAGCAACAGTCGCTATTTATTTAAATGATTTTGCGGAGTGAATCTTCTGTACTTGTACTATTATGTATTCTGTGCCATAATTTGAAAACGCTGTACGTACGTATCTTTGTATGCATGCGCCTATTTTCGCTCATCGTATGAAGCTGGCCTTTTGTACCTTTTCTATTTTGTGGCGCTACGCACAATAAAAGCAAATCCGTTACGGTATCGCCGGTCACCGTGCACTGTGCAGTGCGACTCAGCCCCACAGTTAATCGGATTCTATTCCCCTATATTAGTACCAAACGCGATGAATCAGAGTGCCTGAGTACGTTTGAAGTCATTATTTTGACACTGCAAGAGTTTGCTTTTGACTTTCAAAAGTGCCTTACCATCAGCTGTCATTAACGAGACACAATAGAATTTTAATTGTTATGCCCACCTGATGTCCACTGTAACGGTCAAGTGGCTGTGAGCCTATTTGAAATACATTATTTGACTTTTGACTTTTTTATGACGTGGTGTTTGTTATTGTGACTCTCATTGGCAAATTAACTAAGTAATAATAAGTTCACGATACCTAGAAATGGTGATGATGTATCATAACTCCAGCATATGACTGCAATTATTGTTTAAAATTAATCATGACGTTTATGCGCAGGATTGGTTGTTGTGGCGATGCTGATGGAAGTTCTATGTCTAGCAGTGGACGTACCTATTTCGACTGCGAATAATAACTATGATGAATCATAAAAGTGAATTTTATCATTATTATTTAATTTATAATAATTTTATTTATTTATTTTCTATTACCAATAACATTTGTTTTTGTAAAAACAAATGTTCACACACCAAAACTTTAATTTTATTAGATAAATACATTAAAAATTAGATAAATACACCTGTATCTTAACATTGTTTGCCAGGATGGAATTAAGACGCAGATATGTGCCAGTGACCTTGGGTGGTTAGCTTGCGTGTTCTGTACTGAGCTCGCGCAACGCGTCGTACGTCCAGCCAGTAATAGGACCCGCCCATCAAGGAGCGCTGTCCCCAATTTGATGCATTTTTAAATTATTATACATAAAACGAAAGGTATTTTAATAAAACACGTATACTAAAAGATTAATATTTTAATTATCCTTAAAATGGTGAAGGTTTCAGAAAAATACACTTGATAGCTTTTGCGTAATTCTCAGTTTTTTATCCGCGTTAGACACAACTTTACAAATTAATTTCACTATGTAATGTAAACATAATCTAAAATATTCGTATATTAAATTATTAAAAAAATGCTCTAATCTAACATAAATATTTTTTCCGAATCATTTACACTACTCGTTTAGACGTAATTTTCGGTATAAAATCATTAAAAGTAGCTTGTCGTCGCATTAAAAGCAAAAAAGTGGTTAGAATACCAACTGTTTACTGCAGCTGCCATTTATCATGCAATAGAAGACAAAATCTGTTGAACGGACTGTAAAAAAGGTTTAGTTAAATATCAAATCTTATTTCAAATGGAATATAGTTAATATTCCTTTAAGACAGTGACATCTATTGTCTTCATAGAATACCTCTTAAGTTCATGTTTGTTTCCACTCTACCTACTCACTAATTAAGTTTCCTGAATACAGTACACTGTATCACCTGTTACCGTTTTGTGCAAGCTGTAGTGAACTCAGGAAGACGAATAACAGTACTAACGTATCTTATGCTCTACTTACCTTACATTCTACCCCCAACACCGACATTAATTACTTGTAGACGCTATTAGATAATTGCTGGGCTGGCCTGGGCTCTAAAGGTATTCAGTACTGTTGACTCCATGATTTTGATCAACTTTAAAGTCTGTAAACTATTTAAAATATAGGCAAAAAAGGACAGAGACTCTCAGTGTAGCTAAAGGTATGAATCTCTTTTTGTTTCAAACTGATTTTTTTACAATATCGTTAATTAATTTTCACTTAACTTGATAAATACAACATCGCAATCATATTATTTTCTCAGCAGCTTCGCCTACGCATTTTTCTGGCCTTAATTTCCTATTACTTAGAAAATAGTGATGTTCAAGACACTTAATCCCAAAGTACGTCACCGCCTACGAATGATAATCGAAAATAATTTTCACTAACATCAGCCATGAGTGTCAATCCCGCATTATTCCACCCTACAACCCCGGACGATCCCGGAGTACCCCGGGGCGGGACTCCCCCCGTATCAAGCCTCACAGTCCCTAGCAAATTACGTAAGCTTCCAACGCTACAATTTTTCAATCGCCTATCGCTCCGAGCGAAACCGTTTCGCTCACTAAATTGAGGATGTTTAGTCATAATTTAGGAGATCGATGAGGTACCTTGTTTATGTTTATGAATAATCGGATGAATATGAGAGTATCGGGTTATTATCGGCTTCATTCGGGAAAAAACATTACGATGGCTTCTGATCGCCTGATACATCGTGAGATGGAGAGGAGGAGATCAATGGTAAAATGAATTGCGGTTTCAAAATCAAAATTATTTTTGGGGATTGCCATCGTCAAATATAAAACGACTAGCTTTTGCCAGCGACTTCGCCCGCGTGTGTGTCGGAAATTATCCCACGGGAATACTACCGGGATAAAATATGTATGTACTATTTCAAGTTATGGTCTACCCGTGTACCAAACTTCATCCAAATCCGTTCAGCCGTTTCAGCGTAAAGGCGTAACAAACAAACAAACTCACTTTCTTATTTATAATATTAGTTAGGATAGTATAATATTAAATAAATAAATAGTATTCAGAGCAATAAAGCTAAATACTAAACTGAGTATACCTAACTTAACAAAAGTTGCAACGACTATAATACATTAAAGTTAACGTATCTAAAATTAGAATGAATCAAATGAAAAAACTCCGTATAAAAACATAACATGTGACGCGACAATTTACAAATAATCTGACCCCAAGTGTAAAGCCAAACAAATGACTATTACTCAACAACTTAATGAGAGTAATTACCTTTCTTTTAATTCCGCAAAGTGAACGCATTACCTACCTAAACTCATTATTTAAATGCACCGTTTTACTTATAAACAAATAATAATTTACATAATGGACGGCCATTTTTCTTAGTCTTAATTTTCCCGCCCTAACGTCAGTCTCGAGACAAAAGATTGATATATTCTCTCTTTTCATTAGGTTAAAAATGATTTATTTTATAACACCCCTACTCTTTCTAACGTAAACGTTTGCGTTTAAGTTCTGTTTGGGAAAACTTTTGAATTAGGAGTTCATTAAGTGCCGGCTCAAGATTTTCGTTCAGAACGTCAATACTTTTGAAGAGGAATTAACTTAATTTGATTTGAATGAAAAGGAAAGTTTTATCACTAAGTTATTTAGGGAGCTTATCCCTCTTACTAATAAAACAAAAGTCGTCTTAATTAGATACAAGTTAATTAATAACGAACAGTGTCAACAAAAATTGTAATTGGAATGTTTGTGTCAATAATAAGATTAAGGCATATAATGTCTATTTGAAATAATTGCTATTTCCAATCATAATTAATGTAATAATCAAACTACAAAATATCATATGCGACAACCAATCCTACCCATAATTAGAGGTTTGCAGTTGCCTTGGAAACAATATATCTATGTCGTAATATATATATATATATATATATATGTCGTTAGGGACAATATACACAGACATTAAATGTTGTTTATTGCATGGACGATATCCCGTAATAAATAAGTGTAAAACACACAACTAAAGAAAGAAAGAAAAATAAGTTTATTTGTCACAGAAACACGTGCATAAAAAAAGAAGTGACAAGAAGGCTTCCACTCAGCATATTGCTGTGCTATGAGGAACCACAAACCAGCGCTGATTTTCAGTGGTCACCCGACTTAAAACTCTATGGTCTTTCTACTTACCCCTTAAAGTCTCATGAAAGATCGATAAGTACAAACTGATTACAGCATGACCAGTTTTAGATTGCAGTTCACGGAGGCGCTGCTTGTCAAAGAAAAAAATGCCACAGCTTGATAAATTCGGTAGTATATGAATTTTTAGTTCTGTGTTTTGCCGCCTGCACAGATAAGTTGGGCGCGCTATACATGCCATTTACAATTGGCACAATCACTAGAGTGACAGGTAACATTCACTCATGGGACGGCTGTCCCCTGTCCCCTATGTAAATCAGAAATTATCGTGTGTATAGGGGTTGGGGCCATCTGATATTAACTTTATTGTGTAGACATAGTTTAGCTTAGTATTTGATGGGATAATCGACGGTGGATGTAACGTGGGTACAGTTTGATTTTGGTACAGATAAGTTACTTGGCCCTTGCCCGGCAGAGGAATGTTACAAGCTCCAGTAGAATAGAATGGGATACTTGAAGAGGTAAAAGTATACTGGGCGTATAGAATTTTCTTATCCTTGGAAATCTAGGAAAATTTTACTACTTCTTGTAGTTCGTGTGATATTTAATACATATACACATAGATACATATAGCAGCTGATGAGCTCGTGGCTAAGTAATAACAGCCACACGGGTCGATACAACAGGTTAAGCTATGCTTGCCGGGCTTGATCCGTGGTTAGGCGACCATCTTTACAAACCGAGATTCCGCTGTGCCTCGGAAAGCACGTTAAACCGTTCGTCCCGGCAGTCATTCGTGAATCTTTCACAGTCGGTACAGGCCGTTAGAAGCCCTGAAAGTCTGACAACCAGTCCTTACCAAGGGGTATCGTATTACCCAGTTACTGGATTGTGGAGGTCGGATAGGCAGTCGCTCCATGTAAAATACTGGTATTCAGTTGCATCCGATTACACTGGAGATCCCAAAATAGTATGGAAAAGGCTAGGAAGATTGATATATTGACACATAAATACACAATACATTATAGTCGCTCCATGTAAAATTGCTCGCAGAAAAGATGGCCGATGGGGCTGAAAGGTTCTATGGCGACCGCGTACCGATAGATGTAACGTTGGAAGGCCTCCCACAAGGTGGACCGATGACCTTGTGAAGACCTCAGGAATCCGCTGGATGCGGGATGCACAGAAGCGGTTGAAGTGGCGGTGCTTGGGGGAAGCCTATTTCCAGCAGTGAACGTCTTACGGCTGAAATTACGATGTAAAATACACGCACTTTTTGTAAATTTTTACAAAAAAGATACATATATCAATGTAGGTAAAGTTTAAACTAGGTTTTGTTAAGTACGTTATAATGTGATTATATCATCTAATTAGCGAAATAGAACAAACCACTTTCATGATTGATCATTACGTTAATTTTCACAGAACTACATAGGGGTAAGACTAGACCCTGGAATATGCGAAAACACATTCTAGGCATGCAAAGGTTAGTCAGGCTAGACTAAACAGCTACCTATCACACTAAATAATAATTAAACAATATTATTAGCGCTAAAAGCATGACGCATCCCACACACGCGAATATAACATTTATATAATAATATACACAACTGTTATTCGCGTGTTAATTACTACCGCAGTGAGCTGTTTGTTTAATATAATATAACAGTATGTAAACCTAAATATAGTTGAACACATAAAATCGATTAACTGAGTCAATACTTGCCAATAGAACATAATGTACCTAGTTGTTAGCAGAATATCAATATTTATTTACATCTCATAATTACTAGAGAAATTGAACTACTGGTTTTAATGATAATTTACTTAGAATATTCTACGTTTATGCCGAATATTTACAGTAATTAGTAAATATTTTAACGGTTGCCATGAATATTCATGATAGTAAAGTAAATAAACTAATCAATCAATCTGCCTAGCCTTTTCCCAACTATGTTGGGGTCAGCTTCCAGTCTAACCGGATATAGCTGAATACCAGTATTTTACATGGAGCGACTGCCTATCTGATCTCCACAACCCAGTAACTGAGTAATTCAAACTTTCGAGCTTTTGACGACTCGTAACGACTGTCAAAGATCCACAAATGACAGCCGGGAACAACGGCTTAATGTGCTTTCCTCGATATGTCTCTGCAATGGTTGGTCACCTATTCACGAACCAAACTCGCCAATCAACCCGTGCGGCTGTTATCATTTAGCTACGAGCTCCTTGGCCTCTTCAATTACTGTCAAGAAATCGTAATCGACTACCATACGAATATCAGTCAATTAACCAAATCACTGGAAAGGAAACAATACTGTCTCCCCTTTTAGTTAACACGAAAAACCACTTCCACTGTTGGCATAGTGATATGCCAATGCTTAATTAGATATTTAGTTAACTTGACTATTCTCGCCGAAACTGAAGAGTCCACTGAGGAAGGAAAACTAGTTTTCTGTATCTTTATTTTAGTCGTGTGAGTAATTTTTTTTGGGTTTATTTATAGATTTGTACCTCAATGTTATTTTTAGGCGTTTGCAAGTTCTAAATACTCTTTGGTGTGTGAAGTGATTGTTAGATCATTAACAGATAAATAAAATAAGTTAGTGTTCTGCTTATTACTTAATATGTAAATGCACCTAAAAAGTATATTTGTATGCGATGCGTTGCATGCGTTGTTTTGTTTGCATTGCGATTAGAAAGGGCAATCCTGTTATCCAATAGACATCTTCATTTTTTATAAAATCTAAGCCTTAAGTAGGTAAATCAATTAATCACTACGGTATATTGACAAATGACTCAATTTAGGGACTAAAAACTTTGCCAATAACTGTAGGCAATATTAATTGTAGTGTCTACGATTAATGGTGAACCGATATTTTGGTTGAAATTATTAATATGACGAATGATAAAACATTAACCAGGACCGTTATTGACAAAATGTTTTTAATCTAAAACTGTTTTAGTTACGTTTGTCTAAAAATGTTCTGGCTATAATATGCTTTTTTATTTACAATTGTAAAAAAAAGCCTTAGAGCCAAATCATTTTGTCAGTATGCATGACAACATACAACAACACACATTTGCAAAACATGCATTTGCATGTTTTAGTAAATTCCTTTGTGCCTTCGATTTTTGAGGACTTCATAAAACAGGAAGAAAATAAAGAATAGTAGCAGTTCAATACAATAGAACACTTATATTTCATGAATAGAACGGTACAGCCTGATTTCGTGATTATATTGTTAAAACCATCATTGTTTTAAGATATAAATGAATGACTCATCATCACACAGATAAACCCTAAGAGGTTCTCGTTGTATGACTAAAACCAAATTGTAAAATAGGCTAAGGTTTTTGGAAAGCAATAAATAATACATAATTAATACAGGAATATGTAAAGGACCGTTGCAGGTGGTGTTCTAAGGTATCTGCCTAACCCCACTGGAAGAAGGCATGAGTGCGTATGTATGTATGTAATACAAGTTTTAGTCAATTCATAAAATATATTACAACTTAACAACTTCTGATCCCTTCAACCCGATATGGATACCTTTAGATTCCCAGAGGTAATACCCGAGTCTTCCACGTTCAAAAGCAAAATAATTCCAAGAATTCGTCTTAAGTTCGCAACTACCGAGAACAGGTACAAGAGACTACCACAACAACTTAACTAAATCGTAAATAGGCCAATCAATAAACTAAATTCCCTTTGATGGTCCGTAAAACCCTAGAAAGTTGGCGAGTAATAGAGTTTTCACGTCGTTGCCAGCTGCCCGAGTGCCAATCAAATTAGGAACGATTATCGAACGCTGCCGATCAGGACTCGATTGAACGAACGCTACAGAAGCTAATCTACGGATTAAATTCTTTTACTCAACCGCTACAGGGATTTCAAGTAATCTCTTTTCATAATTTGAGGATAAATTCCATTGAATATTATCAGGAAATTGATTTTGCAACAGAGCTTTGTCGTGGACTCGTGGTTTGAATGGAAGAATTGGGTCGTTACGTGGTGTGGAATATTCTCATTTTCTATAATCACCTAATCTGTTTCTTTGTGAATCCGTACCTCACCTTTCCCAATAACATATCTATACTAATATTATAAAGAGGAAAGATTGTTTTGTTTGTTTGTACCGAATAGGCTCCGAAACAGCCCATTTATCGAGTCAGGCTATATATCATCACGCTAAGACCAATAGGAGCGGAGTACCAATGAAGAATGTTTCAAAATCGGGTGTTTTTTTTAGCTTTAGCCCAAAGTAACTATTCCACGCGGACGAAGTCGCGGGCAGAAGCTCTAGTTAAGTATATTTTTCATCTACATCAACACAGCGCTGAGCCACTTTCCCATTATGTAGCAATTGGTCTTGAAGTTCTTGAAATATCTCCTTATATACATGCAAGCTCTGCCTCATTGTAAAAAGAGATATGCAAATTCTTAATGAGACCCTTCTTATAAACTAGGAATATTTTACTAAGCTCGACAGCATCCACGGCTATTTTTTCAACATAATCTAATAGCTTTTCCGAGTTCGTCTCGGTGATTAGTTCCAATTATTGGCATTCAACGCACATGGGGCTCGCCATTTCAGTAATTGCCTTTATTTCTTCAGTGGATCCCGCTCTTACCACGCGTTTGGTTGAATTGTTTTCTTTTTTCGAAGGATTACAAAGGGAATTGGATTTTGGTGTACAAATTAGATTCTAAATTATATTTTTGTTTTTATTTTTCAATCTTTGTGCGAGCTGGACCAGAATTTGTCAATCATTGGTTAAATGTTTTAGAAATGTACTCCATTTTTTATCAGTTATCTCAAACTTAGAAAAAACCCACTGATACAAAGGAAAAACGGAACTACTCAAATCTTCCCAAGAAAAATAATGAAAACGTAGCTCAAAGCTCCAATTTCAAAAAGAATCCAAGTTTCAATAAAAGAAAAGAAATCTAGTTTAACGAAAAAACAACTCTTGCAATAAAACGAAAACTTGTGACGATTCTATTTCAAGTCCTTTTTGAAAACGCTGGCGACTTGTAAAATCTTCCAACTAACATATTACTAAGATGAGCCGTAACATGTTCGGCATCGTAAAACGTACGCGACAACGAGCTACCAAGATCATTTTCAAGTTTATATTTAGTCTCTTGAAAGTTCGGTTTTCATATAAAACGTGTTGGTGTAAAGTAGGTACCTACTAGTATTTGAGAAGTTAGTTTGATCAATCTAAGAGCTAACGAAAATCTTGGTAAGTTCCAAAATTGGTCATTTTAAATTCTTTATCTATAGATAAAGAATTTCTTTTAAAATTACCAATTTTATTTATATTTTTTTTTGTTATTTGGAATTTTGGACCCTGTCAGGAATTCTGATAGGATAACGATAAAGAACTTCTAATTACATCGATGGGCTAACTGAATCGTGCGTGGCAAACCTTGATACCTCAAAATATCCGGAAAAATATTGTAACAAAACAGAGAAATTACTGAACTTTGTAAAGAACCATAACTTCTTGCGCAAACAAAAATGTTGTTAGTAGCTAAAAATATATTTTCCCCTTGTAATAAAGCAGAGCATGTAGCCTAGACAGTAAATCAAGATGAGATAATTATTCTGATACAAATAAACAAATCAAATTATATAAATTACCGCGACGTGGTGGCAGTGCCAAGTAGTGAGGAACTTAAAGCAATAGGTCATGGTCGAAGCTTCGGAGTCCTTCGAAAATCAGGTCAAGAAAATGTTATCGTTCACACTCATTAGCAGATTAAGGTTGTCAAATAGTTTTATGAATATCATTAAGATTTGGGGCTATGCCGGATTTTGAAGATCACTGGAAGATTAAACAGAGATTTACACAATTTAGAAAACGAACAGTCTGGAAAAGTGTACTTCTGTGGACGGTTTTTAAGCTAAATTCAAAAAACGTTGTGTAGATCTGATTTATGTGTACGAGTATATGCTATAATGAATGTACCGTCAAAATTCAGAATTTTAATAATAAAATTCCAAATGTGAAGTGTAGCACCACATAACAAATTAACTTAGGCGGGTATTATCCCTCCGGACTCAGGGGTTATTTAAATGACTTCCCCATTGCAACCAAACTCCACGTCGACGGCAAAAAAAAACAATTTCGCGACGCAAACTTTACACCACCCGTTTTGTTCCTTCTAAATATTCAAATAGGATATGAAAGCCCGTAATGGTTGGTTAGATCGGAGATGTATCCGCTCTTGGGGACATTAATTTATGTAAAGTATTAGATTACTTGGTACCACAGCCTACTCAATATCTAAAACGTGATCCCACTGTTGATTCAAATTGGCAACGATTCTGTTGTATGTAACTTGAGTAAATAAACGTGTTGGAACTCGTTATTAATGGAAAATCAACATTGTTGTTTTCAACAAATATAAAACTCTTATGTCTAGCAAAAACTCTATTTATATTTTCATGTATATCCCGTTTTAAAGAAAATAGTACTCACGATTGCAAAGAGGTTGTGTGACCTGGTGTAAATTATGCCAAGTCACTGAATCCTTACTGTTTATAGTTATAGCTGTAGTTACTTTAACTAAAGTTAAATATGTAGTTGATAAGGTACGATGGGGTTGGCATATCCGTATGGATAAAAACCCCTTTTAAAATAAAGAATAAAAAAATAAAAAACTGCTTTCAATTCTATACTTAAAATAAAAGACGATATAAACTGGTCTCTAAACGCACATCTAACTCTTGTACTACAGTAACTTGTCATTATTCAAACACATTACTAAATTCTACTTCAATTCAGGTACCTAACTAATCTCGTGTAAAATAATCATTTCCTACATCTCAGCTACACATGAATGCGATTGCCTTCTGACCTACGCAACCCACCGGAAACAAGATAATCAATGCTATCCCAGTACGTATATTGACATTGCCTATTCGACTGATATTATCTGAAGAGAAGAGATTTAGCTCACTGATGAGCAAGAGACACACGGAAAAGTATAAATTCTACATGAGTCATCTGTAAATATGAACGAAAGTGTATCAACAATATTTCTTTGGTTAGAATAAATTGTACCCACATATAACGATAACACAGAACGTATTGTAACTTTTCTTGTTTTATGACAAAACTGTGGTTTTCATCAAACGAAACACGATAACAATACAAAACATCCTAACACAGTAACATATACTTAAGAAGAAAACTTTGTACGAAACGATCTTTTATCTTGACTCAAATAGTTTCCTTGTCTGTTCTTATTACTATCCCACTTGAAACTTTAAGAACAAGCTCATTTATTTGTGAGGGTAGACGAATGTTTTGTGAGATAAACAAATAACCGGCGGGATGAGATTTATGGTCCGCAAAACATCAGAAACTCATCAGTGTAAAAATCTGGCGACTGAACATTTTTCTCCAACGTTGCTTTCACTCAACGCTTCTCACATATCCACAAAATATGATAAAACACGTCTCACAAACTCGTGCATGAGCTAGCATCGTTGAGAACACTGACTCGGTCTGAAACTGTAAACAACATGAGATAACGTTACCTTTTTTAATGAAGAATCAGCTGCTGCACCCGACCAGCGCTCAGATGTAAGCTAACACTTCTACCAATAACACTTGCAACACAAATTATTGTACGATATCACTGTCTCTAACAGATTGTTAATTCAACGAATGTTTTTGTATCACCACTGGGGACACAAGGTGCCCCTGCGATCGCTCGGGGGTGACTGTTAGTGTCACTCAGACCTACGGGTTCACCCCGATGACGTCATCCTAGACCAATAGGGTGAGATTTCGCACGCATGCGCGCAGTACTAGCCGCCGCGGCGCCTCTACCGCTTCCGAAAACGAGCCCGACGCTCAGTCGGTGCACATTGTATACATTGCTGGTTCAGTTGTTTGCGCTTGTGCGGCTCGAGCAACGTGAGTGGCAGTGGATATTCGCGCGCGCGTTTTTGCCGATTCCGATGTTTACGACCGTAGTGAAGTGTGCTTCTGGGGGTGACAGCTTTGAGAGCACCCCCCGATGGGCTTTTCAAAGGACCAGCGCCACCATTCTTTTTGTAACTGCCTGTGGCATATACCGCGCGTTTGGAATAATTGAGACGCTCGGTGTATGATTTAATTTGCCCTTTCGCGGGGCCAAATGTTTTACTGTAAGGGGAGAAATATTTTTATACTTGTAAAAAATGTTTACCAACAGAAAAGGGGTACGTCCCTTGGCGGGCCAGGAGCTAAATATTAATTACCTACTATATTTCATTTTGCATCATTAGTTAGGACATTTTTAATCAGGGACATGTATGACTAAAACATAAATTGAAATATTTTACCGTCACCATAATAATATTTTGCCGTCTATTCTTCATGCCTTTCCGAATGCCTGGAGAGAAATAAGACTATACAACACCAAAACTACACAACAACAAAAATCTTTTGGGTACACTTTTTCCTACAAACCCACTTGATAAGTTTTCCTTTTCCGTAATTATTTGTCCTAAACAGAAATAAATCCAAAGTTGTATTCTGTATCTACTGTTAAGGCTCGTGCTGACTAGCGTGACTTGTCGCGCGACGCGACACTGGTAATTGTTGTACCATGAAGTTTTCTTAGAAATTGTTTTGTTAGAGACGTGTCGCGCTGTCGCGTCGCGCCGGTCTGCACGGAGATTTTCATGTTGATGGAATCTTATAAATTAGAAAAAAAAAAATGAGGTTAAGGAAGAAGGCCAACAAACGTAAAAAAACAATATAAAAATTTCTTAAAAAAAAAAAACCTAATTGGCGCGGAGGTCTTATTTAAAAGGAATCCACAAGATAGCCCGGTTAAGCAGCCACCGCAACCTCCAAAGTAGACTTGCGAGATGACAATTAGATAAAAAAAAACAATAGTATCTTGAAAGCTACGTATTCTACATTTTCACAATTTCAAAACATACGCAACATTACGCCCAAACTTCCACTCGGAAAAACTATTACCCCAATCGAAATAACAAGTAACACCTAATTTCACAATCTAAATCGTATCGCGTCATACGTTGATCGATAAGTGGCAATCGAATAGCCATCAGAAGCGATTTTTCATACTCAATCACTCGTACAGGACGGTGTTTAATTCGCCATCCGTCTTGTAGCTTGTAGCAACAGATTTCCCTTCAATCCTAGCTGATTGTAATCTCATTGTGATTGGCTGGAGTGAGAGTGATGTTGTATTTTTTCGTGTTGTTGATTTTATTTGGGAAAGTGTTGTAGAAGTTTTTGATTAAGATTTTTACTTTAGTTTTTGCAAAGTTTGCAAGAGTCGAATTATATTTTTCGTGAAAATTTTTGGTGCTTTTGTAAGTATAAAAAAGAAGAAAAGACGGGAAAAAAGAATCTGCTCAAACAAAACACATTACAAAAAAATTATATAAAATACTCACCTACAGAATAGCCAAAAGCCTCGTATTCAAGCAATACAAGTTTGATAATTTTATCAATTGCTTGATGTCAGGACCAGGGACCAAAGACAATTTACGTTGCGTATTAGTTCTTTAATCCCAATAATCATAAAAAGTCCATTTAAAAAAATAATTTTCTAATATTATGTTAAACGAAGAGTTAAGCATCCCCAATACTTACATTAAAAAAAACGAAACATTTTTATTCAGTTTTAAATTCTAATAATTATTGAATTAATCATTGTCATACCATAATGCGATTAATCATGTACAAAAGTCAACAGTCACACACAACGACACAAGACACAACTTATAATAGTAATCAAGTAAAAAGTTTCTTCACAACTCAGAGCATTCACAAGAATTTGGTACATAGATACAGTATTTTTTTTTACTAGAAACCTACACTCATTTACATGATTTATGAAGATAACAAACACATGCACGGAAGGTTGCATACATGCAACCTTCTACAATAAAACATCCACAAGGCAGAATAGCAACAAATGAACCAAAATTTACGTAGAAAACTTTTGAAAACTAACTTCGCGCTCGTTGGAAAAGCAAATCCTAGTACGAGAACTAACTTTTGTGCTAAAACTAGATTACATGTACAGTCGAACACGAATTAGAACTTAGGAGTGTGCAGTACGTTCAAAATTTCGAAGAGATAAGTGTAAATAAAAATGTTGCCTATGTGGTTTCGGAAAAGACCAGCCACTTTTTACCAATGACTGCTAAGTGCTAAGGACAATCACGCTGGCGATTTGAGAGCGAGTTATCAGCGATTGTTCAACGCGCTGGCTGCATGTACGTAGCGAGCACGCCACGTGTGCACCACGTGTTCGCCGCGTTTGCTTTACGAGAGCGATTGACGTGAGTGTATATAAGAGAGATCGAGACAAGCGAGTGTACAATATTGTGAAAACGCGTAAACGTCGCGTAGTAGCGGTTAGTTCGCTTCGTAGCCGCGAAGAGCACGTTCACAGATCGCCTCGCCAGAAACACGCTGGCAAATCGTAAGTGTGATAGATAAAGCTCTCTTCTTCTTCTTCTTCTTCTTCTTTTCGTGTGGTTAATGACAAACCTGGTGTCAGAGTTTTAAAGCCGCCCATGGGCCTCTGACTTAACTTACATGCCGTCGAGAAATATCTCTCTGGTATGCCGGTTTCCTCAAGATGTTATCCTTCACCGCCTTTGAAGCTAAAGCTCTAACTAATAGATTATGTTCAAAAGTGGGAATTGCACTCTATTCCCTTGTGCTGCGTCACCTGCGCCTCAGCATACGCTTACTGTTGTTTAACGCTTTCACGGACGGTAATCGCCCGTAGCCGTCATAACATTATTACTTCTATTATGTGGCTCTTTCAGTGTCCGCGAATGCGTTAATACCTAATTAAAGATTGAGAGACACAAGAAAGTGCTGAAGTTAACGGGTCTTCGTAAACAAGTAAAAAAAAACAACGGGACACCGGGAGTGCCGGCAGAAGTGAAAACTTGAACATTAACGTTGTGCATTTTTGAATATTGCACGACTCGTAATGCTTCGCATTAGAGTGTGCTCTACGATCGAAAAATATTTTTTGCCCCATTTCTGCAACTGTTTTTATTGTTTCACTCCTGCTAGTACACAGAACCTACTTAATTTATATACCATTGTATAGATGATTTAATGGAGATTAATATTGTATTTCTTAACAATTGATTTAATGCAGCAGAAATGGAAAAAGCATCAAAATAGTTGAAAAAAATTTCCTGTCCGTCAATTTATGATCCCTGAAAACATTGTAGCTTGCGATAAAATCAATTAATTGAGTCAATTTTTTTTATATACATTCGTTTCAGCCGTAGAAGGAACCCTATTGAAAATGGCTCTTTTATTCATAGTAGTTTAATTATAATTAATAAAATACTAACTAAAATATAATATCAATATCTAAATATTTTCAACCTTGATCCGGTGCCGTTGCCTAGCAACTGCCAACGTAAATATCTTTGTCAGTCGTTGACATTACGACTTCATGAAAAGTGATAAATTGTTCATTTTTAAACTATGTTTTGAATTTCTTTTTCGTTTATGAATGAGTGATAAGTATGAGGCGTGCACTTTTGGATTTTCCAAACTATTTCTGGAATGGTTACGGAATAATTTCGCACGAATTGCTTTATTTATCAGTAGTACTATAATTTATGTAGTTAAATACAATATTAATTAATAGTAGTAGTCTATTTATTAATTTTCAAAATATTGTCTAACAAAAATCAACAATTTATTTAAACACTTTTCATGAAGTATGTTTTGACTGCTTTTTTTTACCCATCAATATGGGTAAAATTTCTTACCTCGCAATCTTTACGTAATGTCAAAGACTATTTATTTTGATATTTAGTTTGTCGGTTGGTAGGCAACGGATCTTACGGTCACGTCCTGACGCGAGATTAACATTTTTTACCCATCCCAAAAAAAATTTACAACGCGGCTAAAGAAGTTTTCACTTCAAAAAACATCTATTTTATGTCTTCTCTTTCTCCTTGGATAGTAAACTCTCTCAAGGAACCTTATTGTCCATCCCACCGTTTTTGGGTCAAGGTAACATCAACAAAGGTCGTACTGTTATAGTTTCCCGATGTTAAGGAAAGCCATTAACGATCAATAATAATTGATTACTTAGATTTATTAAGAATTGTCATGTCATCATCCTAGACCAGCACTGGTTCCCCGCTCCCGCGGTGTGCCAGTCTCGTCCCGATCGCCGAACCTCTATCATCTCCGTATATCGTTGTGTCTGCCAGTTTGACTTAGTGTTAGTCGAAAATTGTATCAAGGTCAAACCCCAAATTAAACTATATCTTTTCGTGTATCTCAAAGTGTTTTTTTTAAAACCTTGTTTACTTGGCCTCGCGTAACATTGGTGGCAGCTTAAGGGATTTTAAAAATCCTCGGATCGCCTCAATTCAGTGAAAATTAAATGAAGAAAAACCATACTTACGTGTGTTGTGATTGTGATAGTGACAAGTGCGAAAATCCAATCTTACCTCTGTATCCTGTCGCTGTCTTTCCGCTCAGTGCCGCTGTATTCTGCTGGTCTTATTAGGCCCTCACGCGCCGTGTTGGTGTAACGGGGTGTACCCCGAATATCCATCACTCACCTTGGGTGATCTCGCCTGGCTACGAAATGATTCGTATTACCGTTGCAGTCGCAGTGTTCCTGTAAGTACATCCATTCTACATCGAAACTAACCGTGTTGTGAAAATAGTGCCAGTGATTTAAACTACAAAGTTTCATCACATAAGTTCCAATTCAATTCAAACTTCAAAGTGCTAGACTTAGTAACATTCAGTTTAATCATATTTTGTTCCAGTGTATTATTTTATCACTTAGCTCCGAGAATAGTGCAACATTCCTTCTTATCGCGACTCCGTTCCCGACGCGACGTTATCTTTGTTTTGACTAACTTCCAATGCCTAAGGACGAACCCAGTACTATGTCTAAAGACACAAAAGAAATCGACATGAACTTTATAAGCAAATTCATTAACAAATTCGACGGAAACCGCGAAAAACTAAATGCATTTTTACATAATTGCAGAAATGCAATAAGCCTTGCGTCGCCATCTCAACAAGACGTAATATTAAAATATATTTTAAGCCAACTTGAAGGGCGTGCCGAAAGTGCGTGCTCCATTAAAGATTTCGAAAACTGGCAACAGTTAGAAGAATTTCTCAAAAACCAATTTGGCGAGAAAAAACATTACGCTGCACTACTCTCGGATCTCCAAGATTGTTGTCAAACTAATAGCGAAACAGTCAACCAGTTCGCACTACGCGTAGAGACTTGCCTAGCTAAACTGTTAACCGAAATCAATATATCAATACCTACAAAAAAGAAAGGTGAACTGACTGGCCGTGTCGCTGCAATGCAAGACTTAGCATTGCATACATTTATCAGTGGCTTAAACTCTCGATTGTCAACTGTAGTCAGATGCCGTGACCCTGAAACTTTAAATGAAGCGATTGGCTTCGCTGTGTCCGAAGAAAAAATATTACAAACCACCTCTAAGCGTAATCCGTCAACAAACAATACCAATTCACCTAATCAAGGACGTTGGCCTCAGCGTCGATTCCAACAGAACCGAAACCTTACACAGCATAGTGTTTCAAATGAGTCTAATGGTCAAAGACCATCTACTTCAGGTCTTCCAGTGTGCCGTTATTGTAAAAACGTGGGCCATACTATTGAGGAATGTAGGAAACGGGAATTTAATAATAATCGCTTCAGAGATCACAATAATCAAAGACCATTGCCAAGGCGTTTCCCAAACAATCAAGCTCAAGCTCACGCGGTAAATAGCAACGAAGACAATGAGTACATGGAAGATACTCAAGATAGACCAAATGATGATTTAAACGAGTAAAGGGCTCACGGTGGTGTCTCGTGAGACCCAAACCTCAAATTCCAAAACATTTCTATATCAAAGACACTAGCACTGTATCCTCTGTATCCCCTAGCGATAGGGACTTGCGAATAAACCGCAACACTGTATCCTCTGTATCCTCTGCATCCGCTGTATCCTCTGCATCCGCTGTATCCTCTGCATCCGCTGTATCCTCTGCATCCGCTGTATCCTCTGCATCTGCTGTATCCTCTGCATCCCCTAACGATAGGGACTTGCGAATAAACCGCAACACTGTATCCTCTGGATCCACTGTATCCTGTGTATCCCCTAACGATAGGGACCCGCGAACTAATCGCACCTCTGTATCCACTACTCCCGCTGATCGTAAAATAAAGCCTGTATGCGCCAAATCCACTTTAAACTCAATCGCTCCTCGTTCAATTCCTGAAACTAAAATTTATGAAATTAATATTAGTCCATTTAAGAGACGCTTGTTACCTCATATCCTGGTCCATACCCCAGTTTCAGACACTACCATATCTCTTCTTGTAGACTCTGGCGCAACTGTAAGCCTTCTAAAAAATTCTTCTATACAAATACCAGTTTATATCACACCAGATACTATCCTTTTGAAAGGTATTGATCCTATTGATAAAGCTACGCCAACAATAGGCCATTTTCCGCTTAAAATAAAAATAGATGATAAAAATAGTATCACGCATAAATTCCATATAATATCCCGGATACACTTACCTTATGATGGTATAATTGGCACTGATATGCTAACCGCTTTTGGCTGCACTATTGACTACACTCGTGAAACCTTGAAAGTAGGTAAACATGAAATAAAATTACATTTTAATGCGCCCATTTATGTAATTCCTCCCAGAACTGAAACTGTTATAGAATGTTCCGTCTCTAACCCTGAGGTAAAAGAAGGACTCGTATTAGATCAATGTCATCACGAAGATTTACTGATCGCCAATTGCTTAGTCACAGTTAAAGAAAACAAAAGAATCAACTTGTCAATAATCAATACTTCTGAAACTCCTATAACCTTAAAGTCAAATTTGGATATCACACTCATACCCTTAACTTCTTTAATCAAACCATTCGATCCAGTAAATGCTCATACAGTTTGTCATTTCAAAAGCACCGACTCTTACCTCCGAACACAAGAAGTATTAAACCTTCTCAGAATCTCTCACCTCAATAATGAAGAAGCAAATGCTCTTCACGATGTTTGCTCTGAATACTCAGATATATTCTTTATTCCTGGTGACAAACTTTCCCACACAGATGCACTTAAGCATAATATTACAACGAGCGCTCAAAATCCAATAAATGTAAAATCCTATCGGTTTCCAGAAGTACACAAACAAGAAGTCAACAAACAAATAGACCAAATGCTCGATCAAGGAATCATAAAACATTCAAAGTCTCCATGGTCTTCACCAATTTGGATTGTTCCAAAAAAAACTGATGCATCCGGACAGCAAAAATGGCGTATAGTTATCGATTACCGAAAACTAAATGATATCACTATTGGAGATAGCTACCCTATACCGCAGATATCCGAAATTTTAGATCAACTGGGTCAAAGTAAATATTTCTCGACCCTTGACCTTGCATCAGGTTTCCATCAAATTTTAATTAATGAAGAGGACGCTCCTAAAACAGCGTTTAGTGTACCTCAAGGACATTACCAATTTACAAGAATGCCATTTGGCTTGAAGAACGCGCCCGCTACTTTCCAACGGTTAATGAATACCGCTCTTACGGGTCTCCAAGGCATACGGTGTTTTGTATATCTGGATGACATAGTCATATATTCCTACGATCTAAATTCTCACATTGATAATCTTTCGTTAATATTCCAAAGACTTCGAGATTATAATCTAAAACTCCAACCTGACAAGTGCGAGTTTCTCCGACGTGAAGTCGCATATCTTGGCCACCAAATAACTAAAGATGGTGTAAAACCTAACCCTGAAAAGATAAAAGCCGTGACCCAATTTCCTACTCCTAAATCCCCGAAGGACATTAAGTCCTTCCTCGGACTCGTATCCTACTATCGCCGTTTCGTTTCTAACTTCTCGAAAATTGCAAAACCACTTACTCAACTTTTAAAAAAAGATGTTCCCTTCTTGTGGGAAAACAAACAACAAGTCGCCTTTGACGAACTCAAGCACAAACTTACCTCTGCTCCTATACTCATTTATCCAGATTTTTCTGCCCCGTTCATTTTAACGTGTGATGCCTCTAACTATGCCATCGGTGCCGTACTCAGTCAAGGTCCAGTTGGTAAAGACAGGCCAATAGCCTATGCCTCCCGGACCCTCAACAAGAGCGAATCTCATTATAATACCACCGAAAAAGAACTCCTTGCTATTTTGTACGGTTGCAAAACCTTTCGCCCATATCTCTATGGACGAAAATTCCTGATCATTACTGATCATAGACCATTAAAGTGGTTGTTTAACCATAAAGATCCTAGTAGCAAATTACAAAGATGGCGCTTGAAGCTAATGGAATACGAGTACGAAATCGGTTATCAAAAAGGAAAACTAAATGCCGCTGCTGATGCCTTATCTCGATATCCTGTAAACCCAATTCAACCATCAGACTGTGATCCCATTCCATCCACTTCCAACCAAAATGCTGATGATAATTCAACACCTCGATTCAGTCCTCTAACCCTCGAGGATCTTGATATCCAACTACCTCCTGGCTCCCTAGACCTTGACGATAAACTGCCGTCCGTAGACCTCTTAGAAAACGACGATTCACCACCAGGAATCGACGATCCCATAACACCTACCACATCTAACAGATCCCCGAATCCTACAACAAATTCTTCTCGTGATAATAACTATAGCAAGTTCCTGAAAACAATGAGCAACAAAGACTTTAATAGCAACGCTAAAATCACGGAACATAACGAAAGCATCATGAAAACGAATTGCAAAATCATGATCATACCTACCTCCATCGATCTCGATGACTCCAACCCTCACGTAGAAGAAATCCTGAGCAACCTTGAAGACTCAAAGGAACTCTTAGATAGGGAAAGAACTCTTTACTCTTTTATCTCATTTAATCACAAAGGAAAGACAATATATTTCCTATTCACTAAAGTATATCACTTTCATAATAGTTCTTATGAAGACATTTATAAAAGTATACAAAATCTCCAATCCGATATACTGCGCAATTCCACTGATCTAAACCTAAACTTTGCCATTACTGATTTCCAAAATCCTTTTGACAAGCATATCTGGACTAAAATATACAACATGTTCTGCTATATCTTTAACAATACCCAAACGTCAGTTTATATTTATCACAATACTATAATTTTTCCTACACCTTCGGAGATACCAAGAATACTCCGCGAAAACCATGACATTCCTATTGCCGGACATCTAGGATCTACGCGAATGTTTAATCGAATAAAAGAAAGGTATTTTTGGAAAAACATGCGGACAGATATCGAAACATACGTAAGAAATTGCTCCCAATGCCAAAGTAACAAAGCCTTAAGACAGATTAATAAATCTCCAATGCAAATAACTACCACTTCCACTAAGCCATTTGAACGACTCAGCCTCGACCTTGTAGGTCCCCTACCAGAAGCTGGCCTTACTAAGCTCAAATTTATTGTAACACTACAGGACGACCTTACCAAATATTCCCTCGCTTACCCTATTGCTAGTGCGACTGCAGAGGAAACGTGTGAGTGTTTAGTGCACTTTATTTCTGTCTTCGGCATCCCGAAATCTATTTTAACCGATCAAGGCACAAACTTCACCGCAGATTTATTTAAAAGAACCTGCAACTTTCTGAAAATAAAACAAATCTGGTCCTCCCCGTATCATCCTCAAACTCAAGGTGCACTTGAACGCAGTCACTCCACACTTAAGGAATACCTTAAATCTTATGTCAATGAAAATCATTCTGATTGGCATAAATATGTCTATACTGCTATGTTGGCGTATAACACCTCTACTCATTCCACTACCAACTTCACACCATATGAGCTCCTCTTTGGCCAGAAAGCCTTTATTCCAGACTCCATCTACGAATTACAATCAGACCTTACATATCCAGAATATCTCAAATCTTTGCATCATCGTCTAAAACTTTCACGTGAGAAAGCCATCGAAAACATACAAAGATCTAAAGAAAGATCTAAACAGTATTATGACACCCGCTCACGACCTGTCCAATATAAGGTAGGAGATTATGTATATCTCAAAAATCATGTACGCTTGCGCAAAGCCCTTTCGCCAATTTGGAAAGGACCGTATAAGGTTGTAAAGGTCAATGGTAAAAACACCTTGACCTTACTCATAAATAGACGTCATGTGACACATCACTATGACGAGGTCAAACTAGCTCCTAGGTCTGAAATGTAGTCTTAGTTATATTCTTAATACTAATTTTAATTATATTTTATTACAGTAATTCTGCGCTGGGTCAGGAGTTCATTACGCCCTTGACGAACAGTCCTGGCATCTACTTCGACCCTTTAGGTTCTTTAAGTCTAATAGATAGTCACCTTAGTATAGTTATTCCCTATGATGTATCCTTTATTAACCCGCATATCGTAAACCTCCGTCTTGTTCTTGATAAATGCAAACAAATGTGTGACAATGGTAAAGTCTTTGATTATTTAGAATGTAGTAATCTCTTTGAACCATTGAACACCCGTTATAATGATATAGCTCATGACAACGAAGCCATTTTTCATCTTACATCTCGCCAGTCGAAAAGATCTGCACTTCTAGGATTCGTAGGCACTGTATCTAAAAAATTATTTGGCACAATGGATGAAGACGATGCCATCCGATACGACAATGCCATTAAAGAAGTAGAAACCGACCAGAAGAAACTAGCCCTTCTGATGAAAGAAAATATATTAGTTACTTCTACGTCACTTAGATCTTTCAATGAAACTTTGCATATAATAAAACTAAATGAAAAGCATCTGAAAGATGCAATGGACGAATTGTCCGTAGATATTCTAAATCTGACTTATGTTTCAGAAGAATTAGGTATTAGGTCCCGCATGCTGGAATTAACTTCCATGATAGAAAATAGCCTCCTAGCCTTATCCTTCAAAGTTGAAGATATAATTAACTCGATTATGTTCAGCAAATCTAATGTCCTGTACCCCACTATCCTAACACCTAAAGAACTTTACACTGAATTGGTCGATAACTACAGATTTCTTCCAGAATCTAAACAACTTCCAGTTCCCTTAAATATCGATAACATACATACTATTTTAAATATATCAGAGGTATCTAGTTACTTCAATAAAGAAAAGGTAGTGTTTATAGTAAAAATCCCTCTCATTAATCCTATATACTTAAATGTGTATCACAACTTACCTTCGTTAGTTCCTCATGATAAAAATAATCCGAAGTCATATTCGACCATCATTCCATCCTCCAAATATATTGGTATCAGTAGAGATAGATCAATGTACTGTAAGTTAGATAATCTGGATCACTGTAAGATAATCGATAATGATCATTACCTTTGTGAAACATCAATATTATACTCCTCTTCCGCGACACCTTCCTGTGAAACAGAAATTATTACAAAAGTACTTACCTCAATCCCTTCGATTTGTGAAACCAAATTTATTCATGGTCATGTTAGCATCTGGCAGCCACTACGCTATAGTAGATGGTTATATGTAATGTCAGAAAAAACTAAAATAAGTATTGAATGTAATAACTCTCAATCTACTGAAATAGAATTTAGTGGAAATGGTGTATTGTACTTACCTTCTGAATGTGTTGCCTATTGCAAGGACACTCGTTTAACCTCGCATGGAAATCGTAAAATCCAGCTGAAAACTATTGTTTCTAATTTTAATATTTTAAATGATTCATGTTGTAATATTGTAGCATATAATAACATTGTATCAAACTTACCTGTAGTTAATCTTAAGAATGTTAACTTAGATTCCTTAGCTTATGATAATCCTGAAATCCTGAAAGGTCTTAACAATATAATTGAAAAACCACATATTGTTTTATATCAAAAATACTATTCAGGTATTACAATTGTAATTCTTATTTCTATTATGTGCTTTATTATCTATAAGGTGTATAAAACTGGCATACACAAGAAAATAATGAAACTTAAGGAAAATAAAACCCCCGAAAATAATGACCCTGAGATAGATGACACTGAACTTTCAAACGTTAACACAGGACCGTCTCTTAGAATCGGCTGACTTATATTTCATTAACTTAAACATAAACTTCACTTTAAAGGGTGTAGTTTACTTTAAATCGGGGGGCTGTTATAGTTTCCCGATGTTAAGGAAAGCCATTAACGATCAATAATAATTGATTACTTAGATTTATTAAGAATTGTCATGTCATCATCCTAGACTAGCACTGGTTCCCCGCTCCCGCGGTGTGCCAGTCTCGTCCCGATCGCCGAACCTCTATCATCTCCGTATATCGTTGTGTCTGCCAGTTTGACTTAGTGTTAGTCGAAAATTGTATCAAGGTCAAACCCCAAATTAAACTATATCTTTTCGTGTATCTCAAAGTGTTTTTTTTAAAACCTTGTTTACTTGGCCTCGCGTAACAGTACGCTTGAACTGAGCTCAGTCTCACCGTCTGAAATGTGACAAACATCGTGATTTCTGGAATTGGATATGTTCACCAAATATTACTTTTCTTACCAAAAGTTTTTGGCTATTTGTAATGTTGTACAAACATAAGTTATTCTATATCGAGTCAGTGCATCACGGTTTTGACTGTAAGACCATACGGCCTGCCAAGTTTCGGAACAATACCCGGTACCTTTCAAGAGCAAACTATCCAAACTGCCTTTTGCAGATCAGATTTGAACGCAGTTCATCCGAAGCCACTTCAGTTGCATTTGCTGACATGACCGATTTGACTACTCTAGGTAGCAACAATTCGAAAAGCGTTCTACGAAATTCATTTGTTTTGCATTTTTCAAGTGGTCTCCAGCGCTACTGCTGTGCCTGGTTGACTGACAGACAAAGCACAGCGTGAAAATTTGAAGATTTTGAAACATATACATCATCATCATCATCATCAGCCTATTAATGTTCCCACTGCTGGGACACAGGCCTCCTCTCTGTGAGAGGGAGTGGGCTGTAATCTACCACGCGGGCCCAGTGCGGGTTGGTAGACGTCACATGTCTTCGAATTTTTTGGTTCTAAGACATGCCGGTTTCCTCACGATGTTTTCCTTCACCGTTTTGAGAGCAGTGGTGATGAAATTATTTACAAAAAGTAAAGCGCCTGCTTGGGTTCGAACCCACGACCTACAACTCGTAAGTCGGGGCAGTTACCACTCGGCCACCACTGCTCTATAAAAACATACAACACATGAAACATATACGTTTCCTAAAAATGTAGAGGTGCAGTAAGATGAGTTCATCTTTACATCTTTTATGAAAATCACCTCCTGAAGAATGCAACTCTGTATTGGTTCTATGAAAAATCAAGTGATAAGTTCACAAAGTTCTGAGCAGAAGCTAGGATTAACTCCCTCGTTAGACTAGTGGTCGAAAGCGCTACTACTGAGCATGAGTTCCTGGGTTCGATTCCCGGATCGGGCAAAGTGTTAGTGGGTTTTTCCATCTGGAATTTCTCAGTAGCAGCCTGGAGTCTGGATTTGTATCCGGTTGATGGCAACAGACTCGCCCCCAGTTACAAGGGACTTGAACATAACTGGCGAAATGTGGGTGTACTATAGGTACATCTCTGCCTAACCCTTCGGGGAATATAGGCGTGACGTTATGCCGTGTTATATTCCATCGATTACTAATTCAATAAAATAACCAATTTAGTTTATGCACATTTTTCTATACTTAAAACAGAGCGAATTCCTGTTTCATCGGCTTTAATTTATTGGCACATTCCTTTAAGTCGCACGCAACTATAATTACATTGACGTTTTGATGCCTTATTATCGTCCAAGTAAACACGAGGTGTCTTAATAACTGTCTTTAGAACTTGTGATTTCTCTCATAAGTATAAGATATTGATGAAATAAGTGATCGTTCTTAGTATAAGAAATTATTTTAACGCGAGCCAGACGCCACAATGTTCACACATTTTAATAAAACACCCTTTATCGCAATTTTGTAGTAAAATAATACTGAACATTCTGAAATATTTTGCACTTACAAAACTGCAACTAATGTCAAAGTCAAGCATGTACTATGAAAACCTATTCTTACTAGAAAATATGCGGCCATAATATCCTAAGCATATTACAGAAAAATACTACAAGCAGAACGTGCCAAGCTGAACAAGAAATACAGCAGGGATGCGACGTGAACACATTACAAACAGCCTCTTAGTACAATGGAACATCACAACACATTCTC
The DNA here is from genome assembly GCA_948150665.1 of Conistra vaccinii. Lineage (NCBI taxonomy): Eukaryota > Metazoa > Arthropoda > Insecta > Lepidoptera > Noctuidae > Conistra > Conistra vaccinii. The sequence continues at coordinate 10,764,388 of OX411334.1, read as the reverse complement.
GATTAAGAAAATCCGTTTTGCAAACAAAAGGTTTAATCCACGTAGTAGTACATACGTTTTTCCAGAGCTTACATCTCAGTCTTCAAGCATAAGAAGCTCGTTACCGGTAATGTTGGTGGCTCGAGGTTTTCCGACGATGCCCGAAGAAGCCCGAGCTTGATTTATCGTCAAGATAGCGACGTCGCCTTCATAACTCACACGAGTCGAGCACTTGGCAAAAACTCGACGAGACGCGCCGATAAGTGAGACGTAATTGTTGTGACTTTAATATTATCATGTTACTTCGTGTTAGCGTTCAAAGAAATTAGATTTTGTTTTTAGATTTTTACAGAAAAATTTTTTGGCCGACCGGTTAGTCATTTGGTTGGAAGATTGGGACGGTTCACTTGTTTATGTGTCAAATGAGATTATGGTTGTCATTTGCCTTTCAGGAAGTCGACTGAAGTTTACCGATGACTGAAGACCACCTTCGTAATATCTTCCCAATAAAATAAAAAAAACGTGTGCGCCTCGGGACGCTCGACAGAAGTGATAACTTAAACTAATCCAAGTTGAACTATTGCTGCCGTATGCGTGAGAGAAAGGAAAGCCAGACAGACTGACGCCGTAACGCGTTACGTTACGAAGCGGTTTACCCACCCATAAGAAGTTATCACTTCAATAAAGAATTAACGAATAAGATTATCTACGTAACTATTGATTCTAGCTAAGAAGCTTATTTTATCTTTATCAAAAAAAAGTCAATAGAAAACCACAAAATTAATTTTGTGGTTTAAAGCAGATCAACACCAGTGTCACCTTAACAACAGGTCATGCAGCAGTTATATTTTTAAATGAAAACCGAACCCATTTAACAATTTTAATACGACACGTTTCAATACAGTCATTAATACCTACAACAATACAGACGGCCTTCCATCACGACAGTAAAATAATCAATTAACCCATTACGAACCACACAATACAATAATCTACCTGTAGAACATATAGAACATACAATACGTGTTATTGTTACAATACAAATTATTCAACAATCAAATGCAAATAAAAAGATACAAACGACATCGCTAGGGGTGTCGATTGAGTCCGTTCGAGGGTGCTAATCCCGCACGACAGGTAAGCTACGCTAATTTATCATCCCTAAACAATAGGGCTGAGTACATGCCCTCTATGTAACGAACGTAGAGGGTTCAATAAACAAAGAGTGAATTATTACTCTATTACGCAAACGAGACTGTGTAACCCTATAGTGTTGTGTAAAAATATAGAGGTATTATACAGGGTTGAATTGACTTAGCTAGCGAAACTCCGGAGATGTGAAGGGTATCTACAGGTGTCTCAAGAATTTGCGGAGAGTCCCATCTGTATTAATCCGTGACAGTGAGTCATTGATTCTATGAAAAATCAATTGATATAAGTTCACAAAGTTCTGAGCAGAAGCTAGGATAAAACAACTGCCTCGTTGGAATAGTGGTCGGAAGCTCTACTGTTAAGCATGGGGTCCTGAGTTCGATTCCTAGGTCGTCCAAAGCGTTATTGGGGTTTTCCAACAGGATTTTCTGAGTAGCAGCCCGAATTCTGGATTTTAAATGATTAATGGCAATAGACTAGCCCGGCCCCTATTACATGGGACTTAAACGAAATGTGGGTGTACCTACTATGGGTACACCTCTGCCGTACTCTTCAGGGAAACGAGGCGTGATGTTTATGTTAGGATAAAACAAATTGTGTAGTTAGCTTTATCAAAGGAAGCAAAGTTACAAAGTCAAAGGAAAATGTTAAAGAAAATTCTGGGAAAATCTGTATACGGAATTGAAACTCGGCGTCATTTTTAAAGAATCAGAAATTGCGTTCGTTGCAACTTTCAAAATCGTTTACCTCATACAGGAATAGCTTTTGTCCTATTAAATTATCAACTACCACAGATTTATACAGATGCTTTTCTCTTCAAAATCATTCAAACAAAAAGCGACTCTTGCCACGACACAATCAAGTGCAATTTGAGTTTATATTTTTTTCGCTTGAGTTTAGATTTTTGCTTGAGTTTAGATTTCGATGATTTTTGTTGGTATATTGGTGTGTGCTAGCTGTCATTATGGCAAACATATTTTATTTAATGTTTTGTGTACGTAATGTAAATTATTTGCATACTTACTATTGTATAGAATCAAGTTTTTTTCTAACTGAACAGACAGCTGTGCTGCTGGGGAGTTTGTTGCGCCACTTCTTCTTCCCAGCAAAAGCACTAGGAAGTGTTGAAGGGCGGGCGTTTTTGGGGGACTGTCTTATGTACCTAATTTTGACGTTCGAAAGGTGCTGATTCTCAGCCTAGTTTGAATAAATGACTTTTGAATTTGAATTCAGATCGCACAGCGCTAATTACCTACAGTTATATTCACCTAGAAGTTGCTTCTCTTTCTATTGCGTGACTCTTAGATCTTCTGACTACGTTACACTCACTGAATTGGCCCAATAACTCGAGCCTATAACAGAAACAACATATAAAACTGCATAAAGATCTACCCACGTAAAAACTTCTTAGAATTTTTCACAATTCTTATGAAATCGGAGCACTATTTACGTCGGGCTACTACTTTTGTGAACTTCACTATCCAATAATGCATTTACACAGTTAAAAGATCTAAAGCGTTTTTTAGGAAACGAAAAACTGAAAAATAGAAACCGTGAACATAAATCATGGAAATAGTCATGAGTGGAAGTAAAACTTTTATATCGTTTCCAAATGAAGTTGAAAACAAGAAGATGAACGGTGGCGCCGAGGCTAGCACAAAATGAGGTGGCGAGACGATCTGGCCACCGCGAATACTGGTTCGAGGTGGCGCTGAAAAAGAAATCCTGGAAGGACTTTGGGGAGGACTTCACCCAGCAGTCGGACCAAGCTTTAAAAAAAATCTTTCCCAAATAATTCATAAAAGATAAATCTTAATAGGAAATAAATTGCTGTGTTTTATTTATTAGCAACCACGATAGATTGCCAGGATCAGCACTTACAAAATTACCAACTACCGACCTAGATTGCTTTCGTAATAAATACATAGGGTACTAGAAAATATTGTACATTCGCTTATATTACATTTTATTTTCAAACCTACGCACAAAAGTAAATGTGAAAATATCGAGTTCTCGTTTCAATTAGGAGTGCTGCGTATGACGAGTAATCTCCCTTTTCATAGCGGATTTCAGCTTTAGCGAGCACCCACAACAAAGAGGCTTTTCATCATTTTCCAATATGTCTATATTGATGATACATTGATAATGTCGTAATTATTAAAAGTGCTACGTCAGTTTTAATTAATTTTTAATTTTTTTCTGGTGAAATTGAGCAGAAATCTATGCAGCTTATATTTTCATGTGCAATGCCAAAAAAATGTGTGGCAAACAAGAAAGTATTGAAATTAAAAATAAAAGTTCTGTTATATTAAAAATTCATCACACGTACCGCATCTTATCTTAATTTTAATTTGACTGAATAACATGTAACTCAACACTGCTTCATAAAATCATTATTGCATAACGACTTCAAGTATTTTTCGGCAAAATGTCCTGGCTAACCTGACATTACCATCTTGATTTCATTCCGTTTCCTGCACCCTGTACTGGTTACATAACACGAACTAAAATCTAAGCACTGGATTCCATCACCCCATTCATACGCAAAAGGTCCATCAAACAACATAGTCATACAGCAATGGACATCACTCCTTTGAATCTGCCGTCCAATACGAAAACAGGATAGTGGTAACCCTCTCCCAAATATTTCAAAACCGGTTCCAACGTTCGGGAACAAGAATTCGTGAGCATTTTGCGGTTTTATTAAAAGTAATAAAATACGTGCCATAAAGTTGAAAATAATATGTAATGCGTCGCATGGACGTGCTGAATGCATTTTGGGATGTAACGTTGCTTGAGGTCTACCACGAGTTTCTAACAAAATTATGAATACAAAAAAATTAAGATTCATTTATAAAACCACAAAATGTAGGTACAATCAATAAGTCTGTAAAGTTATTCGTAGGCTTTCAACAGAGAACAGAGTTTAAAACAAAAATATGATACAAAGGATCTGCCCCCAACATTTCATCCATAACAAAAATTGCTAAAAGGGTTTCTAAAATACACTTCATTAACACTGAACAAATAAAGTAATCGATTATGAATCTATCTCGATACCTTTTGTTAATCGATTGTCAGACTAAACGTGTGTTTGCCGCATCACTATTCAGGTGAATCGAATCGCACGAGATATACTCACGTCACAACAACAAAGGAACCAATCGAATGCCAAAAGAAAATAATAAATGAGGACTGAAAGCATTACTTATTGCTGCAAGGTCACTGATCAATAATATAAGTAGCAGAGAGTTTATGAAATCTGACCTTCTGAATAGTTCCCAGTTTTACTTATACGCTTCTTTACACTTATTTAACTTGAATTATCACAAACGAGAATTTAGATATAGCTGTAAAAGTTGACTGGTTTTAACCAACCTTTTTCCACATTTTGTAGTAAACATTCAATCTGCCTAGCCTTTTCCCAACTATGTTGGGGTCGGCTTCCAGTCTAATCAGATGCAGCTGAATACCAGTATTTTACATAGAGCGACTGCCTATCTGACCTCCACAACCCACTAACTGGGTAATACGATACCCCAAGGGGTACCAAGGTAAGACTGGTGTCAGACTTTCGGGCTTCTGACGACTCGTAACGACTGTCAATGATACACGAATGACAGCCGGGACTTAACGTGCTTTCGGAGGCACAGAGGAGTCTCGGTATGTGAAGATGGTCATCCATCCACTGACCAACCCCGGCAAGCGTAGCTTAACCTGACGGGTCGACCCGTGCGGCTGTTATTACTTAGCCACGAGCTCCTTCATTTTGTAGTAAACATTGTTTTCTTTTATAAATGATGATTCAAGCATTTCACTAATATACTTAGAAATAAAACAATGCTTTGTTACTGCTTTTCAATAAATATGGTCCTCTCGAGGATACATCGCAAGCCATTTTTCTTAGTTAACTATTCTCCTTATACAATAACTACTTATACGTTCCTAGTTAATCATTTTTTATACAGGATGGTGATTTAGTCATCAGAGGGGCAATTCTCGTAATTTTTAAGAACATTCGCATTCTAATCTCATTCGCAATCTGTCAAAAATACAATCAATTTACCGACATTTTTGACAACTTTGACAGATTGCGACTTGAATGTGAACGTTTTTGAAGTACGAGAATTGGCCTTCTGCATCCGTCAAAGATCATTTTACCAGTCATACTGAAAAACTTTTGCTTTGAAATTCATATACTTACGAGTCGTAAAATAAAAAATTTCATACATGCATCGAAATAGCCCGTCTACGGTTGAATAGAAATTGTATTTTTTTTCATGAATTGGATATTACTGATATAGCGAAAGTTATTTAGTATGGCGGGAAGAATCACCCCTTTGACGGATGTAGGTGACTAAATCGCCACCCTGTACAAAATGCTTTGCTATTTTACTGCACTATTACTAATAAACCAAAAAAGAGAACGTTTAACGGGAATATTTATAAACAATTTAGTCAACAGAAAGATTATAGAGACTTATTTTTTCATAAATTGAGCTTCTTATAAAAAAATAACTCGAACCCCAAATCTTAAGCAATGCAAAACTTATAGAAAAATGTATAATTTTACTTCTATCAATTTCCAACCACGTTACCTACAGCAATCTAATACATTATTCTACCATACTCATGATATCTCATTAACTATGTTCCGTCGCCAGGAAGGTTTCCGTTTCAAACGGAAATAATTAGGAACAAGAAATGTGAAAAGATTTACGGTACAGTCTGACTGTCATTGTATTATGTCATACTACTCGACGATGCATTATACATTATTTTGCAATTTTTGTTTATTATTTCAGAGGTTAGTAAGATTTTCCTTATAAATGATAAAAGCCTCTTCTCATAAAGTAAAGGATCAAGTGGTCTGTATAAGTACCTTTCCGACCACAGACAAACGAAGAAGTTGTGGATACTACTGGATACTATTATTTTGTACCTAGAACAAAGAAAAACATGGTTAGTCCATATATTTTACATTCATTTATTCATTAAAACTTATAGGTAATAAGTGAATGAAGGTCAACTTCAATTAGTATTTTAGTCATCAATACTAATTAGTTAAAAAACTAGTTACCTAAAAAAACTGAAGATATATTTAAAACCATTTTAATATTTTGCTAAGTGCCGGATTTCCGACAGCGACTACAACATAAACAAAAACCGGTCAATGATACTTTACCGAACGAATACACACTTGTCGACTATAATACATAATATAAAATAATATACAGACAATGGGTATCTTCACCTGTCAATGACAGACTCTCTGTCTACATAGGCCTAGAGCTGTCATTTCCATTTATTTTTTTATCTAGAGAGTCAGCCGGCTGTAAACGTGTTTATAAACTTTATGAAATTTTAATCACCTTTGTTACTAGCGGAAGTGATGGATAAATCATCACCAAATACGGATTTCTTTATGGACTTGCTATCAGATGGATAACGGGATTATTATCATATTAGGCACGTTTTGTAATCGGTTGTAGAAGCAGAGATTCTATCCATTCGATGACAACCACGAGAAAAAATTAGGTACCTACAGATTGTTAATTATTGAAACTCCAAGTAGCAAGGTAGGTAATAACCGTAGCGAATGTCAAAGAATATCAGTCACAAAAAAGTGCCGTATTACCGTCGCTTGAAGCAAAAAAGTCCCATTTAAATAAACAGCGACAAAATAAATATTTATCTCATTAGTTATTAAAGAATTGAGTAAAAACAGTAGAATGTATCAACTGCTTGTTATTCCACACAAGTTATGAATGTCAAACAGGGAAATAAATCCGAGCACATGCCGCCGAGCTTTGGTATGATTCTCGTAGGCGACTTGGCTGTAAGCGAACAAAAATATCCTGGTACAAAATCATAAACATATTCTACTTCTTTATTAGAAGTTCCGTGACAGACTGACTCCAAGTTGAGTTCAGACCATAGATAAGTCTATGGTCTCAAGTCTCAACTATGCTTAACTAAAGTAACAGTATACTACTGTTGAGACTGATAAACAACACACAGCGTAAACAACTGAATATTGGCTGATATATCGGCATTTTTTGCCTATAAGACTTTAGTAACATGACGTCATTACGTGGCACTTCACATTAAAAAAAAAAAAAACAGTAAACAGTCTTTGGAGACTGCCGATGAAAGTGAAAACTAAGTAACGCCATCTAACGAAATTTCAGGAATTTATGTGGCTTGCTGTCAGTACAGGGTCAAAAAATTCTACTCTCCCTCCGTTATACGAATTTTCGATCAGGTCCCGTGTCCTGACGCCTGACGCCTGACGCGAGATTAACATTTTTTACCCATCCCAAAAAGTACTCAACGCGCCTAAATAAGTTTCACTTCAAAAAACTTGTGCGTCTCGGGACGCCCGACAGAAGTGATAACTTAAACTAATCTAAGTTGAACAGACAGATAACGTAACGCGTTACGTAATGAATCGGTTTACCCTCCCATAAGAAGTTATCACTTCAAAAACTGTCACTTTTGAACTGACGTTTCGTCAAACTTGCTATTCGAACTATGCAATTGTAAATCAGTCATTAGAGGTGCAACAAAAAAGGATATTTCAATACTCCACCCCTGACGCGGTCAAATCGGGAGTTGTGACTGAAATCATTGGTAACAAGCCAGGTTCAAATAAGAACCGTACGTAGGCACGGTATCAACAAGGATTTTGATAATTCTATGAATATGGAGCCGTCAATTCAGCAGTCCCCATTCTATTACTACCTAGGTTTCGCTTTGGCTGATATATGGCATAGATGTGTATAATAATGTTTCCTGATTTACCGTAGGTCATTTATCAAACTCTGGATTTTATGTCTACATAAAATCCACAACGAATTCGCACAATAATTTGCAAGAAACATGACAATACAAATGATCAGAATGTTTTGACAATTTTGCACCGTTACTCTTTAATTTAACACCCGTGTTGATTGCTCTTAAAGTTAAGACCAGTAAATCAAACACTGCAAGTGTAACACAATACTTTTGAGGTTAAAGAGTAGATTTTATCATTCAAACCGTTTTAACACCTGAATGACACATTGGATATCACATTACAATTCATATACCAGAAAATATACAGTTCTGTAAATGCATGTCGTTAATTATTTTTTATTGGCTATAGATCTAAAAAATGCTAGACTGGCGTATCATCTTACAAAAGAATGATTTTATTGACTTCTCTTACGGTTTATAGAATCGCCATTTTTGTCAACGTTTTATAGTCACTGCAGATCCTAACTTATCCTGCCTAATATATTATAAGTAACTCACTTATACATGTTCGTTCAGCTTTCATGCTAAAATAGCTGAACGGATTTAGATGAAATTCGGCACACGGGTAGACCATGACCGGGAATGAGTCATAGAATAATTTTTATGCTGGTAGTACGTTCCTGTGGGATAATTTGCAACATGCACGCGGGCGAAGCCGCTGGAAAAAGCTAGTATTACATATGAGAAAGTGAGTTAGTAGTTACATATGAGAAAGTGAGTTTGTTTGTTACGCTTTCACGCTACAACGGCTGAACGGATTTTGATAAAATTTGGCACATGGGTAGACTATGACCTAAGTTAGGACATAGAATACTTTTTATCCTGATATTCTCACAGAATCGAAACTTATGCGGGTGAATCCGCGGGGCTCAGCTAGTTCATTATAATTTGTGGTTCTAAAGATTTTTGACGGAACTTTTTACTGAATGAGTTAAAGTGCTTTGGAAACATTGCTTTTCTGAGCAAAGAGAAAACTACTAAAATTCTAAATCAAAAGCAGTAGTTACTCTCTAGATAAATTGGTAAAAGTTCTCTCGTCTAAATTAGGTCAGGTCAGAACGATATCAAAAACTAAATCGTTACCAACGTGCAGCGGAGTCGAATTGAAGAAGTTGTCTGCTAAAGAACTTATTTTGTACAATGATTTATTACGTGAAAATCAAAAACCTAATCAAAATCTGTATAAAAAGTTATATCATACGGTAGTTGACATGACACACTATTTCTAAGAGAACAATAAAATAAACAAGTCAAGATATATACTCGTATATTTAGACGTTCAGAAACCGAAACATGAATACAATCCAATACAATCTTTGACGGGAGAATTGAAGAAATAAAACGTAAGCTCGAACAAGTGAGTGATAACGATCGATAAAATCTACAACGTCATGCGAATGCGAATAAAAAACATTCTGAGGACTACACATACTTGAAAAATACTATAAGTGACAAGACGCTGACTAAACATAACATTATCTTGGGAACTGAAAATAATTCATACTAGCTTCAAATAAAATAACAAAAAGAAGAAGCGAACAGAATAGATAAGAATATAGACTGTCATAATAAACTGCCTAGTCCTAGTATATTCTATGATATTTTGTCTAATAAATAAGTCCTAAAAGTTGTGTCACAAGGTCACTTGGTCAATAGAAAAAACAAGTTCCACAACAACGGTATCGCCATACCGATATTGGGAATTTATTATGTTATATCTAATGAATAAAAACTTTTTTAAGGAATCGGTAAAATGAAAGGTAAAGATTTTGTCATATTTACGTAAAAACCTTTCTCCCCTATAAAATAAATTCTCATTGATACCAAACAAGTTTTTAATAAACACAATATTATTGGAACTGCTCACCATAGAATAAGAAGTAAAAGTGGTTTTTTAAATGACTGCTAATGCCCTACAAAACATTAAGTCCAAATACAATATGCGTAATTTTATATTTCATAAGAAATTGGACTTAGATTTAATCAATAATAAATTGATTCCATTAGTCATCATATTTACTTTTTCTTCCAATAAAGTGACAGGTGGAGTACTTCTTAGCTCTAAGGCAATAATAATGCAGATATCGATGATCTGAACACGGTTCGTTGACAATAGCACCGCCATCATTACGCGGCATTGTGTTCATGCAAGGTCAAGCCTCTCAGAAATCCTGAACTTGAGCCTTATGGGAATGTGAAATGTATGAAAACAAACTTAGAAAAAACCTCTCATAATTAATTGGTTTGTATCGACCATAACGGCAGGTACATTTACAGTTTTGATGAATGTAACAGTGAGCTCAAAAAGTTATTGGTTGAAGGACCTTATTCAACAACAAATATTTGGAAGGTACATAATTTTTGCATGATCACTCTTCACTTGCAACCAGTATAACAGTACATCAATGATGAAGCAGGTACAATAAAATATTGCAATACAAATTCTAACACAAAGGACCTTGAACACGATTCAAATATGCATGACGGTTCAAAATTTAATTCAGCGATAAAAATTGGTGCAGATGTTTCATGCCGTCATACATGGTATGAGCTTATAAAAAGTGTATAGCATGCAGACAAGTTTCAAGAGAAGCATAACGTGGCATAACGCTGTGCCAACACCTACGTTAACGTTTAACCTGCCTTGAAGTTTTGCCAATTCTGGAATTTTCAAATTGTTGGTTTTGGGACAGACATATTTGCTAACAGCGTTTTACTCTAAGTTGTGACTGTAAGTTATTGTAGCAACCTTCTTCCGTTTGTTGACTCACTATGTTTTCAAACTTGACTAGAATTTATACTTTCGTGAATTTCGTATAACTATACCAAATGGGTTTCTATTGTGTACATTCGACTAAGAGTACTTCTTAAAGCTTGTTTTGCAAAGTATATAATGCCATTCTCGTTATCATATGATCGCTAATCAGTCTAGAAAATCAAGTAGCAGTAGCAACATCAAGACAGTTTCCAACATGGGTTATGCGAAGAACACATCTTCAGACAGATCATTTTAACCATCTTTGTCGACAGCACCAATTTTACGAAATCTCACATTCTTTACATGTGCAATGTGCATACAGTAAAGACATACGAGCCTAGGAGTGTCTCAAATCCTCAAGGGCATCTATTATCCTGTAGAAGCCCACGCAAAGGTTTTTGTCGCACAAGCACATAACGCCGATGACAATCTAGAATTCTTACGTGTCTAGAAATATTAAGAAAGTGAGATAGGAACGATGGTAATCTTGTCACGTCAGCATGAAGCGCTTTAAACTGGTATTTTGATCCTGGGACAAAGTAAATTGCTTTTGGGTCGATAATTACGACGGAGATTATATTCGTGTCATCGACGAAGTCATTTACATAATCGATACACAAGCGGAATTTTAAGGGTATACAACAATCGTTTGCTTCCTTCTTTGGTTATTTTGCCATTGATTTGTTCTTCAATGTCAAGACTGTGTCTGATGTTAAGATTAATAAATTGTTTTGATCGACGTGGTGACTAAATCAAATTATTAAGGACCTTCAATTTTGTGTATCAAATATCCTTATGAGTGACGAAGAAAAAGTGAGTCCTATTTAGGAAGTCCCTAATCGTATGAGCATAATTTTTATATATGATGTCCCTACTATCCCTAATTCTATTCTTCTCCGACGCGTAAATATACAGGGTGTTAAAGTAATTTCGTGCCATAGCTTCAGGGTGAGTTCAGAATTGATAAAGGAACCCGTAAAAAATTAAAATTAAATACCTTTAAAAAAAGTTTAAATAAACCGAAAATCATCATAAGATGAACCTAATGTAGTACCTACTAATTAAAAAGCGATCGTTTAGAATTGATTAGAAAATTGCTTAAAATGTTTTTATTTTGTTTAAATGCTAATTCATAATTTCCTAGAGTTACTTACCTACCTACTATCGAACGCAATGAAATACCTACGCCTGAACACTTCGATAACGCCGGGTGAAGGATAGGTAACTTGGTACGTAAATTCAAAGTATTTCTTCTTCCTACTTTAGCGTGCTTGTCTCCTTCAAAATTAAAACCTAGAAATTAAATAAGTTGATCTTGCAATATTTTATAATTTTTTTTTAAATTATATTTTTATTGTTCCTCGGTTTCTTTATCGATACTGAATCTACCCGTAAGCTATGGCACGCAATTTCTTTAACCCCCTGTATAAGACTTGTTGAGATATAGTTATTTAGAAAATATGTATAAGGAGATACAAACTTAGTAATATTTTTTTCAAATATTCAGATATTTGAAAAAAATATTACTAAGTTTGTATCTCCTTATACATATTTTACTACGATTATCAATAATTTTTCATAGTAGGTTAATTTGGTTGGATAGTTGGTCTATAAGTTCAATCGTGGTGAGTTCACACCCTGACATTATGATGGTTATGAGGTTTCAAATAACAATCCCACTTCCCATGCATTTAAAAACCTAACGAAAGTTTATGTATAAAGACTACCAACACTATAAAAATTGTCCTCTAAAACTAAACATAATTTTCTCAGCAAGAAAGCTTTTCATTATTTCCACCGTCCAGAGTTGTCAGTCTAACTTTGCGTCTACCTTTCTTTCCCAAAGTTGAATGAAACCTCTTTCATTTTCTCGTATTACGTTCGCGGTTTTCTATTGTGTGGAAGTACGGATTCATTCCGTTCTCTCTTCAGAATTCGTATGGTTTTCAATTCTTATACCTTGCTTTTTTAATATGTCTCGGTCGATTGAGAAGTTTGTTCAGACATCTTCCTCAAGGTTTAGCATTTCAATTTGTTAAGGATAAATATATAGTTTTTATTAGTTCCGGGTTTACGCCCCTGAGTACGGTCCTCCGTAATTAAGAGTTGTCAAAACATTGTAACGATATCAAGGAAACGTATAATGAGGAAGTATAAAGATGTTGTCTAGCAGAAAGCGAAGACCCGTAGGTCTAGCTTTTGTATTCGATTCTGTATCATGTTCCCGGTCACATTCCAACACTGAGACATCGCCAACTATTGTTTTTTCTTACACTTACTTTTTTGAAAACATAATAATATTTATGTTAATTTTTGATCAGGCAGGGGCATAGTCCTTCCATAGTTCCAGGTCACCAGTCAACTTAAACCGCCCAAACCCATAGCCCAATATCTTTGTTTCCATATCCTGCAATAGTCCTACACCAGCCGGGGGTTGTCCTTGGGTGCACTTGCATAGTACATACAGGGATAATCGTCGGTTGGTGCCCCAATACTTAAAAATATCTAAGGGGCCTCTGCGAGTTGGCTTCGGCCCCTCCAAAGGTCCGGGATCCTAGGGTTCCGAGATATGTCAAAGACATTTTATGTTAATTTCGGTTATCAACTAACCTACTAGTACTAATACCAGCAGATTCATGGTTGAAGGCATACGTAACGCTGGCCTACATTTTGTCTATGCAAATCAACAGGAAACCGTCAGGGCTGGAAGCGGTAAACTAAACCGTTACAAAGTAAACCATGGTTTTTACAAAACTAACAATACAGTGGACCAGGGACGATAAGTTGAAGACCCAAGAGACATTATCGTATGACAAGAAGCTTAGAATTCAACTACAAAACGTGTCTGTGAATCATGTTATAAGTACCTTATTTAAAAATAGATAAAATCGTCAAATTGAGTTCTTGATGCTAGACTAATATTAAATACAACAAAAACTGAAAAAGCCTTGAAAAGCAAATCAAAATCGGTACAAAAAATATTTGCATATTCTCCATTATCAATCGATTTGAAATAAAAATTGATTGATTTCAAGCCATATTAGTATCGGTCGTTAAATCATCACTCAATTTATTGATAGAAAAACTACCTACGAGTCTACGACACACCCAATCAAGAATTTAAAAGTGCTAAATTAAATGACTAAGATGAAGTAGTCTATAAAAAATAACTACAGTTTTCCCTCATAAATCGTATGTGCCAAAAGATGTGGGTGTTATTATGAAAGCCGTTATTTTCGCACTATTTAGTTTTTAGGGTTCCGTACCTGAAGGCGCCAAACGGAACCCTATTACTAAGACTCCGCTGTCCATCCATCCATCCGTCCGTCCGTGTCTGTCTCATGAACCGTAGACGGTAGATTTTTTACAGATTGTGAATTTCTATTGCCGATATAACAACAAATAATAAAAATTAAATAAAGTAAAAAATTTAACGGGATCCCGATACAAGAAACGTGTTTTATTTAGGTGGTTTTTCCTAAATATTGTATGGTGATACGGAACCCTTGGTGTGCGAATCTGACTCGCACTTGGCCGGTTTTATGTTTATTAACCACATTTTAAATCTGGGTTAAAAGAGCTAATTAATCACGGCAAAACGAATTCTAATCAACACATATATACCAATAGTAACTAACGCACCTCAAATAAAATGTAGCGAAAACATCTAATACCTTTCTGGAAAGCAAAATATAATTTGAAGGAGTTCTGCGTTTTCAAAAACTTCAACCTCATTAGCATATGTCAAGTGAAATAAAAGTATGCACTTTTAACATAATGGCCACAGAGTTCATTGACTCTATAAATGGCCTTGGCTTGTGGAATCTTTCGAAAGGCCCATTATTCGACCATTTGCTTTCCTTTTTTGTATCATTTTGATACTTTTCCTTTTATTTACTTTTACATTATTTGCGATCATTCCTTTTCATTTTGGGTTTTTTATTTTTAATGTTGTGATTCTGCGTCCACATAATTATTTGCTTTACCTCGGATGTTACTTTGCAATTTTTTTCAAAGCCTCGTAATATAAAAAAATTACAATCATTTTTAAGGACATTATTTAAAGAAAATGTAGTATAAAATGAAATCAATTCAGCAAAAAACTAACCGAATTTTCAATCTAAACAGGAAACGGCATAACATTTCATATTAATGTGGTAGAGGGATAAATATCAACTTAAACGGATGATCATTTTGTATTTTAATCTTATATAAATAAATAAATCGGTCAAGTGCGAGTCGGACTCGCACACGAAGGGTTCCATACCATGTCGTACAAGATTTAACACTATGCATTTTTGTAATACTTTCGTAAAGGTAACAACAGAGGCGCTATAAAAAAACATAAAGATTTGTAAAGAAATTGTCTAATTTTAATGAAAAAATAGTAGGTAAGCAGGTAGATATGTAGGGTACCTAACCTAACCTACCGGTTAGGTTAGGTAGCAGTTAGGGTAGGTAGGTAGGGTACCTTCTGCGAGACAGTCATCTCGCAGAAGGAGGCTGCGGAAAGGGAGAGGGAGATCTCGTCCACTCACCCGGCCCGCAGCAGGCGCACCGGGCGTCGGCGGAGGGCGGATAACGCCCTCTTCCAGCCCCCCTAAATGGGTCCAGGGGCGACGGATTCGGGGACATCCGTCGCCCCCCATCACACAGGACCCGAGATGGCGGCGCGTAGTGTTCCACGCGCGCCACTCTAAGACGAAACGGGGGGAGTTTGCACACCTCACTCCCCCTACGGGACGGGGCCCGCAGAGTGCGGGCCGTCACCAGTCCGGGGCAGCGGAAGTCGCAATTTGCTCCCGCAGCCCCCCGACGCAAGTGTGCGAGGGAACACCGGGGTGGTTTTAGTCAGTAAGAGTCTGACAGACCCCTTCGCCCACCCCAGGGCGGAGGACATCCATGAGGATTTCCACCCCGAGAAAAAAAAAAAAAAAGGTAGGTAGGGTAGGTAATTAGGTAGAAATAGGTAATTAGGAAAGGTAGGTGCGCCGTAGATAAGTACTTATTGCTAACCGTGCGAAGCCGGGCCGGGTAAAGCTAGTTACTTATAAATAAAAGGATTTCTCTTGCTACATCAGACTATATTGTACAAAATAGAATGTAAGTAGTACGCCAAATTTTAATTACAACATTCCGTCAATACAGGTATTTATTTACGTTATTTTTGATAGTCATAATTCAAATTCAAATTCAAAAGTCATTTATTCAAACTAGGCTGCGAATCAGCACTTTTCGAACGTCAAAATTACATAAGACAGTCCCCCAAAAACGACCGCCCTTCACCACTTCCTAGTGCTTTTGCGGGAGAGAAGAAGTGGCGCAACAAACTCCCCAGCAGCGCAGCTGTCTGTTCAGTTACGAAAAAAAACTTGATTCTATACAATAGTATGCAAATATTTTACATTACTCAACACAAAACATTAAATAAAATATATTTGCCATAATGACAGCTAGCACACGCCAATGTACCAACAAAAAAAATATCGAAATCTAAACTCAAGCGAAAATAAAAACTAAAAAACTAAAAACGTAAACAGAACTTAATACCCGAATTATAAAGCCTCCTGGCATATAGGGCGTGCCCGCTTACATTATATACATACAGCATACTGAAATCTATTATTTCTTACTTATTATTTTTACACATCCCATCGGACAATGAGAGTGAGAGAAGAGAGAGTGCAGTCGTGTCTGCGCATACACTTGTGCACTATAATATCTCCCACGCCGAAGGCTACTCTCCATTGAGATTGGCCACCGTGGCTGAATATTTTTACACAAATAAGTTTTCTCAATATGAAATTGTATCCAAAACGGTTTAAGGTAACTGAATAGTACCCTGTATGTACCACCATTCATTTCAATGTTACTGAATATTATTGTCTATTGGAGTGTAGTTTTAACATGAGGTACACACATTAACACCGTCTAGGGATACTTTGAAAAAAGTCGATAAAGTTCATAAACTCAAAAAATACTGGCCGGTTTTAAAATCTTTTGAAGAGAGCTTATTTTGTAGACCTTTTTGGATGATCGAAATTTAAATGATCGAAATAGTATATGCTGCCATGATAGTAGGTACTTACTAATTCCATGTCATTACTCCGACTAGTAAATAGTTATCTGTGGAATTTATATCGCATTATATTAGCATGAAATACAAAATATTATTTTTAAGTTGCAGTAAATCGCCCATATTATATAAAATACGTTATTAATCGGCGTTTTTAGTATTTGTTGATTATGAACAGTATATGGTACATGATACACACAAGTTTCAAATTCCTAATTTGTTTAGTTGTTGAGATAGAGCTCTTACAAAAATGGTCTAAAACAGACAACTTCTACGGCCCCCTAATTCATCATTTTTGAAGATAAAAACAAATAAAAATTATATTTATTTTCTACTTGATGAGCTCTAGACAATGATACCCCACATGCCAGGGTCAGATTATTTTTTTTTCAAAATTTAATTTTATTGTATGGCGACCCCCCTTTAATTTTTAATTTTATTATTTGTTGCTCTTGCGGCAATAGAAATGCTCAATCTGTGAAATTTTCAACTGCCTACCTATTACGGTTCATGAGATAGAGCTCGCTGACAGACAGACGGACAGCAGAGGCTTATGAATAGGGTTCCGTTTGTCACCCTTTGGGTACGGAACCCTAAAAAGCAGTTAGTTCCGCTTGATGGCATTGCCCTTAGGGCAGGTCCAAGTACTTATAAATCCAATGGAGATGTATAAAGAATTCAAGAATGAAGTCAGCATGACTGGTCTTAATCCAAGACCCAAAGTTCTTGTACGAAACGGACCACTTTAACTTGACGGCCAAGAAGGCTAGCAAAGTTGCTATAAAACTATATTTGTAAAAGATTCCATTTACATTTTGGACCAAGTTTAACGAACTTGCCTAACAGGAGATATAATCAATTAACAGTGATATGTCATAACCAATATGTGTTATCTACAAGAAATTAATCAAATGTAATCGCATCTTAACCCTGAATTTGCCGAGCTAAGGTAAACAGTCACTGTGAATCACCACCAGGGGTCACTAACACAAGAAACCAGTTACAAAAATGTCATAATTTTAAAACTTGAGGATGTTTTTTCGGTTGTTAGTCAAAAATATGGCACTATTCCTGGAAAACCTGTAAGCAGGTTTTAAAATTACATGTTAAAGCAAAAAATAGGTCATCGACTCAATGTTTCAAAAGAGATATCACTCATGCTGTCAGCCCCATGTAATATCAGCAGAAATATAGCGTAGGACCTCAAACGAGATTGTCGAATATTATCCCGAGCTTAAGGTCGACCGTTGAGTTTGAATATGTGAATATTAAGCGATCCAATTTGTATTATTCAAGAAGGGTTATTAAGTGCGTTGTGACAGCTGTTAGCCTAAAGAAATTTTATCGCCAGAATTATAAATAGCAGTAAAAAGTATAGGTATAACTTTAATTATAGTAATACCACAGATGAACACAGGCGGTTCACTCCAAAAAAACATTTAAATAAAAGCGACTCTTGCTGCGACACAATAAAGTGCAATTCAGGTCGCACAGCGCTAATTTCTTACACTTATATTCACCTAGAAATACCTCTTTCTATAGCGTAACTCTTATATCTTTTGACTACGGTTCACTCACTGAATTGGCCCAAGAAGACGGGCACGCTGCGTATTTGTAGCTACACACGTTCAAACGAACATATACGACGGCTTAACAAACAACACTGAAAGACATTCACATTTCAGTTCAGAAATACCCAGTATCTAAACTCAATTATAAGGGATAAATCAATACAGCCACCTAAGGCTCGCCGCAAACCGCAGACCGCACCAAACAAGCCACAATTAAAAGAAATTATCACCGACGGCAAATATAAATCACGATGTGGTGATTCGGTCCCCATATTTTTGTTATCGTCGTAGGTTTGAACGTATTGCCGCTTGTTCGTTTCGGAAACTTAATTACGAAATGATCCTCAGGGATTTACGAGGTGCCAGTTCCTGGTACGCCTTAATAATGTAACGTGGAATTGTAGATATTGGATTAATTGGGAGAGTTCTCCACTAGAATTGTAGAGGTATTTTTGCAAAGGGTATTGAAACAGAAACTATTGATACATATGTAGTTCTATCTGAACATGAACTGGATTCAGAGACAACCCTTAGTAATAAATGTGAAGATCAAAATACAAACAGGATAACAACAGGAAAAGCGAACTATCTACATAAAGCTAGCTATGTTCGAAACATCGCTATTCAATTCGGAAGCCTACACAATAAAATCCAAGGACAGAAACTAGTAAACACACGTGCAAACATAGATTTACATAGCAACAGCCAAGCCCAGACAAACTTAAACACACTTGAAGAAGTTTCGATACCACAGCCTATTTGAATAATATTCACATCGACATGGGAACTAACTTTTTCTTTACTCAAAAGTAGATTGATAACGTTACGCTATGACTGGGTCAAGATGTAACGGTGAATGGATTTGAAGAGGTTTTTACGCTTGAAATAGGGTAAACGCAGTGGGAGGTTAATGTTACCATATTAGATAGATTTATTTTGAGTAAGACATGGATATAAACAAACGTGCGAGCTACTGCGGTCGTTGTTTGTGAGCATATTCCGGCTCTAGATCATAATGATAAACCACGTTTGAGTCAACTCAGAGGTAGGTACGATGAGTCAGCTTTTGTAGATTATGGGTTTTCATTTGTTTTTGAAGCAAATATTGTTGCTATGTTTCTGGAGCAGCTAAATAAAAAAAGGGTGCGGGCAAAGTGACATTTGTGCCAATTAAAATCGATGTTAAGGACACAATGTAGGTTGTAGAGGACATTACAGTAAAGCAAAGGGACAAAAGTATATTTAGAACAAACACGTCAAACTGTGGGAAGACAAGCGATAAATATAAAGGAAACATTCTTCACGAAGATATTCCTAATTGAATTTTGATTGGGACGGCGACGGGGCGAACTGCAAAATTTACGAACTGTTGCTCATTTATCTAAGTGAATTCATCATTCACTTTGAGCGATATGCCTAATGAATGTTTTATAAATCACTCTAAAGAATGTAAAAAAAAATATACTGTGGACAACATGATATAATGTTTACTTGATACAAAATTCTTTTAAACTTACTCGGTGCAAGATTGAATTAATCAGTCTATTAATTTCAGAAGTCTGTCACATTCATATTTTATTTCTTTTAATTATTTATAGAGTCCGTCGTCAGAATGTTGCAGTTTATCATATTTCGTATTTTTAGCCGTGTATTATAAGATAATTTCTACTTTATGTTAATACTCATGTAAAGATATTCAATAAAAAGCTCTATGTAGGTTAATTGCACCTTAAAACCCATTACTGCAAAACTTTCTTGAAAGACACCTCAATTCTTAAAACAAGAGCTTAGATTTATTTGTTTTCGAACGGCTTCGAAAGAACTGTTCTACAGTATATCAAAACGTTTGCTGACACTTGTGTTAAAGTTATCTGCGCCTGACCGCAGACGTGGGCGCACTTTATTACGTATCTCTAAAGAAAAGGGATTGATTATTTATTGATTTTGACGAAAAATTTACACTTTGGATTCCCAGCCCCGGGGGGACCTGACGTCATTGCTAAAGAATTGAAATTAGTAAGAGAGCCTTGGGAGTTAGAGACAAACTTTTATTTTTTTTAACAAGAAAGGTCCGGGAAATATCGAGGCTGTTGAATATTGTATTGAAAGGAAAGGGCGAACCGTAATTACAGGTAAGTAAGAGTTGGTTTACAAACTGAAATTGATAGAAATTGAATATCGAATATCATATCTGACGGAGAGGGTAGGGTGTCTCTTTCGTTATTATCAGTCATATTTTAACTACTGTGGGCGTACTTGGGGTAGTGTTGGTTATTGCACAATAGAAAAACCGTTTGCAGTTAAGATCAAATTATAATTTATTATCAAATTAATCACACTAACAATTTCGTAATTCACACACAGTACGAGTAGGTACACGACACAACTATACATAACGCACAACAGTTTCATGTTGTAGACCCTGTTGAGCGCCGCTAGGCAGCGCTGGCGTCCCGATTAGTCAACTCGGTAACCTATTTTCGACATAATATCTAATATTGATTAAAACATAATTCAAAAAGCAGGATAAAGAAGCAAACTTCTTTGAATATCTCGTTGGTCTAGTGGTTGCAAGCGCTACTGCTGAGCAGGTCTCTGGTCCGGCTGCCAGAGGTTTCAGAGGATAAGGTCCTGGGTTCAATTCCCAAGTCGGGCAAAGCGTTATTAGGGTTTTCCATCCGGAATTTCTCAGTAGCAGCTCGGAGTCTAGATTTGTGCTCGGTTGATGACAATAGGCTCGCCCCAATTAATTAGGACTTAAACATAACCGGCGAAATGTGGGTATACTATAGGTACACCTCTGCCTAACCCTTCAGGGAATACAGGCGTGATGTTTCAAAAATGATCAAAAACACAAGGTAGATCGTAAACCTTTATTTGAAACAGTGCAATTTGACATAGAGCCAGCTAGCCTAATAGCTTCATTCCTGCGACATTACTCAACTCTAAACAAAATTCCTTTAAACCGCTACTTCAATGAAACCTGGTGCTCGCAATGGGAAAAGTAATCATAAAACACAAGTAACTGAGCAGTTAAAAACACCAACAGCCTGACCTTTACCAAGATTACGGTACCGTATTGTAAAAACAAAGAAAATGTAATACCCAGAAAGGATTTATTTGCCAAAAACGGGAGCCCTCTCCGGCGGAGTATTACGAATTTAAGGCAAACACACTTGGATTTCATGTTCTTGTGTAAACACCTCGTTGTGCACAAAAGTACGATCGCCTCTTACAGTTATTTGATCGTAATAACTTCAAGTACTGTTTGTATGTGAGACTTCTTCATTATGAAACACTAGATCTTCTTTTTCCGTACGTACTCCTTGCCAATTTTGGGTTTTTACTTACTTTCAAGTGCCTTCATAAAGCATGATGACAGCCATAGAAATACGCGACGTTTATTGATCTGCATGTGTAGTTGTGGCGAGGTGGTGGGGACGAAGTGGAGACATTGGGTTTCGTTACATTTTCAACTACCGGGCATATCTCCTTCTTTCTTTTAAGTATGGTGACAGCATGCGATTTATATGGAACTACTGTCAGCTTACGTTCCTATAGGTATAAACGATAATTAACCATGCTCTTATGGATGCTTATTGATTGCCCATCCATCTGATAATATTCTATTTAACCTAATCTTATGAGAAGAGAATGTTGGGAGACATAGTCAAAAATACAGTAAAGGATATGTATTTCCCTGTACCCCAGTTTAATTCAAATGGTATAGGTATCATATTAAAGCAAAAACAACAAAAAAGCAATAAGACAAAGATTACAAAGCCATGTCTTTATCGGAGCGGAGATTTATAAAATTCAATCATATTTTCGGGACCCCACACGCACTTCCAAATAACCCACATGCTTTATCATATTTTGAATTTGATAAATACAATTGTGGTTATACTACGTATTAATAAAAGCCTTTCTGAGATTAATAATATCTGAAAGGGGGGATCAAACCATTTTTAAGCTCAACTTTGAGATGCAGCAATTGAATGTTTTCGAGTAACATTTTTAATCATTTTATTTTATCATCATTTTTATGATTAAACATAACATCACGCCTGTATTCCCCGAAGGGTTAAACAGAGGGGTACCTATAGTACACCCACACTGAATCACCAGTTATGTTAGAGTCCCATGTAACATGGGGCGAGCCTATTGCCCTGGAATATACAATGTGGAGACGACCATACAACAAAAAATTAAAATACTGGCACTACTAATGCTTATGAGTATTTTGGAACTGTCAAATAAATCGTAGCTTCGAAAAAAAAAAACTACTTTTTCAAACAAATTAAATGTTAGTAAGCCGGATCCACCCTAAGCCTATAAATTCCGTTTATCCAACTAGGCCTTGGGTGAATTCTCGGGCATACATTTCAGAATATCCACCTTAGGGTGGATTTTTGGGGTTGATAAACGAAATAGCCCAAGCCGACAATGGATTTTGCCGAGCTATAATGATTAAACTATTGAATATATTCAATTGAATTTTGGTATACAGAATGAGAACGTCATTATGGACATGCCGTTAAATTTTTTGTTGTATTGTCGTCTCCACCTTGTATACTTTATTCTCAGTCTTGTAGTAGTAGCAAACACGACTACCGATCATGAGACTGGGATACTGATGTTATTTACATTTCCAGTAAGGGCCACAGCATACTTAAGTCTAGCTACTTTTAGCATCGGCGATCGGCGATTTAGCCACTTTTTAGAAGCTAAATGAATGACTAATCGCCGATGCTAAAAGTAGCTAGTCTATTATGGCCCTTAATCAGTAGTGCGAATCTGAGCATCCCTTTAAAATTGGTGGTAAGTTACGTCAAAAGCAAGAAGATGTTAAGCATGATGATAATATTAAAACATGAAGAACACAATATGAACGTCATGCAAGTCAATGTAGGCTAACCATGACGCAATGCACTTCAAAACAAAATAAAATAAGGTCAATTAAAAAAAGGGTCATAATGAAATCATTTTACTGTCCAACTCAACCTGAAGAAACCGTGTGTCATTGAAACCTTGAAGGTTGACTCACGGCATCCGGAGCTCTCCTTAAGTAGAGCATTTCATAAGAACCAAGAGCTCATTCAAAATTCCCAAGTTCATAATCGTCTACCTAAAACTTAGTTACTAGTGCTGCAACAAACTTATTATTTTCCTCAATTATTAATCATATTTATTATACTGGACCCCTCCTTCTGAGTAAATTATGACAGTCGTAATAAAGTATTTGGTACCGTTTTTTACTGTATTAAAAATGTCAAAAACAACGAAAATATCTGATCCTGTAATGGAACAGGAAAATGACACCAATTGCACAGTTGAGGTAAACGTTGGCTAAAATCTAAGAGAAGAAGTCTATAAGGATCAATTATTATAATTGATCCGTAGGAGATCAAAATCGTTGTGATTCAAACCAATTGCGGTTTGAATGACATTAAACTACCGACAATTACACAAAAAACTAAGCAAAAATTATAGCTCAGAGAAGGAAATGGGTGGCTGAATAGACTGGTACACTTTGTGAAGATTAATTGATAATGACCAATTAAGTTATAATAACTACAAATTACTTCATTTATGATGAAATCTACACTAATAAGCAATAACGAAGTAAACCTGGGGTGGAAGTAAGCATTGACGAAGGAAAAAGGAATATCAAAAGCTCAAATCTCATATGCAATATGACTCATTCTATATGTAGATGACAAAAAAGATCCTACACACATAACAGTGGAAGTTCAATAATCTACTAAATCACAATTTATTTGACTTGGTGGTGATTCGAATATAAATGTATCAAACTGACGCATTAACATCTTGCATATGGAGATATTATTTGTAGAACACTTAATAAAACCATAGATAGAGGTTAATGTCGAATTAAAGACAGGTGATTCATTTTATAATGAAGTTGAGAACCTTGCGCAGCTACCGACGCCCGACTTCTAGTGAGAGGGTAGGTTTTTCCTGACTAATACATTAAAATAGTATTTGAAATAATAATTATTGTGTCGCTACTGCTCTTTCAATGCTCTTGATTTTCTGTTATTTATAATCTTAGAGTTAAGAATTAGAGCGAAAATTAATAACGGCTATGATTTATCATGGACATACAGATTTATAAAGGACATTTAAAAGCTATAACGGATATGAACGATCAAGTTAGTAAAAAGTTAAGATGAAAAGAGCCGCATTACTCTACCGACTGCTAAAATTATTTGCGTGATTTATTTCTGATACATATGTCATAACAAGACATTGTAATTACAACAGAACATAAATTACATTTGGTAGTCTCGATTCTGAATTTGTAATACCAGCTTGTAATTGTCTTACTGCAGGTCAAAGGCCTCTTCTTATATAGGAAACGAACGTTCATTATGACTACGTTGATTTAAGTACTAAGTATAACCATAAAATGGGTCGGTTACTGGAAATAACCTATTCAAACTCATAACACGATTTCCAATAACCAAACTCTTTTTTTTGGATGGGAAATTATCAAATAACTTCTCCCGCTCTGGGCAGAGCGGAAGGGCGTGTCAGACTCTTACTGACTAAAACCCACCCGTGTTCCTTCAGTTGCCTGTACGTTGCCAGGGGCCACGGTCTCCCCTTAGGACTTTCCCGCAACCCCGGCAGCATTTGGTAGTCTCAATTCCGAATTTGTAATACCAGCTTGTAATTGTCTTAATGCAGGTCAAAGGCTTCTTCTCATATAGGAAACGAACATTATCACTACGGTGATTTAGGTACTGAGCATAACTAATTTAAAGGTCGGTTACTGGAAATCTTGGTATCGGTTTTGGATAAGTTTAAAACTTAGGTCCTGAATTTTCACGTTCACAAAAAAGTAACATTGACTAGACGGCGAAAATTCAGAAAATTTCCGAACATATTACGCAAAACTGTGGGTTCACTGTTCTTTATTGTCTTTACTTAAGAATAATATTAATTAGGTGACTTCTGGTAGCCAGGCGGTTTTTTTGTGGCTACTACTTTAAGTTTTCTTTAGAAACTTATCCAAACCCCTAACACGATTTTCAGTAACCTACCCTTAACACTAAAGTATTAGTATCCATTCAATGATTTTCTTGACTTTCAGTCAAAATTCAGAAAGAAAAACGATAAAGGCACATTGATACATACTTGGCAGATTATGGACCCATTCACTGCCAAAGAAGTTTCTAAAACCTTTTGAGCAAGAATTCCAAATCATGACACCGCTATTAAATTAACTCTTTTCTCTTACAACAAAGGGTTATTATCAACAACAAAACCCATCAGAATTGATATATTCATTTCTGATATGAACCCTTGTTTTAATGTGATGATATAAATCCACTTAAAGTGAAGATAAAGACAAAATCGAATTATGTGTTTCATTACGAAGCATTAGTTGGTCACCTTTGTCACTTTGAGTAGTGACTTACGATTTATAACAGCTTTTTCGTAAAACACATCGTAAAACGTTGAATGGTCGCTGTTTAGATTTAAAAGACACAAATAGGTACTTATATCTGTTATGTAAATGTTAGAAAATCATTCTGTTGCTCACCGTACCTACACGATTTTTATTTCGATGTTACGTATCCTTGCGAAAATGATTTCAATCAAATGATTTTTTGCTTCCAATGATATTTTGGCATTGTTAATGAAAAATACCACTTTTGCTACGCATATCATGGTTTTATAATTTAATAAAAAATTAAACTATTTAGTTTTCATGTACACGGAAATACACAATGATTTATTAGACAAATAATTTGCGATATAAATTATAGTAAGTACTATAAAATTAATCGCTCAGTCGACTCGATTTCATTTAGCTTTGATTTGATTTAAAATTGGAAACAATAATAAGACATTTAATTGTTAGGAAGCTTATTTTGTGATATAAAAATTTAAAGTTTCGTCAAGGTCAAGCATTTGTGGAAAAAATCAAAATCTTCAGCCCACGCGTTGCATCCGAATGCCTAAAAAGCTGAGCTAAATGCTTTGTTTTTACCATAATCGGGTACAATTAACTCGGTAATCGATTAAATAATTGATCGACCAATTACATGCCTATTTTATCAAGATGCCGAAAAAAGGCTTAGGACATTGGGTCGACAAGAAATACGCTGAAATAAGTAATCTTGTTTTTCTTACAAAGCTTTCAAGTTTGTAACCCCACTACGCGCTCCACTGAATTTTCTTAATAAAATATTTTCCCTTACGACAGTAGATCTCTTATGAAAACATACTTTTATGGTTTACGTTCTTATGTGACGTCATCGTCAATATTTTGTTGCTCTGCGTACATTCTTCTTCTTTTCGAAATTGGAGAAGATGGTTTTTTAAATTGGTTGTTTAGAATACATACCTAAGTCTGCGGTTATGTTAGGTAAGTAGATGAAGTTAGTATGTAATTCAATTCGGTATTATTTTTCTTTTCACTTTTCCCCCTGCAGTGGGACAGCACAGGATAAGAATATAGAATATAACGTTTCTAGTTTCTTTACTTTTGATCAATTATAATTATGATAAGTACATATTTGACATAACTTTTTATAATTCTAAAATTGAAAACATTTATTACATATACACACATCAAAAGTGTCTAGGGATCAACATATATTTTTGCAATAACTTTTCTCCTGATTGATATTAATTAAAATTTTCTTTAAGGATTCATCAAATAAAGTGTTTTCGTTTGTCACAGTAACGATAAACCAAGTCACCTTTGCATTAATAAAGAAATTTGCCATTTTCCTAATAAAGGCATTTTTGACATTTGAACCACTAACATTAAAGTTCGAAAAAAAGACTGAAATAACAGTTTTCTTTAAAATTTTATTGGGTAACTTAAACAATTAATAATCCGTGTTTCTACCGCGAACACTAACAACACAAGAACATCGGTTTGGCATACTCAAAATGAGTTCATCCAAATCACGCTGTGGAATGGCCGCCCATGTTCGTTGCAACAACAAAAAAAGGTCTTCTTGCGACTGGATACCCTCCATATTCGGCAGAGCTCTTCTCTGTAGCATATCCCATGCATGCTCAATCGGGTTCAAGTCTGGCGACTGAGCAGGCCAGGGCAGGACATTGATGTTAGCTGCGGCGAGAGTCTGTCTTACAACTCTTGCGGTGTGCGGTCGTGCATTATCATGCATTAACTGAAATAAGGGACCGATTTGCACTTGTAGAGGAACGATGACGTCTGATACAATCGTCTCAGCATAAATTTGAGCGTTGAGGTTGCCTCTGATCCAAATCAACTCAGTTCTTCCGCCGATCCAAATACCCGCCCATACCATGATGGTTCCACCACTATAAGGATGGACTTCCTGGCAGGATTTTAATCGCTGTTGGCGTCCAGGGGTTCTCCAGTGTCGTATACGTCTTGTATCCGGTCTCATACCAAAACGAGACTCATCAGAAAAGCACACGAAACGCCATTGTTCTTCTGCCCAATTTCTGTGTTCAAGAGCCCATTGATATCGAATCCTACGATTGTGCATTGCTATAGGTGGTACCCGTAGCGGTCTTCGGGAATGAAGGTTCACTTCATGCAAGCGGTTTCTGACTGTTTGGTCGCTAATTAAGTTCCCTGAAGAGTGATGAAGCCTCACGGCTAACATCATGGCGGTTATTGTTGGAGCTCTTCGAGCTAAGATTTGAATGTATCGGTCTTGTCTCCGTGTGGTGCAGCGATACCGTCCTCCATGGCGCTCAGCCACGGTACCAGTGCTTCGGTAACGTGTCCAAAGTCGACTGATAACACTCTGACTTGTATTCAGAGCTAAAGCCACAGTACGTTGCCGGGAACCAGCTTCTATCATTCCCACGGCTCTGAGCATTTCTTCCCTGCTTAAATGACGTCGCTGCTCCATAATAACGTTGGTTTTAATCAGTAGTAGGGAAACAGTAGCACTAATAATGTCTTCAATGCGTTGTATGTTTTTATAGGGAAAATATTGACAGCTGATTTTCATCTTTTACTCGAATTTGATTCACAGTTCCTGATTCAAATTATGAAATGCACCAAAAAGGATCCATATAAATTTATAAAATCATAAATTTATTACAAAGCCACATCTCAATCTCAAGAAATCCGCATAAAAATGCTTGATCCCTAGACACTTTTGATGTGTGTATAATATGAACACATATAAATAAAGTGTAACCTGGATAAATGGGATCTCAAGGGACCTAGAATTATTTATCCCATAAACAGGCTTTTCATTTTCTCAGTTTCCCAAAGAGTCAGGTTTGATAATTATGACAGTTGTCTTATTTACAGAGGCTAAGACTGGTCGAAATGTACCGTTTTTCATTTACAGAGGTGAAAATTTTCATTAAAATGCATAATTTTAAATTTTTATACTTTTGTTTTTGTTATAAATTATTATTAGCTGTCTTACTTATACAGGCTATTGAACTACAAAGTCCCAATTATTTTCCCGACTTACTAATTCCCAGTTAGGTATTATACGAATGTAGCGAACAGCAGTTTTTTTTTCGTGGTTTCTGGTTTGGTCTCATAGTAATAGTTGTTCATAATGATGAGTACAAAGACGTCTTAAGAGGTTGTTAGTGTTTTAACAATAAACCTGTGAAATAAGTCCTGTCCGGTCCAAAAGGTACTGCGATAAAATCACCAAAAAGTAATAAAAAAACTTATTAACATTTAAAATAAAAAAGTTATTGCTATTTAAAATTCACAATTTTTGTACCAAAATTACCCCAACTCCATTAAAAAAATAGCAAATTTTCAACTGGGTTCATAAGTTATAACTTGTAGACACCCGCTAAACGACGGCCGCCTGCGCTCAATGTAATGGAAACCCGGTAAATGCCCCTATTCTCCATTCAAAAAAATGTAGCGATTTTTCGATCGGATCGAACCGTGCGGCTGATATTACTTAGCCACGATCTCCTAAGAAAAAGATACTACCTACATAATCTTTAATTCCAGATTAAAAAGAAACATTATGTTTGCTCAAACTTACCATTTGAGTTTTTAATTGTAGCCGCGACACGGTATCCTGGTCTGAGTAATGTTTATTACAGCCTTTAAGCCTTTTTTGCCGCAAAACTCATCTTAAATCTTAAAAGGTCTGAGACTAAACATATTACTTGTATAAATATTTGATAAGTTCAACATTTTTAATTGTTTTGTTTTCAAGCGAGGTTTTTATTTACTTAAAAAGTCAGCATTTTAATCAAACTGTTTTTACTTTAATTAATGCATTTTGTGAACTATCTGGCCCCGCGTCTTCATTCGCTTTTATAGTTTTGATGTTTTTGTAGGAAGAGTATCTATTCTATATAATATCTATATATCACCATAATCGGTTCAGCAGTTTAGGCGCAACAAATTGACAGGTGCTCGTTTATAAGATTAGTAGGTACATACGGATATTTGTGTCACTTTTATAAAAGATATTTATGAATCATATTTTTGTGTATCTCCGGGACCCTTGTAAGGAGCGGTAATTTTTTTGAAATACCCAAAATCCTGCCTACATTTGTGCGTGCCTACCTACATGATTAGATCATTTACGCGCTGAACTTTCCTCATTCATTCTACCTGGTTTTTTTTTCTGAAGCTATATTTAGGTGGATTATTTAATGAAAGCAACGCTGTCGATGCTAACAAGGACTGAAAGGGGACGAATAAAGGACCCGACTGTGCGACACTAATACCTGTAGTAGGTACCACTGAAATGTTGTCATGAAGTTAGCATGGTCTATAATAAACTTGAATTATAGACCATGCTTACTGCATGATCTGAGAGATCTTCTGATGAGGTTATAAGAAGATCTCTCTCTTATATGTTATTACAAAGCTGTACCTAAAGGTAACCGGCGTGCGTGTATGACCAGATGTATGAACGTTAACCAAGCAAAGGGTTTGTAAGGAGCGTAGCAGGTGGCGTTCTGTAGTTTTCTGCTTACCCCATCGGAAGAAGGCGTGAATTTATGTAGGCCTATCTAAAAGATTTACTCTTGCCGTTTTTCTGTAAGTACAAAGATCATTCAGTTAGCAAGGTAATTAAATAGGTATCATTCAAAACTTGAAAAATATGTACATATTTTTAACCATTTGTATTAATCTGTTGTTGAACGTAGGTACCTACGTTCAACAACAGATTAATACAAATGGTTCACTTCGTAAAATCATTTAAATAAAACGCGACTCTTGCTAAGACATAATAAAGTGCAATTCAGGTCGCACAGCGCTAATTACCTACAGTTATATTTACCTAGAAGTTGCCTGTCTTTCTATTGTGTGGTTTGTATTGTAGCGTTCGTGGTCGTCGGCCGTGTGGGGTGGTGCGCGTGCGTCAGCAATATCGCGCACCGTGGGAAGGGCCTTGGTGCGCGGTGCGTAGTCGTCGGCCGTGCGGGCTCGTGCGCGTGCGTCCTCAATATCGCGCACCGTGGGAGTCCGCCTTATATCGCGTAACTTTTATATCGTTTGACTACTGTGCGACGCACAGTAGTCAAACTGTGCGTTTGCACTGGCGAATCATTCACAACAAAACATGTTGTAATCTCTATTTTCTGTCAATATTCCATACAATGTTTGACAGAAACTAGAATTCAAAATTCAACATGTTTTGTTGTGAATGTTTCTCAACAAAACACTGAAATGGCTGGATAAGACGAGCCCGCTGGTGTTTGTAGCTTCATGCCTAAGGTGCGGAGTGCACCTTCTGTAGATACTATCTGTGGCTCAACCGATATCTACGCACTGGTATAAAGGGTCCCCGAAACGATGAATTGCAATTGTTAATATTTACGTGATTGATACACATTGATGCTCAAAATAAACGTCTCTAAATTGCAATTGAAACGATTGAAAATATTACTACGAGATTGACAGCAAATGACCCACAAAAATTTTGATTGATGACAATTGACGCACCGTGTATTGATGTTAAATGACAGCTTATGACAATCGTTATTTTAAAATCGACCGCGCCATCATACATGACGAACGTTAAATTTTCTGTCTCATCTCAGTTTATAGGTACCATTTCTGAACTGTGCTGAGTAAAGTCACGTCGCTCATGAACACTATGACGTCAAACCAAATAAAATAAGGCATTTCTTGCGGTTTTAACTAAGACAAATAAAAAAGATAGAGATTTGGTACGAAGAATGGTACCTATCGGATATCTATGATAGGTACCATTCTTCGTACCAAATGTGTATCTCTTTTATTTCCGCAAGAAATGCCTTATCTTATTTGGTTTGACGTCATAGTGTTCACGAGCGACGTGACTTTTCTCAACACAGTTCAGAAAATGCATGAGGCGTCCGTAAATGATACGCAATTCTTCAATTGGAGCTGCAATCGTCCATTCATTTGAAATCTTCATTCACGTAAACATTGAACATTGCAATTCATCATTTCGGGGATCCTTAACACCTTTCATTTTTATTTAACTCTACAGAGCTTTCCTTAAAAACTTCACGTAACATTTCTTTAATTTATAAAATTGGGTTTGGGGGAATTCCGTATATCTTTGTAAGCGTTCCGTCGTTGTATACGTCAGCTAAATAAATTGGGATGTAGAATCAAGATTAACGTTACAAAACTCTGGTTTTTGTAAAATTATTTTATTGTAAGAAGAATGAAGGCGCAGCCTAATGTTTTATTAAAACATCTGTTATTTTCCTTTACACAAATCGTATTAGGTAGTTTAAATAGCCGTGGTTTCTGAAAAGATGTCCTGAACCTCACATAATGTCGTCTCATAACAGGATTATCCTACAATAAGATATAATAATACGGAAATTTTCACAAAACTATGTGAAAATAAATTAATAGAACTGGAAAAGTGTAAGCAATCTTTCTTTATCAAATCAAAAACGATCTTTAAACGAACCAACACACTTTTCAGACTTGTCCTAACTAAAAGCTCTAAGTAAGCTTCAATGAAATATCGCTAATTCTAAAGCTTGCAAACGACAAAGATTTTTCCACATTCATATCTCATAAAAATCAACATTGACTCACTATTACGTATGCTAATGTCAGATTTGCATACAGAATCCCTATAACACAGGGAATTAAAAGGACACCAAATGTGCTTCTTGGGTTTTTTGAACGATTCTGACATTTTCAAATTCCTTATATTTGAAGTCATATAAACATACGATTATGTATGACAAGTGCACGTAATTTGTATGAGATGGGTTTCTTTATATTCTGTACACGTATAGTTTGCTCTGTATTAAGTCAAAAATGCATAAAATACGATGTAGATAAAGTACAGTCAGGTACATCAGTCGGAAGCTTTGAATTTAAATATTTGAACAAAATTGTTTGTCGTATGTTTAAGCTCACGTTTAAAGTTTTAAAGTCGAAACAATTAGGGAGCGCCCACACAGTTCCTTTTAAAACATAATTAGACTTGTTAAACAAAATACTCATATTGGTAGGCACCGACAGCCTTTTGAGACATGAAGTAAACTAAGTACTGAGTTTGATCTCCGGATTGGACGAAATACTTAAGTTAAAAGTTGGAAAGTTTTCAATTAATGGTGATAGGCTCAAATCCCTAACAACCCCTACCCCCCCACCTCCCCCCTAACCTTTCTAACAAGCTTCAGTGCAGTCATTGGTAAACTAAAACCTATTTGTACAGGACGTTACTGTTGACTATTCTCTTAAGGAAAAGTATAAAAGACAATTTATTAACGACTTTAGCAAAATTTGTGTAATCCTATGTAGACATATAAAGATTCAAAACATGTTTTTTTATTTTCTTTTAATACTATAAAAAAAATGGTGAACATCGTGATTTGCAAAATTTACAGAGATTAATAGATGATCATAATTTTGAAACAAAAAACGAAGTAAGAAACAATAGCAGAAACTACACAATCAGTAAAACCTTGAGTCCTACACAAAACCCAAGCAAAAGTTATTGACATAACTAAACACCAACAATGAATCATACATGTGCAAGCCTTAAGAACCAATTAGAACTATTCACATCGCCCTGTTTCGGTCAATTGCTAAGTAAATAAGCAAATAAACGTAACTTACGCCCACTACTCGTTATGAATGAAGCACTTGCAAGCCCATTCAATTCTTTAGTTCATTAATAGATTTGAAATACTATAACGTTTTCTTTGAGGTTTTTTAACTTATGAGTACATGTGTTACTATTTTTTTTAATTGTGTGTTAAGCTTCTAAATATGTATTTTGGCCTTGAACTTGTCATAAAAATCAGTTTTGACTAGACGACTCAAAAAACTGAACAATTTTTTTTTTATTCAACGAAAATGTAAATTAATTGTGAATTTCCTTATTCACTGTATTGGAATGTGAAAAAAAACTCAATAAATCTCATTTTAACCTAAAATCACATTTTATTAATCATATGTGTGATCTAAGAGCGAGGTCATTGTGCGCAGACGCAGAGATGTACGAACGCAAGAGGACGCAGGACATTTTGCTATAAAAATGTTGAGCGACCCCTTATGACCACAGTATCGAACGGGGATCGGAAGGACACAGACATGAAGCTGGTGAGTCCTTGGATATTTAAGTTTCGTGCCAGTGCGTGTGTAAATAAATAAAATGTTAAATAAAATATTAAATCAGTGAAAAAAAATTACAAAATATTTTTTTGGATTGCATTTTGTGCTTCTCTGTACTTAGTCTGTGCATTACCTTACTATTTGATTTAAAAAAAAATATATTTTTTATTATCGAATCAGTGTACCAATACTTTGTTCAAAATATTTGCAATTATTTTTATTTTTTATTTGAATTAATTTAAACAAAATGTGTATTTACGAAAATAAATCATAAATAATTGTAAAATGAAACTGTAAGTTAAATATTTTATTTCATTGCGAATGAAAAAGCATACATCTTTGAGAGCCGTCTCTCGTTACTAATCTTTCATACATAGTTAATTTTCTCTGAAATCTAAATCTTGTTACGATTAATCTTCATTTAGCTCACATTTAAGAGTATCCGTTAATCTAATATTAAGACTCAAATTAATTAAAAATAAAATATAGCTAACATTAATCAAGCGTAACTGTAAATCTCTGATTTAAACCGAAGCAGTAATAAATCCCACTTCATAATTGAACTGCCAATATTTAAACTCCCAGCATATACACGAATACAAATCAGTTAATTAAAACTCATAACAACGAAAACATTATAATTACAACGGCTTTTTATCACGGTCTTAAATCTAAAAAGTACAGTACGAAGCGGATTATACCTACCTAAACGGAAACTCCAAAAATATTTTAAAGTTTACAACCTCTTAATGCAAGCAGACTTACATTTTTTTAACACAATTATTGCTAAAACAACTCATAAAGATTATTCAGAAACATAAAGAAACAGAAACCTCGTTAGTCTAATGTTCACAAGAGCTACTGCTGAACAGCAGATCCTAGGTCCGATTCCCAGGTCGAACAAATTATTATTAGGTTTTTCCATCAGGAAACCCGGAGTCAGGATTTGAGCCCGGTTGATGGCAATAGACTCGCCCCCTATTACATGAGTTTTAAACATAACAGGCGATGTAGTTGTACTATAGCTATACCTCTGCCTAGCCCTTCGGAGATTCCAGGCGTGATGTTATGTTATATAAAGCATCTCACATCTCTCAGTATCTCTCTATCAACTGTTACTAAACAAAACTCTTCTTCCACAGCTACTTATTTTCGCCGCCATCTTGGCCTTCTCACTGGCGGAAGAGGAGAAGAAGTCAGAAGTCTTAGAAGACTCCCAAGCCGAAGCATCAGCGGCCATCGAGCTTATGAAAGAAGGGGCAGATCTGAACGCAGCTGCCAGTACATACAACGCATACGTGCCACCTAGTCAAAGACCGCCTCACTGGAATGCGCCCAACTATGTGCCCCCACAGAACACTTGGCAACAGCCTAAACCTATTCAGCCGGTACAGACAGGAGTGCCCGATAACGTGCAGAGTGACTACTATGAGCATGATCATCACCACCACTGGAATGTTCCGACGTACCACCCCCACCCTCCTACCACCACCACACCAGTGTCGGTGATCAAGAATGAGCAGTACTATGGCGAGAATGGACATTACAAATACGAGTAAGTACAATGTTTAAGTTTAGTAGGGATGCCTTCGTTACTTGGTTGCCCTCTTTTCTTTTCTCATGTATGCGTGAGGGATGTATCAGTCTGCCGGGATTGCGGGAAAGTCCTAAAGGGATACCGTGGCCCCTGGCAACGTACTGGCAATTGAAGGAACACGGGTGGGTTTTAGTCAGTAAAAGTCTGACGAGCCCTCCCGCTCCGCGCAGCGCGGGAGAAGTTATTTGATGATTCCACCCACAAAAAAAAGGGGAGTATCAATAAATGCAGGCGTCTCTACTTCAAGTCTTTGTTATAAGACCTCCATGAAAAATCACCTGACTTTTATAGGATCCGATGATTTTTCATAATTAAAATCATCTTAGTTACTTTAATAGTTAAATCCACTGAATGAACTTCTAAATATTCAGTTTTAGAAATCGTCATAAAAACCCAATTAATTTCCTTTTACATAATAGGGAGGATGATAAATTTTTTTTTTCGTCGTTAAAGTAGATTATTGAAAAATATTGGACGCGTATATTTTATTTATTTACGAAATCAAAAATTACGGCGATACATAAAGCAAAAAATTACGGCGATACATAAAGCAAAAAATACGTGTCTAATATTGTTTTATTATCTAACTGACGGACTAAATAGATTTTTTTTTACCAGGCATCATCCCTATTAAATTAAAGTATCTTTAAACTCCGTGTTCACAATCCAAAAGACGTTTCACACTTTAATTCACGACTTTACGAAACAATTTGCAAATGCGATGGCTGTAATCTTGACAAAACGCGAGTATACTGTAGCATCTGTATTAAAGCTTAACAAACTTAGATCTAAAGCCTACATTCACTTTACTGCCTATTACTTAATGGAGTATTCCTCGCATCGCACAATGCTAAGTAAATAATCGAGTTAACTTAACTAATACAGAAACATTTTGAAGAAAACTAAATGTTATGATGGTAAAATCAGTCAAAATCTCTTCATAGATTCTCACGACCTCATAGTGAACTCTTCAGTACTGTATCCGTTATTAAATAAACACACATTTTTTCACGTACAATCTAAACCTTTACAAAAAGCAAAAAATGAGTCCATTGTCCTTGACAATCATAACTCTGTTCAAAACACAAAAATGTTATATAAAATTCTCTGTTTTGACGACACAGTCCGTAACGGTCACACAACGGATCATACAGGTTTCATATAAAATCCCAGGTCATCTTTACCCATAACTGTTCGGGTCTTCAGACCTCCAAAAAGGTCCTAATTGTGTGCAAGTCTCGGGATCCCATAATAACTGTTCATTTATCGTCCTCAGCAGGAAAATTCTCCAAATATTTTTTACAACTTTACCGTTGTTCCAATGAACCGAATTATTTATTGGTCCATAATTTTTATTATGTCTCCGTCGTATTGGAATTTAATTTAAATCGCGTTTCCGTAAACAGAATGTCTTTCTAATAATACGATAAACGTTGAATTAATGAGGAATAAATTAACGGTGCAACCTATTGATCTACTAATGTCCTTTTGGGTTATCCATTGTTGTGTAGATAAACTCCATATATGGCAATTCAGGTTGTGCCTCAAACGGATGATATACTCGTAAATAGGGTTGATAAAAAACTGCTAAGCACATCCCGCGGTGATGACAATCTTTATAGCGCGGCAGGCCTTGAAAAAAAACTAGCGCACGGAACATAAAGGCACATATTACTTCGTCATATAGTCCGTTTTTGGTACCTGCTGTTTGCTTTGTCGGAAATCACCAAAGTTCTGATCATTAAAATCGTATCATTAAAGAATTTGTGGCGTTTTATGAAGGCATTTTCACCACTGTGAGTACTCACAAGACAAAGTGTATGATGTTTTCTGATAAACTCAAATAACAAATCATACATCATAGGACGAATAAAATACGAAATTAGGAAGAATAGAATTCTAGATTCAAAAGTAATAGTAGAATAGAAGAGGAATATTTCACTATAGATTCAGGAAGATGAGCGACCTCATCGTTCCTTACTCATGCCAAATTCTCTTCCACCTAGGCCAATTCATTGACTTTAATGTCCAAACCAACTTCCATTTATCTATTAAGATATAAAAAATCCTTTTAAAATAATCTTCTTTCCTCAGATACAAGATCGCTGATGGCACATGGGTCGGAGAAGAAGGTTACTTCACGGACCCCAAACAGACTGAAGAGAGCTTGGTGAAGAAGGGCTGGTACTCATACGTCGGCGCCGATAAGAAGGTTTACACCGTCCGCTACTGGGCTGATCATACTGGCTACCATGCGTATGGTGATCATCTGCCTACCCCTCCCCCGGCTACTCAGGCGTAAGTATTTTTTCTAATTTTCAGAATTAACATAAGACCTTTTATAAAACCATCAGCAAAATTTAAAAAAACGATCAGTGATTAGCAAATACTCTTCAAATAAACTTGAACATAGTAAAGAAACAAAGATGATTATGAATCTCAAATAGGTATCAGTATAGTCACTGTGATACTGCGAATGGCCTTATTCTCCACCCAAACTACTGAGGCATTATTACGGATTAAATTAAGATTGGACAGTCTAACATTTCTGCTATATCAAAGATAAACGAATTACAGAAACGAGAACAAAAAAAAGAACAAAATACGAATCAAAGAACAAGGTTGCTAAACGCCATTATTGTTCAAGTTTTTCTAAGAATCGAAATACTAGAAATACTATGAAAGACGTGGCCTCGTGGTTTGTTGTTCCCCTTATTTTCCTGAACAGGGAGGCGTGTTGTTGAGTGAATTATAGCCTCAAGTTGTTTGTCATAGCCCGTAACAAATGGCTACAAATAACAACAACATAAAACAAACAATAAGTTTAGGAAAATTCCTCGTATAAATGAAAGTGTTTTCTGACGTTTAGATGACCGTTATTATTCCAAGTTTTTCTATTAAAAAAGTAGCGTGTGACGCATTTAATTGTGTTAATTTTATGAGTATACCAGTTTGCTACTGCAACCAGTTTGGTTTTAAAATGTATTCAGGAATCTAGGCTAAAGCACTATTAAAAAAAAAAACGATCAAGCTAGTTACCATACCGTTACATACACAGTTTTTGGTCTTTAGTATTTACAAACAAATAATATTTAAAAAGAAGAAAGTCTTCTGGATACACAAACATATCATTGTAAAACGAAATGATAGTAATATCTCCAAAACTTACTAGTAGTTCTACGAACAGTACACCTCACGAGCACAAACTTTTTTGCATCAATTAATATACCACTAAAGTTATTTAAAACATGAAATTCTGAAAATTATTTTAAGAATTCTTTAGTTTTGTGATTTGACGTTGGTCCCAGGTGCCCCATCAATCCTTACCTAGTAGTTAAAGGACCGATTCCACTGGTAGAAATCTAAAAGTGAGCAATTTACTGCATTTTTAGGAGCTATTCTGCTCATCACGCCGAAGATCCTCATCAGACCTTCACCAATATTTTATCAGACCAACTTAGAGTAACCGAAACCTTTCAAATAAATAAAAAAACCATCGAAATCGAATTTCATAAGACGGAGATATCCAGTAGCCCCCTTTTTGCCCCTTTTTGGAGGAAGTACCCCTCCAATCAGAAATCCGCAAGAACAAAAAAATCTATGAAGTTGTCAAACTTGTATACCAAGTTTCATCCACATCGATTGTAAAATACGACCTGTAGAGGAGTACCAACAAACTGACAGAGGAAAGCAAATTTTGTCGGACTTGAACCAGAGACACCTCGCTCGCTCGGTCAATAATATAATAGAATAATCTTGAAACGAACAATGAAACAAACAATGATCAAATATTTAATTCTATAAATCCAAGTAAACGTATGCACTGCTAAACAATTAGGATTGTTTGAGTAGGCTGAAATAACATGTCTCAAATCTCAATTACAAAGCAAAACATAATTTAAGACAGCACCCGTTTTAAACCACGAAATAAAAACACATACGAATGAAGCAAGTTAATATAAAGCTTGTAAAAATGGCGAATATACAGTTAGAAGACCAAATAACAAATGACATGCCACCAAACAGAGTAAGTTAAGAACTTCAACTGTCCGCCCGCTTGTCACATCAAATCTCGAATTAGCATGTAACATAATAGATGGTGGGTCAGAGATGTTAAATAGCTGTTTTAAATGTAGCATTAATCAACTTGTTAGAATTAATATACATTGCCATATTAGTTAAACGTTTAAGAATACAAGAGGATATTATATTAGAAGATAGAAGATAAACAAAAACATTTTAAAGATTTCTGGCAAATCGCAGAAATAGAAGTTACAAACAAGCATCCTTTTTTTTTTCGTGTGGTTAATGACTATTCTAGTGTCAGAGTCTTTATGCCGCCCATGAGCCTCTGACTTGGCTTCACATGCCGTCGAGAAATATCTCTCAGGCATGCCAGTTCCCTCACGATGTTTGCCTTCACCGTTTTTGAAGCAAGTGATTTATTATACAATACGCACATGAATCCGAAAAGTCAGAGGAAGAACAAGCATTAGGATGACGAAATAGCTACATCTAAGTACTTCAAATCTTTTATTGTCTGGCACTAGTGCACTACTAGAAGAAATAACGTTTACCTCGCTAAAGTAAGTCATAGATGCCATAGATGGGGTGAATTCAATGTTCTAGAAAAATTTATTGCCGGCTGCCTCAGCGCTTCTCTTTTTTTTCTTTCCAATATCGATTTATTTCTGCTCTAATTAGCACGTCAATACCAACTAATACATTGTATAGTAAGCTTAGTAGACAAAAAAGAGGAAGAGATGGCAATATCTGACAGTATTTCTTTCAATTATTTGACTGATACAACTGAACAAGACTTGACGTTGTTAAAACTAAAGAAACTATGCTTGCAAAAGATACAAGTCAATCTCATAATAAACACGATTTGGAAGAAAGATTTTGCTAAAATGCAATAACTTATGATTTAGAAGCGATACAAAATGGGAAATAGTTTATTATAACTGATGTAACGGTAAATAAAAATCACGCAAGTGAATAACTATTGGCAGACAGATTTTTATGGGACATTTATGTTATCTTGGCTATAAAAACGACGTTTTCGTCGCTTTATATCTCAGGCACTGGTGGGTGACATAATCGTTCAACCTCAAGATGACTGATTTGGGATTTGCAGCGTGAAACTAAAATTATAGTTGTTAGAGAACCACTTTAGACAAACTTAATGTGTTTAATTTTAGCATATTTTAGCTTGAAAGCCCGTTTACACTAAGTATAATTAACATCTCATTGTTACAGTGCCATCGACCAGGACATCTATAGGCCTCAACACGACTACCCTACCCAGACTCCAGCGCCGGTCCACTACCCAACTCAGACTCCAGCGCCGGTCCACTACCCAACTCAGACTCCTGCACCAGTCTACTACCCAACTTCCGCACCCCATGTGCCTACCTACCAGCCACCTCAACATCCTTACCCTCCTCAACAACCTTCCTACCCTCCTCAACAACCTTCTTACCCTCCTCAGCAGCAATACTACCCTCCTCAGCAGAACTATTACCCCCAACAACCAACCAATCAGATTTAAACTCATAAATAGGTAGTCCTAAAACCTGTGGTATATTTATAATGCAAACAACGACCATAGAGATTATTTATCTATTAAAAGTGACAATTGTTGTCTTCTGTACATTAAAACGTCTCGTTTTCAATATTTTATAATCATTGGTTGAAAGTACTGTGATAAAAGATACAACTTTATTGGGCTCATTATAATAACAATGTAATCATGAGACCTAATCTGTTTCACGCAGTATCCGTAAAAAATAATGTCCCCAAAAGTATTCTCTCACTGTATTTTTGAATTAATACATCGTATTTCGCTAATCAAATCGATGAATTTTAATGTACAGAGACGCTTAGCTCTATAGGTATACGAATAATATTACCTCTGAACGATTTTAGTGATGTAAATCGATTCGATCGATAAGAGTCAGTAATCTTAGTCACGATTATGAATTGTGAATTCGATCACTGATCGAGGTATGACAGGTTTTGTGATAGTAATGTATGTTCAAAGCCAGTGATATGTGATGTATTGGTAATCAATAAATAAGTTTTGTATATAATTTGTTGTTTCATTCTGAATGCGATCCTGATGCAAACTTGATGTGGGCACAATGCAATTTGTACCAAGACGAGAAAATCTGTTGAATTGTTCAGTTTCCATTAGTATACTGACATTAAAATATAATGCATTTCATTTCGAAGTAATAACAGAATAATCTTTCGTATTATTATCTTAAGAAATAAAATAAACATTCACAAAATATTATTTTAAGACATAAATATTACATCATCATGAAAAATAATATTAAAGCACCCAATTAGGGCTTTATTTATATCAAAGATTAAGCAAAAAAAAGCAAAAAAAAAAAAGTTCCATACCAGAAAAAGATTCTTAAAGTCACATGACAATATTAACGAGAAATAAAAAACCGGCCATGTGCAAGTCGGTCTCGCAAACGTAGGGTTCCGTATCATATTCAATCGGCGTTTTTAATATTTATTGCTTAAATACAGTATATGGTACATGATACACAGAAGTTTCATGCTTACTTAAATGTTTCGCCGATGGTGGCGAGTGTGTTGGATCATTCGGTTCCCTACAAAATGGTTGAGCTGGATGGTGCTGATCCACGCGTCATGTTCGTGAACGGGCGCCGTCGGTTGAGACTGGTCATTTCTTTTCTGCCAAGGCTTATTTTAAATCTTATACTTTGAATTGTCTCTATTTTTTTTTTCACATTGTTCTCACATATAGAAGCAACAAGAATAAAGTACCCAGGATTTTGTAATATCTTTATTTAAAAGAGTGTCCTGGGAGATTCTTGCCCGTTCTTCTCCATAGAGATCTACTTTTTGGAATGGGCGACTAGCTTCAACTTTCTGACTAACTGACCGACTCTTTGACAATTCAAAAGTGCCTGTAAATGGTTTAATTAAAATAAATGCTTTGAGTTTGAGTTTGAGTTCAAATTCCTACCTAGTTTAGTTGTTGCGCTGCGTTGTTGTTGTTGTACAAAAATGGTCATAAACTGACAACTTCCCTATAAGGCCCTATTTCTTCATATTTGAGTTAAAAAAATATCTACTCTACTTAATGAGTTCTAGACAATGGGCAAGAATTTTTTTTTTCAAAATATCATTGTAAACCTTTTTTTTTTTATTTATTAAATTTATATTATTTGTTGTTATAGCGGCAATAGAAATACACAATCTGGGAAAATCTGAATTATCTACCTATTACGGTTTATAAGGTACAGCCCGCGGACGGACTTAGTAATAGGGTTCCGTTTGGCATTCTTCTGGTACGGAATCCTAAAAATAAGTTACCCATTTTAAACATACACAACCGGCAATTTAACCGCGGTAGGTTTAAACCAAAATTCTTCAGAACCGGTTTTTGGGCCATTGACTCGACTTTGACCATTACAGAACTTGCATCACTTTACGACACGCGAATTTGGGATGACCGCATAAAAACCTTTACTTTATCGTGTAATTTATCGAACGCTGCTTCTCCGTATCCGCCTCGGGGGTTTTTGATCCCTTTAATTAATTAAACTCCATGATTCATTTGTTCTTTTTCTTCATTTAGAAACACTTTGTGTTCCGAATCAATCGTTTTTAATTCGGCAACGATGGATACGATACATAGACAATGCATTCTATCATCCATTGTTCAATCTGTTTGAAATGCACTCCTAAGCCTATGACATAATATTTGCTTATAACTTCTGAATCGAAAACATTGCATTCATCAAAGAAAAAATCATTCTTCAAGTTTTTGTAGCGACAGTCACACGATTTTTTAGATAATTGACTCTAGCAAGTAGGTACAGTTATAAAAACGTTAAAGTCACGGGTATCTGAACACACACCTCAATATTGCTTATGTAAATTATCCTACTATTAGACTACCAAATAAACGTCGTTCAATGGCTCTTTTACTTTGAAGCCTTAATTGCAGCCGAGTCGATGCAGTATCGGATAGCTGATAAAAACAACAACGAAGCAAAAAGCGTGAATCGAAGAAGAGAAACGTTGTCCAAACGATCTCTTTCACGAATGCCTGGACACATCTCGCGTGCGTATAAATATATGCGGAATTCATTTTCATTACCAGTCTATTTTCCACAAGTGCGATAGTGTGACGTGAAAATTGTTATCAAAAACATTCACAGCTTCAAGAAAAATGAAGCTGGTAAGTGGAAAGTGTTTGTGTCGTTCAGTGAACATGGATTTTTATTTGGATGGTTCCAAACCGTAAGTTATTGCTCTAATTAACATATACTATTATTTTTCAGATACCACTGATAATTTTGACGTTATGTTTAGCAGTGGACAATAAAGCTCATGAATATCTTACTTTTCCACCCCAATTTCAATCCGGTGTGTTTACATCTGAGAAAAATCCTTACTTGCCCCCCGAGGCTCACACTCCTATCCCATATTTCCAAATGAATAATATAAACAAATTACCATTTCCATATCTTCCCCCGACCGCTACTAAAGCACCGTTCGGGTACCCTTCACCCTTTCCTTTGGTAATATCATCAACACTGAGACCGGTCAAAATCGAAGATGATGATGATGACGAAGATGAAAAACCAACAACACAGGTTCCACAAAACTTACGTAATAACAAATTAAATCGCACTCAAAGAATGCCGAACCAAATGGCAGAAAGAAGAGAAATGAGACCAATTCCAAAGAATTTTCAAAATCCTATAGATAGAATTGATACGAAAATGCCATTTCAATTCAATACTAGCCCTGACCCTCCACCACAAACTGGAGTAATGCAAACAGTGACGCCTCGCAGTATAAGCATAATGGACATTCAACGAGATCACGGGATGGATCATATGAAAGCAGCAAGTTATCCAGGAGCTCAATATGTACCACAACCTGGTATTTACATATCTTCTACAACAGAAACCGCGATACCCATTCTACGTTTATCAAATGAAATGGATTTAGATGGAAGCTTTAGTTACGAGTAAGTAGGAAATACCTTTCTTTTGTTGCAATATACAGATCTACAGTACTAATCACAATCTATTTTAGGGCTTTAGGAGCAGATCAAACCCATTATGTGCAACATAGTCGCATGGAGAACGCGGGTACTGGCAAAGATGAACAAGTTGTAGAAGGATCATACTCTTATATTGGAGATAACGGGAAGACATACACGGTCCACTATATTGCAGATGCGAATGGGTTTAGAGCGAGCGGTGACCACTT
This sequence comes from Conistra vaccinii, assembly GCA_948150665.1. Classification (NCBI taxonomy): domain Eukaryota; kingdom Metazoa; phylum Arthropoda; class Insecta; order Lepidoptera; family Noctuidae; genus Conistra; species Conistra vaccinii. The sequence goes on along the minus strand of OX411334.1, from coordinate 10,719,616 downwards.
ACCAGTCGCGCCACCTGTTCCGGAAATTATTCAGAGGTTTGTAAAATTTGTAGAATATGTTTCTAACTTAATTAATACAACACATACAGTGTAGCTATCGCATTGAAACAATGTTTTTTAAACATTAACAAGGATTTTTTTTAATTTTAGAGCAGTTCAGTACAACTTAGCCGAAGAGTCCAAAAAACCACCGCATTTAAAATCATGGAATGGAGAACAGCAGGAAAACGAATTAAGTGAAAGCGAAAAACGTCATCAGTTTGCTGTCGCACCGCCGCGGCTCAATAGTTTATTTACAGGGAAAACTCCTGAATCATTCTCGCATAGTTTTTCACAAACATCTAACACTCAAAATAATTTAGTAGCCGCAGCTAGTTCGCAAAGTCCGGTTCAAGCGGCTATTGACTTCGCAGATCAAATGCAAACTAAACAAAACAGTGGAACAATTTCCCCACAAATAACTTTTCTAGCTTCGCAGGGTGCTCACGTTCCGTCTGTGAACGCACCTTCACAACAACAAATAAACAGAATTTTCACAACTGAGAAGTCCCCAATGCCTCAGTTAGTAAATTATGAAGCAAACCTGAAAGAATCCGATCCAGAAAGTAATAAAGCATTGTGGAGGTGGCAGTATGGTATTAATGCAAACGCTAATCAAAACATGGAGAAAAATTCAATTTCAAGATCATTATTCAGTGAAGATGATATAGTAATAAACTTTAATGATATGAATTCAGAACAGTATACCAAAATGATAAAACAACAACTAAAACCCAATTTGAAAAATATTGAAACTTCGCACCAAGATGAAACCCCTTACAACATGGAAAATTATTTTTATGCCGATTACAAATCGAATCCAGATATTGATTATTCGTATAGTAACGATAACTTAAAGCCAGAAATGCATGCGCACAGTAATGATAATAATCAGTACTCAACAGAAAGAATTTTACCTGAAAGTCAGTCGTCTGACAGCCAGCCTTATATCGGTAAAAACCAATATAGTTCAAACAAAAACTATATACAAAATATAAATGAAGGTAGCCAAACTTCTCGGCCAAAACTCATAACACAGCAACAATTTATTCCTCAGAGTCAAACCGTAACCCAAACTTACAATTATGATACAGATAATTTTGAATCTACAAAAACTAAAATATTAAACTCAGGAACGTTTCGAGATAACTTGAATGTGTTACCTTTGGATTACGAAAATTATATTCAACATCATAATAAAACTAGGAGAGAATCTAAAAACGAAACTAATATAACTGTCACACAAGAAACCCCCACGACTACCAATGAATTGACAGATTTTTCAAACATAAGTAGTAGTCAATTAAAATTCTCCGATTTTATGGTGCCTGAAAATAAAGAGGATTTCGAACCATTCTTTAAATATACTGAACCTAAGCCTGAACCAACTATTACAACAACGGAAGCAAGCATCGAAAATGCATTTGAAGATAATATTTTCTTAAAAAATCTATTTAGGAACGACAAAAATGAACAAGAAGTCAATAACAACATAAGAGAAGAAAATAATAATAAAATAAACCTTCAGGTTACGCCAATAGATACCAGAAACGAAAAACATCCAAAGTTCATCCAATACCCGACCAAACCGCACAATGAGAACAAAGCTACAAAAAAGAAGCCAATGGATATAGGTGACATACTTAATTACATATCCAGAAATCAGTTTGAGTCTAGTAGATTAAAACTACCACCCAAACAAGCGTCTAATAACTTTAAACAAAAGAACGAATTGCGTTATTATACACCTAAACAGGTTGAAGACATGATAGAAGACAACTACAATCGAAACCAGCGCACACAACAACAGCAAGAAGAACTACGAGGAGTTATCAAAAATTATAAGGTTTTACATCGAAACAATAACTTCGCAAACGTAGCGCAAGATGACGTTGATGGATTGAGAAGAAATTTGAGTCCTCCACACTTAAAATCTATGCCTCCCTTAGGGCGCGCAGGGCCGTCTATGAAAAGTTACCTGCCGCCAATTTACGTGTAAATAACAAAATTCTGTGATTAATTTAGATGCTTTCGTAATTTTAATGTTTGTTTTGTAAATAACCATTTCATGCATTTATTAGGGGTAGTATTTGAAATAAACATTACATAAATACAACCATTTGTTTATTTCTCACGCAAACTTCAACAAAATAGTCACATTAGGGGATGATTTTCTTTGCCTTTTTGATCAATTCACGTTCACGCTTAGCCATTTTAACCGACTTCCAAAAAGGAGGAGGTTATATGTTCGACTTTATGTTTTTTTTTTAATGTATGTTCGCCGATTTCTTCGTCAATTATGGACCGATTTTGAAAATTGTTTTTCGTTTGAAAGGGTACCTATGTTCCCAAGGTGGTCCCATATACATTTTATTAACTTAGCTTGGATAGTTTTTGAGTTAGCTTCAATAATAAGTATTTTTCCCACTTAGTTTATATGGATGATATGATGATAACTTCCTGTCACTGTTATTTGCATAGTAGGTAGGTAGTGGTATTCGAATTTGTGTGGGGTAGCTACCTACTCCACACAAATTTAAAAAAAAGTCAAAACTTTTTACAAAAAAAAACAACAGACTTCCAAAAATAACACTACAAAGTCAAAAATATTATTTATTATATTATAAGTTATTTTTCACTTTGTAGTGTTTTTTTTTGGAAGTCGATTGATTTGTTTTTGTAAAAAGTTATTTTATACTTAGCAAAGGAAAATTAACAACTTTGTATAGTGCCATCCCCGAAGACCCCACTCCGAAATTACTGTGTCCCTGTACTTTGGAGGGGACTGGGGCGCTTCTTCGTAGTTGTGACTGGTTGTGACTGTCAAAATATTAAGAAACGATGCGCTGAAAGCATAAGTAAAGATCGCGTGAGCATCTCAGATGCATCATCTCACCGTCCGTACTGAAAGCGTAACGAGAGAAACTTTCTAAGAATTATTCGATCCATTATCTCCTAATAGATGTTAAGAATGAGGATAAATCTTTGAGTACGGCAATTAAATCCGACGTTTACATTGACATTATGTTGAACATTGACGAGAATTACATTCTTTTCCACAGATCAGACTACAATGTTTTTCTAACCGTGCGTTTGCACTGGCAAAACATTCACAACAAAACATGTTGAAATCTCTAATTCCTGCCAAACATTGTATGGAACATTGACAGAAAATAGATTTCAACATGTCTTGTTCAGAATGTTTCGCCAGTGCAAACGCACAGGACATTGCGCACATTAGAAACAATACAGCAACTGTTCAATCTTGTTTCAAAGCAGTGTTTCCAGAACATTTCAACTATGAGACTGTTTTGTTGCCAGTGTGCCATCATTGTTTTCATAGCGCGATAGTCTTTAATAGACAGGCTTGACAGAATCTGCGCACAACTTACTAATATGTTATAATTGACGCCAACAATGTCGAATGTTTGGATAACATTTGTCAAGAGGAAGCATGAAGATAACATTAGACAAGAATTTTATGACTAAACTATTCTAAAATATAGGGATTTCCAAGCTTAAAAATTACCTTTAAAAGTATGAATCAACTTTTTTGACTAACATACAGCTTTTAGGTGTCTGTATTATTGTGGGCAATACGTTATACCTTGTTAACTAGCCGTGCCCCGCGGTTTCACCCGCATAACTCTCGATCTCGTTGGAATATCGGGATAAAAAGTATCCTATGTCATATTCCAGGTTATGGTCTACCCGTGTGCCAAATTTCATCCAAATCCGTTCAGCCGTTTTAGCGTGAAAGCGTAACAAACAAACTTACTTTCTTTCGCTTTATTTCTTTTAAAATATTTATAACAATTTGTAATAAAAATATCATCTATAGTACAAATGTCAACAAAATTACGTATATTGCGAAAAATACGTCCTGGTGGCTCTTCTAGAATACAATAAAATTCCAATAACGTTACTTTTCGGCTATGTGGATATCCTATTACGAAATGCGAAGAAAAACGATGAAAGATACAAATACGGTTACTGTATGTGTTTGGTAAATACTTTTCAGGACAAATGCGGGAAAAATAAGGAAAACACTTTAATCATAAACTGTCATAGCCATCGCTAAACTGAAGTTATTACTGCAAGTATAACTTCTTAAAATACTATGTAATACAGGGTGTCCATGGGAAGTATGGATCAAATCGAATAGGGGCGTGGGCAAGGTCATTTCCAAACTTTTGAACCCGGATAATGTCGGTGCAAATATTTACGGTTCAAAAGCTTTTTTCAATCAATTCGCATCAGTAAAGAAAAAATATCATCAAAAAAAACTATCAGCGACTACCAATTTAATTTTTTTTTCAGGACGCTGTACAAGAGTGAGCCGTTCCTGTGGTAATACTTTTACGCAGCTAGAAAACAAGTGTTCATTTAAAAAAATCACTTTCATCAAAGGTTTCGGTCTTCGGAGTTAAGCTTTTAGAAATAATAAACAGAATCCAAATCGAGCTAATAACTTCGGAGATATGGCAAACAAATGAAAGCAAGGTCATAAAAGCTACTCAAAAAATTAAAATTGTAAACATGAAAAATATTGACGATAGACAGAAAGTATCTTTTCGAAAAAAATACATGAATATTCAGAAAAATACGGGCGGTCACATGCCCTTCGGCGGTATTGTATACATGTCTACTAGACGAACGAAAAGGTGAGTAAACTTTCAAGGAAATAAATGTTTCTTCAAAAGCAAAGGGTACAAAGGGTACGTTATTCTGGACAGTATTTAAAAAAACAATATTGCTTAATGTAACAAATGAAAGTCCCTGGACCACAGTAGTCTACATTGTGTGGCAGAAACCTATTAAAAACCCTATTAAGTTGTCTTTCAAACCCATTCTGTTTCATTGTTGTTGAAAGCATTGAGGGAGCAAAATATACTAAAGCAATCCAATTCGTGAGTCTAGCTAAGTTTCTGCAGCGTTATTAATTTATCGAGGTAACTTTAATAGGTAGGTATCGTTCTGAAAATAATTTTAATGTAAAATCTTTGATTGAATAGCTTATTATATGGTTTTTTACTAACTGATCAACTGATGATGAACATAGCTCGTGCTCACATGAAAGTTTCGAAAGATATAAAAAACTCTTTTCATACTTTATATTCTTGTCATGCTAAGTACTGGATAGGGCTCTAGATTTGCCTCTCTACATAGTGGAAAGGTGCATGTAAGAAAATCTAGTTACTACTGATGATGATGATGATGAACTAGATTTTCTTACATGCACCTTTACTTGTAAGTATATATTTCAGAAGAAACTGCGTCAACTTACAAGATAGAAAATAAAATATATATTTTTCATTAAGAATTCTCCAATACCAAATAGGACTTTATCAGTATAACCAAATCATATAACATAATTATCTGTGCAAAGACAATTGAATCTTAATTCAACTGCAAAATTAATCATAACAATTGCTTACCTAAAACAGATGCGCAACGATGAATAAAGAAAAAGAAACAAAGGACAGTCCTAATAAACCAAGCCAAAGAATCCGCAAACGACCGAAACTTCTTATTGTGATTCAAATAACGTGGATTTGCTTTTATTTCAAACTTAATTAAACAAAAATCTGCCTCCTCATTAAACATTCGACTTGGTGTAAAACCCTGGAACTTCACGTCATTTTATTTTCATAAGCTGATTTGTTCAAAAAAGTACTCTATTTTCGGAGATGTAACGTGCATTTTCAAAATGCTAGTTAGTTTTTTGGAAAAAGTTTTTTTTTTTCGATGCAACACAAGGCAGAGTTTGAAATATTCGTAGATATAACCTTTTGATTTACTTCAAGTTATTCTCTCATGTTGGTTTAGAATGAATTTTAATGAGCATGTTGTTTATGTTTTAAACGATGAAAATTGCTTGTTTCAGATCAAGATATCAGACAAACAAGCCGAAATTAATTACAGTGCATAAATACAAAAGAAACTAGTAATGTTTACAATGAGAATAATTCTGTTATTATCTCCTTTGAATGACCTTAACAAAATTACCCAGTCTGCCTCATACTTTACGATATAGAATACTAAATAAGGACTTACTAAACAAAATTAAGGAATTCCTTATTGAAGTAGACTTAGGTAGGACTCTTACAGACTACACTTTCGACTCCACCCATTTTCGTCGAGCTCATACGCCATGCCGCCATACATATTGTAAGTGGACCCCCGGGAGGGTTCCCGGCATTACGTTTGCGCTAAAGTTAACAATCGCGGATGGTCAACGGCATTAGGTTTAAAACCGTGTTATAAAACACGGTAAAACGAAGTGAAATAGTGTTTTCTGGGGGTTTTCTTGCTATACGTAGTTTCCAACCTGTTAAATTTTTAGTGAATATTTGTAACCGTGAACAAAATTAAAAAAAAAATCTAAGTCTTTGATTTGAAAACCAACGTACTTATATACTAATAATATATCTTGTTAAAATATACATCTGATTTTATTTTCACGGTTTATAATGCTGTATTCGCTAAGAAAAACCCATATTTAAAATGAGCCCTCCGCGAGGGCTCCCGGCATCCCATATGCGACTAGGTGAACCCTCCAGGAGAGCTCCCGGCACTGAACGTGTTAACACAGCCCTCTTCTTGATCATCTTCATAATTTTCTACCTAGCCTTTTCCCAACATGTTAGGGTCGGCTTCGAGTCTAACCGGATGCAACTGAATACCCCTCCTTCCTTAGAATCTAATATCTACAGTACCACCCCCTTTTATAGTATAATTGCATCGCCTGCATCTGCACAAATGAGCACGTCAGGTAGCGTTATATTAAGCCCTTTCCCCCCAACGTTTCCATTAGCAGAACGAAAACCTTTTAGGATTATTAAACCGTCATTGAATATGTGCTAATCAGAGTATTAAAGAATGACAGACAGGTGTAATTGATTTAGCGTCGGGGTTTTTTAAATCATTATGTGCTTTAACTATTTGATGGGACCCTGAACAGAAACTTCTTAGCATTTCTATAGCCCAGAGACCTCCATTTTATAGAATACATAATCAGCCTATTAATGTTCCCACTGCTGGGACACAGGCCTCCTCTATGTGAGAGGGTGTGGGCCGTTATCCACCACGCGGGTCCAGTGCGGGTTGGTTGATGTCACATGGCTTCGAATTTTTGGTTCTAGGACATGCCGGTTTCCTGACGATATTTTCCTTCACCATTTTGAGAGCAGTGGTGATGAAATTATTTACACAAAGTAAAGCACCTGCTTGGGTTCGAACCCACGACCTACAACTCGTAAGTCCGGGCCGATACCACTGAGCCACCACTGCTCTCCTCTCTTATAGAATAGAATACTCTTTATTATGGACACCATAATATGGATTACAGATGAAAATCTAGAAATTTTGGATAGGATGACAATAGGCGGTCTCGTAATCACCACATTCTTATCCAATACCATCTTTCACTGAAAGAATACGGCACTGCTACTTCTTACAATGTCATCGAGGCATTAGAGCTACTCCTAAAACATATAGCTTTAGATACTCTTAAAAGAAACGCAGGACTGAGAGACGGTAGTGTTGACCCTAAATCAAATTCAGTCAATCCAATCAATGCTACACAGAGGATTCTTATATAAATAAGGGCTGTAGACAATATAGTATATGCCCATACAGTAACTTATATGAAGGCTGGAAAACAGTGCAGACACAACCGGCACACAATACGCGCGTCTGATTGCGTCGCGCCAGACTACGCAAATTACATCGTATATTGTAGCAAACCTCGTTTGTATGATACCGTCTTCTCCTAATCATAGAAGGTAATGTAAGATTGTGCAGACGGAAGAATAGGAGTTTAGTTTCAGGGCAAAGATTTTGGGAAACTCTTTGAAGTACGTATTACTGACACATGGTGGTTTGTCGGTAAACCAAGAACCTATGTGCTCACAAGATCTACTTTTTAAAAATAAACTTGTGTTTGTCAACTTTTGGTACATGGGTAGACCTGATATGTAACTATGAACAGGTTATTTATATGTTATAGTTTTTAATACACATGTACATATTATGTAAATTATGTAAATACTATGATTCAATAAATACCTTTTACCTGATTTTATACACCTACTATCAAACAACATTTGCACCAGGATGACATAGGACCGAAGGCGTCAGTCCAAAAACAAAACAAAACACCATAAACTAAGTTGCATACCATAAACAACATTTTATCAAAACCCACATCGATTCACACAGGATTCGAACCGCATTGAAAAGGACATCAAAGTGCTTACACAAATAGATACAAGAACATACGGAAAATATGTAAATTTTAATGCTGAAGTACGTAAGATCAAAGTGGGAGCTACGGGAGCCGACTGATTTTCGCTCAACATCGATTTTGCCTTGTTTTCCTTTTTTCTTTGGATTTTGAAAGCCCTCTTCATTTCCACTGCTTTCAAAGTTGCCTTGTGATGGTTATATTTCCGCATTTTAGCGGTTGTATGATAAGCTTCGTGCAGACTAGCGCGACGCGACATCGGCTATTGTTATACCGTGAAGTTTTCTTGGAAATTGTTTTGTTCGTGTCGCGTCGCGCCGTCGGTCGTCGCGTCGCAGTGGTCTGCACGAGCCTTTATAAAGTACCATATTTGTATCATAGTCATGTTTCCAAACCGTTCTTTTACAAAACAAAGAAAACGCCTTTTTTAAATCAAAATACCCCAATTACAGTTTACGAGTTTTTTTTTTTTATAGGTACTACGTACGTTTTGTAGTACAATCATGAATCCAACAGTGTATGTATTCAAATCAGTATTATCTAATATACGAGTATGTATCGCTTTATTATCACTAGGCAGAGTCGTTCAACTTTATATCTATGAGTATCGGTCTTTTTACCTATACTTTGCTGACTCAGAACTGACACAGCAAAACATGTATACCCACAATTTTAATAATGAGTGTACGAAACACCCAAAAACATAAAAACCGACATATTAAAACGTATCGTAATAACAGTTATCCCAACTTTAACTTCTCATAAAACGGTATCTATGTAGCTAAACAGACGACACTATAATAGTTTCGGGGATCATTATCTGTTATAACAAGAATCTATTCCCGTTTATTGACTGTTAATCATTAAACCCATTAGGGGTTCTGTAGGAGCGCAACGTTCAAACTTTGCCTATAACGGTTATGGCCAACGTGGGCACAAAGGTTGCGTAATGTGGTTTTGTCGTGTCGAGGGATATTTTGAGAAGTTAACGCCATAATTTTTCCCTTTTCAACACTTTCAGTAAAGTTTCGGTAAACAAGCTTGGGAAATGTTCCAGAATTTTCACCGTTTTCAGTCATTATAAAAGAGAAACTTCTACAAGCTCTAGACTTGAGATTAATCAATGTAAGCACTCTAATAAGTACTTAATTTACCGAAATTAATCTTCTCTGTCCTGTATAGGCGTGAAAGTTTAAACAAAACAATGTAACCACATTGTTTTGTTCAAACTTTCGCGTCTCTTAGTTATTCTAGACTTTTGGTAACGGAATTTTGATCATGATTTCGATATTGAAATTAATATAATAATAGAACAGTTGTTAGGAGAACAATAGGGAGATTTAGGTATGAAGCTACAAGTACGCGACGGGCTCGTCTTGTTGGGCCAATTCAGTGAGTGTAACGTAGTCAGAAGATATAATAGTAAAGGCCTGTGCAGACCAGCGCGACGCGACACGAACAATACAATTTCTAAGAAAACCTCACAGATAACAATAGCCGTTATCGCGTCGCGCTGTCGCGTCGCGCTTGTCTGCACGAAGCTTAACGCTATAGAAAGAGAGCTAACTTCTAGGTGAAAATAACTGTGCAGCACTGTGCGACCTGAATTTGACTTTATTGTGTCGTAGCTAGATTCGTTTTTTATTTAAATGATTTTGCGGAGAACTGTCTGTGTTCATCTGTGGTAGAATCTGGATCAAACTGGCACAGGAGCGTGGATGTTGGCATAAACCAAGGGAGGCAAGCAGCGAAGCAGTGAGTGAAGTGAAGCTGTGAATGGTGATAATAACGAATAGTCGCTATAGCAAAGGATATTTACTAGGTAAGTTACACAGCCCTCAGGAGCTCGTGGTTCCGTAATAACAGCGGCACGGGTCGAACCATCAGGTTAAGCTACACTTGCCAAGGTTGGTCCGTGGATGGGTGACCATCTTTAAATACCGAGACTCCGCCGTGCCTCGGAAAGCAGGTTAAGCCGTTGGCCGGTGGAACCAATTCCGCCTGCCATTCGTGAATCGTTGACAGTCGTAACGGTTCGTCAGAAGCCCGAAAGTCTTACCAAGGGGTCAAGGGGGGGGGTGGGATGAGTCTTACCCAATTACTTGGTTGTGGAATCGCTCCGTGTAAAATACTGGTATTCAGCTGCATCAGGTTAGCGGTTAGACTGAAAGCCGACCCCAACATAGTTGGGAAAAGGCAGATTGATTGTAGTTACGACAGCCTCCAGCCCTCAGCCCTCGGGTTAGGTGAAGCGACGATCTTCGCAGGGTGGCTGGTAGCAGCTGGATGAGAGTCGCCAAGAATCGAGCTGAATGGCGGACAATTGGAGAGGCCTTTGTCCAGGAGTAGACTGCTGTAGGCTGATGATCATGATAAAGTTACACAGAGCTAATCAATCAGCAACATAAAGAGCTTCATATTCCAAATATGAACTTAGGTTCATATTTGGAATATGAAGCTCTCTTAGTTTAGACTAAACAACCGTGCAATCAATGTGAATGTAATACAGCATAATCAGCCTATAATGTTCCCACTGCTGGGACACACCTCTCGGCGAGAGGGAGTGGGTCGTAATCCACCACGCGGGCCCAGTGCGGGTTGGTAGATGTCATATGTCTTCGATTTTTTGGTTCTAGGACTAGGGTTTCATTACGATGTTTTCCTTCATCGTTTTGAGAGCAGTGGTATTGAAATAATTTACACAAAATAATGCGCCTGCCTGGGTTCGAATCTACGACCTACAACTTCTAAGTCACGGCCGTTGCCACTGGGCTACCACTGCTCTGCTCTGTGCATGTAAGCATATGAAGTAGATCCAAGATTCGAAGAAACAATTGTCTCGAAAAGAATAAGTAACATGACAAACCAGTATAATTCAATTGAAATTGATTGGCGCGCGTACAAGCGACACAAAATGACCACGCATGCTCAAGCCCAAGATAATATTGACGGCTGCTTTATAAGAGCATCATTTATTCAAAGAATCGTATCATCTAACCCTTTAAAGAATTTGCAGTCATCCTTTTATTATAACGCAAGAAAGTGTTGAGCAGTCCTGATCCCTACATCTCTTTTGCTGCAGATCCTATCCCACTAACGAAGGGTTATTTGAAATTGCAAATCACACATCTCTTGCATTATTGCAAATCAAGAAGTGTAGCACTTTGTGATACGATAGGTAGATAGATTCGAAGGAACAGTTTGATCAAGTCATTGCACATCTATCACATTGAGGGTACGCTAATCGGTCATTCTTCCATACAAACGTAGTATGGTGATTACTCGTCTGTTTGATGGTGTACGTTCAAAACTATATATAGATGAAATCGTGAAAAAAAAATCAGCTGTTCCATACATTTATGTTCGCATATCTCGTCAAAATGTAGGGAACAGCTGATTTTTTTTTCGCGATTTCAGTTTTGGTCCCATAGTAAAAGTTGTTCATAATGATAAGTACAACGACCCCTTAAGAGATTTGTAATGAATAAAAAATAAGGTTGTATATTATATCAATTTGTCTTGTCGTCGAAACTTATTTTAACACTTTAACTCTTCTTTGGGTGTAAATAATTAACTTATGTAGTAAGAAAATGTCATAATAGAAACCGTACAGGGATAGATTACGGGGAGTATTACGTAGTTAAAATATTTTTATTTTGAGTCAATACATACAGTAGTTTTTTTTTATAATATCTATACACCTAACGGTCTGTTCATGAAATTTTATGCGCTCGTTTTGCTTATAAATCATCGTCTATATCACTAAATCAATTAATAAATAGATATGTAAATAAATAAAAACCAGATACATAAATACTAAATAAATAAAACTAAATAATTAGACTAATTAGCATGCATATTAGTCATGCCCACCAACGAGTTCGAGCTGTCGACAAGTGTACACCTACCCTAAAAAACTGCCAGTTATCGATTTTTTTGGAAGAGTACGAAATAAGCAAAACAATTTGTTTAAGTATATGAAACTGGAAAGTCGTTACCTACAAAATATATCATATAATTTTCAAACAATGTATCAAAAGTTTCCAACGCATCGCCTCCCATTACCAGTGACAAACAGTCGAACAGCATTGACAAATACCCGAGACATGTCACCCATGTCGTGACTTTTCCCCTTCAGCCAGATTTGGGCCTTCCCGGGATTTAATGTTACAAACTTTACCAATATCGCTGGAATCAATTTACACGCGTTGTTTAAACAAATACGAGTCGATTGTGTTGATGCTTCGAAAATCCTATGGGCTTTGTTACTTCTTGAATGGGTTATATTGAATTCCAGTTAAGGCTCCGTGCACGAAAAAAACCCATTTTCGTCAATAACTTATCTAATTGTAAGAAAGCTTAGAATAATTGAAACATTAAGTTTGTGTAAGTATAAAAGTACAGTTTACGTAGTGCTAAACCATTCGTGTCAGTCACAGCACATTTTAATAGTTGCATCACTTCTGCGCTCTCGAAAATACGGTTTATTTCGCCTTTGATTTACTCAATGAAGATATTGTATAATCATAAAATAAACTTTTGATTTTATTTCAAGGATAGCTGAAGACTAATGTGTGTTTTTAAATTTCTTGATTTGGTTTGCTAAATAATAGGAAAAAGAACATTACTGAAAGGGTTTTTAAAAAAATATGGTTTTTTTCAACATTATTTTTCTGCTATATTTTGTATCGAGGTTGAAAAAAGTGGTTCCGCTACATGCAAGTAGACCATATAACAATGTTGATGATATTTTTAAATGTTCAAAATCAAAAGTAGTTTCTTGTAAAATAGTGATCAAACGTCAGTCTCGCGTCAAGTTTCGAAAAACTTGTTGCGAATATTTGTGATTTTCCATGAATACTTAATTTATTTGAAGAATCCCTTTCCACCACATGCTAAACAAAGAACTCAACTTTTCAAATCACAAATAGTTTTGTTTAAATTCTTTTTCCTTTTCTCAGAACGAATTAACAAAATTGATCAAAATCAGTCGATTTCGTGCACGGCCCCTTAAGCATTTTGTTTTGGACGCTATCTATCTATATTATAAATCAATAAAATTGAAGTGCCTGTCTGTAATGTCAAAGTGACAGCTTTTTAGTAAATGCATTTTAGAAAGTACCTATATAAACCAAAAAACATTTATTTTTATTTTGTTTGTCCTGTTTGTTTCGGCTAATATCCGAAACGGCTGGACCGATTTTGACGGGACTTTAACAGTCAGGTAGCTGATGTTATAAGGAATAACTTAGGCTTTTATGAGTGCCCACGCGGGGGTAACCGCGGGCTGCAGCTAGTTTTGAATAAATAGGTAATTTATCGTATGGAAATATAGAGTAATAATAAAATGGCATGACATTTTGTGTTCTGCTAAACAATAAAATGTTCAAAATGTGTGAGAAAGAATCCAATAATAAAACAGCTTCATACCTACTTGTTAATCGAATTGGTCACACAACGAAAATAATTATACAATACTGAAGGTATGATGTAGTTGAAATACCTATCTTTTTCATAATCAGTTAACCGTACAAGGCTGTCCGAATAACCTTGAAAACACACTAAGAACTGGTCCAAATGAACTGTCAAAATTACGCAATATGCTTCAAGCCATATCAATAATTTAGGTTCCTGGAATAAGTTCAGAATGATGTACAGGATAATTCAAGAATTATAATATTTTTAATAATCATGTCAGAAATATTTAATTTCTCACTATAGCATGATACCTAATACTTTAACGCACTAGTCACTCGCTAAACACGTACAATATGGACGCGCGAGTCATACCGCTTCGTCTGAACAAACTCTCAAACTGTCAAACCTCATTACCATAATGAGATAACGCGGATCGTGACAAATATTATGAGACGTTGTCATAACTAGGACAAAAAATATATAACATAAAAATGAATTTAATATTCGATATTAGTTCCTGATTGACCATTGTTAAAAATATCTGATTGGACGGTCACAGCAGTTTTTATTGTTCTAGTTATCACAGACGTCTATAAATCATACCACATCGCACATAATATTCTACCAGATAATGTCTGGACTTTAAAAGAAACTATGACCTCGGAGTACCTTTTGTTGCGTCAATCAGAGCCTCAGAGACTGTCATTTAAGAAATGCGTAAAACTCATTCATTTCGTCTACTGAGATCTGGCTCTGACTGACGATTGAGATAGATCACAGAACTAGAAAAAAAAATGTAAGTATAAGTTTTAGTTGAAAACATAATCACCTCGATCCATCGCAGGTAGGTACAAGAACTATGAGCTGATAGTGTTTTGTTTTCCCTAATACATATAAAGCTTCTTGTAAGCTTCATGACTCAGACGAAACCTAAACCTGACCATGTAGCTATCTCCTAAGTATACATCGGTGCCCAAAAAACTGGTCAGACCGCAAAAACTGAGCAAGATAATATCACTGTAGTCAACACCGACAGAGACAATGTAAATCAGAATAACTTATAATGTGTACGAACTTGAACCTCAAACGCCTGGATCGTGTGAAAACTCGTGTATTTTTTCACGGTTAAGTAATTTGTTACATGATCATAATATTCACAAAAAACGTAATATGCCTGCCCGTAGCTGCACAAAACCTTGCATGGCATTGTAACATTCAACAATCAGAAGATGTTATGATACAATGCTACCTACTTGCAAACTTTAGAGCAAGCTCCAGGATGTGTAATTGCGACACTGAAGTGTATCTAAAACATCGCACATACAAGTATATTAAAGCTAAGGATATAGCTACAGAAGTTGATTCGCTTGAAAGCCCCGAAGGGTAAGAAAAAGGTAAGCTTGATCGTACCCAAAGTTTTCTAAGGACGATGTTTGGTCCCATGTGACAGGACGAGAATATTGCTCTGTGATTGCTATTTATCGGGTTCGATTCCAATACTACGAGATACTTACACGAGTATGTAGCTTATACATATTTAAAGTCAATTTACAGACATATTTCCGACTGACCATTCCAAAAGTTCAAGAGTTGCAATAGTCTTTACTGATAATCATCTTAAAGGAGCTGACTAAAGAAGATTTATTCAACTAAACATGCTGGGTAATTACACTACAAAAGGGAATCCTTATGTAGTAAGAACACATGTACATAGAATTCCTAAACCTACCTAAGATATATCTAATATCACGCCGATGCAGAACGCCTAAAATTGCCGATCCATCTAAGCGTGAGATGCATATAGGCAACAATGAGTACCTAGGGACAGGGGATGGATGCAATGTCATCACAGCGATTAATTAGTGGAAAATGAACATCGCACGACTCGACATTTTCAATTACAACCCGTATCCGAAACTGAAGTTGATTACAGTAGCCGAAGGGAATAGTCGAGCGGTTTTAATACGCATTTGTAATCGAGTTAAAAACTACCCAGTCGGATGATTAACGGATTTTAAAGAGGTGCTTAAGCAGGATTTTTGACGGTTAAGGACCGTCGAATGATTGTCGGGTGTTTATTAAATTCTGTATTTAATTTAAATTCCTCAATTTGAACTGAGAGATTTTAATTTAAGGGAATGGTGAGGCCAGGACTCTGCTACGTTCATTCCTTCTCAATTAAAAAAAATTATATTTGAGGAGAGATGTAAAAAAACATGGGTATATTTTTAGAAAGATACAATTGAACATTGAATAAGAGGTAGAGATAGTACAAAAACATAAAAATAAAGAAGAAATAGATGTGAACCAAGTAGAGAGCAATAACCTGAGTTGATTGTAACATTAAACAATAAACTGTATTCTAAACACAGTTAAGAAAACAGATAGAAATTAATACAACTCTGAAGTTTCTTCAGTACACTAAAAGATTCACACGCATAATCTGAAAATCTAAATAACAAAACTTCCACCTGAACCTAACTACATAGAAGTGAGTCTACCTGTATAAGCTAAAACGACTCGCGGTACAGAATGTTCCAAGTTTTCTCATAACGAAAGTGGAGAGCCAGCTTTAAGCTCTCACTGAGTAGTGTTGCTACAGTTTTTGTAGACTTTTCCTTTCTATGTACGGCCCTAACGTATGTAAATAGGCTAGCTGTTTTTCTTGGCGTATATACTTTTTTGCTTGGAAACATACAGGCCTCTTATGTTACTGGGTATTGTTAAAGAAGTTATACTATCACTAGTTGAAAATACGAACCTCATAGATGAGTTTAATTGTATCATTGAAAGAGATGATGAATTTCATTTCCTTGACAATACCATTTCCTTGAATCTGTACTTAAAATGAAATCTTAATCTACGATGCAGAGGTAAGAAACTGAATGAATAAAAGGCTCATTGAAAATCGTATTATGCTAGCTAGGTGCTATAAAAACACTCAGGCGACGCAGCACTTTAGCACGTAATTCAGTAGTTATAAAGAAAGAGGGGATGACAAAAGATAAACGGCTTTCTTTAAAATATACAGTGAAATTATATCGCCTCGCTTGTCAAACTTAGTGTAGAATAGTTTGATGATGAACATGATAGATTTAGATTTATAGTGATACTGATGAATGATAAACCCATTTAATAACATTATTAAAGAACATAATACGGTACCTCATTCATTCATTATTAAAACAAAAGAGTCCTTTAACAGTACAAGTTTTTAATATCTTCTAAGAATTTGAAACACAGGTAACAAAAAATTTATCTATCAGAGTCGAACCTGGCTCTAGAAAACTATTCTAAAGAGCTCAAAGTGTTATATTTTCATAACACTACTACAAACTTTTCTATTGAAACCGTATAAAGCGAACGACAAGCGTAAACCACAAACGGGACGTACTCGTAACATGAGAAAATCTATTTTCCAACATTTTCAAAGTCTAGCAGACTTTTATAAGTCTGGGGGGCACATCTGGCGTCCACATTAGTATGTTGATGAGGCAATCGCGATCACGGCGGGGATAACGTGATTTATATCATGAATAGGGTTGCTACCGAACATAATAATATGAGTGGCAATCTATTTTCTTTGACATTGGAGGGTTTTAAGTCAAAATGTGGAGTCATAGACTTAAAAGAAGAAGCACCTTTATTTGGTGTGCTACATCTCAATGACTTATTAAGCAAACATCATGCTTAGTCCCTCCTCCTATCTCATCGTCTCTAATAATACCATTGGATTTAACTTACAAAAGCTGGGATTATCATCAGGAAGTTGGAGACTGTGGCACCCCAGAGAGATACAACCTTGACTTAATATGTCCCTGGGAAGCAGTAAGTTTGTCAACATCAAAATAAACACTTCACCTACGATTTTCATGACATATACAAACTTTTTACAAAGTATTTCTTTGAACATGTGATAAATCAAATAAACGCATAGAGACAACCCTACAAGCATATTCTAAGGATAAATTAGGGTCGTGTGTCAAATTTTTCACGTATTTTCCTTCGATAGGCTGTCGGCGCGTCGGTGACCGCGCCGGTGTAATTGATAGGACAGATGATATTAATGTCCCTCCCCTACACAACGTGTGCACACAATTTATGTTGCAATACCACACGAACTACAACGCACCCCTTGTACACGAATATTCACGCAACTGTTTTGACGCGAAAACGAAGTTACGCAACAGGATTTGGGTTTGCAAAGTGCCTTATTGGTCTAAAATTGAAATACATTTTGGTTCAATATAACACTTTTACTATGTAGTAAAAAAAAATATTATATGTAATTGCAACATTCCAAAACTTTAGTATTAGCATCTATCAGTCATAATAGATTTATATTTGGTTTTTTGAATCTACTGGACGGGAGCTCTCTGTGATTAGCTGGTCCACCACTAAATTTAAGCTAGCACTGTGTTCACAGATGTTATTCCGGTGACTACCAATATATACCTAAGTTAAATAAAAGATGAACTAGATTACTTTAATAAAGGTCTAAGTACAGGTCCCTGTGGTATACCAACCTCGACTCCAGCAACAATATTGTGCCAATCCTAATTTTGTAGGTATCAGTCTTCCCTTCGTTTAGAAACATGAAACTCAATTAAAACAATATGGAAGAAGTGCTTTCATCTTGTATAAAAGGTTCAAATGGCACACCTTACCTTGTGAAAAGCTTAATCAATTTCTAACTACTCTAATAGAGGTTACTTATAAATGGTAGGCAGATCACAAGTCTTGTAGATTGTCTATTATTATCATATCAATTGGACAACGTTGTCCCCAGAAACAACACTATCGTGCTGCCAAGGCAAAGCGACCTCTATGTCTGTAACTAGAAACTTCTACAAAACAGTCGCACAGCGCCATCTACTAAATACGGCTTGAAGCGCCAAACATGAAACATGTCTACGAGTTCAGGTTTTTCCAGGTTTAATACGGCACCACCAGATGGCGCTAACTGTATCAAAAACCACTGGAATTTCAGCGGTGTTTTGTTTATGTTTTCATAACAAAATGAGTCATCATTGAAGTTTCATCATCACTGTTTTTAACCACCGCGACTGTCGTCTGTACAAATTACAAAAGGTGTCAATAGCTTATCAGTATTGAATTGATTATTTCATTTATTAAAAACTAGTAGGTAGCTAAGTATGAATTATTATGTTGGTTGGGATTATTTTGTGAAGCAATACTTTATATTTGTATTTATAAGCAACTAAGTCGACTAGCAAATTGGCTAGTCGACTTACTTATTTTAAACTAATAACAGGTAATTGCTTACCTGTTATTAGTTTACTTACTCGCACCATCTTGTAAATCATGCTTATGAAAAAAAACCGGCCAAGTGCGAGTCGGACACGCACACGGTGGGTTCCGTACCGTTTTAAGATCGAGCAAAAAACGCCGTTTCGTTTATGAGAACCCTCTTTATTAACTTTATTGAATTTTTATTGCGTATTTGTTGCTATAGCGCCAAAAGAAATACACAATCTGTGAAAACTTCCACAGTCTACCTATTACGGTTCAAGAGATACAGCCCGCTGACAGAGAGACGGACGGACCCGGACGGGACGGACAGATAGAGGAGGCTTAGTAATACGGTTTCGTTTGGCACCCGTCGGCGGGTACGAAACTCTAATAAGTATAGAAAAGCAATTTTCTAGTAAACATTATCTTTAAATTATTTTAATTTTTTACCGTTCCCTACCGATTCTTCCGATGTATTGAATCAATATTATTAATAATATTCTTTGATTAGACCGTATAAAGTTATAAAATATGTATTTCTTATAAATATAGAAAAAATAAACGAGAAAAATTATAGACCTTCTTGGTCTATAATTTTTCTTAGTAATCATAAAATTGTTGACTTTGCTATATCACAATACAAGTATTTAAAAATTGTAAAGTATTTTCCATCGTGTATAAGGAAAATATTTCATAAAAGTTTTTACGATTTTCAACTGAGATAAAACCCAATACGGTCGCTAACACAATTTCTGCGAAACACGTTGTATTGATGGTGCTGAAGTTCAATAGAGTTCTTTTACGGAAATCCTTTTTCGCAGACTTTGTAAAGTGAGCCCTTTGTGGGAACGATGGCTCATCTAGATAAGTGGGGACGCTTTCATGGTAAGAACGGCGGCGGTATCACGTGAGCCTTGACTTGCTTTGACACTCCAGACACCTTTTCTAAGGAACTCGATTTTACAACGATAGGAAAGCGTTAGGTACCAAAATTAATTTTGACACCGCTCGCGCACTCCTGTGAAGTTAAGGAACTATGAGGAGGTACACACGGCATATCAAGTATAAATCTGGCATTGTATACGATTTCCGTACAATAAGAGGTCTGATTATACTGGAAATGTATAGGTTGATATGTGGCCATGTATCTTCTTCGATTTGGAGTGTCTTGCCGTTTTAAATAAATGCGAATTTGCATTTTATAACAATGGATATTTTACGCACACAGGTGTGAACGACGACAGTTATATTAAAAAAAGTATTTGACACTAACACGTTTTTCAGCGTAGATACCTATAGCTTCAAAGTTCATTGCCCTGTCCAACTACAGTTTAGGTATGTTTTTGTTCATAGAACCCCTATAGGGGAAAGGAAGATAAGACGGCCCCTGCAGATACGGAGGTTCACGTTAACACACAACAACATCACGCCTTGCTTCCCCGGAGGATTGGACAGAGGTATACATATAGTACAGTTAGCTGCAGAGAAATCTCACTGTATTTTTACATTGCTAGGGGGTGAGATTTCTCTGCAGCTGACTGTACCTACTACACCCAAATTTCGCTAGTTATGTTTAAAGTTCCATGTAATAGGGGGCGAGCCTATTGCCATCAACCGGGCACTCCGGGCTGCAACTGAGCTTCCCGCATCCAGAGGATCCCTGCGGCCTTCACAAAGTCATCGGTATACCTTGTGGGGGCCTTCCAACGCTACGTCTTCCGGTACGCGGTTGCCACTCGAGAACCTTGTGGCTCCATGCGGTCATCTGTTAAGTTTGGCAATTCTTCGGGCTATGTCAGTTACGTTGGTTTTAGTCTTTGGCAGTCCACATTAATAATTTTGAAAAGAATAACGCAATCTGAATGAGTTGTGTCGTGAGGAAGCTCTTCATTCGGTGTCTTGGTCAGCGTACTCAACGCCGCCTTCCACCTTAGCACTGTTTTAGCCAAGAAACTCTGTTTTTTCGTGTTCTAATGTAAAATTGACGATTTTCAATTGACCTATAGTTTGTTTTGGGTTTAATTATGTTCTGGCGGTCACTGTTTGCAAAGTGACTTATGAATAAACTAATATCAAACTATGTGTACGATACTGATACGCATTAACCAGAGATTAAGAGTGTGAGTTTGAGATTGTTGTATCCGACAGTGAAAAGTTGTTTTTAGAATCAAATGGGTACATTGTGCTCGCGAAATGGTGTATCGAAGACGATTATGAGGCAGTGTTTCTCTGTGAAAAAAATGTTCTGACAGCTTTCTTACGCGAGTCCTGTTTGCCTTCCTATATCCGTTGTGCCTCGCTTATGAAGGTAAAACGGACCAATTTAACCTTTTGTAAATTATCTTATATTAATTATCTGAGATTAAATGTCGCTAATTAGTTTTACTTTAGAAAATGATGAATAAAATGAATAGCTGTTTTTTCTACATAAATTCTTGCTGAGAGGACCACCTCTTTGCCTTCCCTTCCCCTAACTATTTAATGTCTAGATTGAATCCTGAATAAGCATAAAAATAAAGTGGGATGTGCTGAACGTAATTCAATGGAGGTTTTCATCTTTCATGAACGACGGAATAGCAAAATATACTCCTACGCTCGAGCTCTGACGTCAGATGACATTAATAAAGGTCTATTGTTTGGTCCGAGAAGAGAAATGATCCGTTTTCATTAATAATTTATCTTTCTTTCTCTTAAACTGACTGCTCCTATGTTGGTTCTACTTCCCTAGTTACATTATCATAATAGACTGACGACATAAGTACAGTATGAAACTTCGCCTCGGATGGATGAAACGGGTTGTTCCCAGAGGTCCACGATTCTATTGTTCTTCTTTTCCCACCGGGTCCATGACAAATTATAATAAAGTTTTAAATGTTCCTACATGAATTCCCAACGGGCCCACGAGAATTATCCAAAGTACAGACAGTAAAAACAATTTCTTGTAAGAAAGAATAAAAAATCTAATAAGTTATATAAAAAAAACACATTTTCAATCGTAGTTTCAAAATAATACTAAACAATTTTTTTTGCCAAGGTTTATAAACTGATTAGGAGCATCGATGATGATTTAATTTTTCACTAATGATTTTATTTTTAAATTTATTAATTGAACATCTATTGAATTATTTATGAAATGTGTTTTTTGAAATATAAGCATTAAAAAAACACATTTAAAAAATAAATGTCAAGACAATTAGTTGTAATTCTTCTAAAACTGCGATTTTTTTATATTTCTTAAGTCGATTTTAGTCTACGATTGAGATGATGTAATGTGATTATTCAGAAACTGTGATATTTTATAATGCGTCTATTTTAGTTTAAGATTGAAATGATTTACTGTGTTTATTCTGAAACTGTTTTTTTTTTAAAGTCTATTTTAGTGTAAGATTAAGATAATTTCCTGTAATTTTTCGGAAGCTGCGATTTTTTATAATGCTTAAGAAGTCTATTTTATTGTAAGATTAAGATGATTTATTGTGATTATTCTGAAACGGATTTTTTAAATACTTAAGTCTATTTTAGTCTTAGCTTATAATTATTTACTGTGACTAAAACTGTGATTTTTTATGGTTATGACCATTCATGTGATACAGAAAAGAGTTCTTAGTTATCAATATTAATTGTTTTATTTCATAGAAATAATAAACATTTATCCCTTAGCCAAGCTTCTATTGCTGACTGTACCAAATATTCTCATGGACCCGTAGGGAAAGAAAATATTCAATATTTTAAAATGTCGTGGACCCGTTGGTAAGTAATGTATGAATGTTCATTTTTCGAGAACAATAGACTCGTGGACCTCTGGGAACAACCCGATGAACCCTCCTTTCGAGTTCGAAAGTAGTAGGTATAACCCAAAATACACACGTAGGTAAGTAAGACCGTAAATATTATGGGGTTTATGTATAAACGTTGCTTAAAGTTAAGTGACATTCAAACGTCACAAATGTATGGTTAAACAGTAGCTAATCATTACTTAACTTTAAGCAACGTTTATAAATAAACCCCTAATTTACATGTAAATGTCAAACGAAAGTAGTCATTCATATTTAAATCTAACAAATATTTTTATACCTTTCAGTATTTAGATTTAGTGTAGACTTACCTGTGAGCCAGAAGCGAACTCATCAGCCGGTGGTTCCCTGGTGAACCTCTCGAACTTGAAGCTGTTGGAGCGGTAGAGCTCGTTGTCCTCACGCGAACGTCTTCCGCGGCAGAACCGGCGAGTTATCGACGTATGTCTGAAGAGAAATTGTAGGATTTAGTCCACAACAAGACTACAACCCAGACACTGAAACAGCACTCTAATTGCGTAACACACGATCAATCACAATCTGTTTCATTTTGACAGTTCAACAACATTCATTGCGTTATTTACATTGCTGAGCAGACAAATTTTTCGAAAATCTGAAGAAATGGATTAGCAATATCCTTTAAAATTATTCAGATTGTGTGTGACGCAATTAGGGTACCTACTGCTCTGCACACACAAACACACACAACATACAACCCATGAATCGTACTATGGTTTAGTTCAAAGACTAGATTTACATCCAATTCAAATGAAAATGATGCTTCTAGTAACGCAAATACCTGCGTAGGTATTTGCGTTACTGGAAGCATCCATCATGATCCATTTAACGCGTGTTAAATGGATCATGCTACTGACGATGCAAAAACTCGGTAAATAAATAATAATTACCATTTATCTACGAGTACAATTCTACATTCATCGAAAAATTCCTAATTAGGAATTTAAAAAAATGGTAGGTGTCCCTTTATGAAAAACACGTGAAAAAAGATTTATTAAAATACAGTTTTCCTAACAAACTTGCTTTAATACTTAGCAGTTTATCAAACTGTTACATACCATACGATGTAATTCAGTTTAGAGTATTATTTAGTGTGTATTAATTTAACTTAATTTAATTTCACGTGGATAAAGTCTGTCATTCATTATGGTTCTACTACTATTTTTGATTTCGAAATTTTGAATTTTACTGCGTTCAAGAGCTCTGTGTCAATGTTCCAAAACAAAGATGACACTGACAGCTCTTAGACAAGGTTTAGATTTGTTAATCGCGTTCAGTTTTATTGGTGAAATTCGCTCTCAATGATTATAGTGGTAGGATCTGCGGTGGAGGCTGCTGCGGCGCGTACCCCCGCGGTGTTATTTTGGATTTATAATATATTGATAACTAGCTGCTGCCAGCGGCTTCGCCCGCGTGGACTCTATTCTATACTATAATATGTATTTATTATACATATAAACCTTCCTCTTGAATGATCTATCTATTGCTGAAAACTGCATTAAAATCCGTTGAACAGTTTAAAAGATCTAAGCGAACAGACAGCGGAAGCAACTTCATTTTATACTATGTAAAGAAAAATAAAGATATTGTTGACCCGGCATTCTTTAGGCTTCCTGTCCACTGGAACGGAGAGGAGAGGAGAGGAGCGGAGATGTGTCAAAATTAACCAATAGAATCGCACCTCTGGAGCGGAGTTTAGATTCTATTGGTTAGGCTGCCTGTCCACTGGAGCGGAGAGGAGAGGAGAGGAGCGTAGATGTGCCATTATTAACCAATCAAATCTAAACTCAGGGGCGAAGTCAAGATTCTATTGGTTAATATTGGCACATCTCCACTCCACTCCTCTCCTCTCCTCTCCGCTCCAGTGGACAGGCAGCCTTAATATTGGCACATCTCCGCTCCTCTCCTCTCCTCTGCGCTCCGGTGGACAGGCAGCCTTACAATACAACGCAGGTGGAATATGGACCCTCGGTGCCTCGGGGACCATCTAAGCAACTGCCAAACGTCAACGATTGTAACTAGATAGAAGTGTTATTCTTTGTTTATGTTTTTTAAGCTAAAAATGCCGACAGCCCAACAGATGGTGAGAGTCACCGCCACCTAAGCAGATATGCAATATCACAGACATCGCAGAAGCGTTACCATTCCAGAGATAACGCTGAAATGGATCATACACCAGCACCCAAATCCCTTCAATGCGGAACATAGCTTATATGTAGCTTAGCTTAGATAGCAACGCTGCTCTGCGTTTTAAACCCGTATGGTGGTACTTGCCCGGACGAGTTCTTTCACACGTTCCGTGCCCCGAGCACTCCTGAAGGGTTCACCTAGTCGCATATGGGATGCAGAGAGCCCTCGCGGAGGGCTCATTTTATTTTAAATGTAGGTTTTTCTTAGTGAAAAGTACAGCATTATAAACCATGAAAATAAAATCTGATTCTGATGTATATTTTAACAAGATGAATTACCTACTTACCTAGTTTATGCGTTGGTTTTAAAATTCAAGCATTTCTATTTTATATTTTATTTATATTTTTTGTTCACCGTTACAAATATTCACTACGTATGGCGACAATACCGCCTGAAAACACAATTTTACTTCGTTTTACAGTGTTTTATAACACGGTTTTATGCCGTTAACCGTCCGCGATGGTTAACTTTGGCGCAAACGTAATGCCGGTAACCCTCCCGGAGGGTTCACTTCCAATATGTATGGCGGCATGGCGTATGAGTTCGATGAAAAGTAGGTAGAGTAAAAACAACTTATAATTTTTCCATGGCTGCAATTTAGGAGTTAGGATCTTGATAGTAGTCTGAATGATTGAATTGGTACAGATCAAACGGCAGTTAAATACTCTTAATTAAGTAATGATAAATTAATTGTAAGATACACAATTATTATGTCGCATCTGCTCAATCTGACGTCACCAAGATAGTCGGAAGAAGGCTAGGGTGATAATGACTGATAAAGAACAGAGACTGATAACATTTAACTGTGGACATAGAGCATAAACTCAATAACAGGGGGTAAACAATGGACAGCATAAGGCTACGAGAAAGCTATAGTTTATTTAAACAGGATCAAACAATGCTTAGATGTCTCTAAGATTTTTAATGAAACTTAGAAACTTTAATGTCTCTAAGATTGGCAAACGTATCGGCAAGCCGTGTTGTTGCTAAGGTGGCTTTTGCCAATCTATTATGAACATAAAAAATAATACCCGCCCGGTATAACCGGCTTGCCAGATATCATAAACATATTTTTTGCCTTCTCATCACAACACATGACACTGATAGAAATCAAAACAGTACGTAATTTAAAAACACAACCGACTGCCAAAAAAAACACTACAAAGTAAATAATAACTTTAATTTCGAAAGTCGGTGTCTTTGGTTTTGAATTTTCGTTTCGTAATCTGCCTAGCCTTTTCCCAATTATTTTAGGGTCGGCTTCCAGCAGCTGAACACCAGTATTTTACATGGAGCGACTGTAGTAATAGACTGTAGTAGTAATTGCGTAATACGATAGCCCTTGGTAAGACTGGTGTCAGACTTTCGGGCTTCTGACAACCCGTAACGACTGTCAAAGATCCACGAATGACAGCTGGGACCAACGGCTTAACGTACTTACCGAGGCACGGAGGAGTGTCGGTATGTAAAGATGGTAAACCATACACAGATCACCTAGGTTAACCTACCCCGGCAAGCGTAGCTTAACCTGTTGGATAGGAGGCTATTGTTGGTCTTCGGAGAGAGAGAGAGAAAGACTCGGGCTGACTTTACTGACACACTTTTATTGTGTTCTACAGATTTTTCCCAAAGGTGTAATCTATTTCTATCTTCGATAAGGGCTCAGCGCAGCCCTTTTGATCAATAGCGTACTAAACCTGACACGTGTGGTTCACGTGCTCTCTATCTGTTTTATGACAACATTATCATTTCGATTTAGTTTAGGTCGGAAACCACTTGAAATCATTGTAAGAGGGAATGTTCCAAAAGGTATATATTTGCTTTATACATATATATGCTATAAGCATATATATGCAAAAAAGCCGGTCGGAAAAGGAAGTCATTATTTAATAATATTACACAGATATGCTATCATAGCAAAGCATCCCCTGTTTAATACGGGGCCCCATGTCTCAAAGATCGTTAAAATTTAAGCTCAAAAGAGATCTGCTATGATCAAACAGATTTGTGATCTCAGTTTGTTGTTATTAGAAGGAAGATTCTACCGATCCTTTAGAGTGAGACAAAATCGCTTAGTCACACGAATCTCATACAAGCAGTTAACCATGGTATGACTCATGTCTATCCCTATAATATTAGGTCTGTCTCAGTCCATAGGTTTAAAAATAGTACCTATAATATCTTGTACACATACAATATCACTATTACTTATTAAAGATAGATTATTCCGCAGCTTGCATGTAACCTAATCTCAACATACGTAAGAAGCTAAGTTGCGCATCATCGGAGAATATAATTCATATTTAATCATTCATTATTATCCATCGTAAATTTTTTACGCGTTAACAACAAATTATCTGCTTTGAACGCTTGTTGCATTGTTGCGTCCTTAGCTAACTGCAGGTTTACATAAGACGAACTGTAATCATGTCGTGCAATCTACCGTATTGCAGTATAATGAACCTGGCTGATAAAGTAGCCAACATTATTTCTGATGTAAATGATTAACAGTTACCTAGAATCGCTGGAATGCAATGGCCATTGTATGCCGAATATCTTCAACCTGGCTGGTGGACGCCTCTTCTGCTCCGTCCGAGTGTTCTCCTCGACGGGTGGAGTGTGATGTCTACTCCCGGAAGAAGCCCTCGTGCCACTTCGACGACGCCTCCGTCGTCTCCTCTCAACCAAAATAAAATTATCTCCGTTTCTAATAATGTACGATGAACGAAGAGTCGATTTCTCTCCCTCGCCCTGCCTTTGTCTTATCAAGTCAGCTGTTCTCAGTGTGTGTATGTTCTGGTACTCAGCCTCCTGTGGTGGTGGGGCGGCAGGTGGCGTCACTTCCTTGCTGGTACTAGTCCCGCTTCCATCCCTCTTCTTCCGGGAGGAATGGAGACCAACCCGACGCCAAACCTTTTCCATCTGTCTTTAATGTCATCCCATTATTATGCTTACTAATTGTCGCAATTTTCACGCGAAAAGTCACTTGACACTGAACGCACAATCACAATGTTTACCGAAACAAGTAATCCTCGGGGATCATAAAATCGTTCACAGGTTTTTACCGAAAGATGTCCGAGGTTCGCACATAAATATTAACACAAATGAATCACTGTCCAATCAGCCGTTCCCTGTCATTGTTCGGGCTGTTAAATATTTCAAGAGTCCTCCACAAATCCTCGGTTCCCGGTCGGAGATCACGTGTTAACGATAAAATCACAGAAATCAGGGCGTTTATCATTAATTTCTCTTATTAAGACGTACTAGGTTAGTAGAATTAGGGGAGAGAATAACGTGTTTTTTGACATCGCACTTGCAGAAGTCCCGGCCCTAACAGGGTGCGGGTGCAAGCTTTGCGCATGCGCGATCCCCCTTCACCCGTAGCCCCGTCTGACCGAAGCTCCAAAATGGCGGACCTCCGACCCCTTCCCGTTATTGAATATCTAATTTTATCGCTATGCATTTATTGTATTCAGCTGCGATGCATTCACGGCCTACTTTTATTATTATCCAGTTACCTGGCCCGCCTCATAAGTTATGTATGAAATGCGGCAGTTCGGGCCAACTTTAGCACAATGAGATTCAGAGGCCAGAGCTTTATCAAATGAATGTCCAGAATATTCCAACCTTAAGTTGGAAAAGGAAGCCGACTCCAACATAGTTGGAAAAAGGCTAGGCAGATTGATTGTCCAGAATATACCAAGCTTTTGTTACTTTTGGAAATGAATTTTATTGGTTGCATGTCTGGCAAAACGACCAACAGAATCAACAAGTATTTCTGTTCTCCTATAGTTAGGTACCATCTAAGTATACTTTTAACTATAGGAGAACCTAACTAAGAACTTATAGATAGGCAGGTATGATTTTCTTACCCACTACTAATCTAGCACTGTATTTCCAGCTGTTCTCCTGAAATCGAGTGTTTGTTCTGAATGTTTCAGTTCTACTTTCATCATTATATTAAAACTACGCACCTACCTACCTACATTCGAAAACGGCTCTTCATGCTACAGGTTTGTTTGTACTTAGTATTACATTAAGAACTCTATTTTTGTTGTAGAGATCCCTAACGCTTATGTAAACTGAACTGCGATATAATAAGCGTTACCTACTTATCCTAAGAACTTTAAAAAGAGTTTGCAGATGCAGATTGCATTCATAAAAATGTAGTTTGAAAGCTCTACATAATACCTATCTACCAAATACACTTCGGAGCATGATTATTATCCACTTAGGGATACAGGTTCGACTTCCATATCAATACAATATTTGAAAACTCTTAGGCCACGCGCCCTTTAATATTAATTAAAATTAAAATCATTTATTTCGAGTGACATAGACTCATAATAGATTAAGATAATAGATGTACAATAAAAATTAAAAACAAAATTAAAACTAAAATGAAATTAAAAATACATAGTTATATAAAATTAAAATAAAATCAAGCACCCGTAATATGCCTGCTACAACAATGCCCAATGGCAGGGCAATCCAGACGCTGAACAATCATCGCCAGGGAGCTAGCACGCACCCTGCGCACCAAGAACGCGCAGCGCAGATGAGGAACAAGGTTGAGCCTAGAATGCTGCCTTGAGGCACGCCGTATTCTATTCTAGCTTTATCGCTTGGTACCTCATCCAATTGAACATGTTGGAAACGATTTTCCAGGTAACTTGAGAAAATGTCAAGTGCAGGACCACGAATTCCCATGCGTTCGAGTTTTAACAGAAGTATGGGCGCAGAGACCGTGTCAAAAGCTACAAACACAAGAACGCAGCAGCAATGACAAACTATGTAAAACATGTGGGGGGGTGGGAATTTCTGATTTGCCAATGCAGCCAGTCTTACCATGGGATACATGGGGTACCATAGCCATAGCCAGTTACTGGATTGTGTGTGGAGGTCAGATAGGCAGTCGCTCCATGTAAATTACTAAAATACTGGTATTCATCTGCATTCGGTTAGCCTGGAAGCCGACTCCAACCAACATAGGTTAAAAAGTTGGGAAATGGCTAGGCATCTTTGATTTTAATAGTGTTTACAATCAACTTTCTGCCTGTACCGACAAGAAAATGATTCATGTTTCTATTCAAGACTGTGGAGCATTCTAGGTACGATAAGTTACTGTAAATCCTACCGAACTCAAGAGATGGCGTTGCCTGTCTCTAAACAATGTAAAGTGAAGTCTGTTACTGTAGTAAACTCGGATGCGATTCATGCGATAAGTGTTATACCTACTTGTTTACAATGAAATTTTAATATAATATCATTGTTTGTTTACCATAACATAACATCACGCCTACATTCCCCGGAAGATTGGGCAGAGGTATATAGCAGGTAACACCTCCATTTCGCCACTTGCTAAACATATTATCCAACATGTAAAATATCTCTATATTCCATTGATTATGATTTGATTTGATAGGTATATCAAGCCAGCCAATGCTTGCTATGAGCCAGTGACTTATGGCAAGATTCACCAGGGGGCTTTTTAAATGCTCAAATCACAGCACCAGACAACTTGCGGCTGTGGACGTTATGGTATAAACTACCATTCCTAAGTATATCTAAGTTGCAGTTTCAGCCTTAGGTAGGCGGATCAAAGGTCAATAGTGACTTAAGCCTCAGAATAATAAGATAAACTGAACTGCGATAAGCGAAAAACGCAACTGTTGAAAATAGTAGGTAGGTACATTCTCCCTATCTGAACCTCAATTACCGAATTAAAACAATGACTGAAGGAACCTACCTAACAGGTAGGTAGGTACCCGTACCTACTTGGATTTTAAACCAAATTATAAGACCTATTATAGTAGATACAATATTGGACTACGGACATACCTACGCTGCGACATGGACATTGGACAACTAAAAAGACGCTAAAATGCTTCACGATATTTTTGTACATTTATCGTTGTTTTTACTATTGCTTCCTTATCCTACAAACTGCAAACTCCGATGATATAAAATTATGAGTTCAGTCGGCGCTCGCGACACTGGCCACTGCACTTAGTGAATGTATTCAAATATGAGGTAAATGACAGCGACCAATAGGAGCTCGGTATGGCAGTTGCGTCACCGCGACAACGACGCAACACGAATAGCGCCATGTCGCGTAGCTGACATGACGCCATCGCCAGTCCAACTCGAGCACGAGCACTAACAAGGCGGCAACATTTTCACAATCATGTGCGACAAAAACATGCAATTAGTGAAAGCAATTGAAAAGTTTCCTTGTTTGTACAATTATAATTTAGCTGAGTACCTGAAAAAGGATATAAGTGACAAAGCGTGGCATGATGTGGCCAGCCAAACTATAATGTCAGGTAAGACGTTTTTATTAATTTCGCTAGAGACGAGACCTGTCGACGTAGTGCAGGTACGATAGAGTTTGCATGCATTTGGCGCATGAATAAATGGGGAGGTAGCCGACTTGACATTATAGGAAAGTCTTGATATTCTAGGAATCACTTGATGATATCACTTGATATTATAGGAAACCCAGAAATTATAATATAGGTACCTACCTACGTACTAAGGTAATAACTTTAATGTGAATTTTCTGATAATATCTGTAGGTAGGACCCTGCAACTGTGTGGATTAAACAAAGAGGTTTTTTTTCTGTTTCAGTTGCCGAATGTAAAGAAAAGTGGAAAAATCTGCGATATGGTCTGTTACGGAGTTTGAGACTAAACGCAGATGGAACAGGGAAGAGGAAATATTATTTACACGATGAAATGGAATTTGTATTACCATACATCAGATCTTCAAAACTTCAAGAGACAGTTTTGCAACAAATAGATGTAGAAACAGATGAAGAAGTAAATGGTTATCACGATCATGATAAAGACACTTCTCCCTTACAACTTCAGTATCAAGAAATCGAAATTCCTGAGCCTTCAAGAAAGAAATCTAGAACTAGCGACAACTTCATTAAATATTTGCAACAAAGACCAAATAATAGCAATGAGGTGGTCGACGACTCAAGAAAAATGTTTCTGTTAAGTTTGTTGCCAGAAGTCAATGCGTTATCCGAATGTCAAATGAGAGTTTTTAGAAGAAAAATCTTATTACTTTTGGACGAAATTGTCGATAGTCCAAGCCAATACGAAATGTGTTTACTTCAGTGGCAAAAAGAGTCTATAAGTCAAGAGGCACAAAGAAGTTCTCAAACTGATACAATTAAAAAGGAACCACTATGATGGAAAATATTTATTCAACCCTAAATTATTATAAATTATTTTTTTATTTATCTTTATTCTTGTTGTTCAGCACAAAAACGCCATCTGAGGACTATTGCAGACACCAAAATGTATCCAAAAGATGGCGCTCCAAGTAAACGGTTGCAAAGCCAGAAAGCGTCTATCTGTTGTTAAAAATGTATGATTGTGATTCAAATTAAACAATTCGAAGGTAAAAAAAAATATAATAGGTATTTTATTTTAAATGTTCAAAACTTTAAATCATAAATTAGACTTCTGCTGGAAGAGTATATAATGAGGATTGTGTAGCAAATGCTTATAAAATGCCAGTTTTAGCAAACAGGCTAAAGTAGCCCGCGAAATTCAAATTTTCTTACGTTTTTTGCAATTTGCAGCTGTCAGGTTGTAGGATGATTAAAATATGATTCGCGACCGTAATAAAAATGGCTTTAGGTACAGAATTATAATCATTGACCTCAAATATGAACTTAGGGAGTTGTACTGATGATTTTTATGATAATTCTATAAATAAATATTTGATACCGCCGCGAATCATATGATGAACATACAACCTGATATTGAACTGCAAATTGCAAAAAACGTCAGAAATATTGAATTTCGCGCGCTACCCTAACGCATTAATAAATTAAGCATCTATTTTATAGGTGCATTCTTCATAGATTTAGTTGTAACAGGATTTCCATTTACTTTGCTAATCAGTTTATTATCCTGCCAAACTGCCAGTAGGCTCTCATTGGTTTTTAAGTCGACTTGCAGTTTTTCCCAAACTTTTTTCTTAGGATTCAAAACATCATCAGGTTCCCCTGTTTCATATCCTTCTATTACCACTCTATCGCCTGGTTTGCTACCCTCTGGGGCGAAAAGTGGCTCAACCTGTTTAGGATCATCAATAGAAGCACAGAGAACCATACCCTTAGATTCAACACCACGCATTTTAGCAGGTTTCAAGTTGCAGAGAACCACTACATCTCGGTTCTGCATCTCTTCTATAGGCACAAAGTTTACTAAACCAGAAACCACAGTTCTTGGTTCTTCCTCACCCAAATCAATCTTTTCAACATAGAGAGCATCAGCATCTGGATGTCTGGAAACTTCTACTATACGCCCAACTCTAATATCAAGTTTTGCAGGTGTTATTTCATCAGCTGCAGGTGCATTTCCTTTAACTTTAGCTGGAGGTGGGTAAGCCTTTTTGGCTAGCTCTTGAAGCTTGGGTTGTTTGAATATTTCTTGAATAGGACCTAAAAGCTTGTTTATAGCTAACTCAACACTAGCTTTCAAATCTCCTGGATGGATTTCTTGTTTAGCATATGCACTTTCAAGATCTTCAAATTTTGTATATTCAACATTACCACCATGATCAGGTGCTCTACTTATTTTGAAGGTTTCATCACCTTTCATTAAAGGAAACACTACATACTTGGTAAATGATAAAACACCATTATCAGTAATGTTGCCAGGTTCACAAAAAGCTTTTTTTAGCTTCTTTTTCACATTTGCAGGGTTGTCTAAAAGATCAATTTTACTGTCTTCTTCTGATGCTGACATTTTTCCACCTGTAAGACCAGGTACCATAGGGTTCATTAAATGCACTCTCTTAGCATACCCTAGTTGTGGCAAATATTTTTCAGCCATTGTAAATATTTTTCTTTGATCAACCCCTCCAAACTGTGCATCAACTTTCAAATATTCTTCATCCAAAGCTTGAAGTCCAGGGTATAAAAGCCCACTAAGTAATGGATGATCAACTTGTTTTACAACCTCCGCTCCAGCTTTTTTAGCATCATGTTCTGTTATGACAGATGACATACGGTACACATCAAGTGTGTATTCTTTGCTAAGCTGATATTCGGTACCTTTTACAAACTTTAATTTCTCTAGTGGGACACCAATTGATTGAAGCATTGCTTTGATAGCAGCTTCATAATATTGAGTACGGAGGTTTAAAAGTTCCCAAGGTGCTTTCATATTGTCTAAATAAGCATGTAAATCAGCAAACAGTATAGTCACCTCACATCCAGCCATTAGAAAGTCGGCTATCTTCGACATAGGGACGAAATAAGCTACATGAGGCCGTCCGGTTGTTGCTGTACCCCAATAGATTTTAAGATCTCTTTGCTTCAAGATTTCAGTGAGCTTTTCATCACCCAAGAACTCTTGCAAATTGCGAGTTATTAGTTGTTTCTTCTCCTCCCAAGTAGCCATGACTAATAAATAAGCAAACTCTGAAAAATGATAAATAAATCTAGGTTAAACTTTTGCCAAATCTAGAACAGATTTTTTTGATTTAATCCACATTCGCAAACACGACACAAGAAACTATAGGTACTAATTGATACTCACCGTTTGTGATGGAATTTCAAATGTGTTATCAATAAATAGGTTTATAACCATAAACAGTTTTATAAACTAGATGTACACGGGACAGATACGAGCAGCAATAACACGTAAGTGAGGTGTCTTACGAAACTAGATGAAACATAACCTCCAAAATATTGTGCAGTAAAAAAGTCTTTAAAACTAACGCATTGTCACTTAATTGAAGTTAAAAAGACGAAGTAAACACTTTTCATGGGTTTTTCATTGTGAAATCACAGATTTTCATTTGTTATTGAGCGAAAATTTAAAAAATATTGTAAATTTTGACAGGTCTGAAGTTAGTTACAGTTCAAAATACTTGTTACCAACTGCCTATTGGCGCTAGTGTCTCAGTGAATGCTCGCGTTTCCTGTCAAAAGCGCCATTGCGCATGACAGTCAGTGCGGCCTTGCAGACTGAGAGCGCTGCCAACAAAGGCCGAGTCGATGGGGTTACAAAAAGATTGTTAATTTGGACTTCTAAAACCCTTTTGTTGTTGTAATTATAATTTTATATAGGTTGTGAATTTGTGATTACGGTTAAGAAAATGTGTGAATGATATGAATCGTGACGACTAGCAAAGGAGTCAGCTGGTCCACAGTGCGAATAGTGAATAAGAAATGGCGGCCTTGCCAGCAGGTGTTCAGTATGGGTTATCATCGGAGTCTAGTTATAAAGAAAACAAGGAACTAGTGTTTGTGAAATTAACGGATTCAGCGCTGAAAGCTATTGAAGACTTCCTTAGGAATAATAGGGTAAGTCCAATCGCCATATTGTTAGACCAAAATAAAGATAAGCCAACAATGTCAGGCGCCATACTTATATTACAGTAATTGAAATGAAACTGCAAATTTAGTAGTTTTATTCCAACAAATCAGTTTTCTAATTACGATAATTGGCTTCAAAACAAGTTTATGTAGGTAGCATTGCGATTTATACTCCTCTCCAATGTCACGCCACGTCAACATGTAGAAAATTTGCTCTGTTATTTTCACAGATTTACATTTCATACGGCTATAATTAGAGAATTCGGACTTATTGTTGCTGAATTCGACGTTTACCGTGGAGTTATGTTACAAATCGTACTTTTTTCCTCGCTACCGTTTCACATAAATAGAGATTGTGCCCCTGCGAGAGATATCAAATGAATTCAGAATAAAAACATTCAAGACGAACAAGTCTTACTTATCTGGTTTACCTACTGGAAAAACACCACGCAATGTAGTTGATTCTAATAGTAAGTATAATTTGATAGGTATGAAAATTAGTGTACAACAATTTTTAAGCAATCACTTTTGCATTATCATTTTCCACTGAAGCATTTAACAACAACTTGTTTTTATAGGAATATTTCTATTAAATTTAATCTTTATGAATTGGTTTCTAAAAGAAATATATTTCTCAATCATGGATTTATGAACTGAAAAATAAGTGGGACATAGTGTCATATCATATTTCATGCAGAGAAACGGCTGACTACACATTTCTAAAATATTGTCAACATTTGCCTGACTTTGCAAGTTTACCTACATAATGTTGCCTATATTTTGCAAATGAACATTTACAAATAATTTCCAACATTTCAGCAGTATTTTAACAGAAAGAAGATTGATTTAACATATAACACCAATAATTTTTCAGTAAAGGTTATGATGAAATAAAATAAAAATGGGAAGTACGTTTTCAATGTCAAGAATCATGCAATAATTTAAAACAACCTGTGCCTTATGATTGCATCAAGCAATGGAAATCAAACTTCAAGTTAGTTTCATCATTTTAAAACAATATTTGCATAATTATAGTTTCTCGTTTAGCTTTCATTTAAAGGATTCCAGGATACGGTTTCATAAGTAAGATAAAAATAAGAAACAAGTATTGTTTGGTAAAGATTATATTTCAAGGCAACATTTTTTTCTTAGCACTAATCAACAATTCTTAACTTAGTACTACATTATGACAAAAGATGGCGCTGTATGTTTGTTAATGACAATGTTATGGTCAAGCAATTATCTATTTAATTATGAACTATAGTTCCAAGTTGCTAATAAACAATATTGGCATTTAGTATCTTACATTATTATTGTTATAATATAGAGTTAACTAAGTATAGGTTATTAGAACTAAAATTGTTATTCAATGATTATAACATCCTGTTTCCCATAAAAATGTTACAATATTTAATTAGAGCACTGATACTGGCCTTATTTCAGGTTCATTTTGGCCTATTATGAAATGTTTCCTATAACTATTAAAATGCTGAAACAAAATTAAAAAGTCATTCTATTTTTCATAATAAAAAATAGTGTTTTTATTATGCCCATCATTCTCTGACTACTTACTTGATAATCAAAACACTTCTGATGAAATACTTATTATGCAATGAAGAAAAGAAAACGTAAACACACGTAATAACTAAAGATTAAATGGTTTCTTAGAATTTGTAGAATTCATAATTCTAAGTACAATTAAAAAAGGGGAAATACTTTATACCAAGGTCAGCAAACTAATCATGGTACCTACTTCTTAGTGTATAGTACAAATTAATGACACTGCTTTTTTAGTCAATTGAAGTTCAGCCTAATCAATCCTTAGAAAGTAATTCAAATAATATCTACACTGAAAACGTCCTACTGTGAATTTTAAAGTAACTACTAACCTACTTGCATATTATAAAAGTGTCTAATCTAGGTCATCAACTTACAAGTTGATTACCACCTTGCAGACCAGTCAACTTGAAGTATTGATCCGAACAGGTGAACAACTATGCTGTCCCGCTCTAGAGCATTCAATTACTAACAAAACCAAGTTGTGCATTTGAATCTTACACAGTGAATTTTTGAATGATTATGAATGTGTCCAATATACGTTTTAGAAGCTCTAACAGCCACTCATGTACACTGTCTCAATACATAGACAAGGTAATGTTGCATAGTTTAATGAATGAGTTGCGAGTCATTGCAACAACCGTGTTGAGAAATTTCTGATAACTTTACAACATTATTAACCATACTGTTAATTGATGTACATTAATACGAATATTAAATACTATTTGAAAATCTTAAAATTTATTTTGTTGGTCTTTGATAAGAATTTGTTATTGTGACATATTCTTTACTAAATAGTAAGTCATACTGAAATTCAATAGTAAGCAATTTGCATAATAATAAATAGTATTATTTTTATATTTTTTTAGTAAAAATATTCAAATTTGTAAAGGAAATAGTATTACTTTTGAATAAAAACTAAATTAAAATACTACTGTACTTATGTATGGAATTGACAGTTTTGTAAGATATTCTATGTATTTGACAATGCTCAGTAGGTACACAATGATGTATTACTAAGAAGTGTGGGAAAGAAAACAAGGTCCAGTTAACTAAAACTACACACCAGGAAGTAGAAAAATTAAGAGAAAAAAACCTGTAGCCCACTTAACTTCGGGTGAAAGTTATTTACTCAAAACCCAAAAGAACAAGTAAAACTCTTCTAATAAATTGTATTCCTAATTATTCTTTTATGTCTGCAATACAGTTATTTTCCAAGCATTGTATGCTTTATGTAATACTTGCATTATTTATGAAGAATTGCAAATTATAGTTGCAGATATTTTGGAGAGCAAGGTTATTGCTCTTGTAGCTTCTCTTGACTCGAAGGAAAGTGGCATTTTATAAGATACTATAATGGTAGATTAGAGTAGATGCATAGGATGTAGATCTAAAGCAGAAAATTGAGCAATGGTCATTGCTAATCACATAATCACTAAAGCTCACCATCTTACTTTTATGTCACTGGCATAAGGTATAAATTGCAGTGACTGACGTGAGTACTTGAAGTGAAGTTACTTCCTCTTTTATTTTGATAAGTTTTTTACTTCATGACTTTTTATAGAAAAAACAATGGGTTGCACTCCGGGAGTGCCGGCAGAAGTGAAAACTTGAATATTGACATTGTGCATTTTGGATTATTTTGGAATGGTTAGAGAATAATTTTGCACAAATTGCTTTATTTATCAGTATAAAAATACTATAATTTATGCGGTTAAATACAATATTCATTAGTAGTAGTAGTATATTTATTTATTTTCAAAATATAGTCAACAATAACCAATTTATTTAAACACTTTTCATAAGTATGTTTTAACTGCTTTTTTTACCATCAATATCAATAAATTTTGATGATTTTCCACCCAAAAAAAAAATGGGTAAAATTTCTTACCTCGCAATCTTCACACGTAATGTCGAAGACTATTTATTTTGATATTTTCTTTGTCGGTTGCTAGGCAACGGATCTTACGGTCGCGTCCTGACGCGAGTTTAAAATTTTTACCCTTCCAAAAAAGTGCACAACGCCGCTAAATAAGTTTTCACTTCAAAAAATATTTACAACTGGAAATTCCTCAGTAATTTCTGCAACATTTTAAATTAATTAAGCCACAATATTTAATATGTAGTTACCTAATTTCTAAAGTAATAAACTTACTGCCTATCTATTGTAATGAAGCCATTATTCTAAATTCATATTATATAAGCTGCTGGCTTGATTGTCTGTAGTAATTAAACATAATGCTAGTATTACACTGGTCAAGCCAGGTATAATTTAAGACACCTTTCAAAGCAAAACAAAGAAAGTAAACCTGTTTTCAGCCTGAAAACAACTAGAAACAATAGTTTTCTCTATCAAGTCAATGTCTATAATAAAATGGCCACCTCACAAAAAAATAAAAACCAGTTTTGGGTGAGTTTTATTCAAGCAATGTTTCCTGCTGTTACATGGCAGAAAAAAATGTTATCCTGCACCTTTGCATAAACAAAACACTTTAGCCCACCGTATTTTTTTGTATTGATCACCCGAATTTTTTGCTGTCGGATTTAACAAAAAAAAACTTTGAATTTAGTTTGGCACATTTTCTAACATTAAATCTCGTTTCCTGGTAATTAATTGAAACTTTTTAGTTTATTTTACAATTTCCAATGCTACGTCAGATTGCTCCTATTTCTAAACCGTAGGCATTCAGCGCGTGTCTAGCCGTTTGGGCCCAGTTTCGCAAACTCCGTATATTAGGTAAGCGAATCGGGCGCATAGCCGCAATGACAATGTTCGGGCGCCGCCCGCGCAGGTGAAAGTACCAACAGCTGCCGGATTACTTATACCGTGCAAAAAATTCCTCTAAATTCTAAACCATAAGGCCACTTGTTCACGACTTACTTAGCAAATTGCGAAATTAAAACTAGTGTTATATTATAATGAAGCTTCAATTGAATTGTCTAGCACTAGCTTTAACCCGTGAAATTTCGCGGATTTATATATTTTTTTTAAAATTTTTAATTCATATTTTTATTCATGAACTCATGAGCTATCCGACTAAAAAAATCTATTTGACCTAGGTATTAAGGGGGAGGCGTGAAAATTGATTCGCTGTTACAACGTTTAGTAAATAGGTACCTAGTCAAACATTTATTAATATTTATTTTCATAAAACAATTTTCAACATCATAATGTTTCTCAACTATTAGAATAATGTCTTGTTGACAGTTGTAAAGATAATCTAGTTTCCCTACATGTAGTGTGACCTCGTTTTGTGATTTACGACACCTCATTAACGTGCATCTGTTTCATTACCATTGATAGAGCGTCATTATCAAAATCACTGTGATTAGTAGAATGGGGACGATTGAATTTTTTAATTGTGAAAAGGACGTACTCACTATCATAGGTACTTTTGATAAGTGACGTATTACTTACAGGTAAAGTAATTACAAACTTTGTTTTCGTTCATAAATTCCATTGATATTTTGTTTATTGATTTTTTTGGCGTACCGTGTAATGGGCGTAGGTACCGATTAAGCAATGAACTACGTAAATTAATCAATTACTTAATTAAGCCTTTGTTTCTGATGATTTTGCAAAACGTGATAAGGAGTTTGTTATGCCTTCTATTGGCATAGATAATGTAATTACCGGCCTATGCTCCTTAAAACTTCCACCGTTCCAAATCATTAAGAACTATGACTAATTATGGCAATACTTCACATTGTATGAATAAATCGAAGTTCATTACTATTTCCAATAATAACAAAACACAGACGTATTGCATAATGATGTTTATTTGCAATGATTTTCGTATAA
Organism: Conistra vaccinii; assembly: GCA_948150665.1. NCBI lineage: Eukaryota > Metazoa > Arthropoda > Insecta > Lepidoptera > Noctuidae > Conistra > Conistra vaccinii. Next base: position 10,678,948 of record OX411334.1, on the reverse strand, counting down.
ATCAATAAGATAATCAATTAAGTAGGTGCCTAACTACTTGTAATGTTTTTTATGAGAAGCTGCAAAAATGGCGTAAACTGTAAACATGTTTATATGACTTCTGTTTACACTTGCTTATGTATTGGCCGTTCGACAAGAAATGTCGTAGGAATACCCTAGATGTATCATAGAACAACCCTGTCATAACGGAGTAAATAAGTATACAGTAGTTCATACTGCTCTGTTGCTGTTTTCTGATCATCTATCCATCTACTAGGACTATTATGAGTTTATGACCTATCTATCACCAGTTTTGGTATACTGGATATAGAAAACCTATCTATCTATGGTTTTAACGTCCCAATAATCTTTCAGAGATGATGGAATCTTACGGAATTGGGGGACGACATTCAAAGACAGAATTATACTGTCTACCATCAATAGCGATGTCTTTTACAAAAAACAGGTTATTGGGTTCATCCGTAAGATGGCCGAACCCCATAACCTATTTCTCCTTTGTACGTTTACATTGTACAATATATCTGTGATTAAGATTTGGATGGTCATCATCAGCCTACAGCTGTCCACTGCTGGACATAGGTCTCTCCAACTCCCTTCACTCGGACTCCATTCAGCTCGATTCTCGGCAACTCTCATCCAACTGCTACCAGCCACCCTGCGAAGATCGTCGCTCACTAGCTTGAGAGCGTCCTACCAAAGCTACGTTTGCCGATTCGCGGTCTCCACTCAAGAACACGTCTACCCCAACGGTCATCGGTTCTACGGCTAATATGGCAGGCCCATTGCCATTGCCATTTCAGCTTTCTTACTCTGCCGAAACACCTCGTTCCGGATGCTATCCCTCAGAGAGATTCCAAGCATAGCTCGCTAAGCGACCTTGAATTAGTGGACCAGCCCTACCATGAGGATTACATTAATTAAATACCTATACATAAAGGGAAAAAGATACCATAGGCCGATATAAGGCAAGGATAATCCCGCATGTAATTTTTTTTTAAATGAATGTTCTGACTTTAAAAGCTAATAACAATGGACAAAATTTGTCTAAGCACGACTACACCATAAAAAAAATAACGACCGATTCTGTGCTGCCCGCCTCCAGTGAATTCCTGCGGCCTTTACAATGTCATCGGTCCATCTTGTAGGAGGCCTTCCAACACTACGTCTTCCGGTACGCTGTCGCCACTCCAGAACCTTTCGGCCCCATCGGCCATCTGTTCTGCGAGCAATGTGCCCTGCCCATTGCCATTTAAGTTTGGCAATTCTTCGGGCTATGTCGGTTACCTTGGTTCTCCAGCGGGTCTCTTTATTTCTGATTCGATCTCATAGGGAAACTCCAAGCATAGCCCTCTCCATTGCACTTCGGGTGACTTTTAGCCTTCTGATAAGGCCCATTGTGAGTGACCACGTTTCAGTGCCACAGATCGGATAGATAACGTCTCCTTGTCTCTCACCTCGCCGCAGAAGGATAGGTCTGGTCGTGGAGTCGGACTAACATAGTGGCGTTTTCGTATTATCGTATAAGACACTTTAACACCTCGATGTATCGATAATCAATCTGGCACCATCGATCGAAGACACTGCAGTACAGCCTACGTCTCGATGGAATCGAAGGCTTTCTCGTAATCCACAAACGCTAAGTAGAGCATGCTAACTTAAGGAGTTGTATTGCTGATTGTAATGATTATAATTATGTAAAGTAATATTTGTAACGGTCGCGAATCATATTTTAATCAACATACAACCTGACACTGACCTGCAAATTGCAAAAAACGTAAGAAAATTTGAATTTTGCGGGCTATGTTAGCGTATTCCCCTTAACAATTCACGATAAATCGCCATCACCATATTAAAATTATGTTACTATAATAAATGAATGTAACGACATAATTTTTCCTATTTAATAACGGAAACTACTCTGTATGACTATTTTATTTTATAATAACCGCACATCACCGATATCAATCTACCGCTGATAGTAATTTATAATAACGTTTAGATTAAATGAGTGGGAGGGCCGTGTAATAGACAATTGGACAGACTGACATAATATGGAACGTTTGAACTATTCGAATCTGTAGAGTCCCTATTCTGGAATCCTTAGAGTTTCTTGACGTATGAACATAATTATTTATTTTAAAAATTATACATAATAAAAACTTTTAATAAAGTTTTTATTTTTCACTTTTTAGTTGTGGTACTTACCCACAAATTCGAATACCACTACCAGCTATTTAAATAACAGTGACAGGAACTTATCATCATATCATCCACATAAGCTAAGTGAGGAAAATACGTATTATTGAAACTAACTCGAAAACTACCCAAGCAAAGTTAATAACCACCTTTGGAGCACCTTTGGAGTATGACCTACCAAAAAAAAAGAATCATCACACTCAATGCATAATTGCCGGAGTAATCGCACTACAAACATACTTAAAAAAAAAAACAACGGGTTGCACTCCGGGAGTGCCGGCAGAAGTGAAAACTTGAACATTAACGTTGTGCATTTTTGAATATTTTGGAATGGTCAGGGAATAATTTCGCACGAATTGCTTTATTTATCAGTATAAAAGTACTATCATTTATGTGGTTAAATACAATATTCATTAGTAGTAGTAGTAGTAGTAGTATATTTATTTATTTTCAAAATATAGTCTAAGTACAAAAATATACAATTTATTTAAACACTTTTCATGAAGTAGGTATGTTTTGACTGCTTTTTTTTACTCATCAATATAGGTAAAATTTCTTACCTCGCAATCTTTACGTAATGTCAAAAACGATTTATTTTGTCGGTTGTTAGGCAACGGATCTTACGGTCGCGTCCTGACGCGAGTTTAACATTTACCCATCCCAAAAAAGTGCACAACGCCGCTAAAGTATTCACTTCAAAAAAACACTAAACGCTGCTAAACACCTATAATTCTAGTGTATTAGAGAAAGAAAAGCGCAATAAATATTCATTTTTTAACCGACTTCCCAAAAAGGAGGAGGTTCTATGTTCGACTTTATGTATGTTTTTTTTTTTTTTTTATGTATGTTCACAGATATCTCCGCCATTTGTGGACCGATTTTGAAAATTATTTTTTTGTTTGAAAGGGTAAGCTCCCGAGGTGGTCCCATATAAATTTTATTGACTTTGCTTAGATAGTTTTTGAGTTAGCTTCAATAATACATATTTTTCCCACTTAGTTTATATGGACGATATGATGATAACTTCCTGTCACTGTTATTTATCGCAGTTAGTGGTATTGGATATTGTGTGGGGTAGGTACCACAACTAAAAAGTGAAAAATAAAAACTTTTTACAAAAAAAAGTAAAACCGACTTCCAAAAAAAACCACTACAAAGTGAAAAATAACTTTAATTTCGGAAGTCGGTGGCAAAAAACGAAAATTAAAAAACAAAGACACCGACTTCCGAAATTAAAGTTATTTTTCACTTTGTAGTGGTTTTTTTTGGAAGTCGGTTTTACTTTTTTTTGTAAAAAGTTTTTGGTTCACTAATTTGAACAAAATACGCCAGCCCATTTCCTTATTTGGGTACGGTTACGGCTATAATCAAATGCATTGACATTGTTCACGTCATGCAAACAAATTACATAAAAGTTATCGAAGCTACAGATTTCAAAGCAATCGAGTCGAGATACCAAAAAGTGTGTGTTGCCAATATAAACAATTCTGTAGCGTCATTCAAAGCTGGTCGCCCACCTGATTATGATTCCCCAGTCCATGCACGTGTTTAACAACGATACATTTATTTTGTGTCAGCCTAAGATCACGGGCACCTAACTATTATTCAACTTTGCTAGACGATTATCAACACTCTCTTTATACTGCCTAAATCCAAATTCCCGTACAATCTCTCAAGGGATGTGCCGCAGGTTTGGTGGCCGTTTTTTTGGTGCTGCTTTGTAAGCGTGCCACCTGGCCTTTTTTCCTGGGCATAGAGTCCATTGAAAGCCATGAATCACTTTTGTAACGCTGCCGAATGAGTGTCCAGCGTATCGTCTTAGAAGAACCTTTGCTTGATTGAATGAATCATAGCCGTTTAAAAAAAAATACTTAGTGCTTCCATATTAGTCCATTCTGCAATGCAGATCGAATTTCAGCTTTGTTAGAATTGATATAGGTAGTGAATGACTCTTTATGAAGTACAAGTATACGTACGTTTAAAAGTAGGTATCTGTACCGGATATCCACATTGTACAAAGTATGCCATATTTGCACTAGCGATACCGGAATTAAAAATGAAAATTATCAGTTCAATTTCATTGAAGATACAAATACCACCTTTCTCGATACGAGCACCTTAAATTAACTTAAACTAAGATAATATTATTAGTAGAAGCTAAATTCTAAGAGTTGAGAAAACTTTTATTTTACTAAGAATAAAAGTAACAGAGTTTAATCTATTTATAATCCCTAATATAAAACGCACGGTATTTTTGCAGCGTACCTATTGGCAGCACACAATGTAGATAATTTTATCATCTCACTTTGACATCAGGGTCATCTGAGTAGTAAAATAAAAATGCCGGTGGCTACTATGATGAAAGTAACTGCTAAAGAACATCTAGATATAAAATTAATACAAACGTACGTTTAAATATCGCAAGAATAAATTAGGGATAATTGAAGATTTTCTCGCAAATGTCAGGAGTCTGTAGGAAGTTCCAAATTGATCTTTAAATTGTTTGAAGGAGAGTCAATATTTGTGTGTGATAGATGTTGTGACGTCTGCGTGACGATGAACACGAGCGATAGGGCCCGAGGTCGTCGCACCCTTGGTCCCCCCGAGGCTTGGCACCTGGTTGTCCCTTGCTAAGCAGTTACTTGCGAACAGATGTTAGACTCGAGAAATCCCTCCGCCCGCCCCTTCATTCTATTTTTGTCCTAAGATTTTTAAGTATTGTTCGTTACAGTTTTTTTTATTAAGCCTTCAGGTACCTCATGATGTTTACGAAAATGGCTGCTGTCCATAAGTAGTCAACTAGTCAACGATTTATATCTTGATAATAAAATACATTGTATTGTTTTGTAATTAACCTTATTTCCATAAGTTAAACTTCACCATAAAAATTAAATGGAATCCATAATCAATATTAATTGCGTAGATGCCGTCATAGCAAGAGGCTGTTTTAAAACGCCTGAAATAAAAAAAATACCGTGACAAAAAGGCCATTCTCTGATTACAACGTGAACATTTTAACTGCACAGTTATCCTCGCTGTTTTAATTGAATACTGTTTACTTCAATAACTATACATCATTGTAATATGCTTTTAACATTTTGTTTACTAGCGTGTAGAGTTAGAACAAACCAGTTTGCAAAATGTCAGCCAATCCGTTCAGCAAGTGCCGCAAACTTACATGATGCAACCAGATATAAAGGGGATATATTTAATTGTTTGAGCAGGCATAAAGCGTTGATGGACCGCGGTCCCCATAAAGACGTAAAACGGTAGTAAAATGGAGAAATGAATCTACGAATCATGTGATGTTTTTATGAAGGTGGCCATCATTTACGACGGGGTATACCGCCCCATGAAAGGCGATGTGCTTTAGAAAAGGACAGACGATTAGAAATAGGGCGGTTAGGGACGCCAACCTTATGGCAGAGTCAACGTACAATAGAAGTGTGTGTACCTGGTATAGTTCGTTAATATTGAAATGGAGTGGCTTGCTTGTGAGGTCAAAATGAATGACTACACTTTAATCATCCGTCAAACTTAATGTTACACAGACACGTTGCGGCAACGACTAAAACCTGTAATTGCTTGTTTTCATAATGCATGTGTGTACAGCGTTGCTTTGTTTTTACCTTACAATAAAATATGGTCAATGTAATAATTTTCCTCAATAGATGCAACGGAAATTCCACAAGTACCTACACCGTTCTATAACATATTGGGATCCGATAACTCCCTAAGCAAAATCCATAGTTTCGGCCGAAATTACGGACGTTGTTTACTCCATCTCACTTATGGAGAGGAAGAAGCGCCCGTACTTTCGACCGAAACTACGGATTTCGCTTAGGGAGTAAACCCCCAGGTGCGAACATACAAATCAAATAATTATCAGCTATAAAATATCTGACATGGATAACTAGGATATTTGGAGCAAAATACATTTAAAAGGACGAATCATGGACCCTTGGAGATCTAGAAAAGCTGAAAACTTATGAAATATGGTGCTAAAGGAAATCAGATTTTTTCCCTGAATCGGAAAGGCCACTAATGAAGATACACTAAAGAGAGAGAAACCAAAGGTAGGGTTAAGACCATAAAATACGGATAATTTAATTCCTTTCTATGGTTAGAAGTTCAACTGAAGGAAAATACAAATGTTAGAACAGACGGAGAATTGAAAGACTGGTAATTGATAGGAAGGATGAAAGTTGACGAAACTGTAAATAAGTAAGTTTGTATGGATTAAAATCTAAGTAATGAACCCAAGAGCTACTGAACGCAAACATCTCTATAAACCTGATAAACTATGATGATTCATCGAATTAATGATGTTGCTAAGGTAATCCCATAACTAAGCTTCCTCAGACATGTAATTCCTCAATCACATGACGGAATTTTCTATTTTAAACAACTTAAAGATGTTCAAGACAAACTCCAATTGATTCCAGTCCAAGGAGAAATAAAAGATGACAATGAAATGGTTTCGAAAAGACAAATATATCAAAAATCTATATTAATTTTGTTTCCTAGCATCCTATAGATAATCTAGATTAGAAGGTAATACAGATTGATCTATAGAACATAAATACTAATGGCACTGAACGAGGCCTTCATCTTCGCATCCCACACATTGTAGCGCATTTTAGTACTATTATTCAAGAAAATTATTGTATAAGGAATGTTGACACTAATAATAATTGCAATCTGACTAATCTTACTTAAATTACGTTACCACATTAATTACACAAACGATGCAAACAATCATCTGAACGAACTCAAATGTGCTTCTAATTTTAGCTTCAATTAACTTGAACTAATTAAAATGCAAACAGGCCTTCGGTTAAGTTCATTTCCGAGGAAACCTCGCAAGTGCCAACACTATTGGACCACCTGTGGAACTACAAATTACATAACTTTCAATGAATTATGTAAGTAACACAGATGGGTGTGAGTTATTAACTGAAAAATGAGGAAATTACATTAGGAATTAGGATATCTTCGCTCTGGAAATGGTGGGTAGGTTTCGGGAGAAACATTGGCTTTAATTTAATATCGTGTGCATAAACTGATGAATAAGTTTTTCTATTTTGCTAAGTATCTGGTACTTTTTGATAGGCCTACACTGTCCTGAACCTGTCCTCCTTTCATACCTATTATCACTGTAATTTAAAAAAACCATTGTTAAAACCATTTATTTTTAAAAGAGTAACCGTGGAGTTTCTTGCCGGCTCTTCTCCATAGGAAACGACCATTTGGACGTGCATCTAGCTTCTGACGTTTCATAAGTGCCCTTGTTGGTTTATGTGAAATAAAATATTTTGAATTTGAAAGAAATAATCAAACGATGAAAAAGGAAAACGGTAATTACAAGGTCTGGCAATCAAAGCTTATAAAAGAAAGCCTTGGTGTCTTACTAAGGCACGACTTCAATGTTAGATGATAAAAGTATATGTCCAATCAGTACTTAAGGGGCTTTTCTGTATTTCACAAAGGAATCCGGGGTTTCAACAGTTCCGAACAGCTAAAACTATTGCATCAATCGAATTTGTGACAAATAATGTATAATTTATGAAGCTGAAGCCTGATTCTTTCTACTACAGACTTAAATTATTAGACAGTAGAAGACAATTACATAGCTCACTTGAAAGTAACCCGAGATAATTAAATAGGTACGTGATTCAGGATAAAACTTCATAGAAGTATTAGACATTAGCCAACGTAATACAAAACTAGACATGAACAACTTTCATTTTATAATTCTCGGATTCCGTGGCTCAGGTAGGCGCCCAGACACTTCTGATATTATAAATTCTTCAACGGGAGAACCTTTCACGGTGTATTTGAAGATGTTTTTGAAGTTTTTATTGCACTTATTTTCTTCTTTGCCGACCATTGTTTCTACACTTTTGCAGTACTAAAAAATCTTAAAGATTCGTTTAAAATATTACCAACCCAAGCCCCAAAAGGCCTCTAATAAGGTAGTATTCTAAACGGTTGTTATTCAAATGTGTGTCGCTAAGTGGAGTTTGATCAGATTCATTTCGCACAACGGTTCTCAACGCCACGACCGGGCGACCCCATGGTTCACATTTGACGAATTCTTATCTTGTGCAAACATACGAGTATCATGGATTGACCCCTCTATAGTGGTTTATTGAAACCACATTTTGTATTGACAAACCATTAAGTGCCATCAACTTGCCAGATTTACCAGTTTACGTAATGTCCAAAACTAATGCAATGTTTTTGTTTTTTCTTTACCCATATAAACTGTTGTAGTTGTAGAAATAATTCAGATGTGTTTTTAAACGCGAATTTCCAATAAAAAATTATGGCAACAACTTTTTGAGATCACAAACCTGTTTGAAATTCAAGATATATGACACTTTATTATTATTTCGATGCTAATGTTCTCAATTTTCAAATATGGTTTTCACTAATCTAAAAACGTAAAGCTTGTAAAAGTTTTTTACTTAGCTAAAGGTCACCAGCATATTCCGCTAAGGTCACTTTGTGCAGGTATTTTATTGCCTCACTCCGTACAACGCAGCAATTCAACGCAAGGCCAAAATTGCTTTTGTATTTTTTACTCGACAAAATTATACTTATTTACTACATGTAGCTTAGGTATACTTATCTCTTTATCTACTACAAATGTTCTATTCGGACAAATTTGCGGAACGTTACGCTGGAGGTAACTGTTTATATTCTGCGTAGTGCTGGTGTGTTGATAAATATTGTTATTTGCTTATCTATCACTTCTAGTTATTTCCCAACTCTAATCACTCAGATTCTGATGTTAATGATAGTCATTATCTTTAAATGGCTCCCAAGGTACACATATTAATACAATAAATAATATGACGTAATGTAATAACTAAGACTATGCAAACATCTTCACCCCGATCAATAAATATGTAATGTACTTCATTTTAGTAAGTATTTTAGTTGTATTGGCGTGTCTTAAGTTTGAATAGGAAAATTAAAACAACGTATGACCTTGCTAGTTAAAAACTGGTTTGACATTCGCGACTGATTTCAATCTTAATCAAAGTAGACGTTACTCTTATCGCACATTTTTTGCATTCACATATGTAAATTTTTCAAATACAATTTTATGGCCGTATAAAATGTATGGAGCAAAAATTGTTCTCGTATTGGCATAGTAATTGGTTGACCCTCGAGAGATCGAGAGTCACGGCCATGGATGCTAACCACGGCAAGTTCCGGGTCATCCCTTCCCGCTCAGAGTCTAGACGGCAATGCAACTAGTTGAATTTCACATTGAGTTTTGCGGTTAAGTAAGTAAGTAAAGTAATTTTTAAGTTTACATCATCAGCACTGCCGCCCAGCCTAGTTATGTTTCTCGCGTTCGACCATCGCCGGTTGTGCAACGCCACGACTTGCCGACACTAGCTTATTGTGGCCAACCCGACTCGTTGCCCAACTAGTTTGGCTTCTTGTCGTCTAATTACGACGTTTCATTAGATTATACCTTATACATAATGTAGAAATATTTGACTGTCTAAGTTCATCTAAGAAAAATGTTTTGATTTCATGAATGAAGTATAAGTAGACCGGGCTCCTTGTATAAATATTTAACTTTTTATACATGTAAACTTCCGCTTCTCTACTATTGACAGAATGTTTTGAATCTCACTCGCTATCTGAGTATTCCATCATACTGTAAAAAATATGAAAACAGATGTGAGATAACACCTCTATCGTACATTGTTTTAATGATTAAAATTAAACCCTCCTATGACCTGCGTAGAACTGTGAGTTTTTTACAATAGCTAGTATATTCTACGACCTATTGTAAAAAAAAAGACGTGTGGCACTCGGGGACTGCCCCGGCGAAGCTATTGCATAGCATTTTTTATCAACTTACGCAATTGTAAAATATTAACCCGAATACAAGAAATAGCAATGATGACATTGACAGGAACTGTTATTCACATTTATAGTTTTTAAAACTTGACACAACGTAATGGGAACATCAAACTAATAAAAAGGTTTTAATTTAACTATTAATAGTCAAGGATCATTCGTCTAAGTAAATTTGAACTTTGTTGTCAAACAGTTAAACATAATTTTCAATACAACACTCTCGTATCATTCGTTTAAGTAAATTTGAACTTTGTTGTCAAGCAGTTAAACATAATTTTCAATACAACACTCTCGTATCATTCGTTTAAGTAAATTTGAACTTTGTTGTCAAGCAATTAAACATAATTTTCAATACAACACTCTCGTATCATTCGTTTAAGTAAATTTGAACTTTGTTGTCAAGCAGTTAAACATAATTTTCAATACAAAACACTCTTTTCTTAGGTAGTATTTTCGTTACGAAATTTCTGGATTAGATCTCCACGCTCAAGGCCCGCGATAGAAGCTATGCAATAGCTTAAAAGAAGATAAAAATATAAAAAACGAATCTTCCTAAATACCAAATATTCTAGAATAATATTCCCACATCACAAATCCAAGACAAATAAATTGTGATTCATAGTTCGTCGTTCTTAAATGCACGATGAATTGCCATAGGTACTTGCTTTGATTTTTTACTTGGCATTACTGTACTAGGTACAGTTTAACCCTGTAAACCCAACAATAATGCGTCATCATGATGTATTTTCCTGTCTACGTAAATTAGTTTTGGAATATTTCGCACGTCAATACATCTATCATACAGCATAGCATATTATAGCATACATCTGTCTAATATTTTGCAGTAAACAAACAATTCAAATACATTTAATAACTATAATATGTCTCTATTTCAAAAGTCATAAAGTTAAGTATTTACTTAGCTATTTTATTTGCAAGTCTCACACTTTGTAGCATTGTATGGCATTTGAGCATTGTTCTGGTTCTACTATACTTTAAAGGAAAATTCAATTATCATTATCTAACCAAATGACTCGCCACAGAATATTACACAGACATTTGGAAGACACTTGATAAACAACAGCACTATAAAATTAAGTAAATCCGAATAATTAACTTAATTTTATAGTGCTGTTCCTATTTCTGAATCAAAAGACGTAGACTGATTTTGGTTCTGTTCAAAATCTTTGTAGTTGACCTGACATTCTTGAATAACATATTGGTTGGTCGAACTTCGAGAAACGTTTTTTACACGACACGATACTAACCACTGTTTCTTTCTTTTTTTCAGGACAGATTGGCAAAACCTAAAATACAGTTCCTACCCGGAAATGAAGGGGTGAGTTTAATCATTTTCTTAAAGAGTTTAAAATGTCTGGTAAGTGTCATTTTAAACTGCTGTTTTTGTAGGCCGAAAGCTCACCTAAGGTGATTCGTAGAATAAAATAAAAACGGTAAGCATATAAGAATAAAATAAGCTCAATAATGAATGAATATGGGAGATACCTGTAAAGTATGCTTCCAAAAGCATCTTAAGTTATCTGCAGTCAAATACAGTAATCACAAAAGACAACAATACAAATGTGTTAAAATACGAAAAAAATATTTAAAGTTTTGTGCATTTCACGATCTTTCTCAGGCTTTTGACAGAGGTTGCAAAAATCGCTGAAGGAAGTTATTGAATTATAAAAATTAACCTTCCAAGTGTCCCCAATTCAATTTAATTTGTATCATAATTATTACTTCTTAAAGTTAAAGCTACTGCATACTTATATTGTTTCCTTTTAATGCGTTTAAAGCTAAAGTAAAATCCAACCTTTGTTCAAAGGCATACTATTCTATCAATGACTACTTAAGCGATAAAAATAGTTGGTCGCTGTGATTAACTCAAGACAATGTTTATGTTCTTTCTCCAGTTTTAGCTTACCTACTGACAGGTTATATGTTTATAGAATGTTTAATTTATTTGACTTTATTATACAATTTTTTTTATTTTTTTTTATTGTTGACATGATCTACTCATTACAATGTTTTCGTATGAGTTGTATTGCAATATGTGATTAGCTAGCGACCTCGACAGTAGATTATATATTATTCTTGACTAACTGTTGATCTATTTTTGATTTATTTTTACTTCAATGGTCCTAGTTTATCATATCTAATTATGTGACTTCGAGTTACAGCTTTATTATCTATATGTAAGCGGGCACGCCCTTTATGCCTGGAGGCATTATAATTCGGGTATTAAGTTCTGTTTACGTTTTTAGTTTTTATTTTTGCTTGAGTTTCGATTTACATTTTTTTTTTTTTTTTTTTTGTTGGTACATTGGCGCGTGCTAGCTGTCATTATGGCATATATTTTATTGAATGTTTTGTGTTGAGTAATGTAAATTATTTGCATACTATTGTATAGAATCAAGTTATTTTTTCTAACTGAACAGACAGCTGTGCTGCTGGGGAGTTTGTTGCGCCACTTCTTCTCTCCAGCAAAGGCACTAGGAAGTGGTGAAGGGCGGGCGTTTTTGGGGGACTGTCTTATGTAATTTTGACGTTCGAAAAGTGCTGATTCTCAGCCTAATTTGAATAAATGACTTTTGAATTTTGAATTTTGAATTTTGAATTTTGAATTTCCTAACGGCTGGGTTTCCACTGGGTAGTGTGTTTGGACCAATTTTAATTAAATTATGGAATAATTTGACTTTAGACTATAAACCATTAGCAATATCTAATTCAGCCACTACTAGAACGTTTGCGCACAATAAAGCTGTATTAGTATTTCACAGAAATAAGCATAGTGCATCAATCTAATGAAAAGCACCAGATAGGTTAGGTTATCGATAAAAGAAAATGCAACTTGTAGAATTAAAAGGTTAGATTGTTCTAAAAAATAAACACAATTAAAAAGGAGCCAGTAAATATTTGCTATAGGCATTTACGCACCTAAAGTTGGATTCATTAGCAAATGTATTTAACGGCAGTTTAGAAACCATAAATAAAACTGTACCCATTAATTAGCATACCCCAGTATCCGGATTAGATATTAATTGTTTAAACAACTACCGATGTATGTTAACAACGTTCCAAACACACTGTAGACAAAATGTGAATTTGCAAGGCTTAATTTTCATATCTCAGAGATAGCAATTCAAAATTATTTCTTTGTTCGCTGAATACATTATATTTTCTTCCTTATCGAGTAGCTTTGTATAAAGTCAAGTTTCGTATAAGGTTACAAATTCTCCCTTTTTCAATTAAAATACATTTTTTTTTTTTCACTTAACGGTACCTGACGTTTATCGCGTTGATGCAATATATTACAATCACTACTTACACATTTTTATAAATCTTTATTATAATAATATGCATCGGAATATCTTTACCTTTAGATTTCCTAATATGTGTGATATAACTATTGGCTGCTTTGCACGTACTTCTCTGTACATTTTACATAATTCGATGACCTTATCAATAATGACGTTTGGAATGAACATTAAGAAACATTTTATTAATAACAACGTGCGTATATCTCGTTATGGTTGTCGCGAGTAAACATACAATTGACGTGTTTCGAAAACAGCTTAGATTTTACTAAACACAAGTGCAACACCAAAACATTTATATTTTACAACTTACATTCAAACTTGTTATGTAAGTGTAGGCTATAAAACCAAACGTGCTGCTCTAGTTTAAACATGGAGTTATATTAGTAAGTGGATCACTTGTCGATGTCGAATAAGGATATTGAAGATGCATAAGAACGTAATGAAGGAGTACAGCTTCGTCAGGATCTGGGCCTCATCGTCGCACGGGCCTTGACTCGCCTCGGGCGTACCAGTTAACGCTTGCGGCACTCGATACGCTTGCGAAATTATATGATGACCCACTTAGCCGATTTCGATTTGCTGCTTGACGCTGCGGTCGGTGGTCTATTAAACTTTTTACCCTAAATTATTTCGAAAAACAAATTGTACGCGGATCATACGCCGTCACGTACTCAAAGCGACCTCGTCATTTAGGCTGGTCGAGCACGAACTCGGAGACTTTGAATAAACTGACAGTCAGTGACATGACATTGTATCGGATCAGTACGTCTATGGTTGACACTATTAAAATGTATGCCTTCCAGCCTTTTCCTCTGACGAGTCGGCAGCCTCTTGTTTACTTATAAACTTTCCGCGTGGGGCTCGTCGATAAATTACATCACGTATAAACCGTACAACCATGAAGAAGAGATGGCGAATTTGTGCAAAGCTGTGTGAAATTGAAGTATAGAGCGTTGGTAAATTATATTTGGTTTGGTTAGATTCTATGCAACAAGTATTACGGCTAACGTCACACTTACTGTTCAGTCATTGCAAAAAACGTGGCTAATGCAATTTTGTTTACAAGGTGTTGATCCCCGGTCGATCCCCGCGCCTGACGCCGATGCCCGGCGCCTTCGACCGGTTTGCTTGTTGCCACCGCTCTACCGCTTGCCGGTTTGACGTGATCTCTTCTCTTGTTGCTCGTCGAGAGTCACTTGCTCGTATCGTATGTAAACGACCCGACCACCTCATTCGAAATCTAAAACGTCACGCTTCAATATTTTCTTGTACAACCAAGTTAACTAATGCCAATTAAACCATTGGACACGTTCTACATTGCAAATATCATAGCCACTTTATGCAAAATAACATAAGACATTATGTAAATTGTAACACTGTTAAACCTAATAGCGGGTCAACCTTGGCTTTGTGTTATTTTTTTGTGTTCCTAAGAATATGTTCGGGATAAGCTCTTTTCTCTGAAAACGCTTCGCCATCATTCCTCGAATATCTCTGTATCGGTGTGTTAGGTCCGAGACTCGCTGGCACATATCCAACTTGCACATAATAACCACAATTCAATGAGTCGCAGACCAGAATAGTAAATAAGATAGAGTGGAGTGTGTAAAAATAGCAACAGTTCCAGTCGCCGGTGAGCACATGTGGATTGCACCTCACAGGTGCGACGGCCGTTGTCCCCTTTCGCGATAATGTTTTAACACATCAGAATCCGGACTCCGGGATTGTATTAGCTTGATAATTCTTATCGTTTTAAAAGATAAATACCAATACAAGATGCTATCGTCAGCCAGTCAGATACTATGCACATTAGTTTTCCGAACACAACATATCGCCAACTCTAGTATCGATGTTATCTCTGCATCTAATGAATCATCCTCCTATGTACATTGAACCCAATGTTCTGCATTGTAAAATTGAATGTTCCTCACAATGTAAGTTGGAATACGTCTTGACTCGGTCAGGTCGTTGTCCTCCCAACACTTTACTACCTTCACCAACGGTTTACGGAACATTATCGCAGTCCTTGAAAACAGGATTCGATTTTGTATTAAACGGAAATGTATGTTTTGATATAAAGATAATTCTCACGTGTCGAATATAAATTCCTTTCAATATGTACACAATAATCTTTAAATTTAACTTGTCAGGGATTGAAAAAATATACCGTTGTTTAACAGTCGTATGTAGTATAAGACCAGACTCAGGCCACTTACCTCTTGTTGTTATAATGTATTCAGTATTTATTTTATATACCTAGTATGACCAATTTATGGTTAGCTAGAAACATAGCAACAAGACAACTTCATAACGACATAGCAACATAGTAGGGATCATATTCTGGGCTCCATTTACTCATTAACCTTCATCTCAGCTCTGCTTCCCGGCCACATTTTACTCATCTTGCAATGGCTGACTGACTATTGAAGGTTAGCAGCCGATTGGCGATTTCTCTGTATTGCTCATTATAGATTTTGTTCATATAACCTTCCCTAGAACCTTGTTTGACTTGAAACGTGACACTGACTTAATTTATTAACATATTCTCAATATTAAATCAAAACCGTTGATAAACTTTAAAAGAAAAACGAAACCCAATAATCAATATCTGTTTTTAACTTTTAAACGGGCCTCATTGGGAATAATACAAATTCAGTGGAGTACGCGTTTCTATGACAGATATTGTTACGAATGTAGCTGTCGAACAAAGGTGTGTTGGCGTGAACCCCTTTATCAGATCATAATGGGTGCAGCCACGTGATCAAACAATAGTGTTTACACTCATTACAAGGACGACCTGTTGTACCTACGTCCAGTTCATAAAGATCTCGAATAGAGGCCTATTGTTTTTAACGTCTTTATGTCTCGCGTTAAACTTGGCCCACTCTATGGAAGCCTTGTCCGACAAAAAATTGCTACATCCAAAAGTTTTAATTTTACTTGCAAAACAAGCAATTTAAATTTCATTGTGCATCACAGAACATTAAAATCACCTGTGCAAACATATTTCGACGATTTTCATTCGTTTGTTCAACAAATTTTCCAAAATTTTCTTTCATCGCTTTTCTGGAAACTTCTAAATTCTAGAAAACTTCGGAAGGAAATTCTCATTGTAGAGTTGAGTTTCTGTTACTTACTTCGAGTTTACTTAATGTTTCAATCAATGTTACCCAATCCTCATTTATTCTTTTAATTGTTAATGTAGTTATAGTTAAGCAATGCTTTTTCATTTAGAACAACAACACTTGATGACTTGATTCAGTTTACATTCAACACGCTGTTTGTCGTGCTTACATTAATTTTACTTGCGTATTGACATTGACGTCATTTGACTAGTAGCTATAACTCACTCATCGCCTTATTGTTTTTTACGCGAATTATTGAACTATTGGAAAATACGCGCGTAAATTTAATCTTGTGTAACTTTCCATTTTCTTTGAGACATTCACACGCAACACTTCAATACAAATAATAAAAGTTACCATCGAATAGAATAGACAGTAGTCAATGTTTTAACAACGTTACTAATCGTTACGTAACGCTAATCCATGATCTATTGGGGACCGGAACCAAATAAATGTAGAAGAGCCTTAGAATCAATAGCTGTTGAGGCCGGTTGGTTGCATGTGCTCGATTCAACCTTGAGGTCAGGGTTGGAAGTACATTCATTTGATATCCCGTGAAGATAAAATTGAATATTGTTTAGGTCGACTTGTCTGAGCGTAGGTGTGTCATACTCATAGGTACATGAAACAAAATCTCCTTACAATGAAGATAACTGTTGTGGGAAAATCGTTGATCATTTAGAAATGCAAGTGCATTACTTTTATTGGCGCCATAGATCACTCATTCAACTTTGTATGATTGTGCAATTTGAGAAATTATTGTTATTGCAGCAAGACAGGTGCATATGGGATGCATTTCAGCGGTTTGGCCTATTCAGCGGCGTCTTTAGTCAGGGTGCTGGGAGCGACTTGGCGGAACGGTGCTGATTTCCTCGTGGTAATTGCTGAAGTATGCGGACGGCGGTGTCGTCTTATTGGGGCTGCGGGCCGACCGTACGTGCGCGCTATTCACTTTCACTTCGCAGCGCGTGCTTTTGCTATTGGACCTGAGCGCACGCCGATGTGGATTTGGGCGTATCTTGGATTGTTATTGGGGCCGCCACGACTTAGATCCATAAAAGTCACTAACTAGAAACTACGCAATAGTGAAAAAACTGGCACATTTTCCTTCCCTAGGAAAATCCTGCATATTCGTCATGCTAACAATGAAACATACCGTAACGTCAACATAATATCTATCTCATAGAATCACGCAACGGTGACGGGTGCAGTACAACTGTTACAATTACAATCCGTCGCTTTAAATTTTATCTGATACGTTATCTATTACTTGGAAGAAATTGGGGGGCTTATTCATAATTTATGAATTAGTGTTAGATCAAATCGAGGACGCAGCTAAATCTAATTCAAACTTCCTCTTATTCAAAGTTTTCCTTGCAGTTCTTTATAAAAATTTGTTTGGCAGTGTCATCAAAATTGATGAATTGACAGGCCCTATAAGATTCTTCGGTAGTTGCGCATTTTCACGGTGGTTTCAACGGTACGGCCATTGATAAAAAATTTAGCATCGATAATTATTGTGCTTCATTCTCAAGCTTTCACTTTTTGGCTTTAATGGTGTTCAATCGTCTTCATAGTTGTTAACGACAGTCATTACTACCTTCTTGGCCTATTTTGACATACCCAAATAAAAAAAAGTAATTGAGGCAATTTTGATTAACGACCTTTGCGCAAACTCCATTCGGGCATTAAGGACGCGGCAACAGTCTTTATGTTAAACAGAAATGTGCTTAATTCACTGGCGATCTTTTACAAGTTTTTTTCGGACATCGATATCCGACGTGCTGTGTTTCATTATCTGAAGCGCTTCATCTTTGCTTTAAGCATTCGATTCGTGGAAATTATTGCCAGGTAAAGCTTAGCGTGCGTGATCCGCGCTATAGCGATTATGTAAATAAATACGAAAACTCGTGATGCAGTGTCTCACTTCGATAAGGTCTGTGTAAAATAAAATGTTCATTGAAAACGAAAATCACCATTTTGATTGAAACAAAAAGCATATGGTGGATAACATGAATGAATATGGTGTCGCTTCTTTTTAAAAATTTCTCAGAAAACAGAGCAGTCCTTGCACACTGACTGAGAATAGAATTATATGTATTAAACATTGTCGACACCTTGACTAAGTAGAGCTTGTGGTCAAGCCGGTATCCCACGCGTAACGCACCAGGCCTTTCGAGTTTGATCCTTAAGGCTCTCATTTTAATGCCGTTTTTCCATTAAAGAAGGGAAAGTTGTCGTGTGCGCCGACGCCGCGTGTCCATCATACATAGCTAATACCGCTTTCGATGCCCAACGAGGAAGTGGACGCAAAATGTGGCTTGCGTTGCGAGTCTTGTATACTCAAGTCAATAAATGCGTAAAATCACACACAATTTTATTTATTGCATGCTTTTTTTACCAAACAGTGAAAATTATCTGCTTGTACGCATAGCGCACTAAACTGGCGTTTCAGTTTTATAGCTCTATCGTACCCTCATGAAGTGTCCAGTTTATTTTTAATACTAGTGTCGTTATAGTCACACATCTCTGTGCTAAATATCGCGACCGAAGTTACTAATATAGCAGTCGTAAACATTTGACACTGAGAACATCCACATGTCGCCGTATTTATGCCCAGTGATGGGTGGCGCCACTATCGCTATACTATCCACCACTTGTGATACACGTTGTGAATTTCTCCTCAGAAATGCCGGTTTCCTCGAGATGTTTTCCGTCAACGGCTTGTGACTTGTGATGAATGTGTGCATTAAAAAATTCTGTAATATTCTATGAAGCTTTCAACTAATGTGGTAGCGGTAAATAAAGTGATTGCTGCGAAGTAAATAAGTATATTAAAGTACCTATCAACAAACAATACATAGTATCTTTGATTTCATCCTGATAACTAAGTAATGTCGCTCTGAAACAGATGTTGATAACAATAATTAGCTGTGACAGAATAAAGAATGATTAAATATTCCATAATATGTTTTGAAAGAATGAACTAAAAGTGATAAATTCACGGACACGCCCTTTTGGCACACGACGCGACGCGCCTTCAACATTTATTTCATTAGTATATTTTTTTAAATTAATAACCTCAATTTATCTCATAAAAATCTGTAAATTGTGAAAAAACATTTTATTATCAAAAATACTTTGCATTTACTCAATTTGGCAGCGAATGAGATCACTGTATGCAATGATGCGTGCAATGTGACATTGCAGCTAGCCAGCTACCTTACCGTCGGTTTCAAGTGTTTTTCCGTTATCGACCTTATTGCTACGTAATAAGATTGGAAGGCAACAAATCTGTTTACGGGCCATTTGTACTTATAACCCACTGATAATGGTTGCAGTGTTATTGTTGAATAACAAATAGATAATTACGCACATGTACGATCTTTGTGTTTACAAGAACGACACTGATTTACCGGTTGGCATTTCGATTAGCAGTAATTATTATTTTAAATTGTTTGTTAAATAGTTAGTCCAAATAACAAGCATTAGATTATTAAGATTAATACTACCATCATCATTAGCATTAGATTATTAAGATGAATACTACCATTATCATCATCATTTCAGCCAAAAAACGTCTCTGCTAGACATAGGCCTCCCACAATACCATACTTGAAAATTAATACTGGTGTTTCCATTTTTACAAATATCTTTATTATCTTCTAGTTTTTCATCGAGTGTTTTGCTCATAGAATCTATTTAAAGTTCATTATATTTACTTTCCAATTGTTGAGCTAAAAGGTCAAAAGATTAGGCATATGCTTGTAAGTCTTCGGCCTCCGCCAGTCACATTTTACTAACTTCACTTGTACATTAGCATTTATTTATTTCATTCTATTGAAATATGTATCAGCTGGGTTCCTCGTGAATCGAGTCGCCTTTTTAAATTCAAAACAAACAAAAATAAATCTAAAAGTGATTACTTGAAACATTTCGACAGCTGCAAAGAGCAAAAAAAAAAAGCATTACACAATAATCAAGAACTGATAACTGTCATTCAAAATAACGAAGTATTTCAAGTAACGCAAAGTTGACGTAGAAAAACAAACAAGAACACCGAATACTTGTATTTGCAGCTTTCACTTTACTCCATTCAAGAAGACTTATAGATCTTAAAATTATGATCTATTTCTCCTCATCTGATCTCACAACTAATCTAAAGATATTCCAAATGAACAACAACAAGAATCAGCAGGAATTGAACCAGTGAACGCCTATTTAAGATGATTTACAAGGATTTACTCGTAGATGTTGTAAACGCGTGCCGTCTAGTCTAACCAAGGCCCAAAACATCCGGGTGTCTATGAAAAGAGGACAAGTAGACATAAAGTGCATAAGCAGTACTGGCTTATATTACGAAAGCTCGCAATGGAGCCGATAATAAATTGTACCTGGCAGTCTTACGTAACCAGGTAAAAGTTACCGCTCGTTCGTAGCACTATTCTGAACTTCACCTGAGTAGGCGGCAATCACCGGACAATTGATTTTTTATATGTTGCCGTCACGCCCATTATCCACAAAGGAAAACCAATATGTTACTGTTACCATGATGCACTACCGTTTTCGCCGATGACGTTATCAGACCCCAATATTATGTTGAGACTCGCTTTCACCGTTTTTTATCCGGCTCGGACAATATCCCGGTCTCAGAAGTTGATACAATTAAAACAGGTACAAAACAATGTATAAACTAATAAGTGTCCTGTTATTAAACTGTTTTGTGTTCCAAAAAAGCAATGTTAGCAAGAGCTGTATGGCCTTCACCTCAAAACCTATTTTTGATGAATGTAATGCCACGCCGTAACAAATGTGACTAAACCTCGTTGCTCAAGTCTTCATTAATGATAGCACCTATATTCGGAATCAATACATTAATTTGTCATTTAATACACGTGCTATATAATCTGCATAAATAAATCATTGTACATGTATTTTTATTGAAATTCACTTTTAGGTTTTTTCAATCGACATTTGTATATACACTTTAGTAAATAATATATTCGAACGAGTTCAAAGTTCTATCCAAACAATAAACTGGAACCGCAAAAAGGTGTACGATTCCATTTTCAATTCCCAGAAAATTTTATCTTAAAAGACTATAGACAAGCCTCAATCGTCATTCGTTCATAGGTTCATACAATCGATTTGAATGTAAAATATGGGGTATTGAACCGATATCCATTTACAATTCGCTATGACGTGAGGAGGAACAAACAGCTGGGACAATTCTACTTTAGAAACGTTTACAGAATCGTTTAAAATTAGAAAATATTCCTTTCCTGTAGATATTTGTCTAGTATCATACTTGATGAATGATGATGTTTATCATACATAATATGTATTGTATTATGATAATTTCATTATGATTTATAATATACATTTTGTCTCTTCCTATAATGTATGTGTTTGATCGAAGCGTTTCCTATTCTTGTATTTTATTTTTGTTAGGTTTTTACACTTTTTACTTTCGTCAGAATTTAAGATTAAGTATGTTGTTTTTGTAAAGTTTTAATCTTGTGCTTGGTTTGTTTGTTTTCTTCCAAATTAACATGGACGATAATGATAAAATTTCTTTGGAATAGCTCGCAACTAGTCTAATAATTTTAATCTCCCTTTTGCATAAGTCAAGAGTATCTAAAATCTGACAAACACCATACGGCATAAGTGAAGAAACCGGTCTTGTCCACAATTGTTTTCGCCCTGTTGGCCGTTCAAGTCGTAATGCCCGTTATACAACAAATCTTATTAGCTAAACTAGAGGCCAACAGTTAGTCGTTCGTCATGTACAATTTTCTATTGATCATCTACGGCGCGGTTGGGTGTTTATTTTTGTACACTTAAGCAAATCTTGGCTTATTCAATCTCATTTCAAACCACTTCAGTCAGAGGATTAAGTTTCATTTCTCCAAATCAAAATTCATTGATATGAATGAGTAAAGTTCTTCTATCGTCTTATTTCATTCACTATTTTCCATCTTCTTTTGTCGTGAATTTATCACCACCGAAGTAACGGTTGTGTTTGCCGAGAGTGAAAATTTTACAACTTGACGCAAATTAGGCACACGAACAACGTTTGCGTATTGTCACAATTCTGTAGGTGTCAAAAATATTGAATTACCAAATGACTTTTATTTGCTCTAATTTGCTATTTGTGAAGTTAAGCGTAAAATAAGTAAATCTTATATGCCTCCATCGCCCTATTGACCTTTATTATTGCTTGTCATTATATCATGTATTATGTCTACAGTTCTTCACTAATGCTTATTTCATATACTTCTTATTGGAAACAAGACATCAACATAATCGTAGACCGTAGTTTACATTAAAGTACAATCAATGTTAACATGATCTTTTAACCTGCCTTTAGGCTTTAGTTACACCTTCCTTTTTATTTATAACAATATCAACTACAGTATAGTACGACACAACTTAGATGTAGCATCGGCAAAATTCGTAAAACCGATCACCATCCGAACTGAGTGCGCCTTCAAAATCACTAATCGCCATTACTGCTTTAGGTGAAAATGATCTTTCGAAAACGCAATAACTTGTAAAGTCTTATATCCAACTACATTCGTAAAATTGAAATAAATGAATGAAAATTTTCAAATCTATGCTACATCTAAGTTGTGTCGTACTGTACACAACTACTACTCAATATCAACTTTTAGCTTCGACCAATGTCGTCTCAAGTTTAGAAGGCTTATTTTCAATTGCCATTTATTGATCATTGTTATAAAGCATTTGACCCGTCCACAAATCTTAGTTAAAATAAACGATAATTTGGTCGGGAGCATATCCGCCTGGAAACAATAAAGCCGCACCTACTCGGCTACAATATACTGAATTCAGCCACAGCGCGTGGTTTCGCAGTCAATTTGTCTGCTTTATTGTGTGTGTTGTGCGCCGTCGCTGTTCGCCTTTCAGTCTCAAACTATCATTGACATATGGCTAATTTATTTACAACCTTGTTGGCACTGTTAATATTATGTAGATGGTTGGCGGGTTATTGTTCCAGAACGCTTTGATACTTCATATAGTTTTCTGATATGGGTCATTTCTACTTTTACAAATCCGTCAATGTTAACTCGAAGTTAGAAAATCCACCCGTGGGTCTCATACAGCGAAACAATCAAAGAAACCTTAATAACGATTTCTGTACCACCTATAATATTATAGCCAGTTCTTGAAACATAGTTTCAACAACGATTATTAATTACTCATTGCACCTTTGTTTTAGTTGTACTTCGCGCCAATTCTCATAATATACTTACTGGGCTATTACCATTTAGCTCAACCTATTGTTAGGTTCGACATCAGCCATAATTTTAGAGAACGTAATATGTGTATATTTATCCGTCTATAGGGCCACAAATTCCTTATGATCTCAAACCTAATGTAAATGTCAGTGGGGCTTGTATAGATTTTGTGTTCCTTCAACATCAATAATTGCGTCGGTCGGTAGCAGACGTAATATAAACTCGTAGCGTCGGAGGCGTGGCCGGCGTCACGTCGCGTCGGCGCCGCGTCTATACCACTGGATTGTTCTGGATCCAACGTTCACACATAACTCATTCGCCGGTGGATTGCACTCTTAAAAATCTTATTTCCGAGTTCCAATATCGCAGTGTTGAGTTTAACTTTTAGTCATACATAATACCAGTCTTCTCGAAATTACAAGAACTTTCGCTGATAATTGTATGTAACATATGTTATTGTTGTTACTATCAGCTGTACATTGTCTTATCTGTTATACACCACACCGGGTTTCGATAAGATGCCTTTTAAAGTATAACTTTGTCCCCTTCGTGACCCTATAATTATCTCGAATTCGCAATTTTTAGCTCGTCGCAATGCGAATTTTCTTCTTGATTGTATTTAAAATTGTTTTCCGTTTTAATATTCAATTGAATCGTGTGTGGATTTCTTGTTTTATACATTAATTTCTACTGTTGTATATTCCGCTTTGGTTGCATTATGAATTTATGCGCTTCAACATGAGCGCGAGCGTGATCTTCAACAAAAATTCCTCGGATCCGATCTCGACTCTCGAACGCGTGTTTCGCACCTTGATCTAAATACTTGCGACATTATCTGGTCTCGTCGTTATATTGTGCGTCAGATACTGCATCGACAGTTTCGACTGCCTTGAAGTACTGTTAACTACATTAAAATTAAATTAAAAGTAAAAACATTATGTTGGTGTCATGTTGGACAATGTCTGTCCTCTAAATTAATGACTAGAAATCACCGGGGTAAACCTTATTCATGAAGTAAATCGTGACTTATCTGACTTTTATTAGACGCGCTTATTTTTCCGGTTAACCTCTTTCTTAGCGTCGAGTCCTGAGGGAAATAACCTCGGTCAATCCCCTTTCACATCAGTATGCTACATTTTGAAGCGTTGAATCTCATAAATTCATTGCTTTGCCTCTTATTTGTTTTTAATATATCCTTGAATCTGTATAGTTCCTTTCATGTATGTTTCTACGTGAGGTAACATCCAAAAAGTTTTCTCTTATTTGATTGCACTTGCACTTCATTATAATATTATCGGATACGAATAATCCTAGTAGGTAGTGTAAGTACCGTCCATGCAAAATATACGCGAGGTGTATCGAATATTAAATCATGTGGTGTGGAGCACATAAGCACGTTATTTTCTCATAATTTACTACTTTAAGAGCTACAGATGCTTCTCCTGTCCTAATATTTTGTGACGTCAGGCTAGATATCTACCAATTGTGTCAACTTCCTATTTTGTGACGATATATTTTGTTGTTCTTTTTTCTTTCATTGATATTGATTGCATTGGTCGCTAATCTCTAATGAGGCCTCGATTTAGTCCTTTTCCAAAATTCGCGGAGAAGTGCGGTTTTTTACATCTTCATTTCTATGGCTAGTTCTTGTAAGACTACCATCTAGAGAGTTTTTCGCCACAGATATATTATAAAGATTAGATATATGTATGGTTTTGGCCTATTACATTATTAGTGTAGTTACCACTCGGCCTATATGCGTGGGCGAATGTTGGTTAATGTGTTTGTGGAAAATGAAACAATAAGTTGTTATTCTGATGATAGTTAGTAAAAGTAACTCTGTTCTGTACAATGGCTCGGTCTTACTCGCAGTGGGAACATCCATTCGCCTTTTACTTACCATTGTTTTTGATGGACCGATCTCTAGAATCATGTTTTCATACGACACGTACATACTAGTTAACCATCGTCATCATAATAATTATCATCGACTGTCTTGAAACTGTTCGCAATCAGGTTTTTTTTGTATGTTTTTATTGTACTTATTTAGTTTTAGTTATTCTGTTTTCGCAACTGAAGTAGCAGTTTCACCATTATTATGTGTCTCAATAATGAAAGATTTCTATGTATTTCACGTTGTATCAAAAGGTGTGCCGGCAATAATTCGTTACGCAAGGCAATCACGTGATCTGCTGGTGGTTTATACGGCGAAGCAAGTATGTAGCTATGTATCGACGGAACTATCGGGCGTTGAGTAACCGCGGCTGGAAAGAGCTTCGTTACGTAGAGGTTTCGATACAGCCTCGCGACGTAAGGCCGTGGTTGCAGTCACGTCGCCGGTGAGAGGTGCCCCTCCTCTGGCGGAAGGTCGCGAGCGGCCGCCGCGAAGGAGAACGGCACCAGAATGAATCCTTGCAAAGACCCACCCGTCAACCGCAGCGCTCGTGATATTTACAATGCAACGCACATAATTTATACTTCAATGTTTTTATCCAACGTAACATTGAGCAAAACTGTATTATATTTTGTCACGCCCAACGAATAATCTCAAGTTTGACGTAATCAACGGTATCTATAGTAAGTATAGGAAGGTACGATAACAAAATACACGCTCAAGTGGCCTGGGTGTACTAATCTAATCATTTACCACGCGCAAATAATTAACATAGTTCATTCACCGCAATAGAAGCTTTACGTAAAATAGAATTACCTATTTGTCGACAAGACAAAGTTTGATTAGGTATTGCAACCGCAGAATTTTCGCAACCGTATCAGTGCTAGGTGTTTGCTAAGAACAGCAAAATTGCTAAGTTTAAAATTATTCGGTTCGGTGGTTTCGGTAGATTCGTGGCACGATTGCTTGGCTTAAATCTTAATCGATCGAATATACGTAAAGACAAGGTATTCTGGTTTTCGAACGCGACTTTTTAATAAGTGGCGCTGCGACCAATGAGCGTGCGCCGAGCGAGCGAAAAAACCCAAGCTAGACTGGCATACACAACAGTGTTCAATGGCAACAATGCGCGAGACTCGAATACTGTTTTTTCAACATAAGTATATAATTAAATGAATCAGTGTTACCTCACCGCTGCCGACGATTGCGACAAGAGCGGCCGCATCGTCCATTAGAAAGTCGGCGAATATGCAAATAGTATCGTAGAAACCTCACGAATAACTGGCCACTCACTTCGCCTTTAAATGTGTCTGCTACGATGAAAGTGACTATTACCGTTAGTAAATTGTGTTAGAACAATTTCTTCCGCGGACGCATTGCCAAATTCTCTGCTCTCCATAAAGTGGATTTAAAATTTTCCTTTCCTGACACTGTTCTTCTCGTACCGTCGTCAAAACGAAAAACATCTTGTTCAAACAGAACATTGTTTATCAACACGTCAACTACTTGAACGTTTACATTCGTATGTTTATTTATAAATAGCCCTAGTATTTATTTCTTGATTCCTTATTTTGTAGTCTCAAGATTGACAGTACTAGTTCAGGTTTGTAACACTTTTTATTTTCTAAAGGGCACGCGGTCATTTCATATTTAGATCAGATTCGTTCTTGGTTGTTGTTCAACTGATCAATCGCTGGGTTATCTTTTTTTTTAACTACGCGATAATTGTGCCGGTCGATACATTTAAATTTGATAAGTCCTTGATATGGTACGCGATAGCAAAAGGAATTAATTGCAAATATATTACTTGGATTAATTAAAGTGGTTCTTTGGATCTTATCTAAAAAGTAGAATTTCCATTCGTTACTAAAAATGTTTTGCTTCCTGCCACTGCATTGTATTAAAGGTTAAATTATACAAAATGGAAGATTGTAATTTGACTTCTCAGATTTCTTTTGTTGTCTTCAAGTTTGTTGTTTCCTTTTTGATTCCATTCCAGTCCAGCACATTCTGGGTTGAAGGTTGAACTGTAAACAACTTAGCAGTAATTATTGCCAATACACTTTATCATATAGGTATCATAAAGTAAAGAAAATAACAAGTCGGCAAGCAATTAACATGGTGGCGATCACAAGCCCGTCGCGTGGATTTCCCGCTACGATTCGTGTTGAAGTGAACCATTTATTATCGTACACTACTGACGTATGCCAACATCGGTAGAACGAATATTGTACCAACAGTGGGCTATACTTAAAGTTCAATTTGCATCGCACGCACGGTGCCACCTCCGCGATGTTACGTCAATAAGATACAACACGTTAACTCGAGGCTGGGGCACACGACCGCTGGTTTGCGTCCGGGTTTGTCCCGTGGAAATGTAAAATACATTATGTATTTTGTATCTTTCAATGCTTTCTGACCGATTACCTAGAAACAAAGCGGCTTAATGTTTCTTTATATGTGTGAGCATATAAGCCAATCCACAACCGAGAACACTATCTGCGACGTAGTTGTATATCTCTCGGTCGAGCGAGCCGAACGGACCGGTTGTGACGGCCTCTCACTTCGCAAGCCTGTGTACCGCTCGCCGCTTGCTGTGAAATTAGGTAACCAACAAAAGCCACAGTCGTTGCGCACGACGGGCAATACACAATAAAGAAATCCCCTACCACGACCGAAAAAATCAAAAGAATCCAGCTGAAAACAGCTGTTTACGCATTCAGGGTGACGTAATCAAAAGATTTACTGGCACAGCTGGCATGTGAAGTCTGATAAGACACCTACAGAGTAATCGACTAGGCGGCATTTCAATAATGCCTTGAAAAACGGACGACGGATTTCCTCGTGTAAGTACACCTATTTTCCGGTTCAAACGATGCGCACTGGCCGACCTTCGCCAGAAGACACAATGAAACTAACGACCTTGACATGATACTATTTGCAGATGGTTAGACTATTTACCTATAAATAACTATCTAATCGTGTATGTTATTGTATTAGTGACAATCACAAAAATCGGTCAATAAAAGCAGCAAGCCAAAACAATACAGGGAACCATGGAAGGAGCAGCGGGCGATGCGGGCGAGACGGCTGTTCACCGAATGCCGAAGTGTTCCATCGCGAAGCGCTCTTTATATCGGTCGGCTGTACCGCAGAGAAAGCCGCGCCCCGCACTCCCCCGCAGTGTCTGCTGCCCGCACCGCTCGTAGCGGGTTTTTTCCTCATTAGCTCCATAATTCCATATTATGCTCTATGCCTTTACCTTGTGTTTATCAGACTTGAATCGCGTGATGGACGACGACGCTTTGTGCATTATTGACTTAGTTTTTATGGAATACTTGTTAAGATTCTTCAGCATATTGCGAAGAAAACGATAACTGGCTAAAAATATAATATGTTACAAATACTTATCTGGGCGAATGTAAATATACTATTGCTTTTTTGCAGTACTTTGCGATTTAGTAATCAGGCTTTAGTCACGTTAGTCGAGCAGGAAAATACGCTGTTACCTAATTAAGTCATTGCCACAGCCACATTTTATCAGCTGGTTCAGGGAATAAACCTTAGAAGAAAACGGAAGGGTGTAATGAGCAATCTGAGTATCGGTTAACAGGTTAGCGGCGGGACTTTTCGGGTTATTGCTCCATCGGTGTTCGCTTCGCGGCGCACTCTTTAATAGGTTAATTGCCTGGCATTGTGGTGCTGGCACACATCGCCAGCCGCGACCTTACGGCGGCTCGCGGCCACGCGCGTCACCAAATGAGGCACGCCTGGACACTAGTCTTGCTGTTGTACACTATTTTATAATAGAACACACCGCTGGCAAACACGCCGCCTTTGCGTCAAAAAGGGTCATCTTGTAGTCATGTTTCATCAGTCACTCTAAAAAGAAACTCATTTCTGTGGTGTCTGTGAAAGGGAAGTGGAAAATCTGGACAAAATAAATCGAGTTCAGTTGTTTTTTCTGGCACTGCGTAGCGAACCATGAAGAACTCGTAGCGACCTCAATAAAGAGATACCGAAAGTTGAGTCTTGTTTTAACGATATTCGTATACAGGTATTAATATTGTAACAAATACCATGAGCAAAATATTCATTTGTAAATAAATCAAACCGATTTATTTACAAACATGATGTATTTAATGGTGAAACGGTATGATACGCTCATCGGCTGCGTAGTCGCGACGTTGCCATACCAGACGATGAAAGTCATTACTCACTTGTTGAGTTGTGTACCTCTATGGACGCATATGTGCGTACGCGGTTGCAATTGCGTTAAGCCTACTGGCCCAGGTCAGCCTTATTTGGAAATGTAACAAGAAACGTCGTAGATTTCTCATGGGATTACTTTGCTCTTTTATCAAGTACGCGCAATCGCATAGCAGGTGGATAAGTGTATGTAATACAATAAAACACACTGGTCTCTCAGTATCCATGATGCTTGATTTAGTCAAACAGCCCCCATAGTAATTTGGCGTTTTATTTGTGTGATTCACACAGCGATCTCGTGCCAGATTTCCCACGTTGAAACTCCTAACATCTTAGACACGCGATAAAGCAGATTCTTTTCAAATTATTCACGTGCTGCATAGTGTTTCAGACTCTTTCCTTCGATTAGCACAACGTTGTCTGTTCATTATGTATTTACTGCTGTCTGCCGAAATACTTTTGTTTATCATTTGCTTACATCACTCATCATCATATTACGACTTAACTATTATTCACACGTTCCCCGCACATCCTATTTTTTTGCTCTATAAAAACGAAAACATTAAATAAATATTTATTACTACAGCTATATACAGCGTTCCTGAGATAGTGCTCAAGGGCACTGTAAAAAATTACTTGATTATGCAGGTGTCTGGTGTAGTGAGATGGTTTTGGTTCGAATAATTACATACAGTGTATCATATCCAAGGACTATTTTTTTGTTGAATCAATTGTTGATACAGCACTGAAGCAGAATTCAGATGTGTGTCAACAGATATTGTAATAAAGATGTTACGTGCTTTAACTGAACGACACTGTTTACATTTATTCTGTTGATAAGGACAGAGAACACTTGTGAGATGATGTTATTCATAAAGAATACTTCAATTTTCTATTTATAACGTCAGGACTTTGGCTTTAAACTCTTTCTATCCAATGAGTCAATTGAAGCAAACCTAAGAGCCTCAATTAAGAATACTGATGCAATAATTATCGCTGATTTGCTAGGCTTGTAACTAATAAATTCGGGGCTTTTCCTCAACATTTTATACAGTGAGGTTATCGAAATTTTTCCTATATATCTTTTTTTCGGTAATTAACATGGTGTTTTTCCCTATTTCAGAAAATCTCCATTCCGGCGCCAGCCAGTGGTAATGGCCAATCAGGCGAGGCTACATTTCACTTCAGCTTTAATAGTAATGCAGAGATGGAGGGTCCACAGGTAAACAATCAGTTCATACTTAACTTAGTCTTTAGAAGCACACTGGTCTCGAAGACCTTTCTCTTGCTTGTAAATGATCAGAACAGAATATCTTAGCTGACCATTTGGATCGGTAACAGGTAATTTAAGATTTTTATCTAGGCGTATTGGCAACATCTACTTCAGATTGATAATATCTGCGATCTCCAAGCACGTGTCAAGCATGATAACTATGACATGATTCCCCAAGAACATTTGTTCTTGTGTATGCGGGCCTATGTTCAGTAGTCGAGTTGACATCTACGGGCTAGTATGTATGTCATGATTTGGAACGCAAACCTTTTGACACTTATAGGTGACCAACATTCCAAATGAAAGTGATCCTCAGATTACAAAGCGCATTTTTGTGCACTAAAACTATTGCTTGGTTCAGATTCTAATGCTGTAGTAGCAACTCCTTGACCCATTCAATGTTAACAGTTTTATTTTCTTAGTTTTTAATTCGTACCGTTTGCCAAAAATATCTTGCTCATCCAAAAATAATATTATTTGTAATTATAAAATGTTGTAATGAATAACCTATTTGAGCACATTCCAGATAGATCACCTTGATAAAAACGGGTTTTGCGACATGCGGGTATTACAAACAAGTATAGCCAATATTATCTCCATTTTACTTGGATTTCTAGCTTTTCCACATCACAGAAATAATTTTACACATGATCTAGTTTAACTTTATTTGTTATGTTTCCTTTGTAATGGGTTTAAAGTGCTATATTAATGACATAGCTAAATCCCTTGCCTTCTCAATGTTCATTGTGATAATAAATGATATGAAAAACATTTTAAGTTTTAAGCATTTTCCAGACGTGAATTATGATTTTTCCTGCACGTGTAAACGAGTTTTTCTTTAATAATGAACAAAGTATACAGGTACTTAAATCATCTTAACAAATATCAAGGTTAAACATCAGACGACAAAATTGAAAACCTGATTATAAATTGCAGTTGACATTTTTATAAGGCCTCTATGGTAATACCTATTATGTATAGAATATGCTAGAAGTATTTAGTTAAAAGGAGGAACTCGTAGCTAAGTAATAACAGCCACATGGATCGATCCATCAGGTTTAGCTACGCTCGATGGGGTTGGTCAGTGGATGGGTGACCATCTTTACATACCGAGACTCCTCCGTACCTCCGTTGGTCCCGGCAGTCATTCGTGGTTCTTTGACAGTCGTTACGAGTCGTCAGAAGCCCGAAAGTCTGACACCAGTCTTACCAAGTGGTATCGTATTACCCTGTTACCGGGTTGTGGAAGTCAGATAAGCAGTGGCTGTACTGGTATTCAGCTGCATCCGATTAGACTGGAAGCCGACCCTAACATAGTTGGGAAGAGGCGAGGATGCCTATGTCACCACAGGAGCGTAGAGATTGGCACAAGCAAAGAGAGCTGCAGCTTTGGGTGAAGTTAGGCTGTTAATGATGATGATGATTTCAAGAAAAAGACTTCATTATCATTTGTTACATGGTAACCAAGTTCCATCAAGCGAGATCGAGGTCAAGAGCAGGCCCATCAGGCAATAAAAAATATTCTTCCGTTATTAGAACGCTAAGAAGTTTAAGTACCACTTGTGCTTTCTTCTCAGAAACTAGGTTTTTGCAGTATGTTGTTATCATATAAGTGGGTGGTACTTGATGTCTTGTGGATTACTGCTCTCATATCCATGTCAAGAGAATAGCCTATTTATGTTTAAGATACATCTTATGATTTTACTTGAATAGCCCTCATCAGGTAACCTATCACAACACAAGCTCATTTATCTATCGCGATTTATTACAATCGACGTCTTCTCAGTTCATCGGCTACATGTACATCAGTCTTGTCTAGGTAGGGCTGCTCCCTATACATCTTATTATTCATATTTTTTCCGCTGTTTATGTTATTTTCAATTATCTTCATTCTTAGTGGCTATTCGTCATATTGTATCCTGTTACTCCTTCCATTCAATGTTAAGTTCGATTATTATAAAATATTGCGCTGTTTTATCAGACTCTTGACACACTTGAATCATATGTTGGGTTAACAACACAAAGCCCTTGGCAACTGAGAAGTATACTAGTATGTGTTATACACAATCACGCTTTCGTCTTTCACACATCTCGGTCAATTTTTACGACCTAACCGAGATAAGAAACTTGACGACTACATTCAATGTTGCTTACGCAGATTAAAATTGAAGCATATAATTTGCGATGTGTTAATCAGCTGTTCAAGATGGCGGGTGATTATTATTCTCCATGGTTCTCCCATGCTGTGACGCGTTCGTGGGTTTGTGGGTCGCGGAACAGTTGCAACCGATAATAAATTGCGTGACCGACAAATTCGTAAGAGTAAACTTACGTGTGGCGCCTTTACTATGCCCTGAATATTTTCGTGGGACCACGTCAAAATATGAATATTTTCGTGGGACCACGTCAAAATATTTTATTTTTAATATGTGTAGCACTGACAGGTATTAATTGTACACGGATTGGGTAATGTTGGTATGGCTTCAATTATAAATAGATCAGTGATTTTTTTACGAATTAAAAATATTAATAATTAACGAATAAAGTATATTGTCTAATCATTGTATAATGACATACAAATAATAGATTTTTAAAACGAAAGTTATCTTCTTACTATAATTAGTCGTGATGACTCTTTAAACAAGAACGCTGGCACGATACTGCACATGATGACGCGGCTTCTTTTACAAACTTCCGTACTACTAGTACAGGATTATCACGAAATATAGTCTGTAAATATGTATATTAATTCTTCAGTCGTGATTCGCAAAAAATGTAAATTTCACGTGGACTCGGAATGCGGTGGTACGGGCCGTACTAAGAACGTTACCCAATAGCCGTTAGAAAGCGCGAATTCAGTCGCAGAACGCACACGTTGCATCATGAAGTAGCTTCATTTTAAGTTGTAATCCAAAATTATTTACTCTTTTCTCTTCCTCAGGAATAGAACCAGATATTTTTGTAGGACCACGTCTAGTGTAAGATTAGATCTTAGTTGTAGGAAGCTGTTTCATTGTTTAGGGAATTTTGTTCACCCAAAATGTAACGAGACACTTGATATTAACCCTAAAGGTGTTGGGTAGAATATCACAAATAGCTGAAACGATTCATCGTCTCTATAAGCGTTTTTCGCGTGGGCGTAGTAATTTCACCCTCCCACGAGCTGCGTTCAATAAAGCTTCGGAAAAAGCTTTTATAGTAAGCCAATTCGCCTTTATTTTTTCGGTATATACGATCAAATTCCAGTAAATACTTAATGATGTTTTAGGAAATGGAATGGAAATAATAGTTTCCAGTACTTAATAGAATTACAGCAGAATTCCTTGTAAATTATATTTGCAAGGTTTCTTTTAAACAAAGAGGCTTTGGATTTTAATGAGATTAGACAGAAACTCACAATTTCCGTGGCCAGCAAATATTTTTATTGAACCGTCTGTAGAACGGACGAATATTTTAAAAGAAAAAAATCATTGAGTAGTCGTCAGCCGTTATTATGGCATTGCCTGACATGACCTTTTCCTATCTAACTGCGATAGCAAGTGGAAAACCACTGAGCTGGAAAGTGACAAATTAGTGATGCTTGTAATCACTAATGTGTTTGTTGTTCCCTGATGGCTATTCCTCACCGGCCAGCTTACCCAAGTTCTAGTTTTAAAGCCATCCTCTTGTGTTCCAGGGTTCGTTCGAGTGCGTCCGAGGTGGCGGCGCTCGGCGGTTGGAGTCGTGCGGGCCACTGCCACGCAGGATGCGTGTCCAGGCCAATGACGACTCGTACGAGGCCACCAAGGACCGTATGGCGAGAACAGTCGCCGCGGAGCAGAGTAAATGGTCAGTACCTTCTGCACTACTTGCACCCCTCACGTTTTTGCACGTGTAGTCAATTAGCCTAGAAACTTCCTTCGCTTTTCTTGGAAATAGAACAAACGACGAAAGGTCGTGTCATAAAGCAAGAGCATTATTTAACTTAATTAGTTGATTTTCTCAAAATGAACTTCGGTAAAGTTATTAAAAGTATAATCGACACTTCGTTAAAGCCTCTTTAACTTTTTGCTTGCCAAGTTTGATAAGACTGAGTTTCCTTTTTCTTAAATTCAGTCATTTTGTCAGTTATTTACTCGGAAATTCTGAACTTTTCGCCTTGTTTCTGACATTAATTTTACCTTCTATGTTAGCTTTAACATTGATAATGGAATGAGAATATAAACGGGAAACTTGATTAAATTAAAACTTATCAAATCATAATATTAAAGGATTAAAGTATGATTATTACGTAATTTTAATCATACACCACTTGGAAAAAAATGTATTTTGTAACGTTATCAGTAGGAATACACATAGATCTTATATTCACTGTTAATCTCCCTCACGTGAAATCTAAATTTTCGACTTGCAAGTCCGCTTAAACTCACTGAAATGGTCCTATTCCAGCACCCGCGTGATCAAACCTAACCAGACGGACATCGGACGTCGCGTCAAAGTGCGCACGGCGCATCCCTACTCGGCCGCCGGAGCGACCCAGTTAGCCGAGCGGGCTGAGCGAGCTGAGCGAGCCGAGCGAGCCGAACGGGCTGAGCGACCCGACCGGCCCGAAAGGCCCGAGCGGCCTGAACGGGCAGAACGGCCTGAAAGGCCCGAGAGACCCGAGCGGCCCGAAAGGCCCGAGCGGGTGGAAAGGCCCGAGCGAGCGGAACGGCCTGTACCACCCGCATCCCGCCCGCAACCCCCGCCGGCCGCCCCGCCGCATCAACAACACCCCCAGCATCAGCAGCACCCGCAACACCCGCCCAACCCGCACCAGCCGCAGCGGCTACCCCCTAATCCGGATCTCACTAGGCGGTCCCTGAAGTAAGTTATGCATGACTGTCGTAAAACTAAGTAAGCTCGCACAGTAGGAACATGTCAAGTCAGGGGAAATGATTGTTTAGCAAATTGTCCGGTAATTCAAATCACAACTGTCATTCTTTGACAGTCGCATGAAATGGCAAATTGACGTAGTGTGTCAAACTACTACACATTTAAACCCTCTTAATTACAATGTTGAAAGACAACCAACGTTATTTTAGCAAGGAGGCGAAAGTATATTCTTAACTCTAACTTCTACACAAAAAGGCCAATGGAGGGGCGTCTACGTGAGACTTATAGATCTCTCTTTTGCGCACTACCATCATAATTTGAACTGCAACCATGCAAATGCATGTACGCAGTATAATATAGTTGTTTACGTAATATTACGTATGAAACATTACCCGGAATTTGAGTGGGTATAACCGATGATGATGACATCATACAGAAGCTTAATCATTTGAATTTTCATAAACTTTCACAACATTATTATTATATTGTTCAATAATGTCAATATTTCAGATTGTTGCAATAATTTGATATAATAATTAGCAATTTTAATTCAATAACCTAATTATTAAAATTTATATAAATTCTTAACTTCCTCGTATCGTAATAAAACAAATATTACTTATGTAAGGGTCATATTCTATTTCATATTTTAATGATACGCGAAATAGTGACGCTTCACGGGACGGTCTTATGATAATTTTGTCATATCGTTATCATAATAAAACCGAAGTGATAATTTGCGGCTGATACACAAAGGAACAGTGGTTTATGTACATTATATGTACAAAATATATTTATTATTTTCCACAAAACTTTACCTACAACAAAAAAAAAAAGTTGTCTATGAAACGGTACGATTACGACCTTGTTATAATTATGATATTACTTTTAATTATCCATAGCATTAGTGAAAACCTGACTTGTACTTGTTTTGTTAACATACTTAACTACGTTCCACACAAAACATTACATATATTTACCCAATTTGTGCGATATAGTCTTACTAGCAGCGCCCCGCGGTTTTACCCGCATAAGTCGCGATCCCGTGGGAATATCGGGATTAAAAGTATCCTATGTGTTATTCCACGTTATAGACTAGCTGTGTGCCAAATTTCGTCCAAATCCGTTTAGTAGTTTTTGCGTGAAAGAGTAACAAACTTCCATCTTCTAGTAAGATTGATGCTAAAGCGAGTGAAGCATTTTTTGTGTTCCAACAAATCGTGGACATATTGACTTATGCCTTCATATTGTTTCCTTATAGCTGAACAGTATTCAATATAATTACATGAGTCACAGTCAAGGACAACATAAATTATTTGTTTTGTACTCTGGAAATAGCTCACGAGGTGATTTTCACTTCTCATTATTTCTAAAAGAGAATAATTGATTCTCTTTATCATGATTTTCTTAGCTGACAATGTTGCCATAATCTATCTGAGGTTACCTTGAACTTTTCGGTCGAAGAAACCGTGAGGTGAAATAGTTAAAGAATAGAATACTCTAAAGCCAGATTTAATAAACGTAGAAATACACTACTGTGTCGTAATGTGTCTTTACCTTGAACTTTTCGGTCGAAGAAACCGTGAGGTGAAATAGTTAAAGAATAGAATACTCTAAAGCCAGATTTAATAAACGTAGAAATACACTACTGTGTCGTAATGTGTCTTGTCGCGTCTGAAGCATATCGGTTTCATACATTTAGTATGGTTAGAAACATATTATTACAGTGTGTTGTAACGCGACACGACACAAACACGTCCCGTAGTGTGTTTCTAGCTTTGCTGTGTTTTGTCGTATTCTGACGCAGAGTTAGCCAATCAAAACTCGTTGTGACTAGACGTAGTCCTAACTAAATTTATGTGGTTTTGTGTATCCCGTGTCACAACACATCACGACACAGTAATGTGTCGGTGGCTTAACACCAAAAACAACACTCGTTACACACACTTTTTTTTTAACACCAGAAGTATGACCAAGTAACGAAAAAGTGAGATATTCTTGTATTACAGCCATAGACAGAACAGAAAGCAACAACCTTCTTCTATAATATCTGCCGGAAAGTACAGCAGTACTCGAATGTTTTGGAAAATACCCATAAACATTATTGGGTATTACAATCTTCAATTAGGAAATCCCCGATCCTATTATAATCCCTTGAAAAGCGAAATTATCAATGAGATAACCAATCATTTTCCATTGGCACAACAAATAAATCTATTAATAATTTGAGTAGTCACCATCCTCAATTTATTTTGAGTTGTCGCAACATTGATTCTTCTTTCATACAATCCGTAATTTCTGTATTCACCCCCTTTATAAATACGGATTTGAAAAATATAGTACAGAGGTGGACTTTTGTGCAATGCCAATGAGTTTTCGGCCATTCAATAACCGTCCTTATCATCCTTAGAAAGAACTAGCTTTTCCCGCGGCTTCACCCGCGTGGATGTCGGGAAATATTCCACGGGAGGGATAATTCCGTAATACATTATTTTCATACAACTCTTTATTGTTTTACGCGGCGCACGCCAGTAAAGCTGAAGTCAGCATGATTTTTTCCGACATCTTCAACAATCATCGTCATATTTCAGCCAATTTACACAAAACCTTAATTAATTATACACCTAAACCTTCCTCATGAATCACACCGTCTCTCAGTTTTTATATTTCAAAATAAATACCAAAACTAATATATACATTTTCTTCTATTACAGAGAAAGACTTATACAGTTATTAGCATTGAAACCCTTCAAGAAGCCCGAATTGTACGCGAGGCTTTATAGTGGTAAGTCGAGATTTCGAGCGCCCTGTGCATTCGCACATACTCTACTTGATTAACGCTCGCCATACAATTACAGAGGGTATCAAAGACAAGGAGCGCAGTTTGGTGAACAAGATTTTGCCTTCAATCAGTACGCTCAAGGATAACTGTTACCACTTAAAAAGAAACATTTGGAATGACGTCAACGAGGACTGGCCTTTTTATACTGAGGAGGAGAAACGTATGCTCAAGAGGTATGGTATTGTTTACACGCAAATTCTTAATAAATTTAGCAAAACATTGGGTCTAAATTATTCTGAGTACACACTCAGGCTTATAAATATGCGTCGATATTGTCGTTGGCCTTCTAAAGCAATGACGATCTTTTTACTATTCAAATCGGGCCCAAAAACACAGCGTCGCCTTGTAGTTGACGTGCTGTGGCCTGGTTTGAACCCAGCTTAACACAATCTTGCCAATAAAAGTTAGTAAAATAGTAAAGGTTAGATTGTGTCCTAGATATCATAAGGTAAGTTTCATCAAGGAATTCAGGAAGTAAATACTGCAAAAACTAGTAAGTAACACATAATTTAATCATCCAATGCCAGAGCAATGCGAGTTCTAGAACATTCTTAATTAATTAAATAGTATAGCCATATCAAATTAAATTAAAGAGTTATACTTTACTCGTATTTGATCCACTGTTGTGGTGTTGGCGAGAATCTAAATAAATATAAAGATGTTATTTATTGTTGTTTTCAGTCCCAACATAGTACACAAAGCAATTAAACTGAATTATGTTATTGCCAAGCTTGATTATATATAGATAACAAAATCTTCCATACATGTACCATATCTACCTATATAAAAATGTCGCTATCTCCAACAATTTATTCGAAAACAAACAGCTATATTATTCTCCAGTTTCAGCTAAGATTACACCTGCAAATAAATGGAAGTGAGAGCCATATAAATTCTTCGTTATCATTGTAATATACTAACTTCCGGAAGAACAAAGGCCGATGCAATAATTCCATACTTAATATCAAAATACGATGGCATACTGATTGCTGTGATGACCAAATCTTCACTCCAGCTGGCACTCTATTCTGTAATAATTTCACCGTTTGGTGAAATGAGCTGTCATTCCATCTGACGCGAGGGATGGGACTCTTGACAGTTCCATTCACCTAAGTTTTCATTATGTGATTTTTACAGAATTCATCGGCAGTTCTACTGGCTATAGACGTAAAAGCTGACCATCACCCTTTTTACTACCTTGCGAAAAGTCATCAAAACTCACCACCACCCTTTCTACCCCACAGGCGGAAACCTCAAAACCTAACGCCACCGCTAAGCAGCGACTCGGCGAACTCTCTGTCCCCGCGCGCGTCGCCCGGCGCGGGCAAGCGCGCCGGCAGCGCGGCGGGCGCGGCGCCGCCCAGCGCGCCCGGCGCGGCGGCGGCGGCCGGCGTGGCCGTGCTGCCGGCGCTGGTGCCGGACGAGCCGCCGGCGGCCAAGAAGCAGCGCATCTCTCACTACCGCCGCCCCTCCCCGCCCTCTTCTGGGTACGCCACCACCTCCTCCGGCGAGCGACAGGCCTCCGATAACGAGGATGAGCGGACCAATGGTGAGTTCACTTTTAAACGATGTACTATTTGTCCGCCGGACAGAAATGACCGCAATAAAATGGCAGAACTGACCGGCAGTCTATTTGTCCTACGTGTACGTAATTGCATAGACTTTCATACGTCGCGGACAAATAGTCCATCATCTTCTCAGCGCCTTAAAGTTAGTACTACTCTATAAGCTCAGCGACAAAAAATATCTCGGAAATAGGTGAGAAAGGCACTTTTAAAACGTTTGTTTGGACCAAAAAAGGATCATAGGGCACAAAAATTACAAAATTAAAACACAATTCAAAGTACCGCATGAAAATAATACACATTTCATTATGTAAACCATACAACAATGATTCAGGTACTAACAATCGAATCTGCGCGAATGCCTCTTAGGATGCCGCTAGAGCTAGCCCGAACCCTGCGCCCT
Organism: Conistra vaccinii; assembly: GCA_948150665.1. NCBI lineage: Eukaryota > Metazoa > Arthropoda > Insecta > Lepidoptera > Noctuidae > Conistra > Conistra vaccinii. The sequence goes on along the minus strand of OX411334.1, from coordinate 10,638,115 downwards.
AGGAATGTGCATCATCACTATAATCTATCTTCTCTTCGATAAATTCACGACTATAAAAGAAGAATCACGAGAAAATGGTTAAAAAGTAGGATATAGTGTACACAATTGGTCACCAGTGATATGAGTGGATCAAAATATCTCAGATTTCATGGCGGTCTTTCTAGATAAACGAAGCAGTGATATCCGACGTTTATAAATTTACCCTAGTCCTTAAATCTCGGGTAATGACCCTTGTTACTAGGTTCAGCAAGGTTGTTGACCTTTACAGCACCTTAGTGTAACCTGTTGTATTAGATTAGAACTCTCTCTATATCATGAAGCTCACTTAAGTAATGTCATTGACCCTTTGAGTCGGTGAGCGTACTGGTACAAGTTGCCAAGGTTCAATCATAAGTTCATGCCTTTGAGAGCAGCAAGGTCTTCGAAAGGTGAGATAAGGTGTCTGAAGAAATGACGATTCATAATAAATGTCGAACGTATCTGGGTAAAAGATACAAATCAGTGTAGAAATCAAAGTATGAATAATAATAATCAACACGTAAACAAATGTTCGTATTACTGAATAATGTCCTACTTGCGAAAACATTTGCTTCGGATTACTAACGTTAATAGAATTTACTGCAACTATACTTTAATGTTAAAATACTTTACAAATACAATTACATTTATAATTTAGCACATAACATAGCATCACGCCTTGTTTCTCCGAAGGGTTCGGCAGAGATGTACCTGTAGCAGGTACATCCACATTTCGCCAGTTATGTTTAAGTCCCATATAATAGGGGGCGAGCCTATTGCCATCAACCGAGCACAAATTCAGACTCCGGCTTATCTATATTAATAATTTCGTCAAGGGGTACGGGTAGACTCGATCGAAACCTTACCTGAATAATAAAACATAAAAAAATAAACATTTCGAGTCGACAACATAATATCCGCAAAATTCGGATTGTCGAGTATTTTGTTAAATTCTAATGGTGCTGACAGACAAATCGCAGTCGCCATATTGAAACGTCACAGGCTTAATTATTATTCGGGCTTATAATTTACTCCCGTAATAATGAAGAAAATAGAATTAGCAGTAATAATTCCCTTTCGTGGCGGTAGTACGAAACTGTTTGATAGCGAGAAAATTGATTGATTGTTTATCAAACGACAATGGGTCATTAATAAACGAATAATTGGCATTTGGAGCGACTACCAAATACGTATTAGTACAAAAGTTTGTGTCATTCACTTTACTATTATAATTAGGGTTCCCCGTACGCGAAGGGTGCCAAACGGAACTCTATTACTAAGCCTCCGCTATCCGTCCGTCTGTCTGTCAGCGTGCTGTATCTCATGAACCGTAATAAGTACGGAACAGTTGAAATTTTCACAGATTGTTGTATTTCTATTGCGGCTATAACAAAATCTAAGTATACTAATGTTGTAAAGAGGTAAAGTTTGTGAGGTTGTAGGGGGGTAATCTCTGGATCTACTGAACTGAAACAATAGAAAGCCACGTTATTTGTGAGTGTCATAGGCTACATATTTATAGAGGAGATCGTGGCTAAGTAATAACAGCTGCACGGATCGTTCCATCAGGTTAAGCTACGCTTGCCGGGGTTGGTCAGTGGATGGGTGACCATCTTTACATACCGAGACTCCTCCGTGCCTCAGAAAGTACGTTAAGCCGTTAGTCTCGGCTGTCATTCGTGGATCTTTGACAGTTATTAAGAGTCGTCAGAAGCCCGAAAGTCTGACACCAGTCTTACCAAGGGGTATCGTATTTCCTAGTTACTGGGTTGTGGAGGTCAGATAGGCAGTCGCTCCATGTAAAATACTGGTATTCACCTGCATCCGGTTAGACTAGAAACCGACTCCAACTTAGTTGGTAAAAAGCTAGACAGATTTTTAAAGGCTATATATTTATGTTTACCGCCCAACGAAGTTGGCAGGGGTCGGTATAAAGTTCATCATTTAATCGACGTTTTTTGCGCGATCTTAATACGATACTGAACCATCCGTGTGCAAGTCCGACTCGCAGTTGGCCCGTTTGTTAAACAATGTTAAAATGTGTTCTTTTCAATCTTTTCAGCTAAAAAGGACAATGGCTATACCCTCAATTATAGTACTGTAAAGGATCTCTGCCCCAGTCCTGTGAAGGCGAACGGTTTTAGAAGTAGTCCCCCAGTAGAGCAAACTAATATCACAGGTATGTAACACAGATTTAAAAAAAAAAACGAGCGAGCCTTATAGTAGTCGCATATTATGTGTCTATATGCGACTACTATAAGGCTGCCTGTCCACTGGAGCGGAGAGGAGAGGAGAGGAGCGGAGATGTGCCAAAATTAACCAATAGAATCACACCTCTGGAGCGGAGTTTTGATTCAATTGATTAATATTGACACATCTCCGCTCCTCTCCTGTCCTCTCCGCTCCGGTGGACAGGCAGCCTAAGGCTCGCTAATATCTGACAGCTTGGCTAACAGTACCAACCTCTCGGAAAATGGGTTAGTACCATCTGACGGGCAGCAACGCGCGTGCTCATTGGTCAAATCAAATAGCGCGCACTTCCCCGGCTTCCTGTTACACACTTCCGTCCCTTTTCACGAAATCACTCTCACAGGAAAGTGAGAGGAAAGATTTTACACATCGAAAACGTATAATAAATTATCATTAGTGAAATGAGGTGTACAGTTAGTTTGACCAAGTTTAGAACGAACGTACGGTAGCAAAACTAATCATAGCCTTATAAATCTTTAGAGCTTACAAACGAAGGCAAGCGCGATTCATTCACTCGTTAATTCATGCCTTAAAAAAAACTATTCATATTATTACAACTGTTTAAATAATTATAACTGTTGAAATTATTACATTAATGATCTTATTTGTAACATTATGTTTTTATTTATAAACAGTTACGAGGATCGCGTGTAAAAAACCGAGATTATGTTCTCGTAGTTTACAAATATGTATCATCATTTTTATTAATACAAGCATTTTATGCAAACATGGCTATATCGCAGGTTACTCACACCTGATTAAATATCTCTGTTTTTTTCCCAAATGTGCATAACGTAATGTATTTTTTACGTAAATAAAAATTTTTCAGGACTTGTAGAATAATTTTGTTGTATTTTATTTACAGAAAAAGACATCACAAATAATGAACCTTTAGAAAATACTACAGAATTACCGCCTGTCCCTGATGAGAATATGACTGATTTGGAAGAGATTGAAAGGTAATTTGAATTACATACTTACGTAAACTCAGTAAAATAATAATTTCAAAGTACACTCAAGGTCTTTCGTGGTGTATTTTAAGTTGATAGCGTATTTAGAAATATTGGCTGGCGTAGGTGTAGAGTTAATAAAATCACACTAGTTTGCAAACCCATCGCCATCAGTTAAAGTAGCAAAAACCATTCCCTAAATTGGTCTTAAAAGTAAACTTGTAATAGACAGTACGCATTTGATACATTCCATGTTTTTCTTTATCCCCAGATCAACAAGGATTTCAAGGTAAACAAAACATTTTGAACTAAATTTTAACGGTATCTTTCAAACGAAAGGAGACGTATTGAGAATATTAAATCAGTTCCGAGATTGATTCTAAACGAGAACGCTACTTTAGCGAGTCGTGTAAACGCAGCATGAAAATCAAATAAAGATGGCGTCGATAATTTGCGTGGGAAATGCAAACGTGTGATGTCCCAATGACAGTATTGCCGTGCATACATGTGGCTGTTTTCTTTGAGATTAGCATTTTATCAACACCTGGGCAGGTGCAGTCTCTCAATAAATCGCAATGCTGTTGACATTTTGATCTTCTGACTCTGAATGTCAGAGTTTATTCTAGTCCGTTGACACTGTAGGAGCTAGTACACTTGTAATTTATAAGTAGCGTACTTAGTCTAGTTGTCTTGATTAGTTTCTCGAGTATTCTTGTTGGTAATCGGCTTGATTATCGTAGTTTCGAAATTTAAAAGTTCAAACTTCAGGATGACTTGAAGAAGGTGGTTGCATTTAAATATTTCCAAGTTTAAAAGTTCATTATGGCTGATATTGCTGACAGTGGTCGAATGTTATAACGCAAATGGAAGTGCCAGGACTGATAGAATTATTAGGTTCACATAGACTCACTTTACCTAGGATATAAATACGTAGGCTAGGGAATATTTCAATAACCAAATCCTTTCTTCTTTCCAGGCAATACCCGCCTATCACTAGTTCTAACATTCGGCGGGCGTATAAGAACGAATTCGCACAGTTGTATACGGAATACCGGTCGCTGTACAACAATGTGGCGCAAGTGGCGGCCCTGTTTACTCGCTTAGAAGCTGAGCTTAAACGCGCGCAACCGATGTCGCCGCATCATCAGGTATGTTGTTAGCCTAATCTTAACTCATCTATACTAATAATTATAAGGCAGTGTATAGAGTGCCACCGGCACTCTATCCCTATCGGATAAAGTGCCACTACAGGCACCCTAGTAACACCGCCTCGGCCCGGCCAAAGTGCCGCAAGCATTGGATTGTCATTGTCACTGTCACTAAGTCACGTCACTTGGTATTTTGTTTGATTGTCGAGGTTAGATCGCTGTAAAACACAACATTCCCAAAACATTACATTCTCTTGTGCCTAAACGGACCCTGGTGTGGTCACAGTTCTACCCTAACCTAACCTAAATAACAAGTGACAGTGACAATGCAACGCTCACGGCACCCTAGCCGGGCCGAGGCAGTGACACTAGAGTGCCACAAGAAACTCGCGGCACTCTATACACTTCGTAATTATAAATAGGTTTTGTTTATAAGTTTGTATGTAGGGGAGGGGTAATCTCCGGAACTACCAGTCGGATCTAAAAAAATCTTTTTGCATTGGATAGCCCAATACCTTCCTCAAGAGCAAGCTCAAGCTAGTATTATAAATGCGAAAGTGAGTTTGTTTATTTGTTAAGTTTTCACGCAAAAACGGCTCAACAGATATGGATGAAATTTGGCACATGGGTAGACCATGACCTAGGCTAGAACATAGGATACTTTTTATCCCGATATTCCCACGGGCTCGAGACTTATGCGGGTGAAACCGAGGGGCGCAGCTAGTCTTAAATAAAATATTAATCTACGATCAGCTGAGCAGACCCTTGACTAACAATATACGCACGATTTCTACTGATGTGACGAACGTTTTCGTTCGTCACAGGTGATCAAACAAAGGGTCAAACGTCTATATTATTATTATCTAAACAATATCGTTTGTCTGTGTATCCACATTGTACTTGCTAATCTACTGGACAGATTTTGATGCAATTTTGCACCATTATTTAGATGTAAGTAAGTGGCTAAGTAATAATACCTGCACAGTTCGATCCATCAGGTTAAGCTACGCTTGCCGTGGTTGGTCTGTGGATTGGTGACAATCTTAACTTACCGACACTCCTCCGTGCCTCGGAAAACACGTTAAGCCGTTGGTCTCAGCTGTCATTCGTGGAACTTTGACAGTCGTTACGGGTCGTACGAAGCCCGAAAGTCTGACAACCAGTCTTACCAAGGGGTATCGTGTTATCCAGATACTGGGTTGTGGAGGTTAGATAGGTAGTAGCTCCATGTAAAATAGGGTGTTCATCCGCATCCGGTTAGACTGGAAGCCGACCCCAACATAGTTGGGAAAAGGCTAGGCAGATTGATTAAGAGATTTTTTGAGGAGGGTTTATGTGCATTAATATTAAACTTAAATATAATAAAAATATCTTGATGTTGAAGTCGTAAAAACCATGCGAATCAGGGTCTGGTCGCTAGTTGAAATATAATTCAGAATTACGTGATCCATTGAGAGTTCGAAAAGTAAACAATTATCTACGATATTCTATGAATTAGCGATAAAGGACTATATCGTATCTTTTCCTAGATAAAAAAAATTCGATATGCGTGATTAAGACTTATTTTAATTTAAGTAATTACGTAACTAATATTTTACAATTTGTACTAGACTATCAAATCACGTGATAAAATATTGATAAATATTATAATGAAAAAAATTTATAACTTTGATTGCAATCATGTATAATTTATCCGAGCTTGAGTCGAATCTGGAAAGTTCCAGAACGTTCTTGAGAAAATCTGCTGACGCATGATTTGACGATCATTGTCATGATCACGATCAATCAAAGTGATATTGTTGTGACGTTTTGTTATGTATCATAGCGGGGTTTTATTGATATTGTAATAATAGTTTACATCGCGAAATTCCGCGGGTTAAAGCTAGTATATTCTTTATGCCCTCGATATATTCGAATATCAAAAAATATTGGGCCTTGGTCTTAAGGGGGAGGTGTGAAAATTGATTCGCTGTTACAATGTAATCCCCAAAATAACCAAATTAAACGCAAACGTCAAGTGACTTTAACGGAAATCAGCTGGATGAGGAGAACGCAAATATGACAAATCGAGCTTTAAAGAGAGACCTTCAGATAGGTGTTGTCACTCACACCTATCTGTCCACACACCAGAGACGACGCTGTACCAAGACGAACTTCTCTTAAACCCATTTTTACGGCCGGGTTTTTAGGCTGGTTTCCCTCTCTCTCGCTGACCACCGACGCTTCACAGTGGTCAACGTGATTCAAAAACGCTTCATAAGAATACAATACGGCCGATATTACTTGGCAGTTACGAACTTCGCGCAGAAGGCTGCGCAGTAACATTTTTTACGAACCAAATGGTGACATGAGGCGAGTGTGACTGAGAGAACATGCGCGAAAGTTCGTAGTGGCTATGTTCAGACCTGCCAGGTTATATCGGCCGTTTTGTACACGCACGGCTACACATCAAGCTATACATATCCAGTTTAAGCTGACCTCGCATTGTACGGAAATCGTTTAAAATGCGAGATCACCATAAACTGGAAATGTATAGCTTGATGTGTAGCCGTGCGTACATACATATTGACCTATCAGCGCCAACGGACAGCATGAGAGGAAAACCAGCCTAACTTTTGTTAATATTGTTTTACAAGTACAATTTTCTTCATTAGTCCACATACTATTTCCATCTCCCTAATAGTTATATTATTATTACACAGAGTATAGAACAACGCATCGTTGAAGAATACCGGCGTGTGAACAACGACTCCGGCTACAAACAGGAGAGGCAGCGCGTCAACTACCTGCATCGTAAACTCACTCACATCAAGCGTATGGTTTATCAGTACGATCAACTGGTGAGTTTTTACCCCTTTTTACCTTTAAAGTACACCCTGATTCAAACTTAATGGCGGCTCGGAACATGAGGCGAATCGCTACGCAGTAACGAATTCGTGTGTCAGCGAGGGTGAGGGGTGCGGTACTGCGCAGCGAGTCGCTCACTTTCGAACCATCGAACTGTAATAGACAATAGTACACATTGTAACTATTAAATATCCAAATTTCCAAACAATACCCACTGGGCTTGCGTCGTGGATTACGAACAACTCCATCTCACTATGAAGGGGGCTGATCTCCAGCAGTGGGGATATTATAGGGTGATTATAAGTGTAACATAGATATCATTTCGCGCGTTCGTATGTCTGAAGATAGACGATGTTCCCCGAACCGCTTATTTTTCTTGGGAAATCTGTATGCTGCCCTAATGTGTCGGATAGATAACTAGCTACGTTACCAGTACGAGGAGAATAGTTTTGTCGTCACAAATGTATTATATAGGAGACGTTATTTTACAGTAGTGTTATATAGACTCAATTGCGTTTCAGTCTTTAGTAACGTGCATATCAGAACTGAGGTGCTTGGGTGAACCGGGGAGCAATTCTTATGAGGAAACATAATTTATAATGCTTGTAATGCCTTGAATTACACATAAATTCGTTCTATCTTCTATAAAAATTTTCTTTTCTGATTGACGTCCTGTCGTGTTACGATGTTTAAACTGAATTTTGCTGAGAACAATGGATAAACTTATATTTATTATATCAGCCTTTGAATGAGGACTTACTAAAACCACCGCTCACTCACATAACTCAGGAGACTAGCAGTCGCGCGCGGACTATTGTACAGTCCTTCTAGCTCTGATTTTGCTTCACTGTCAATATCACAGTGATCTTTACAGTCGTTATTATAAGGTTTCTTTTGGCTTGCTGCTGTCAAAGGTTAAATAACTGTGAAACGCCTATAAAATTGATGAAGGCTGATGCCCATCCTACTTATTAGTTGGTAAAGGGCTAGAGTAACATTGATAACCATTCAAATATATTGCAGATAGATTTTGATGATGATATTCAAAGAGAAGAATTCTCTATCGACCCCGAAGTTGTTCTTTACTAAATCTGTAGAGCGGCCCTTCAATTTTATTTATTTATTTCAAGTCTGTATCTCGTTTATCGCCTGTATCGGACTACGGAAACATACCAGTAAGTTATTGTAATGTCACCGTAGATCGAAACGTTGTAGGAAAATGTGTTGTTCAGTAGATAAGTAAATATTAATTATAGATAGATATCGGTGTCTCGTCTTTGACTGATGAATCGATATCAATAACAATATTTATAATCAATTAAATCTGTCAGCTTCAATTGTTTCTAGAACAATTAATATTTTTGTTTAATGGACCAGTACCCTAATTACATAATGCACGATCATTCAGAATTTGAATCGTTTTGAAACAGATTGCTAGTCCATTACTTCATAAGTTCTAAAAAAAACGTAAATAACGCAATGAATGTTGTTGAACTGTCAAAATGAAACAGATTAGTCGGAATCGTTTACGAAAATGTGTTCCGTAATTAGATAGCTGATTATGTTTTAAATACCTTTCTTCTTGGCAGTCGGCAAAAAATTGGCTTCCATTTTGAATTCAGCCACCTGAAATTGCAACAAGCTTATCAGTTGTTATCGATATCGGTTTCACAGTGCCAACGTACGATGTTTAGTTTAGTGAATTAGTGATAAGACGTGTGAAATGATACGCAAAAAATTTTCCATTCGACTTTTTGAATGCATGTGTTTTACTTTCTTACTGTTACTAGGCTCTGAAAACGAGTGGTATTTTTTTATCTAGTTTATGGCATTTCGAAAATATGTCAAAGACTACCCAAAATTTTGAATGAGCTATTGTAAACTAAACTACCCTTAGGCTTCCTGTACATGAAGCCAGTGCCGCACCGGCGAAAACATTCAAAATATCTCAGAATGAGTGTAAAACATACGCCGTATGGGCGATATTCATTCGTATTTACAAACATGCGGCTCCGGGTTCATGAACAGAAGCCTTATAGTATTGATGATTTTACGAATTTTATATTAAAATAATGTTTTTTTTTTGTTTACAGCGAAACTTAAAACCAGATCGTGTTTCGACTGCGAGCACAACGCAAGCGTACTGACACTCGAGTTTCTCGCCGCCCGCCGCTCGCTGCCTTTAGTACTGATATATAACTAACACGCCTACACAGAGCATCTCAACAGGTCATAGACATTTGTATTATAAGATCTATAGTTTTTATACGAGTCAGTGTCTCCCGTTTAGTGACAGAGTTAAGCTTTTTATATATATAACGATAGGCCTTCGATTTACTCTTAACGGTCCTGATAAAGCCGCGCTGACTGCTGAACGTTTTATCACAAGGATTTTGAATAGCGATCCCGTCTTATGATGACTGAGGGACGGTAATCTGTGATCGATGCGTGGCGCCATATATTTCTGTGAAATGCAGCTGTTGTAAATATCATCAAATAGTAAGTAGTGGGACTGTCAGTTCCAGCTGCATTGGTTCCATACTTTGATCATAATACGTCTCTGTTGTTAGGGACTCGATTATCGTCTCTAAATAACGTTTTAGGACAACGTATCGCAGATTTGTATGTAGTTCTTGTCATTAGGCAGGTTTTCAAGTAACTAACTATCTTATTGAATTGGATTATTTTCTTTTTTAATTGTCTGGGTATACACGAAGATGCATTTTGAAATCCAGTTTCTGTGCTGGATAAGTGGATTTCAAAATGTAATTTGCTATGTTGATTCTTCGTGGAATTCCCCTTAGAGCGTTTTTTCAATGAGCTTTAGCGCGAATCGTGAACAACATTTTCGCTCGAGTATACAAGGAAAAAACCTTAATAAATATGCATGAATCAAGCCAATCAACAATTTATTGGCATTGGAATACTATACGTACTAACGAATGACCTCTACTCGGACGAAAATGAAAGTTCGCTATTTATTCTCTAATTGAATAAGCGCCTGGTAACGAACTTGAAATTTGCGTTATTTTTAAAATATGCATCGATGATGCCTGACGGTAGCCTGCCAACTTGGCAAGACGAACACTAGTTGTGACCACACGTGGTTAAGGTAATTATTGTTCTGTTTTTAGTCATTCTCATTGTAGTTAATAAATACAAAATATTAAGTTACATAATAGTATATTAAGTTTCATTGTTCTTCCATTAATTTTAACAGAGCGATACCTTGACCATCTGATTAAACAGAGCGATATTCGCTGTAACTGATGTGAGTTTCCATACTGAATAAATCTTATTCAATACTTTGTAATACAACTTACTATATTCTTCCTTTCGGACCTAATGTTTCTTGCTTTTGTAACGGAGTGCAAATTTTATCAGATTTTTACTTAGTTTTTAAACAGAGTAGAAACAAGCAAGGTCCTACTATGCCTGTCCTTATCTGCAATTGTCATTGAGACTTTTTGACGATCGCAACTCTACTCCGTCGTCAGTTGTATGGAGTGAATCTATTCCCCATATCAAAGACTTGAACTGGTTGATTTTTATATTGTAAATAGCATATATGTATATTAAAAATTTAAATTATCAAGTATATAATAGTCCAATTAGATATATGTTCGTCCACATTTTATTCCAGTCGAAAATTATTGCCGTCGAATGTTATTGTTGTCCAAATGAATTTTGCTTATACTGTATGCTGAATTATTTTACTATTTCTCTTGTAACAAGGTCAAAGTGTAAATAATTTAATGTCGCAGACGTATGACTTAAGTACTGAAAACTTTGACAATTCTGAAGTCAATTTTGATCGACTATTGGCCTTCAATAACAATTATAATGCCCTTTTTATCTATACTAATTAGCCCAATGTCGTCCCTTTCGCTTCTAAACAATCCATCCATATTTTAATGTTGGACGTTCATTTTATTTTATTTGTCTTGCCCGGCTTGCATGTTGTACATATTAGTATCTTATAAAAGAAATTTATTCACGTTCTTGTTAAATTTTGTTATGACTAGTGTAATAATTCAGGTTTATTTTCAATATTAAATATCATATTTATTAAAAATTTGGCTGTGTCGTGTTATTGCCGTGTAAAGATCTTGTAAATAATGTATGGCTTTAAACCTAACTCATCGTATGTCACAAAGTAAACTCTCTCAAGAGTGATGGCTAATGTTGTAGTGTTAGAACGTTCGGGATCACACGACAGAGTTCCAAATGCATAATGAGGTTATAGTGTTTGCCAAAATCGCGGAGTAATTGTTTATTTTCTATTGCCAAACGTAACGTCTCGAAAGATAGCAACTACTAGAAATAAGAAATTTATCTGGTCCTTTTCGGAAATACCCTCCAGATCACAATAAAATTCTTAGTAATTTTAGTATACATTCGGGCCAGTCGAGAGACATCGCCCAATCTAAAGTACTTACATAATGATCTAGAGAATACTAAGATGCCACTGAACTGTTACCGCGTTCAGTCCCTGGCCCAATGTGTGGGAAGCCGTCTTGCATATTATGTCCTGAAAGTAACGTCCATATTTGAAATGATTTAGCGTTAAGTGATTCTGATTTTTATCTTTGAAAGCGAAGTCAGTTGTGCAAGTCCATTACATAATTCCAAATGCAGTTTGTTAAAGTCAACCTAAAACGGCATAAGCGTCCTTAAATTTTGATGATGTCATTGTAAGGTTAATTTCCACCTATTGTATACTTCTTTGTTGTTATATGCGTATTATATAGTATAACGCGAACATTTTGCGTAGGTTTACGAAACCTTGTTAAAGGATAAAAGTTACTTCTGTTAGTTTTTTGTCAATTAAAGTGTCAGAACGGCATTAGGATTTCATTTTCATTATAATCGTCAATTGTTTTATGTATATACAGGAACAGTAGATTTTTCATTAGTGATGTGAAGTTATTTGGTCAATTCAAACGTAAGTGCCCTTTTGTTGCTCACGATAATAGTTTGTGGTTTTATTATCGCTTTTTACTCATTATAATGCTCAATATTGTGGTCATGATATTAGATGATTAAATTTCGCTTTGGGTTTTAATTTATTTCTGTTATTTATTTATTCAAAAGTCACTCATTCTTTTCGTCGTAGCAGTCACCATAACAGTTTGTTTGTTACGAAACGTTATTACAATAAAATGGCCTTGAATGTACAGTATTTATTTGTATTTTCACAATTCATTTTCAAATTGTATAGTTGTCAAATTAAACATTTACTATGTGTCGAATCAGTAATAGGAATCACCAACACACTTTTTTATACAAATTAGTTTATTTGTTCTTTTTAGCGTACTAATGTTTATTGTTGTAGTAATGGTTTTGAACAAAAACACTGTTCGTGACTTGGAGATTTTCGGCAAGATATTACTTGTGCGGGAATTAACTTATCTCTTGTTTATAAACAGTGACCTCTAAGACTTACTGATAAGTGATTACACCTACTTTCAGACGTCGATGGATTAAGCTCATAATTCTTAAGATAATTCCCGCATTAGTAAATCCCTAATCTTTAACATTTTGCTTGCCCTCACTTGCATCGCATGGTGTTAAATGTCATTTATTACAAGTATAATAATAATTTAAAAAAACTCAATTGAAATCGATAGGAACAAACAGTTAAAAATGTTATTGTTACCACTAGTTTAAGCACTATCGATTGTTTTATTATAATAATTCGTAATAACTATTGAATAAAACATGCATTATATTAATTGAATCATTCGTTTATTGATAGTAGATTTCTTCTGTTAATATTTTTCGGGGAGTTTGTTGGAAGTTATTGAAGTGGATATTGTGAAAAATGCATTCCATTTGTCAAAACCGTTGATTTAGCACTGTTCATCGGCGCACCTAGTACATGGATAGCGATAAAAGAATGTGAATATTATATTTTTACAGGCAATGAAAATGCATAGGAGATACGCGGTCGTAACACCGTTTTGGATTCAATATGACACTACTAACTAGATCCCCTATTACTAATACGCGTCGTGTCATATTGACGTCTGCATAACGTAGATAAGACCAATATTTACAAATCCCAGACCATTTAAAATAAGATATCCCTTTCTAACGTAATTCAATATATTATCTAATTATACTGTCACAAAGGGAGTAATAAAATGTCAAATGTTGCTCGATTGTTACCGGTTAAGTTATTATAAAGTTGGACAGAAATATTTGTATTTTGTCATGTTTATACAAAGGAAAAAAATATCTCAATAAAATATCATAGTCCATTGTACAGAGTAGAAGATATTTAGTATCTAGTGACGTCATCTTCTTCTTAAATCCTAGTTAGTGATATATTAGGAGTACTAATTCCCAAATATGTATCATTTGTTGTCGCATGACAAATCCGCCACAATATTTGTCTACTGCGTTACTTTCGTTATCATCTTGATCGCATCTACCTATGAAACTTCTAATCAGGTTGTGTTAACCCCATATTTGAACCGTAACAATGAATGTGGCCTATTTTATTTAATTCAATAATGTTATGTATGTTATCGAGTGGCATTTTTGTCATGTGCAAACTTAATATGTTATATTACTTAACATAGCTGATATTATAGCGGCTTAAGGCGGGCGTTACATACATGATGATCCTTACCTTACTTTAATTTTTAGATATAGATCTTTGAGTTTGCGTATTCTGATCAAATGTTATTGTAAATTTGCTGTACAGTAACCAGAGGCGGCCGCCGCCGCGAGCCCGGGCTCGACGGCTCGACATCGATCTCGCAAGACTGTCGATTCACCGAACAATTTGAATATTATGTATTATGTCAAATGTAAATAGAGTACGAATTAGACATTTAGACATGTTAAGGGATGTAATCTTAGTGTTTTATTTTTATTAATTGCTATGAAATGTATATGACGGGGAAATTATATGAATATAGAATGATGGTTATGGTTGGTGCGAACCGACCGCGCGGCGGCGGCCTGGCGCTGAGCGCGCGACGAAACAATGCTGCGATATTCCTTGTGCCCCTCGAAATATCAGTGCATTATATATGAGTCAAGATGTATAGACGATGCGGTAGTGTTAAATTATGTATAGATACGTTTATACAAAGCTCGAGTCGGGCGGACGAGAGAGACAGACTTGCCAGCCGGTTCGAGCGAACGACGACTAGCTATGAATCCTGACATCGGCTCACGTTAATTAGCTTATAAATATTTCATCAAAATATAAAATACACAAAAAAAAAATGGATATAAATTTCTCGACCAAGTACTGGTTGTTTTTAAATTATTAAAATGTAAAAAAAAAATTAGAATATAAACAAAGTATAGGTACAATTTATGAATTATACTTTTCTTTTCGGCATTTCATGTAACAGTGGAAGAGAGCTAGCTTATTTGCTACACCGAAATATTTTGTGTAAGTTCGCAGCCCATGTTCACATAGAACATCCAAGCACACTTGTTGAAGCAACCTTACACAATGTCGAATGTTTCTATATATTTTGTGATTTCTTTTGCTCATTGTCCTCTTCCATTGCTTTTTTTTTTGTTTGTCAACTGTCTAAGTGTATAATATGATTTTGTTAAGGCAGGGTAATGCAGAAATGTGAAGAGGTACTTTTTTAATTTGAATTGATTGAGGATTTGTTTGAATGTTTTAAATTGAGTTACTTTTATCCATTCAATGGAATTTGTATTGTTATGAAAGGAGCCAGAGTTTGTTGTTTTTTTTTAATTAAGTCAATTTGAGTATCGATTTAATGAGGCAGCAGATTAGTTTATTATAACTGTCAAGTTACCACAGAAACAATAGTCAGATGTAGGCTCTCTTTGGCGTTGCCCTTTATAGTTTTGAAAACTTTGGCAGTGCGCGGACGCTAGCCGTCCGCAGTGCTTATATGAAGGTATAATAGGTAGTCAGTATTAGATCATGCAATACATGAGCTGAAGAGAGGTTGTGAAGAGTATCGTTATAAAAGGTACCTATTCAAAGTCTGGACAAACAGACTAACTTATCTTATACGACAGATAGTGTTGCAGCAATGTGCATTTATGCCATCTTCACTTTAATTTGAATAATGGGATCAGTGCCAAACTTTCTCCTTCTTATTTAGCTCAAAACGATGCAATTGTTAGCATGCTTGATGAAACAGCTAAGTAATTGTTTAGTTAGTCTGCCATTTTGTGAATATTTTGTTTTGATAGTAATATGTAAATCTTTTATAATATATTTGTTTACAATAAATAAATGACAACATTATAAATAAATGAAATTGTATTTTCCATTTAAACTGATGAAAAAAAATATAAAAAGAATAATATGCAATGATATCTGATGTTTCATTTTAGGCCTTGACCTAGACTGAAAGTGACTTCCTGTGCACATTCTCGCTTTCGTCGTACTTTTCATTCTATTCATAATAACTACACGACAAATACTCAAGAAAGACCTCGGAGTTGACATCCCCATTTGGGTGTCTTAAAGATTTGATTATACTTAACTCAAATAATAAATTATCAGTCTTATTAAGTGCCTATTTGGCCTATTATCTATCGCCTAGAAATTATAAATCTTGCAACAAAACCGGAAAACCTAGCTACAGTAGTTCCGGGTCTAGGGATGTTATTTTTCAGTGTTGCCAATCTAAAAAAAGTATATTCAGGTATTCCTAGACTGGCGCTGCTTTACGCCGCAAAGTCACGATAGTACTCCATATCCACGTTTGAGTATTACTTCGAATTAGTAAAGTAACTTGCCAAGGTTTCGGCATAACATGTCTGATATGAAAAAAAACCGGTCAAGCGCGAGTCTCACTCGCGCACCGATTCCGTAAGGAGCTTCATTCGTATATATAGGTACATACCTAAATAGTTCTGTGCCCAGAAACTAGTCCTCTAAATTGTATGAGTGCCCATACAACTCTGAGACTACCTTAATTGGCGTCAACTATGTATGTATGGGGATACCCTTTAATCTTCAAGTTTTATTATTTTTTGGAATTTTTCCTGTAAGTATTTGTGCTGTAGGACCTTGCTTTTTGCCAAATTTCGTGTTTCTAGGTCAATGGGAACTACAGTACCATAATTATAGGTTTTCTACCCAAACCCTATAGGGTACTTCCGGTTGACCTAGAATTGTCAATTTTGATAAAAGCAAGGTCTTATAGCATAGCACAAGTAAAGAAAGCATCACCTTTGTACGTATTTTTCTATTAACAAGAATCTATCAGGGTTCAGCAAAACTGTACTGCAACTTGATTGTCGCGTCATGAAATGTGAGTTAGTCTACCGATTACGGACGTGATTATCTGAGGATTTCGAGGTATACATAGGGACACGGTATCGAAAAGAAAGTATCGATACTGTACTCATGAGTAGTATCGAAAAAAAAGTATCGTACTCATAAAAGTATCGATACTTCAAGGTATCGAGCCCTTTTCTTAGGGCCTAATGCGCATAGAGCATAATTATGTCAATATCAGTCAGTAAATAACGCCAGTTTAACTTCAGTAGGGCAGGACATGAAAAAACAAATGGTATTGGTACATACACAAATTTAATATTTGGGGACGTATGGTGAAGGTATTCTTCCTGTCCCCCTTTACGCGTACTGGAGGTGAAGTGTGGAAGTGAAACTCTAACTTGCAGTAAATAATGATGTATTCGTCACACACGTATTATAGTCAAATAGATACACTGTCGACACTTAGATAACTAACTAAACTAGTAGGGACTAAAATATAAATTAATGAAGTAATGACTTAAAATCTAGTCTGTGTCCCGCGACGATTGACGAGTCAGCTAGCGTTAGCGACGCCACTTGAAAGGGGACGCCTAGGGTAACGCCACGGTATAGCCCCGCATTGTGGCTTAGTGTTGCCACTTACTAACTTACAAAATAGATAATACAGGCGACGCCACGTATACTAATGTGCGTTCACAAATGCACATACGTGACGCCACACCACCCCCCCACGGAGAAAGATGAACCGATTTAACAAAAATCTAAGAAATCCTTGAATTTGACTCGTCTGCCAGAACGTATATGGTAGTTTTGTAGATGTTGTTGGATTGGCGTCTGGGTTTGGAGATGGATCGGGCTGTTTAGTTTAGGATGTGGATGGTTTTTCTGGATTCGTTGGAGGATCAAGGGCTACAGCCCTTGATCATACAACATACGATACACGATACAAGCCGGCTTACATGGAACACGCCAGTCCTACAGGACTGGCGTGTTCCATGTAAGCCGGCTTGACGCGATCAATACTTACAGTGACGTTTTTACCCTTAATGACCAAAGTCATTGTTTTGCCGTCGCTGGCGGGATCAATGACTTGGTATGGACCTGTATAAGGTGGTTGTAAGGGGCGTCTGACTGAATCGTCACGAAGAAAAACGTGAGTTGCTGACGGGAGATCTTTGAATATAAAAGAAGATGATTGAGTATGACGAGATGCAGGGATTGGTCAATTGCAGGCTTGACCCTTGAGCACGCAGGAAATATAGCTCTGAGTCTGATTGTTGTGATTCGGCGAGGGCTTCGTAGTCCTGGTCAAATGCGATAGCGTCGACACGTGACATAGCGTCGGCGACGACATTGTCCTCTCCCCTGATGTATTTTATGTCAGTCGTAAACTGACTGATAAAAGAGAGTTGGTTTAACTGAGCAGGGGGGAGTTTTTCACGGCGCTGTATAAAAGCGTAGAGAAGAGGCTTATGGTCCATGAAAATGGTCACGTGTTGGACCTCAAGAATGTGGCGAAAATGTTGTACGCTTTCGTACACCGCCAGTAACTCGCGATAGTAAGCCGGCCACTGCGTTTGCTGATCTGTCAGTTTCTTACTAAAGAAGGCAAGAGGGACCCACTTGTCATTAACGAGTTGTTGGAGACATGAGCCAATATGGACGTTGGATGCGTCAGTAAACAGACCAAGAGGCGCGTCGTTGACCGGATATTGGAGAAGAGTGGCATTAGCTAAACTTTCTATGCAAGCTTTAAATTGTTCTAAAAGCAAAGGTGTCCATATAAATGGCTTGGCACCCTTGCCTTTAGTTTCAACCACAGATTTTATTAGTGGCGCCTGGAAAAGTGCAGCGCGGGGCACGAATCAACGATAATAATTTAACATGCCAAGAAAACAGCGCACACCTTGGACTGTTTTAGGAGGGGGAAAGTCTAGGATGGTTTGGACACGATCTTGAGGAAGACGGATTCCCTCGGGGCTGATATGGTAGCCTAAAAATGTGACTTCTTTTGCACCAAGGACGCACTTGGAGGGGTTGATTACGACTCCATAGTCTTGCAAGCGTCTGAAGAGAGTACGTAGGTGCTCGCAGTGAAGAGTCTCATCAGTTGAATGGACGAGGATGTCATCCACGTACGGAAAGCAGAAATCGAGACCCCGTGTGACCTCGTCGATAAACCGCTGGAATGTTTGACCAGCATTGCGGAGACCGAAGGTCATGAAAGGAAATTCGAAAAGGCCAAACGGAGTAACGATGGCTGTCTTCGGGACGTCTTCTTCAGATACAGGTATTTGATGATATGCTTTTACAAGGTCAATAGTGCTGAAAATTTTAGATCCAGTTAGGTTGTGTGCAAAATCGTTGATGTGCCGGACAGGGTATCTATCCGGTACAGTTCGGGCGTTAAGCGCGCGGTAGTCACCACAGGGACGCAAAGTGTTGTCCTTTTTCAAGGCCATGTGCAACGGAGACGACCAGGCGCTCTTGGAAGGTCGTGCTGTGCCAGCATGAACCATGTCCTCAAACTCCTTTTTGGCAGATATCAATTTTTGAGGGGCCAGACGGCGAGGACGGCAAGAAATAGAAGGACCATCCGTTGTTTTAATAAAATGTACCGTGTCGTGCTTGATTATTCTCGGTAAGCCAGGAGGACGAGTGATTTCCGGGAACTCTGCGAGCACTTGTGCGGAAACAGAATTCGCCGGGGCCACGGCCTTCACACTTGGTTGGTCTGATGTAGCGGTGGAGCCAACGATTGATAAGTTCGTTATGCCGTCAATCAAACGTTTGGTACGGCAGTCTGGCAGCAAATGGTAGTATGCCAGAAAATCCGCACCAATGATGGCGCTGTTGACATCCGCAACGACGTATGTTTTGATTCTACTACCGTTAGCGGCGAAGAGTTCGTTGTCGGAGGACTTCCTTCGATCTGTAAGCCAGCGATGAGGGTAGCAACATAAGTCAGATCCAGTGTCAATCAAAAACTGACGTTTGGTTTCCTGATCGCCTATGAAAAGACGGTGGCTGAGAGGTTGTGAGCTGTCGCAATCAGTTGCCGCCACTACTGATTGCTTGTCGGGTTTTCCGACTTCCAGTTACATGGAGTAATGCACTTTTTAACCTTGGGGCCGTACATTTTGTGGTACCAGCAGTATTTAGCAGCCAAGCTATCATTGGTCCTACGTCTACTTGTGCTTCGTGATCTGGAGTTGTTACGAGACCGGGATCGCTCAGACGTCAATAGTTCTATCTTCCGGCTCAGCTCCTCAATTCGTTCTACCATTTGGACAGACGAAGGTGTAGCTGCTGATGCGTAGATGTTTGCAGGTCCTAGCTGAGCCTCAACAATTTTGTCGGCGATGTCCGCTATCCTGTCAAGGTCAAGATCAGCCTGGGCCGCAAGGATGCCTTGCACATGCTGAGGCAAGCGGCGAAGCCATAACTGACCCAAGATGTTGTCATCAGTCAGCGTATTGCCTGCGAGTGACCGAAGGTGACGGAGGAACTGTGTGTGACGGTTTTCTGTCTCCAAGTTCTTCGTCGCTAAGAAGTCGTTTAACTCGCTGCTCTTCAGAAATTGTAAAGCGATTAAGTAAAGTTTCCTTCAATTTCTGGTACTTGCCTTCAGCAGGTGGGTTGGTGACAATGTCCTCGATTTCACCGGCTGTTTTGTGGTCGATTTGGCTGACAATGTAACTTAATTTTGTGGCATCCGCTGAAATGCCTGCGAGAAGAAATTGTGCTTCAGCTTGGGCAAACCATACTGCTATCCGAGAAACTGCCGCAGCAGTAGCAAAATGAGGCTTAGGCAGTTCTTGAAGGGTGCGTAGAGCTACGGTTTCAGCTTCAAGCGCTGCATAGCGTGCCTGAAGTTCCTCATCTATATCAATAAGTCTTTTGGAACGTAGATTGTTTAGATGAATGGGAAGGTGCGCGGTTATAAGGAACGAGGACTGAACGAACTAATAGGCAGAAACACCAAACCAAAATATGCAGCCTTTAAAATAATCCTTAACCGTGGGTGGGCAGCAGCACGAATAAAATTTACAAAAAGAACAACATAAAATAATAATGCGAGCGTACACAACATAATCAAAAACAAAAACAAAGAGCAGCTTCAAAAATAAGAATAAGAATAAATTTATTGGTCCATTGTTACAAAAAGTTTAAAAAAATAATGACATTGTAAGCTTACTGTAACTAGAATATTTAATTTAACATAGCAATAAACAGTGGTCCCCAAACTAGGCAGCGCCTGTATATCTTGGGGGCCTGAGTTGCGTTATCATAAATTTTTATTCGTAACATATTTGCGTTAACTTAAATTTAATTTCAGGATGTTTGAGAATGGACAGGATAGTTAATTAAGCATGGGTAGTGAAATATAGAAATAATAATAAATTGAAAAAAATAAAATATTTCTAAATAATGTAATAGTAATAGTAATAGTCCATTTATTTGTAAGAATATAGTTACAGAGATGTTACACAGTTATGAAGTACATAATATTCTGCCGTTCCCGGCGTACAAATACATTGTCAGGGTTTTGGTTCGCTTATAATCATACATTGATAGATATTGAATTAGTTAAATAGGGATAGCATTCAAATGGCAAATTAGTCAAATACTGGATATTATTATGTAAAGGCATGTATTTGCGGCAACTAAGTAAAATGAATATAGGTTTTAAAAAAAAATAGAGTGGGTACCATATATAATGGGTTGGCAGCTAATAAGGAGTATCGTAATAAGTAATAGGTAGCATAATATATCAGTAATAAGCTCCGTTTTAATTTAAACTAGCATCAAGTTTTTCTTTTGGGAACAGAATTAATATCTAAGCGGAAACTTAATGGCGAAAATAAAATAGAAAATGGGCATTCATAAATAATATAAATCACATTCAAAAAAAAAAACTAAATAAAAAAAAAATATTATATATAATCTAGTCGTTTCTGGCACTCGCCGGCCGCTGCCGCGGCACCGCTCGCTTCGCTCGCTCGGCTCGTGCGTAGGAGGTCACAGTTTTAACCTAACCTAACCTAACCATTACCTACCTAAACCTAAACATTAACCTAACCATATACGAAATAGTTGGTAACATATTTTCTTTGCCACCCTACTAACATTATTAGTCGCCAAGTCATTATTTATAGCTCCTCGCCTAATATTTTATTTGACTGGTATAGTTTATTTGCTACCTAAACGCAGCTGCTAGTTTTTAGTTTTTTTATCACCTTTAATTTTGAACCTTACACGAAAATATTTAATCGCTGGCAAGTTATTTTATTTGTTGCAAACATTTAGTCGACTTTTAAGTTATTAGTCACTCGGAAAATAATAAGCTATATGTAAATGTCAAAAAGATTTAGCCGTATTTTAATAGTGTGTGTGTGTGTGTGTGTGAGTGAGTGAGTGTGTGTGTGTGTGTGTGTGTGTGTGTGTGTGTCAGTGTGTTCGTGTGGTGGTGAGTTGCAGGTGTGGTTTTTGTGTGAATGATGTGCTTGTTTTTGGTGTTAACTCACTAAATCCTCAGTGTCGTTGTATGACAGGGAGAGAAGCCAACTTTTTAGCTTTCTTTTATACGAGTGGGTGTTTAGACCTTTAGTATCACAGCGCTTGTTTATTTTATTATAGATATGAGTGTGTGAGTAAGAGGGGCACCGTCGGGCCAGAAGACTGTTTGCATTAGGAAGAGGGACGTGTAAGATACGTTTTGAGAGCAGGTTTTGGTAGTCAGGTCTGTTTTTAATAGATTTGTGTGCATGCAGTGCGGCACTAAGTATGTAAAGTTGACGTACACGTCCACGAAGAACCGGAAATTGGTTGTATAGCAAATCTGTCGGGAACCTAAAAGGCTTTCTGAGCATCACTTTAATTACGGCTCTTTGAGCTCTTTCTATTTTAATAAATATGCTTTTCCCGGCTCCGCCCCAGACAGAGATTCCATACTGGAGTATTGATTGGCAGAGACCCTGGTATATTGTTCGAAGAATTTTAATAGGTGTGCAGTCTCGTAGTTTTTTCATGACGTAGATTAGTTTTCGAACGCGGCCCGCTAGCAAGTGTATGTGGGGTTGAAATGATAAATTTTCGTCTATTGTATAGATATCTAAGGGATGAAATGCGGTCTATGGGAGTACAGATACAGTTTGAGGGTGGTGAATTGTGATCGTTGCGGCATGTGTGGAATTTTTGTGTTAATTGGCGAGGAGGACTGGAAGCCATGGTTTTGAAGAAAGTAATCAGCTTAGTTTTTTTTATGTTAAGTGTAAGTAAATTTCTAATAAGAGTCTCGGAGATTGTAAGCAGACCATTTTCGGCAAGTTGATACACCTGTTCCCAAGTTTTGGCATGGAATATGATTGCCGTGCCGTCTGCATAAGAAACTATTTCAGCGTTTTGAAGCGGTGCATTAAGGATGTCGTTCATATAGAAGGCAAAAAGAGTCGGACCGAGAGTACTACCTTGAGGGATTCCAAAGTTGATTGGCAGTAATCCACTAGACTAGTCTCCAACTTTTACAATTTGCCGGCGATTCGTTAAATAGCTTCGAAACCAGTATAGCGCGTTTCCTCGTATTTCTATACCCTAAAGTTTGGATAAGAGTTTGGTAGAGTTTGAGTTTGGTTTGAGTAAGAATAAATCAATCGATATTGTGTCAAACGCCTTGGCTAGGTCAAGGAAAACTGCCAAGACGTGTTCACCCTTTTCAATACAATAAGCTATGGAGTTGGTCAATAATATACCAGCGTCTTCGGTCGACTTGCCTCTTATAAAGCCAAACTGTCTTTCAGATATTATATTGTAATGTTATAAAAAATTTACTAGTCGCTTATTTACAACTTTTTCGAGAAGTTTTGATAGAATGCACAGGAGTGCGATAGGACGGTAGTTTTCCGGTAGTTCTTTAAGACCGCTTTTATGAATGGGTCGGACACGGGCAACCTTCCAGCAGTCTGGGAAGATGCCGTTTTCCAAACTTAAATTAAAAATGTGAGTGAGTGGTTTTAACAGTGTTTTTTTAAGAAGTATAATTTGTCTGACACTGATTTAATCCAGTCCGCTGGCGCTGTCAATTTTAAGTTGATCTATAAGTTTTTCTATTTCGTCTTCGTCAGTTGGGTGAAAAAAGAAGGAGTGTGGTGGAGTTTCACGTGGTTTATATTTGCCCGCAAGGGATTCTTGGGTCTCGGACAGTCGCGTAAGTATGAAATCAGAAAGATTTTTGCCTAGGGAAGTGAAATAATCATTACAACTATTTAAAGAATTGACTGTGAGTTAGATAATAACTGGGAAGAATCACTTTTTTCGGTATTAGGGTTGTAAATAGATTTGATTGTGTTCCAGAGCTTTTTTGGGTTGCCTTGGTTTTTGATTATAATAAATTAAAAATAGAATGTGTAAAAAAAATACATTAGGAATACATATACAATTGCTCAAAAAAAAATTGTTATAAATTAAATAGATTTAAAAAAAAAAACAGAATACATTCTAGAATTAGAATAGATAAAAAGTTTCTAAATTATTTTTTATTAAATGTGTAAAGAAAGACTACATAGTGTAAACGCGAAATGTTCGACGAACAAAACGCGAAGTGTTAAACGAGAAATGTTCAAGATAGCATGAGCAATACTTGCGTGAACTGGAACGTTGATGACAGTTGACGACAGCTGACAGTTGATAATTGTCAGTAGTGACAGCTATCGTTCGAGTGTCAAATGTTTTCGCCAGATAGCGACAGATGGCGTGCTCAACGCGAATTTGCAGTGGGTGGTTCGAGCAGGGTTGACGGAGTCGGGACTCGGGTTGTCAGTGTCGTCACTCGAAATGTCTATAAATAGAAAGCTCACTCACAAAAAAAAAAATCTCTGTTTTGATTTCGTTACTAAATGTTTGTAGCACTTTTGAACTTAAAAAACTAATTTTGAACACTTTATCACTGGTAAACGGATGAACACCGGGAACTGTGCGATGACTAAGACGATCCGAAGTCTTGAAGTCCGCAGGATCCGATGAGTTGTCAGTAGCAGGGTGTCCAGGGCGTGGTCAGCTTCCTCTTCGTAGTATATCCAGCTCAGACACAGTACAAGTTCAACCTTTAGCTCGCTGCTGTGCTGTCACCTCAGGTTGACGCAATGGCAGATCACGTAGGGGTCACCACTTTGGGGACGTATGGTGAAGTTATTCTTCCTGTCCCCCTTTACGCGTACTGGAGGTGAAGTGTGGAAGTGAAACTCCAACTTGCAGTAAATAATGATGTATTCGTCACACACGTATTATAGTCAAATGTTAGATACACTGTCGACACATATATAACTAACTAAACTAGTAGGGACTAATCTAGTCTGTGTCCCGCGACGGTTCACGAGTCAGCTAGCGTTAGCGACGACGCCACTTGAAAGGGGACGCTTAGGGTAACGCCCCGCATCGTGGCTTAGTGTTGCCACTTACTAACTTACAAAATAGATAATACAGGCGACGCCACGTATACTAATGTGCGTTCACAAATGCACATACGTGACGCCACAAATACAATAATAGAAATGGACAACTGTAACTTCAAAAATTAAACAAAAAATTGAACATTATTTAGTACTTTAGGCATAATTAAAGTTTCCATTCCTCCTCCGTACAATCACTCATGTAAGAGTGATTGATTAGTGTAGTAAATTAATGAAGGAAAGGTTAGTTTAAAACTGTGAACGGAAGGAAAGATTTCGAGCAAAGATCGATGTTTTAGAAGGTTCAGATCGAATGAACTAGATGGCGTTGCCATAAACATAAACATAAGCCGTAAAGTCGCAAGTTTCAAATCATTTAAAACTTAATTTCTTATTCGATACGATACCTGCCAAAAAGTACTCATTGAGTAAAAGTATCGAATGCAAAGTATCAAGTACAAAAGTATCGGTATCGAATAGAAATGTACTCGATACCACAAAGTATCGATACTTTTTTGGTGTCCCTAGGTATACACTGTGGGCATGCATGCAGCATGACTCAAACCGTCAACTCTATTGAACTTCGTAAGACTCTTCACCATACTGTAAAGCCTCGGTCTCAAAGTTAGCGATTGCGGGTCGGAGGCGGCGACAGCGGTGGCGGCGGCGCGGCAACGCCGTGTGCGCATCGCTCGTAAGTCGTACGCCACTCCCCGCGCCGCCGCTGCTGCCTTCGAGGCCAGTTCCATATAAATCTATGCATTGAAACGCACCGCTTCCCGGGCTGCCACCGCCCGCGAGCAACCGCTGACTTCGTGTCCGAGCCTACATTGTCTTTTTCAGAATACACCCAAACAGTACAAAAGAGTTCTTTGCTATCAATAAATTGTACCAACTCTTTTTATTTCCTATAATTATCATTATGGATACATGTGCAGGTGTAAACCAGTCGACAGTTATGCGGATGAATTTTTCGACGCCATATTTTAGTTCGCTAAAGTTTCATGAATATAAGTTAGTACCTATATTATATTGTTATTTGTGTTAATTAATTAGGTATTACTTGTTATGTGTACATTTCACTTTAATTAAATTATTAATATTCATTAGATTTTAATAAACGTTTTTTCAAGAACAATGTATAATAATGATAGTCGATTTTTTTGGGATTAGTAAGAAAAGCTAAGCTTTGTATTATTCTGAGTTATCTGTTCGAACACGTAACGTCACTTATTGAAGTGAAGTTCGTACGAGTTCATAAACGCGAGAAAATTGAGAGAGAATATTTTATTTTCGTTTTTCCAATTTTTATTCATTGTAGCATGAACAAACGATGATTCATTTCAAAGATAATAAGACCAAATCGGCACTAAGTACAAGATGGGCTCAAATGTCGAAACAAGAACAAATAATCGAAAGAAAGAAAATGGAGATACAGGCCAAGTTGGAGTCTCAAAAGCAGGCTGCGGCGCTTGCCGCTCAAGCAAAGCTATCACAGTAAGCCATAATTAAGAATTCCAAGTACTTTGTCACGTTCTCAGTGGTTGTTACCAGTTGTTACCATTCGTTCTGGTATTACGCTCATGGAAAGCGTTCAAATCATGTTCAAATCAATATGATTTTACGGAAGTGGCATTTTATGGCATCATTCGCTAACCAATTTATAACTAACGTCTCGCTAAAGTAGGTAGTAGGAACTTTGAATTCATCCTGTTACACTCAAAGTATCAACAAGCTATTAACAAATAAACAGGACAGTAAAAAAATTAGGGGGAATATTCCAACATGCCTGTTTGCACAACTAAGGCGACCCACCGACCCAAAGTTGATTATCTTTTCATGAAGCTATTATTAATGTAGAGACACTGGTTGTATAGTTCTGATGGCGATTGCACAAGGGTACAGCTTAATGTGTGACCACCTTGAGACACTGCCATATAACCATTTATGCTGTCAATCAATCAACTGTAATAAGCCTCATTCAGACAGCAACAATAACAAATTACACCATACTCAAGCCACTGTCACATTAACATGCCTTTGGAACGAATTAAAGCTTCATTTACCTAACACCTCAAGCATACAAGTAATCTGCACCCTACAGAAACAGTTCTAGTTGCTTCTCGTAAGAAACAAGTGTATTTACAACAATGAGGGTTCATGCTAATTATAGCTTTCATAATAACCCTATAAATTGTATCGTATCAACATCTGCCTAGCCAACTATGTCGGTGTCAGCTTCCAGTCTAACAGAATTCAGCTGAATACCAGTATTTTACAACTAGCGACTGCCTATCTGACACAATCCAGTTATTGATTAACACAATACCCCTTGGTAAGACTGGTTGTCAGACTTTTGGGCTTCTGATTAGCAATAACAACAACTGTTAAAGAGCTAGAAATATCAGCGAGTCAGCGACCAACAGCTTAATGTGCTTTCCCAGGCATGGAGGGGTCTTGGTATATAAATATTGTCACCCTTCCACGAACCAACCATATGCTACACTGGCCAGAAGCTCCTCCTCGTCCATAAATTGTATCATTTCATTGACAATCATTCTAAATCAAAGAAATACTACAGCACAACTTTGTGTGGATCCAGGCTAGAATCATTTTGAAGGATATTTAACAAAGTACACTGTGTATGATAGCATTCAAATATTGTTATTTTATGTGTACAGTTAGCCATTGTATTACCACTACAATTCACTGCCACAAAGCATGCACACAAATGTATTGTCGGTTATTTATGTGTATGTTGGAAGGCATTGATGCAGAACCAGTAAAAAATGCTGTTCAACATTGATGAAAGTAAAATAATTATGTGCCTACAGTCTATTTGCTGCTTCAATATAACAAGTCCGTAATTTTTTACACACTTTTAGCTAAAACAGAAATAATTAGGAACATTATAAATATTTATATGAAAACAGGGTTTTTTCTGTTATTTGGAGATAATGTTGCATTAAAATAAATAATTATTTCTATGGTAATGATATAGTAATTAAACACAAGATTACAGCAGATTCTTGAGCTGGATAAATTCCTCCTTTTAAGAACACTCATTATTAAATAGCTCCTGCAAATATTATTGAAATGACAGAAAAGCATTTGATTGTCAGAAGCTGTTGAGAAACTATCATTGTTAACCTAAACAAATCAAATGTTTGTTTGTGCAAACAGATTGTAAGGATATTATAAAGTAGGTATCACCTGGCCTGCTGCAGTAAGTTGCATACAAATATTACAAAATTAGGCATAAAAAATTGTGAACAAAATAGTTGGTTCACCTGTTGGACAAGAACTTTACAAATCTTCTGCTTCAACTAAATGAATGTCATCATCATCATCATCATCATCATCATCATCATTTCAGCCGAAAGACGTCCACTGCTGGACATATGCCTCCCCCAAACACCACCACTTCGACTGGTTCTGTGCGCACCGCATCCAGCAGATTTCTGCGACCTTCACATGTTCATCGGTCCACCTTCTTGGAAGCCTTCCAATGAATATAGCCACAAATAAATAATATCTTTATAATGTTTATTTCCAGTCCCATCTCAAAAGATGACAAAGGCTCAGTCAACATATTCTCCAACGATGGCAGCTTCATGAACCAGTTCAAAGCTTTACTAGAAAAACAGAAGCAAACGGATAAGCACGATAAAGAAGAGCTCGAAAAGCAAGTTCAGAGTGATGAAGAAGTCAAACCAATCAAGCATGAGATTAAAGAACTAATACCACCTATGGATGATGAGTTTGAAAATCAACACTTTGGTCTTGGCATTGATGATAGACGAAAGTTGGGAGATAGAGGCCAACAAAGGTACATTGAAATTATGTAGTTTGTAGTTTAATATTCATTTAGCCCTCTTCTGGATCATATGCATTCATATATCTGGTCATACACGCACGCCGGTTGCGAGTACTATCATCATTATCATCAACCTATTAATGTTCCCACTGCTGGGACACAGGCCTCCTCTCTGTGAGAGGGAGTGGGCTGTAATCTACCACGCGGGCCCAGTGCGGGTTGGTAGATGTCACATGTCTTCAAATTTTCGGTTCTAAGACATGCCGGTTTCCTCACGATGTTTTCCTTCACCTTTTACACAAAGTAAACCGCCTGCTTGGGTTCGAACCCACGACCTACAACTCGTCGGGGCCGTTACCACTGGGCCACCACTGCTCTACGAGTACTATGCACCTGACCTATCTAGAGAACATCACCAATAAGGGCCAATATGTCCTTCTAGCACGTTTTATCCCGGCGTTTCCACTCACATCTGCTTGTACCATGTTCTATTATTAAATTTTATTACCCTGCTCCTGTACTTATTTTTAAACTCGACCTTGTGTTCTTCAATATAAACCATAGAACCAAAGGGCCATAAATAGAAAGATACTAGTTTTTAAATGTCACACTAAATTAAGTGACATTTTACTTATGGTAGGTTGTTTCCTGTATTTGCAGTCAAATAAGATATCAACCTTGAAATCACAAAGTGTTATATATCTGTCACAATGTTGTATTCTATGTAAAATGCATAATATAAAATAAACAATAAAAAAATATAATTACTTATTCAATATTGGAATTGATAGTGATTTCGTTTTATTTACCGAAGATAAGATATTAATTTTATATTTTCAGGGAAAAACATCGGCGATGGAATGAAAGAGGACGACCCCATCCGCACAGTCCTACAACACCAATACTGGAAGAAAGAAAGAAACTTATTGTTGACAACAAAAATCCCCATAACATCCCAGCCCTTATGCAAATTCCTGTAATGCCACCAAATGCTCAATCCATTGATTCAGATCGTAACCAATGGCTTTTGGGCTCAAAGTCTGATGAAGATGCAGATTCCAATGGAGACCAAGGCCCAAATATGGGGCCCGGACCCTTACCGCCTGGTATTATGGGCCCCAGTCTAATGGGACCCGGACCTGGCATGGGTCCAGGGTCAAACATGGGTCCCGGACTTAATCACGGTCCTGGTTCTAACTTAGGGCCTGGCTCCATGGTTCCTGTTTCCAATATGGGCCCCGGGCCTAATATAGGGCCTGGATCAAATATGGGACCTGGACATAATATGGGACATGGTCCTAATATGGGTCCTGGTCCCAATATGGGTCCTGGTCCCAATATGGGTCCTGGACAAAATATGGGCCCTGGTCCCAATATGGGTCCCGGGCAAAATATGGGTCCAGGACATAACATGGGTCCAGGACCTAATATGGGCCCTCGACCAGGCATGGGACCAGGACCGATGATGGGTCCAAGAGGACCAATGCCACATATGCCACCTGGAGGTCCAATGCCTCCATTCATGGGTGGGCCACCTAATTTCCCTATGCCGCCAAATTTCATGGGTCCAAACGGCCCAGGTCCCTGCGGTCCAATGCCACCTAACATGTGTGGTCCTAATATGGGACCCGGTGGCCCAGGACCAAATGGTCCTATGCCTCCATTCTTTGGTCCACCATTCCCGAATCCTATGATGGGACCAAACGGTCCTCCTAATTCTATGATGCCACCAAATTCTATGAATAACTCCAACATGCCTTTCATGGGCGGTCGTCCACCATTCGGGCCTAATGGTCCTCCGAACTTCGGTAATGGCGCTGGTCCTCCTATGCCGCCTTTCATGCCTCCTAATTCAATGCCACCGAATTCAATGTCATCAAATTCCATGCCAATGCACCATCCTGACTCGAAAGCTTTAGAAAATTCTTCAATGAAACCAGAAGGAATGACGCTACCTCCACCTATGCCTTTGGCACTGCTGGGAAACCCTAACGACATGGATAATCCTGGAGGACCCTTCAAACCATCGCAAGGTAAAAATCGTCCATCAACATCTCCCTCCATGCCTTTATATTATTATTTTCGTTGTTTATAATAATGCAAAGGCCATAAAATGAATATTCTGATTTAATTTCTATTGTTTTCTGATATTTAGTATTCTCAAAGTTATGTTTTATTCAATAAAATTATCATAGCTATTGTTAACAGTTGCCCTTAGAAATGAAAAAGCATAGCTGATGTATTGCGAATGTTATCGAAATTGTAGTAAACTATAGCATGTTTTTATTTTTACACAGTAGTTCAAGTTAATTTATCTATTATATTCTGTTAGTAAAACATTAGTTGCTGCAATAAAAGAAATAGCAACTTGCTTTCGATGGAGCGTAAATTAAAAATGATTCGGTCTAAATATCAGGGAATTTGCATGCGCAGTAACCATCACGCAACCTCTAAACGAACGAACGTAGCTTATCTGTAACTGTCAGTAGAATACTATTGGATTAACGCTAGAAGATGCGTAGAGTAAAGACTGGAAGGCGCTTACAATGCCTAAATGAACATGAACAAATTCTGAAGTCTTTCTTACAAGGATCTTTCTTTATCGTCTGATACTGAACAGTTGCACAACATGTTTGTCATGAGTACGAGACTCATGGTAAACATAATGTTGTTCAACTGTTGTTTCCATGAACACGCTTGAAGCAACTTTTCAAACACCTTGAATTCACCAGTAAGTTTTACTGCTAATGTTAAAATCCCTAAGTTTTCTGAAAGTTAAGTAGTTAACTTACAGTTGACCAGTGCTCAAGAAATTCAATTTGCTGGTAGATACAGCCCTTAAGAAGTTCACGTGTTCATTTAGGTATCGTGTCGTACCACCTTTACCTAAAAGGTAGTAAGATTAATGTCGGCCCGGTACTTCGTCGACGTGATCGCCAGACAATATGTTGACTCGTGGTGTGCAGTTCTCTCTGCAGATGCGTTGCCGCCAACAGTCCTGCGAGCCGCCAGCGAAGTCGCCTGCAACGGCGACCACTGGGAAAATGTCCTGAAAGCAATTCACTCACAAGATCAAAATTTGTGGTAATGCCACTGTAGCCACTTTGATCCCCAACAGGAGGATTCCGTGTATTCTTTTTTATATTTACATACTTTTTTTTGTCGCAATGACTATGATGGAGCAGACGAATTGTAGATTCTTTCTTTTCAAACATTTAGAAAATAAATTAAACATTTTTTTTATTAATTTAGCTTTTTTTTCATGCTGTTCCATGATAGTATTTTCAGGTTAAATAAAACCTAACACAAAAGCATCCTTTGTTGTTGTTTACCCTTTACATTAGATCATTGTATTGAGCGACTCATTCCAGGTTTCTTCACAACACAAATTCGAAGGAGTACAAGGCGTTTAGAGATATAGTTAGTAAGATCAGGAGAGACACGGGCGATAAGAAGCCTGAAGTTAAACCTGAGGACAAATATGAACCAGAGTTCAGTTTGGAAGATGATGACAGTAATGAAGATTACAGATACAATAATAAAGAAGATAGTCGAGACGGGTATGTGGCACACACTTTTATTTTTCGTCACATTTTATTACGATTCTGAAATTTTTTAAGATAAAGTCTATTTTTTTTAATGAACTGTGACTATGTATTCAGAATTTTATTTTGAGTTTTTATCTGTTTAGAATTTAAAATAGTTTATAATTTAAATGTATGAGTGTAAAACTATGGACCAGAATTATGTCAGAAATAAATAAATAACTTAAAATATAAAATACAATATTTTGTTCATCAACTTCATTTATCTAAGCATCTATGCTCAAATATTAATAAAAACTAACCCTTTTAATAGCAGGGATCCCTTCGGTTACGGTCGGCCGTATAAACGGGAACAGGGAAGCTCTCAGAGTGATGAAGAATCTGACAGTAAGCGCGAAAGACGCAAGAAAAAGAAGTCAAGATGGAGCGATGACCCGCCGGCGGCAGATATCAAGCCACCAGGAGTGGTGGCACCCCTGCCGACTTTGCTACCAGGTATAGTGAAATCTTGCCGCATTATCTGAAAATAACAAGAAAAATATTTTATATTTAATAATAAAATGTTGACATACTATACTTTTTCCGAATGGCTAAATGACTTCTATTTAGTCAGTCATTCAGGGAAAGTGTAGTATGTACACTTAATAATAAATTTTAGTTTCGTCATGTGCGTTTACATTGTATGCCTGTCGATCTACTTGTGAAAGGAAAATTGATTGATTAATTTTGGGTTCAAATTCAAGCAATCTCACTGGTTGTCCCATTTATACTTTATACAGTAAAAAAGTATATAACTAACAAAACATAGAATACTGATAACACTCCAAATCTCCTCAGAAACCTGCTTACTTCCAAGTTCAAAGTTTTTGCTTTTTATATAAATAGCTAGTCGCGCTGCTCCGTCAATTTTAATAACAGAAGTTTATCCTTGAAGCCAATCTTTAACATTAGTAGGGATACTGGCTGTATTGTTTCAAGTATGTATATTTTCTTTAAAATTATGGTCAAAAGGTTTATAAAAATGCAATGTTACTAATTCCTGTAAATTCCATCCACTGATTCCTAGGCCCTAATTTGTCTAAGATAGACGAAGAAGGTATGAAGCTGTGTACCGTCAACCGAAACAACCAGGCTCTCATGCAGTATGCTATGACCAACTACGGCACTACCAACCTAAGTGTTGAAGACTGGAAGAAGTGTGAGGATAACTTCAAACTTAATCTTTTGTATCAGGTATGTACTCGACCTACATATTTGCTGTCCTTGTTACTTCTGTAAACCTAAGTCGTGTTAAGAGGGTGCATCCTAAAAGTTGGCAACGTCGTAAATAGCTGTCAAATATTTACCTGTTTCGATTAATTTGGAAATAATACTGTATGGAAATAAGAAATGTGGCTAACCAATTGACTAGAATATTAATAATGAATTGCAATTATAACATTGAATTTGATGTTGTACCCGTTTTAGATGAAAAAAAGGCATTTGGAAAGTTTCCAAATACTTTTTTTACATCTAAAACTAACTATTCGGTGTTACGATATTAATTATTGCATTTCATAATCAATATTCTAGTTCGCTAGTTAGCCACATTTTTTATTTCTATACAGAAATATTATCAAATTAATCAAAACAGCCAAATATTTGACATCTATTTGCGACGTTGCCAACTTTCAGAATAAACCCTCTTAAATCATTTTCTGTTTTGCAAAAAGTTTTGCTATCTGTATGTTAATAGGTACGTCGTTTCATTGTAAACTTGCGGCTGAGAAATCTTATCATTTAAATGTCTTAAAGCAAAAAGCAAAGTTTTAGAATAAGCAAAGTATATCTATCTTGAATTCATAACCATATTTCAAAGTATAAAGCATCACAGACGTGATTGGTATCGATGCATAAAGGCGAGTCCACAACTGCGCACGCGCACGAATAGTGCAGTTTGCGTGCATCTTAGGAACATAGTATGGACACCTTCACTTCACGGTTCGTGCGCGTCAGCTTAAATTGCGCAGGTTGCACGCCAACTGTTCGCAACATGCGCGCGCGCGTAGAATGTGACGCGAGCATAGCCATTCGAGGCGCATAGCGTGCACGGTTCCTGTGCATGCGCTGGTGTGAACTCACTTTAAGATGTTCAACAAAGAGTGAAGTAAAAAAGACGATGTGTGCGTATGACCACACGATTGCAGTGAAAACTTACGACCGAGTATTCGCAATTCAGCGACCGACTGGAGCCGAGTATAAGTCAGCATCACCGACCCGAGCGTCACGGTTCAGTTTCGTTCCCTGCTCAGAATGAGTGAAATGTCCCTAAAGAAGATTTTACTTTAAAAAAAACTTTTTCACAAAAAAAACAACCGACTTCCACTATAAAGTGAAAAATAACTAAAATTTCGGAAGTCGGTGGCAAAAACGAAAATACAAAACCAAAGACACGGATATTTGTTACGCCACCGACTTCCGAAATTTTAGTTATTTTTCACTTTATAGTGGAAGTCGGTTGTTTTTTTTGTGAAAAAGTTTTTTTTTCTCGCTTTTTAGTGGGTCGGTTTGTAATTCATCTAATTTACAATAGCCTAATGTCAACTGCTCATCACCTTTTACTAAATATTGCTTTTCCCGATACAGGGACGTTCATTGTTGAGGAGTTCTTCTGGTACTTCGCCATCAGCTCCTCTTCACCCTATGCATTGCAACGGGCATAAATTGCTTGGCAACCATATTAAAGTAATCGAATCGCAAGTTCGCAACCCGTAAAATACGTATTATTGCGTAGTTCCGGTGGCCATCTGTGGTCTTCATCATCAGTTCCACTTCCCTAAATGGTGCTTTCCGAGAGCAAATTCAAGAGTTACTATAAAAAATACCTAAATCGCTATAGGTGTGCCTATAACATTTTAAGAGTTCCCTCGACTTCTCCAGGATTCCATCATCCAATCCTGACTTGATGACAATGGGACCAACTAGAAAATATACCCTTTCGAAAAAAAAAAGAATTTTCGAAATCGGTCCAGCCGTCTTCGAGTAATCGGGGCACATACATAAAAAAAAAAAAAAAAAAAAAAAAAAAAAACATTCCGACGAATTGAGAACCTCCTCCTTTTTTTGAAGTCGGTTAAAAAGAAATTGCTATTAAAAGATAACCAAGCTCAGTCTTGTGGCTAGAATGCTACCTTATACAATCTTCGTGTTTCCACAGGACATGTTAAAGAAGCGACAAGAAGTGGAACGCCTGGCAGCTGCTGGCAAGTACAAGTATGAATACGACAGCGATGAAGACACCGCAGAAGGCACCTGGGAACACAAGTAGGTTCCATTTATGTATATCTATCAAATGTCTAGGTTTATAACAATTTCGCAAAGATATCACTATGGTCCAAGTGAGGAGCTCGTGGCTAAGTAATAACAAGCCGCACGAGTTGATCCATCAGGTTAAACTACGCTTGCCGGGGTTGGTCAGTGGATGGGTGACCATCTTTACATACCGAGACTCCTCCGTGTCTCGGAAATCACGTTAAGCCGTTGGTCCCGGCTGTCATTCGCGGATCTTTGACAGTCGTTACGAGTCGTCAGAAGCCCGAAAGTCTGACACCAGTCTTACCAAGGGGTATCGTATTACCCAGTTACTGCGTTGTGGAGGCCAGATATGCAGTCGCTCCATGTAAAATACTGGTATTCAGCTGCATCCGGTTAGACTGGAAGCCGACCCCAAGATAGTTGGGAAAAGGCTAGGAAGGTTAATCACTATGGTCCAAGTAAATAGCATAAAATTATCCAGACTACATTATTGCTTGGATTATCTAATCTATATTTGTGTAGAATCAATAATTTCGATGTTATAGTCGTTGCAAATCACGAACGCGCATTATTCAGCGTTTAGGTCCTTGAAATATGGTTTAAATTGCAATGACTGATGCGCGCGTGTGTAATGCAACAAGACTGCAATTATCTTGTTGGACTATACGATGCGTCTACAAGATAAATAATGTCAAATGCGTAAATAAATGGTATGTGTATAATCTGTGATAAAAGCTCGAAGCCTGAAGCTTGATTTGTGAAAACATTGAAAAGAAAGGAATATTCGCTTGTTCAGCCAAATAACTGATTATGAAGTGCATTTTTGGCACGCATTTTTCTGTCCCAGTTGAATGTAAAAGCAGCAGGTGGCGCCACGTGTCCCATGTTGCACGTAGCAGTCTTTTAATAACTGTCTCGACGATGTTATCTTTATGTTTTCAAACCGAAAATTAATATAAATGACAAGTTTTATAAATAACTAGTTTCCGCCAGCGGCTTCGCCCGCGTGGTATCTTTATAAATTATAACGTAAGTTACTCGGTGATAATATAGCATTATACTGGTGAAAGATTTTTTTTAAATTTATTGGTCTAGTAGTTTTTGTGTTTTTACATTACAAAAAAAAATACATATCTTTTCTCTTTATCATATTATTATTAGTGGAGATACGTTTATTGCCGTGGTTGAAACATTTTGATGTTACGTGAAAACAGACTACCGTAGATTTTATAGCGTTTGAAAATTTAAATGACGCAGAGAGCTAAATGTAAATGTATGGTCAACCGCAATTCACTGTTTACACTTGAACTACGAAAACTGCCCTTTAAACTTACTGCTGCCACATAAAGGCGCTCTCAATACCAAATCATTCCATGTGATGTTACACATACATGCATGGTTGACTGTACCGTTGTATTTTATTCGGGCAAGTTTAAATTGATTTTGTTTATAAGAAGACGATAATATGGAAACAAATATCCATAATACCTTATGTTTATCGTAAAACATTTACACCTGGGTTAAGGAAAAACAAAATTTGCTTATAAACCAACTCCTTTGTTTTTATTTTAAGATGTATCGTTGATTTACTCGGTATTTTTGTTTATTTAACACATTTCTTATTCTTTGTTCGTTTCCGTTAATAGGTTAAGAGCCAAAGAAATGAATGCAACTGAAAAGTGGGCGGATGAATTAACCAAGCAGGCGGCTGGGAAGCATCACATCGGCGATTTCTTACCGCCAGAAGAGCTTAGAAAGTAAGTTTACATTTAAAAACACATTTAATTCGTTTGTTTTGTTCGCAGTCAAAATATAAACGGCGATTAATTTCTTTTTTAGTGTGTAGTCTGTTTATTTTCAGTTGAAAACAGAGTTTGTTTCGCACGTGAAAGTTCTAAAATTGCTTCACAAAACTGTGCCACTCAGTCTTTTTCAGTCATTGTTTCATTATGCAAACTGCTTGAAAATGTATCAGATCCTGTTGAATAGAAACTGACTAACCTTATTTTGTGTTTTCGTTCAATGAAACGTTTTATTTGGCGCCCAAATGGGACGGACCCATTTGGGCTCCATTTGCCATATTTGTAAAAGGTCATATAATTCTTTTTCGCTGTTGGTTGCCTTTTGTCCTAGTAAAGTATACGACGCCAGGTTTAGTAAAAGCATTATGCTATGACAGACTGACGATTTCTATGGAATTTTATAGTAAAATGTTCGGATCTTATGTTCAACAGTAGATATTATATAAATACGAGTTATACTTTAAACAAATATTTAGCAAATTGCTTTAAAGTATATCTATTATGTATATTTGACGATTATGTAAAACCGGCTCGAAGGACCAAATTATTACGAAATAAGATGCACTTTTATAAGCAATAAATGAACCAAAAAAAAATCATGTTCTCCGTTTACTGCAGCTTGGAGATAGGATGTTCAATTTCTATATGATACATTCCATATGTGAACATCTTTATTAATATGAGTGTACATTGCAGATTCATGGAGAAATATTCGGCGTTCAAAAGTGGCAAAGAGCCAGACTTGAGCGACTACAAAGAATTCAAGTTGAAGGAAGACAATGTCGGTGAGTGCGCCTAAATATTTTAGTACATTCACACACAACAGAAATAACTGCAGAAGGTTAAAACGCAATAACTATAATTTACGGATTACGCATACATTAATGTCAAAGATACGAGGGTTTCTCTTAAGTAAGTACACGCACATTGTACTTAATGTATTCTTCATTTATTATGACATTTATTCCATTGCATTAGTATTCGGTACAACAGTGACACTAATATCTGTTCCAGAAGTATCTGATAGAACTGTAAACAAACCAGGTTCAGGCTTAATTCTTACGCAATAACTCACTAAAAGGAATTAACAACTGTAGTTTATAGAAGGTTTGAACTGTATATTTTTTCCGCCGTTTTTGCAACAATTACCCATTGTGTGAATAACATTATTAATTTGTAATTAAAAAGTCATCGAAGGTTACTAACCTCAATTGTCAAATGACAAAAATATTACAATAAAATTAGAATTTTGGGTTTACATATTCAAATAATCAAACCAAAGAACTCAATTTGTAAGTGGCACTACAAATAGACATCTACAGGTACGTTTTCTGATCCATTTGCTTAGATTTTCATCCGATACTTTTAAAACAGACCATACAAATGCGCATCGTACCGTTATGCTACATAGGCTCGGATTGTCGCACATTTGTTAAAATTTGCCATCGTTCCGACAATGTTCAAACGTTTTCATATTTCGTACCCATTCGCTAGTTTATTATTACCAGTTGTGAACAATAGACCTTTTGTATATCTCTATATTGTAGTTCTACTACATATTTCGTGTGTGTAACATCCCGAATATTTGGCATCTGCTATTATCTCTAGTACTATTTATATTGCAATGTCAAGTTATGTCGCGCAACTATTTATTGGATGCCACGCTTGAGTTTTTTTATCGTCTGTAGTTGGCTAATTTATTATAGTAGTCTCGATTCGATTTATGCATTAACTATGCGACGATAATAATTATAATCTACTACATAACTACAGGAATATAATTATGCGGACACTTACGATTCTTTTTAAATCGTCATCTTCATTCCTTGAGGTCGGCGCAACACGTTTTCCCTTTCTATTTTCCTGCAACGCTATCATTCACTCGCTTCTCTTTCATATCATCCCTTACACAGTCCACCCATCTTTTCTTTGGCCTCCCTCTCCCTCCCAATCCATCAACATTTATATTCTTCACTATTTTAGTCTCAGCCTCATCAACTCATCACATGCACATACCAAGCCAAAAGATTTCCTTTCAACTTTTCTATCACTGGCGCCACTTTCAAACTTCCCCTCATATACTCATTTCTTACTTTATCCATTTTCGTCACTGCACACATTCATCTCAACATTCTCACTATAAATACGATTATTTTCAAATACGAAGCTTATTGTCTTAGTACTTTATCTCACATCTTTAAATCATATTTGTTGACCTTTTCCCCTAAATGTAAGGTCATTTCCTCTACCACTTGCATCTTCTGCATTCGCAACGCTGACTTTCTCAGAAGGAATGTATCACAATTCTACGAATTTGTTCTGATGTTTGGATACAAGCCAGGCACTTTAATGAGTTGTAAATACTGATGACACACTTATTTGAAGAATTACCTTTTATTATCTTTCAATTTGTACCAAAATCTTGAAATTAATTATCACATTTATTATTGCTTGTCTCAGTAATTTCCTCAGTGTAGTATCCTGTAGTTTTCACGTCTTTTTATGGTTATCTCTACTTGGCGCATTATTCATAAAATTTTTGCTTTTAGTTCCATTGTCTTCGGTGGACTTGGTCCTTTTGCCATGGCACTGTTCATATCTACGAATCTTAATATAAGTAACTAGCTTCTGCTCGTGACTTCGTCCGCGTGGAAGTCTATACCATAAAACATAATAAATCTTATGGCACTTTGCAATAGTGTAGCTTTTTATCAGTAAA
Source organism: Conistra vaccinii (assembly GCA_948150665.1). Classification (NCBI taxonomy): domain Eukaryota; kingdom Metazoa; phylum Arthropoda; class Insecta; order Lepidoptera; family Noctuidae; genus Conistra; species Conistra vaccinii. Next base: position 10,598,037 of record OX411334.1, on the reverse strand, counting down.
AGATTATTTTGTAATCGGGTCAGTACTTCCAGAGATAGACAAACAAACAGTCAACTTTTACTTCTTCATAATATTTAGATGAATATGTTTAGATAAGAATACAAAAAAAAAAAATTGTTTATTGTTACAAAGATGAACTATTGAATAATTATTGTATCTGTAACTATCTTGACAATCAGTTTATTTGAAAGGTAAAGGTACCCTGTATTTTGGGGACCTGAGTTGTGATGAAATTAAAATGAATTCCCACTGTTGTTTGGACAAGGATGAAATATGATATAGTTTAACCGAGACCGCTGTAACGCGCCTTAGGAATGCACGGCGAGGCGGGGGGTAGCGTTGACGAATGAGCGGCGGGACGCCGTGAGCTTTGACGAATGAGCAACCTGCACTGGGGCCTTTTGCCACGGCCATACTTAAGGAGAAGTACAGCTGTTTTGGTCAAACTATGGTTTAGCTAACTATATTTTGTGTATAGGTTTCAAAATGCTACAAAAGCTGGGCTGGACCGAGGGTCAGGGTCTCGGCGCTGAAGGTTCAGGCATCGTGGAACCTATTAACAAGTAAGTAATTTGGTAAAGACCGTCGTTTTGTAGTTAAACCAGCGGTACTGTTTGATGACGCCTGTGACAGCTTGCAAATTATAAAACTACAGCTTATCCTGTCTTTAAATAACAGTAAGAAAAATTAGTTGTACTAGTATTAGTTTGTTTCTTCACAGTTAGCCGTTAATATTACTGGAGACATCGCACAGTGCCGCCATTGTAGAATAAATATTATAGCCAAGTACAGTCAAGGAAACAATCCAATGTGTCGTATTGTTTCGTTGACTGTTCTTGTCTTATGAACGCGTCTGTACCTCATTCTATCCTTATTTTCAAGCAACATGATTTTTTCGTTTTTCGTTAATTATTGCTCAGTGATGTTGTTCACTGATTTGTGGTCCATCTTAAAAATGTGTCACACCTTTATGGTTTGATGATAAACAAGTTTAAATTAATTTGTACCAATAAGTAATAAATTCATGGCGCCGTCAACATCATGCTTAATATTAGGCTTTTTTCTAAGAAATACTGCCTTGAGGCAATTTCTTCGCGAACCAGTTGAACTGGTTTTTTTAAATTAGCCTACGTACTTTGGAATGGAATTCCTAATATTTACAACGATGATTGACGTAGGAATATCTGATATTTAATAATGCAATAAAAAACTAAGTAAATTACGAGTTTTTTTTTGTGTGGTCGTTAATTAGCTACCTAATATAAATTCCTAGAGAATTATAGTCGCAGGTAGTCAATATTTTTTGCCGATTTGGTCTTCATTTACATGGAGAGTTGTTGAAGCATTTCGGCCATAAACAAATAGCGATTCATTTAGATACGTTAGTAGTTTTTTGTGTGGGAAATTATCAAATAACCACCCCCGCTCTGGAGGGCGTGTCAGACTCTTACTGACTAAAACCCACCCGTGTTCCTTTAGTTGCCTGTACGTTGCCAGGGGCCACGGTATCCCTTTCGGACTTTCCCGCAACGATAGTAGCCCTGAATACATAAACGTTCCATACAGGTTAACCAATTAAAGACATGAATCTTAATTTACTTAACTTAAGATAACACAATAACACCACATTAAATGGTTACAAGATTTGACTTGAAATATCTCTTCGAGAGTTCGAGTATTGTAAACTCGCTTCATGGTAGATCCGATCTAATACATATATTATGTTTGATAAAAACAAATTATACCTTATCGCTATTAGAATAGAATTTACTTTTAAATAAAAACTCTCATTGCTATTTTCTTATCACAGAGCCAATCAGCCCGTAGCCAACTTGGGTCTGGGAGCTTCATCATCTGACGGTGTATCAGCAGAAGATGATGAATTCGATGCCTATAGGAAACGGATGATGCTCGCGTACCGCTTTAGACCAAATCCCTTGGTAGGTATCAAATGATTCTAGTTATGAAGAACCACTAACCGACCGTATACAATATGTAAAAAAAACCCTGTCCGATCTGAAACGGGCACATAATATAGTTACTGCAATAACATTACCAAAAAGTAATAAAAAAATCTTATTATTATTGAAAATAAAATGTTAAGCTATTTTGCTTTTTTGCTTTTTAAAATTCACATTTTTTGTACCAAAGCATGGGGTACCAATTCGAACAAATTATAATTAGTCTTGAAAAAAGATCATAGATGGCAGCATAGGTAACAATTATGAAATTAACAGTCACTAAAAAGCGATAAACGGAAGATTTTGACTGAAGTAAGATTAGTAAAAATCAAAACTTCCTTGTTTAATGCTGATTATGTATTAACTCATAAATCTCGTATTTTCAACAAAAAAAGATAAAACCTTTTTGTTTAGGGCTCTTTGCAATAGATGGCGTTTTATATCACTGTACCACATTTATGCTGTAGCCAGACAATAGCCCGAATTAGGGAGGTCGCATTTCTTTGTATGGGATTGGGTATCTGTACGTAGTATTATATTATCTGTGACCAAAGTTACTCCAAATCCACATGCAAATATTTTTACAGGGGTTGAGTTAGGTTAAGTTATGACTTGTAGACACCCGCCAAGCGACAGCCGCCCGCGCCCCTTGTAATAAACCGGTACCCTAACGTAATACACGATCGATCAGAATTTGAATCGTTTTGAAACAGATTGCTAATCCATTGATTCATAAGTTCGAAAAAAAATCTGCTCAACAACGTATACAACGCAATGAATATTTAGTCGGAATCGTTTACTAAAATGTGTTGCGGAATTACATAGCCGGTAAATACGCCTTTGAAAAAAAAACAGCAACTTTTTTTTTTTGCTGTAAAGTTTGCACTTAAATATACTCTCAGTACAATAACTTCACAACACTCTCACGGATCGGACAGGGTTTTTTATACGTTTAATAGATGACTAATGTAATTATTTTTTTCCATAATTTTCAATAAAGTAAAAAAGTATCGAAAACTTCTTATATTTTCTTACTAGCATCTGCCTATTATCGACAAACATCTATATTTTATTAAAATAATAAAAGAATTTTCCAGAAATAATTATTTTTCTATGACGGTAAAGATACGCAAAGCGTACGAAAAATATGTAAAACATCAGAATCTCATTTGAATAGATTATCGAACTAAATTGAATTGTTATGTAAAATTATTCGTCTATTTTTAATATACGTCTGTGGAAGATAGACATAATCTGTAGATCTTCACTTGCAAATAAATGTATTATTATGAAGATTTCACGTGCATTTCGTCCCGATTTGTATTCCTCCATCCCACGCCAAAACGTGAGCGTAACTCGAAAACAAACTGTCATAATGTATTAAGGATTTTTGCCAAAACGACTATTACTATTGTACTTTGCACCTATTCGCTAATTAGTTCATGTCGAGGCTATTATTATAAATAAACATATAATAATAAATAAAACACTTTTTAATATTACTCGGATTTTTTTTCCGAATATAGAGTTTTTAATAAGAGTGTTTTAACCAATTACCTTTTTATTTTATTCTTTTACAGAATAACCCACGAAGACCTTATTATTAAGAAGAATTTATGGAGACTAAACTATTCCTGTAGTTAGAAAAAAGGTTCTTTTCTTATTGTGCGTTTGCACTGAAGCGGAGACTAGCGGAGACGTGCAGGAATCGTCCAATCACAGACGAGACGAGAGACGGGATGAGGATTTCAACCATTGTGATTGGTCGATTCCTGCAGATCTCCGCTCGTCTCCGCTGCTGTGGAAACGCACCCTGAAGGTGTCAAATTTTGTTCAACGGAGTTTATTAGAAGATATTTTATTCCTTTTATAAATGGTTGCTAAAAATATTGTTAATTGTGCTGCCAAAATGATTTCTGTATGTTACGTGGATGACTTAGTACTTAAGCTCCTTACTTACAGTACAAATTATGAAACCCTATATTTTTTTAACTGACCCTCTGGTTCATAAATGTCTTACAAGTAAAATGTTATTTATTTCTTCCAATATTTTAATATTTTTGTATGTTAATTCAGGTATGCTGAAATTAATATGAAAATGATTCATATAGGATTTTATTTATTAACGTTTACAAATGTCAAGATATTTCTGCTTGGGTTCAGAACAATGTGTACACATTGTTCTGAACCCAAGCAAGAAAATGAACAACTTATACTATACCTTTTGACGAGTTATAAGAACATAAATGCAAGACAGCTGATTATTTTTTCGCGATTTCAAGTTCAGTCCTAAATTAAAAGTTGTTCATAATGATGAGTATTTAGGGGCATGAGGAACAGGGTGTAAAGTTCGCTCATCCACCATAGAAAAGGGAGGATCCTCCAACCAGACGGGTTGTTATGTCTGGCGGGCAACTGCCCATATGTTGATTTCGGATAGTCTTATCTATGTTATTCGCTCAGTAAACTCTAACTGCGAGATGTAGGAATTGTGTGACGTCATGTCTTTTTGTTTCGTAGTTTTTTTTGTATGTGGCGGTCTAACCGCTACATCACTCCCCTCCGGAGACCGGAGGTCGATAGTGGGCTGAGTCTTGGATCTTGCGACGCTTCACAGTGCCAGCTGTGGTTCCAGTGAGTCGGAACCGGGTGCCGCATAGTTCACGGTGAGTCGGAACTGTCTGCGGTGATTCCCCAGTGAGTCGGGGTGGCGCTGCGTCGTCATCCAGTGAGTCGGATGTGGTACAGCGCCGGGTTTTTGGCTGACTGCTTGCGTCGACCAGGAGAGGGTAGAATAGGCTCTGCTTGTGAGACCGGCCGGAAGTGCAGGTGCTGTGCCAAGGTTGCTGATGAGGCTGAGGGTGATGACCAGGAATGCGCGTTCGCTGCATGCTGGTGGTCAGGATACCCGTTGAAGCCGTGGGTGCTGGCTGGCTGTGTGACTCGCCTCACGAAAGCTTGCGGGAGTGATGATGATGACGTCACGCTGAAGTAGTTGCACGAAGGCTGCGTTGACGATCACGTCGGGGTCACCAATTTAGGGGCATGAGGAACAGGGTGTAAAGTTCGCTCATCCACCATAGAAAAGGGAGGATCCTCCAACCAGACGGGTTGTTATGTCTGGCGGGCAACTGCCCATATGTTGATTTCGGATAGTCTTATCTATGTTATTCGCTCAGTAAACTCTAACTGCGAGATGTAGGAATTGTGTGACGTCATGTCTTTTTGTTTCGTAGTTTTTTTTGTATGTGGCGGTCTAACCGCTACAAGTACAACGCCCTCTTAACGGTTGTGCGTTATTTAAATTACACCTTTTAGATCTACATATTGTTTTGTATTTTGCATTATACCCTTGTTTCAAGTAAATTGAGGTTGGCTTTCAGTCAGATGCATGACATGTGCATATTTGTAATTTAACTTTAACTACAACGCAGTTTTAGATGCAACAAAAACAAATTCAGACTAAACCTGAATTCAGAATCTTCGATCTTTTTTCATGTTTAAGAACCGCAAACTCAATGGTGTAGGTGATAAAGTTCTGATTCCATTGCACCCTAATAAAATTTATTTAGGACCTTTTTACTACAAATGGCCACTCAAAAATTAACTTTAACTGTATAACCCTAAAGCGTACCTGGCGATGAATGTTAATTATCTAAGATTCTGAATTCAAATATAATGATTTACCTACCCTAATAATAATAATGAAATTCCTGTCCTAATTAAAAGATACAGCGATGTTATAAGACTAAAAAAAGAAAATGTTCTAATTACAAATTATGTGTGTTTGTTCGTAACTTATGTTGGTTCTAGCTAGTTGTCAATAAAGGAGATTTTAATGGTTAAGGCATTTTAGTTGTTTCATTTTAAAACACCTGTACATTGTTAAGTTTTGAATAAGGTTTTTTGGTCCTTTGAGGCGACTTCCTCCTCCAGCTGAAACAGAAACTGGAAGTCCACACCTTTATTTCTGTTTATAGACTTTGATTGGCTGTAGAGATTAGAACTCTCCCAACAGAATTAGGCAAAAAAAAGGTAAATCTCTTTTTTTATAACTGACAGATAGTTACAAAAAAGAGATCTTATTAAGAGCATGCATCCTGTCGTTAATAGCTGTCAAATATTTACCTGTTTTGATTAATTTGTCAATACTGCTTTAAGGAAATAGGAAATGTGGCTACGACCTAGAATATTAATTATAACATTGAATTTGATGTTGTACGCGTTTTAGGTGTAAAAAGGCATTTGGAAAGTTTAATAATATTGCCATACAGGTAAATATTTGACAGCTATTTGCGACGTTGTCATCTTTTACGATAAACGCTCATAACTCGAAATCGACGACCGGAGGAAGGGACATTCAATTTTACGAAACCTACTTGATTTTGGTAGAGCCTGAAAAACCTGTTTTTTTCTTTCTTATAATCTTTATCATGCTATTATCACATACACATCGCATAACACATACAAAAGTAGCTTTACATTTCATAAGTCTAAGCTGAATGAACAAAGTGAGTAAGCTATACAAATATTTGTCTTGAACCGTGGACCGAATTCACGACCATGAGCACAAATGACGGACAATGCACACCGACTGTATCATAACGAAGCAAGATCACAAGATAACTGAATTTCGTGTTTTGATAAGCGTCCCCATCTATATAGCACAGATAGTAACGATCAATACAGTGAAAATGACGGTAGTTCAGTGTAAATACGACAGTTGGTTCGTTTATAGTGCTTGATTCATTGGTGCGAATCTCGACTTGCAAAATTTACGAGTCTTACGTACAATGTTTATGAATCCGAGAAATGTGCGGTACTAAAGATGAATTGGGCGTTCTTCGACTGATCTAATTGTATGATGAGTCAAGTCGGTTCGCAATACCGAACGCCGCAAGCGCTCCGGTCTCTATATCTCCGTTTAAATTTAGAAGCGAGTGACAAAATTTTCATGTGTGAGCGTAATCCGTTCAGATAGTCAACGAATTTTTAGTTTTGAAACAGACTTCAAAGTGTACGCATAGTGAATTTGGTGTTACAGGACGTTTATTACAAAACAGTTCATATTACGTAGTGTTAAGGTGTAGAGTACAATGCCAGGGTCGAGGAAGCCGCTGCCTATGCGCAAAAGTGCGAGTTGTCAAGTGTATACCTTCGTTAGCCATATAAACTCCAGCAGTAGTGAGGCATCGACATCTACTAGTTCGTCATCTGAGAACTATGACACGCCACTCAGAAGGTAAGGACTTTAATTCATTAATAAAGATACACTTTTCATTGGTTCACAAGTCACAAGTATTGATCAGTGATTGGTCACCTGGTTGAGTTAATTAATTTATTCGTAAATCCCATTAGGTAGCCTGGGTAGGTAGGTACCTACTCGATTGTTTGGTATCTATAGGTCCATATATCTACTGTGCTATAGGTAAGTGAGGTGTCGTATTTAGGTACCTACTAACTGAATATACCTAGGTATTTACCTAGATGCATATGTATGAGTATGTATCACGTGTGCCAACACATGGTGGGTACCTATCTCATCTATAAACACTAACATGAGAATTTGACTGGTAGGCAATCTTGAATTTTGTAAGATAAAGAATATTGAAAAAAAAAATATCTTTTATCTTTGTGGAAATGTCATTTTCTGATGTAGATAACATAACATAACATCACGCCGCAGAGGTGAATCTAGAGTAGGTAAACCCACATTTTGCCAGTTATGTTTCAGTCCCATATGTAACGGGGCGAGCCTATTGCCATCAACCGGCAACATATCCAGATCTCGGTTTGCTACTGAGAAATTCCAGATGGAAACCCTAATGCACTTTGCGACCCGGGAATCGAACCAAGGACCGCTGATTGTCGCAGTTGTGCAGGCATAGTATTTCAACCGGTTTATCATAAGTAGGTAGCTATTGAATGTTTCAAGAACGGTTATTGCCACTGAGCGTTATAAGAAGCTATAAAAGTTCTGGCATAACAAATACCGAAACGATTACTCTCTTCGTAATAGGGACCGCGAACTTTATTAGCCACATTACTATTAAGTAGGTACTTTAATTTATTATTTACAATATTGCAAACTGTTTTGTTATTTTATTTCACAATTACAGTCATTTATCTCTACTTATTTACTAGATTTTCAACAATTTATCTATTGCAATTGTAATGGTAATGCGCAAATTGATCGTCTACCAAATGCAATTGACAATATTACGGTGTACGAAAACCTCCGTCCTAGGTCCTTGCCAAAAGGCCCCGACATGAGCACGTTATGTTGACAAATCTGTGGTAAAAATATAAAGTTTTAAACCTCAATGGAATCCTCTTCTTTTAACCTAACCCACCCCGACCAAATTCTGGCGCCCAACGTGGGATTGACAATGTTAGTGTTGTGTCGCTTCAATTGCATTTGGTAGACGATCAATTTGCAAAATCACACAGTGTTTGGTCGGAATCAGACTGCCGGACGGTAAAATTCCTCGTACCTAATGCACAAGCGCCCTTAGAGTTGGCTACCATGTAAAAGTGGTTGTTACCATGTAGTTGCATGTTACTACCCATGGTAAAAGTAAACGATACATAGACTAATCGGAAGTCCTGCACGCGTAGCACGACAACCATAGAAACGGGTTTTCTACGGGTTTTGTCGACGGAAGAATAGACAAAATGACAGATTGTGATTATTTATCTATCATTTGTCTATTCTTCTATCGACAAAACCCGTTTCTATTGTCACGCTAAGCGTCATGCGAACTTCGGGGCAAACCTTGTTTTACCTATATCTACTTATTTTGTTTAAATACCCGCCTAGCAGGCAAGTAGGTAGTTACCTAAGTTTAGGAGGTTAAGCCAAGATATAAAGCACCAGATTAAGGTTAAGGCTAACCCTAATTGGGTTAGTCAAACAGAAACGACCTTTCTCGAATGATAGGATGACCCGCAGGCCGCAACCCTGCACAGTGCGCGAAGGTCGGTAGGACGAGGATCGATAGACGGACGGGATCGTGGATATTTTAAAAACCTTTTGTTTATAGGGAACATTTAAAACCAATTTCGTTGCGACTTAATAAAAACTTCAGAACCTCTGAATACCCAAATGAAAGATCTGAAAAATTATAAGTAGGTAAGCATATACTGAATAGTACAATGAATAATTTCATCACCACTGGAAACCAGCATGTGTTAGAACCAAAAATTCTAAGACATGTGACATCTACCAACCCGCACTAGCAGGGCCGGATTTAGGGGAGGGCAACCGGGGCTGCAGCCCCGGGGTCTCCACAAAAGAGGGGCCCCCACAAGACTTCGGAATAAAATATATTCAAATTCAGACTAGTAAACACTAGTAAACAACTTTTCCTTTGATATTTTTTTTCGCGTTTTAACTTTACCTACAGTACTTTGTACAAACATGACTATATTAAAAATATTAACAGAATCATCGATCTTCTATATTTGTTCACTCCAATCAGGCAATCAGTAAATTATCAAAATCTCAAATGGCAATTCATGGCGATCAATGATTTTTCGGCGAAAAAAGCTCGGCAGATAATTCTTATTTCCGATTATATTTATATAAATGTTTGTTAAATAATAAAAGAATCTATACTTGGTTTCACAATTTAATGGAAAAGTCGACTGAAAAAAATTTACCATTTTATTTGGAAAATTATTTGGGGCCAGGGGGCCTCCACTCGTTTGTTGCCTCGAGGCCTCCAGACCTCTAAATCCGGCCCTGCGCACTAGGCCCGCGTGGTAGATTACAGCCTACTCCCTCTCACAGAGAGGAGGCCTGTGTCCCAGCAGTGGGAACATTAATAGGCTATGATACTGAATAGGAACGGAGAAGACTAATAAATGGCTGCCAATGAAGGCTGCTGAATTGCTGATCAACGCAAAGTTTCTAGTTGGAGGAGGTCATTCATCCTGTTGTCTGTCTTTTACGACGGATATCAAGAGGAAGTTTTCTAGACTTATTCATATTTCAGACGATATTTGGTTTGGCTCCCCTTTGATCCATCCCGACATTTCTAGTGACGCTGCTGTGGTTCCGGCAAAAGATTTAAATCTTAGGTCAAGCAAACAAGCTACATCTGCAGTTGATTCCTACCTAGAAACCTATTTCGACAGTGTTATTCACATTGGTAACCTACTTATTGAATAACAAACGTTTCACGCAAGGATGTAGTAAAATGTGTTAACGACTACTGACGTCATGGGCGTAGACGGTGCGAATGCGATTCATAGACTAAGGTCGTGGCCGCACTGTCGTTTCCGAAGGCAAGTCCACGAGAGTGAAATGATTTCGTAATATGAAATGAAACAAACAATAATAATACCAGCCTATTACTATGCCTCTTCTCATAAATAGAGAAGGCACGACTATTGATCACAAAGCTTGCTCAAGACGGGTTGGCGATTTCGGTTTTATATTACGAGTAAGTACCTACTTACCGGAGGAGCCTGGGCTAAGTAAGAACAGCCGCACGGGTCGATCCATCAGGTAAAGCTACGCTTGCCGGGGTTGGTCAGTGGATGGGTGACCATCTTTACATACCGAGACTCCTCCGTGCCTCGAAAAGCACGTTAAGCCGTTGGTCACGGCTGTCATTTGTAGATCTTTGACCTCTGAAGTCCGAAAGTCTGACACCAGTCTTACCAAGGGGTATCGTATTACCCAGTTACTGGGTTGTGGAGGTCAGATAGGCAGTCACTCCATGTAAAATACTGGTATTCAGCTGCATCCGGTTAGACTGGAAGCCGACCCCAACATAGTTGGGAAAAGACTAGGCAGATTGATTGATTAAGTACCTACTTACCGAACTATTAAGTGCTGCAGCTTTCCTCGCGATGCTTTCCTTCACCGATGTCAGTGAAATGCTAACATAATATATAACATCACGCTTATTTTCCCCGAAGGGTTAGGCAGAGGTAAATATCATCACTTCAGCCGAAATGCTGAACATAGGCCTCCCCCAAGGACCGCCACTTGGACCGGTTCTGTGCTTCCCTCATCCAGCGGATTCGTGCGGTCTTCAAGATCATCGGTCCACCTTGTGGGAGGTCTTCCAACGCTACGTCTTCCGGTACGCGTTCGCCACTCCAGAGCCAGAGTAGAGGCAGAGGTGTCCAACATAATCTCAAACACTCTAGTTAAGTACATATTATTTGAATTGAAAAAGTCACATTGGTACTTTCCCGGATTTGAGGCGAGCTGTTAACCACAGGGCCATTGACAGGGAAAATTTAAAACGATGGTATAAGTACTTATTATGAGAGGCCTCCTATGTCCAAGGGTGGATATCTTTCGGTAACTCTCAACTCAACTCTACTTATCCGTTTATATAGATTAAAGATATTTGTACGTAAAGGACGGTACGAAAGGAAATTTGTTAGGATAAAAATGATTCAAACACATCAAACAGCACCCTAATTGCGTAATACACAATCAATAACAATCCGAATCATTTTGAAAAAGATTGCTAATCCGCAATGGATTAGCAATCTTAATTCATGAATTAAGATTGCTAATCCATTGCGGATTAGCAATCTTTTTCAAAATGATTCGGATTGTTATTGATTGTGTATTACGCAATTAGGGTGCTGTTTGATGTGTTTGAATCATTTTTATCCTAACAAATTTCCTTTCGTACCGTCCTTTTCGAAAAAAAAAAAATCTGCGTAAATAACGCAATGGATGTTGTTGACCTGTTGAAAATTAAATCATTTTACGAAAATGTGTTACCTATGCAATTAGATAGCTGGCAGAGGTCTACCTACCTACTTAGGAATATTTCAGGATTCTAGAAAACGGTTTTGGCACAGTAAACATATGTATATTGTGGTTTTGGGCTAATCACAATTTTTATTAAGGCTACCATCAGACAAGTTGGTAGGTGAATATACGTATATTTATTATACCTAGAGATTTATTGAAATAATAATTATTATACATAAAGTATAAGTACAGACTGTATTGAGACTTAAGGTTTTAGTTTACAAACATTGTTACTAAAGTATTGATAGTTTATCTCCAATAATACCAACATAGGTAAGTGACTCACGTAATGTGTGTTGAACACCTGGGTCCCATAGGTATGAGATGAGCTGTTATTTTCTTAGTAAATTGCTATCATACATTGACAAATAGATTAGAAAATACTACGCCGTAGTAAGTTCGCAATTTAATTTCATGTGTCACCTTCACAAAACTTCCTCAAGAAATTCACTCTACTTGATGCGGTTTTCAGATAAAACCATGTTAAAATTATCAAGTTATAGTTTTGAATCAAAATCAAACAGGTTGCTAATTAAGTTGTATTTATTTTTTATTATATAACATTGATTTTACATCCTGTGATTACTTCCTCACACACTGACTTATTAATTGTAATTTTTTAAGAAAATCGTCTATTTTTACAATGTTTGTAAATAATGTGAACACTATGTATCTATCACATAATTAATTTATCTGTCGTTTGCTCCACTTTAAATTCTTTTTACTTTGTATAGTAATTTTATTCTAGGTGCATCGTCTTCACATAATAATTATAAAACTAATGCATGTACAAAATATTGTAAAACATTTTAAAAGAGTAACGGTGGAGTTTCCTGCCCATTCTTCTCCATACGAAAACTACCTTTTGGAAGGGGCGACTAGAATCAATACTATATTTTGTACATTTTGACGTTTAAAAGTGCCTTACAAGGGCCTATTTGAAATAAATGATTTGACTTTGACTTTGAATTTCGAAGACCGAAAGCGTAATACTGGAATGGAAGGCAGCGTGGGTAGGCCCTAAAAGGTGTACAGTCGCGGGAATCTGCTGTCCTCCGGGACTAGCAACACCCTAAGCCGAGTTCCGTACCCCACAGGGGGTGCCCCTGCCCCCAACGCGAAGTCGCGTAGTTTATTAGTTTTGTGCCCTGGCTGGAGGCCTTAATTTATTGAGGCACCCACACGAAAGTCCGGACAACATCCTAGGTTGACCTGCGAGATGCCATTCACAAAAATGGATGCGAGAAACTCGAAACCGTTGGATGTGGCTACGCTTGTGGCAGGCTTATATCCAGCAGTGGACGTTTTTCGCCTGAATGTTGATGATGAATTTAGAAGTAGACTGAGTAGATACATGGTCATATTTAATTATCTAGCGAAACTCCGTAGACCTGATGGGTATGGAAATCTAAACATGATAAAATAATAATTAAAAAAAACCGGTCAAGAGCGAGTCGGACTCGCGCACCGAGGGTTTCGTAAGGAGATTCATTAGTATAAGTACCTCAATAGTTCTGTGCCTAGAAACTAGTCCTCCATACAACTCTGAGGACTATCTTAATTGGCGTCAACTATGTATGTATGGGGACAGCCTTTAATTTTCAACTTTTATATTTTTTGTCATTTTTCTTTTATTTGTGCTGTAAGACCTTACTTGTTGCCAAATTTCGTGAATCTAGGTCAACGTGAACTACCATATAGGTTTTTGACCCAAAAGAACAGTTTAGCTAGCTAAATGAATCTGACCCTGAATACAGACAACCTTAGTATGAACCATTATTAAGTGTAAGAATTATAGTAGGCAAGTTTATTTACACTTTTCAATGCATACAGGTTCAATCGTATCCTACGGACATCTGTGGCAAGACACTGGCCCTACTTCAAGAGGAACAATGTGTCGGCTCTCGGCAGGTCGAGAGGACGCTCCGTGTCTGACACGGGACTTTGTGAAATCGTTGAGAAGGGTAAGAAAGAAGTTTATAGTTCCTTTACAGATAGTAAAATTAAGTGGCAAAAGCCATGGTTAAGTAGCGGGCATGCGAGTGTTTGGGTGTTCGATCCTACCCACTGCACTATTTGTTGTGAAGATGTGAGTACATTTGAAAAGTTGGAAGAGTAACATAACATGACACCCATTGATGAAAGTGTTGCCAAAATATGATAAGTAAGAACACACTTACCACAAGTTAGTCAATCAATCTGCCTAGCCTTTTCCCAGCTGTGTTGGCGTCGGCTTCCAGTCTAACCGGAGGCAGCTGAATACCAATATTTTACATGGAGCGACTGAATATACCGTACCATCAGCCAGGACTAACTTGCTGGCCAAAACCCCTCTGACTCGAGCAATTCGCACCATCAATTGTATTCAGGTCAACATTGATATATTTAAATGTCACTGGGGTGAATTCGCAAAAGTACTTTTGTTTACATTATGTTATAACAATGATTAATTAGCTTTATTATCTTAAGATTTTGCTGTGTGACTTGGCTATCGCATTAGGCTAAGACCTGTAATGGTAGTTTTAAGGCATTTAAATAAATAAATATCTGACCTCCACATCCCAGTAACTGTGTAAAACGATACCCCTTGACAAAACTGGTTGTCAGACTTTCGGGCTTCGGGCGACCCGTAACGACTGTCAAATATCCAGCCGGACCACGGCTTAACGTGCTTTCCGACGCACGAAGTAGTCTCGGAATGTAAAGATGGTCACCTATTCAGGGACCAACCCCGGCAAGCGTAGCTTAACCTGCTGGATCGACCCCTGCGGCTGTTATTAAGTAGCCGCGAGCTTTTCCCCGACAAATTTTATATTCAATCGATTTTTTTGTTGTAAACTTACCTATCTAAACTTAGGTACCTGCTTCTATCGTTTTACGTGCAGCAGCTTATAACAAGCCCCCCCAGCAAGTGTTTCGTTTGTAGATACCTAAATATAGTAGGTACCGCAATATTTCATTAACGAATCATCGATCCTATATCAAAGAAGAACCTACCCATAAATTTCCATATCTATCAGTAGTTCGGCACATCATTAGTTACCATAATCTCTTTGTTTGGCCCATCCTGATCCAAATTTGTGGTTAGGCCCACCGTACTAAGATAATCCTTCTATCCTGTATCCCACGACACTGGGGACATTACTAATCTATGACATTATTTCCAATCGAAATTCGATCGTTTCATGCTAAAAAGGGCATGAGCTTTTGAACACTAGGCAGGGCCGTAGCCAGGAATTCATTTCGGGGGGGTTAGGGTAGAGATTTTTTATAGAAGAAATAAAGTATTTCTGATTTCGAGAGGGTAAATAAAGAGTGTAAGGATAGATTTATAATAAAAAAAATCGGGACCCGGCAATCTAAATGGGGGCCCGGGGGCCCGGCCGGAGTCCAGATATGCAGAGAACTTTAAGAACTAGAAAAACGTAGAATATAAATGAGCGAGCGAAGTAGGCTCGAAAATTTTGTGGACCCGCGAACCGCACCTGCCGCCCCCCCTCCCCTTATTGTGCTATGGAGAATATAGGATGCAAGAGCGAGCGAAGCGAGCTCGAACATTTTTGCACCCCGCCATGGATAGGTTAGAGTCTCTCTAATCTAAGAATGCTGAACTTGTAGGAATTTATTCAATAAAAAGTCAGACTCGATAAAAAATACAGATGTTGATACCGCTTTTTTTGTAGATTATAAAGTACGCGAAATAGATTACAATTATCAGATGTATAAGTGTAGAGGTGTAGTGTACGAAGGTACCCTAGGAGGGTCGATCTCTGGATTAAGATTCTGGTTTCTCACATTTCGGGGGGGGTTTGAACCCCCAAACCCCCCCCCCCCCCGTCTACGGCCCTGACACTAGGAAAAGATGTTTGTTGGCAAAAAGAGGCATAAATCACCACTCGACACTCCCAAACACCAGAGGTGAAAGTTCTATAGCTGTACGGTTTTTGGGCCTCACAGAAAGAGGTTTCAGTCAGTGGTGGGCCATGACCAGTGACCATGACCTAACGGTTCTACGGTAAATGCGTAACAATAGCTCCGTCAAAGTCAAACGCCATGATTATGATAGAGCAAAGTAACAATACTTGTAATAAAACATTATGATTCAATTCCTGATAAGAAACAAAGAAGTATTCAAATCACAGAAGTCTTAAATAAAAAAGAAAGTAAAATCTAAAGAGGATTGATGCAAAATCACGCAATGCCTATTAGGTAGGTACACCTCGTGACTAGAAACAAAAATCGATGGCTTGGAAACTAATTTTAGAATTTTATTATATCGCGATAAAATGGAGAAGGCCAAGCAAAAAGCAATAAATGTGTGTACTTAACAGTATTTTTTTACAATAATTAATCATAGTTTCTTGACTTGACTTTCATATTTCTTGAATAAATATAAAGTTTCATAATTCCACATATTTTGTTTACATTTCAACGTACCATTTTAAACACACGCCACGGTTTTTCCTCTCTGAAACTGAAAGTGATTCTGATTTGGGAAATCCACTGTAGGTAGTCTGCATATTTTAAAAGTCAAATGGGTAATAATATATAATGAACTATTTAAAAATTATGCCCAAGCCCGCACCTCATGTGGAGCGTTAAGTACGTTGAACACAGTGTGAACTTTATTCAAATTTTCATGTCATAGTAAGACATTTTATATTGCTTATTCGTATTAGGATAAGAAAAAAACAACATTGTCAAATTCTGTGAAGCTTTTGTAAAACATTGTGCTTCTTGTAATACTTATATTATAATATTATAAACAATATTAATAAGCCTTTCCACACATGCAAGAAAACTGACAGACTCTCCTAGTCCTTGATACAATAATTTGAAAGTTGCAATCAGACATGCAGGCACTTTGAAAATTATATCAGAAGTTTTCTTATGTGGAAAAGCGGCCTACTTTGAAAAATACTTACAGTAGATGATTTGATAATAACACAAAACAAAGAGCTTTATAAATATCTACTGCAATTAGAATAAAAATTTCAGACGACCATGCCGAAGAGATCTAAAATTATAACCTTCAGTGAACTTTTATCACAATTCACACCTACAATTTCGAGTCACATTTTCGCGCCTCTGCCCCATTTACACTAGCAATGACGCGGGTCCATGTTCTCACAATAATCTCATAATTTGTTTCACCCACCAGGTCCAGACTTGGCGTACCTGGACATCCAAGCGGTGTCCCCTCGGCGCTCACTCCAGACAATTGGCAAGGAATCAAATGACGTGCCCACGCTTTTTATCACGTGAGTTTCTTTGACAGTTACTGGCTAAGAGCTTGTACACACATAATGAAATCCGATCATCCGATCCGATCCCAAATTTCTAGAGAAATGCCGGTATGAGACGAACTGTGTGATCTTTTGGATCACACAGTTCGTCTCATACCGGCCTATTTCTTTTAGAGTGTGTGAGCCTACTCATACCCTAACCATCGACATTGGATTGCATTTAGGTGTGTGGCAGCTCTTAGAGCTTATTTTAGCTTCTGCGCTTTTGTGTTACACGGTAGCTAAGTACTCTACAGCCAGGGCAATTATATTGTTAAGTGAATTTACACCCTACGTTAATTTTCCTTTTTAAGTATATGTACGTACATTTATCCAATTCATACTCCTGTCAAAGAATGATAGTTGTGATTTAATAAACTTACAATTTACGTCGATAGTCAATTTGCTTAATGAATCGCACTTTGCTACAGACCATATAGAATGATCAGATTGCATTAATGCATTCTGTGTGCTGTGTGTGTGTGTGTGTGTGTGTGTGTGTGCTATTGAAGCGGATATAGACTAATATGTTTGTTATGTCTGTGCTTTTACTATAAGTAATCTAATTTTGATTGCGAGACTGTTGTGTTTTGACTGTGACGGATATGTGCGCAGATTTCAGCACGTTTCATCTAATGCCAAATTTTGCAGGACGTATGTATGTAGAGTTTTATTGCAGTTCCATCGGAAATAATTTAGAACTTTCTGTTAGATTTTTTATCAAAAGAAAAACAAGTGCCACACTTGAGAGAGCTGGCAAAGATTAGCGGAATTTCAAAACTAAAAATATTATTCTTTTGAATGTTTGTGAATTCGTCAAGTCTTCCAGTGTGAGCTATCAAGCTTTCAAATTTAAAAAAATGCTCTACTATGCCAAATATAAGTATTCTTTCACTGCAGGAAACCTAATGAAGATGGACGGCATTTAAAAGTGTAATATTGCGTTCTAGGATCTAGATAAATCAGTCGGTCTAGCCTTTTCCCAAGTATTTTGAGGTCGGCTTCCAGTCTAACCGGATGCAGCTGAATACCAGTATTTTACATGGAGCGACTGTCTATTTGACCTCCACAATTTAATAACTGGGTAATGAAATATCCCTTGGTAAGACTGGTTGTCAGACTTTCGGGCTTCTGACGACCCGTAACGACTGTGAAGATCCACGAATGACAGCCGGGACCGACGGCTTAACGTGCTTTCTGAGGCATGGAGAAGTCTCGGTATGTAAAGATGGGCAACCACGGACAATCCAGGACACCAACAATCCACGGACCAACCCCGGCAAGCAAAGCTTAACCTGTTGGATCAACCCGTGTGGCTGTTATTACTTAGCCACGAGTTCCTCTTCTCTTCTCTTCTAGGATCTAGATAGATAAATCCCTTGGTTGACTGGTAGAGAATGTATAAGGCATTAAGTCCGCCTTTGTATTATACGTTATTGTGCGAGAAGTTTAAATAAATAAATAAAATTCCTGTGAATACTTTAACACTTTTGTTTTATACATGACGCTGTACCTAATTGATTGAATAACACAGCTGATAAACACTTCAGCGACCACCCACGACGATGACGTAGACCGTCAGCGTCAAAACAACCGGGATTGGGGGTAAAGACTATCGCGTTATTGACAAATCTGTAGTTTGAAATTGAAGTAAAGTAATCAAATAAAACATAGGTTTACTGACTGAAGTATGAAACATGTCAAGACCAGACCCCTCCGTACCTCGAAAACCCCGCTAAGCCGTTATTCGTAGATCTTTGACAGTTGTTACGGGTACTGGGTTGTGGAGGTCAGATAGGCAGTCGCTCCATGTAAAATACTGGTATTCAGCTACCTCCGGTAGACTGGAAGCCGACCCCAACATAGCTAGGAAAAGGCTATAAGTAGATTAATTTTGACTAGCTGAATTATGGCGCTTGGTACATTGGTTTATTAAAGAGGTGTCACGAGTGATCATTAAATACCGACCAGCTCGGATCATAATTAGTTAGTTGCTGCACGCTAACAGCTGGGTCATACACTCATTACTTTAGCCTAGTCTTAGTCTTAGCCTAGTAGGTAGTCTAACTTTGTATACATAGTGCAATAGATACATTTTAATTATTATATTAGCTTCGAGCCTTAGCTTTAAGCTTTCACGATTCACTGAATCTAGGTTGCGAAGACGAGCGCTGAAGTCCTGAAGGCTTGCCGTTTTTAGAAGCGTAGTATTGCCTGTTCAGGCTGAAATCTAATTACATCACCTTAAAGATAGCTCCTAATACCTAGCTCCTGAATGGATCATACCTTCCTAATGAACTTAATGGTATAACAGCCCCAAAACTCAAGGTATTTTGTAAGTATTTATAGCTATGTATCATTTCTAAACAATAGTAAAGGAATGTGCTATTAGGCAAGTCACTGCCTTCGTCGACATTCTCGCATATTTAGTGGACACGGAAAATCGTTTCACTAGATTAATTTAAACAGTTAAGTTGAAGTTCGGCTTCCTGTTTTTTACTTTATCCAATAAAGTCTGAAAAGCAAAGTGAACTTGGGTAGTCAGTAGGAGTGTCAAAACAGTTCTGTATATATTATGTCCAGAAAGGGGATGAACTCAAACTCAAAGCATTTATTTCAATTAAACCATTTACAGGCACTTTTGAATTGTCAAAGAGTCGGTCAGTTAGTCAGAAAGTTGAAGCTAGTCGCCCATTCCAAAAAGTAGATCTCTGTGGAGAAGAACGGGCAAGAAACTCCCAGGACACTCTTTTAAATAAAGACATTACAAAATCCTGGGTACATTATTCTTGTTGCTTCTATATGTGAGAACAATGTGAAAAAAAGAAATAGAGACAATTCAAAGTATAAGATTTAAAATAAGCCTTGGCAGAAAAGAGATGACCAGTCTCAACCGACGGCGCCCGTTCACGAACATGATTACATGACGCGTGGATCAGCACCATCCAGCTCAACCATTTTGTAGGGATGACTACCGAGATGACGACTAATAGAGAATTATGGAAGATCTTCTTCTTCCTTCTTCTTTTTCGTGTGGTTAGTGACTAGTCTGATGTCAGAGCTTTAAAGCCGCCCAAGGGTTTCTGACTTTGCTTCACATGCCGTCGAGAAA
Source organism: Conistra vaccinii (assembly GCA_948150665.1). Lineage (NCBI taxonomy): Eukaryota > Metazoa > Arthropoda > Insecta > Lepidoptera > Noctuidae > Conistra > Conistra vaccinii. The sequence goes on along the minus strand of OX411334.1, from coordinate 10,577,892 downwards.
TGTCTCTCAGTCATGCCGGTTTTCTCACGATGACATGAAGGACGATAAAGATATGTTGCGCCGACGTCAAATAAATTGGGATAAGGGCAGTAGAATGATAAATGATGGTTATGTCGAGAACCTTAATTAACTCTTAAATGAGATTTTTCACGACACTGTACTTAATGTTTGGCTGTCGTAGAACATGGAAAAGGATCCAGCAGTTCCCTTCAAATAAGAATCCTGTCTGCTAAAAACAAGGATTTTTAGAGAAAAGAAGAAGTAAGAGTCCGGTGTCTGGATTTGTGCCCGGTTGATGGCAATACGCTCGCCCCCTATTACATGGGACTTAAACATAACTGGCTAAATGTGGGTGTACTATAGGTTCACCTCTGCTCAACTCTTAGGAGAAACAAGGCGTGATTTTGTTATGTTTTTTAGGGAAAAAAATTCAAAGATACAAATGAAACTCTACATTCTTTTAATTAGTATCTGCGTTTAAAAATAAGTGCGAAACGTTAGAGATTACCTTGACCTTTCCTTTATTGGTTTCGAGATCAAGTAGTTTCCATTTGCCACATGCATGTACAGTACACCGACTATTTAGGTATATCGATTCTTGCGTGGGTATCTTGACATCGATTGACTATAGAATATCTAGCTGATTAAAAGGGCCTCCACAAGTGATTATAATGGAACAACACACCCTGGGCAGTCAGCTTCGCTACCAAAGTGGGGCAGGGGCCTATTTCATAAAACGAATGATAGGTGAAAATCTGACGAGGGGCTTGTGGTTCAGTAATAACAGCCGCACGGGTCGATCGTCAGGTTAAGCTACACTTGCCGTGATTTGTCTGTGGATGGGTAACCATCTTTACATACCAAGACCCCTCCGGAAAGCACGTTAAGCCGTTGGTCTCGGCTGTCAATCGTGGATCTTTGACAATCGTTACGAGTAGTCAGAAGACCGAAAGTCTGACAACCAGTCTTACCAAGGGGTATCGTATTACCCAGTAACTGGGCTGTGGAGGTCAGATAGGCAGTCGCTCCATGTAAAATACTGGTATTCAGCTGCATCCGGTTAGACTGGAAGCCGACCCCAACATAGTTGGGAAAAGGCTAGGCAGATGATGATGAGAGGCTTTAATCTGACATTCCGACAATTTTACAAGTTTCTTTCATACATTTCTTAATGCTCATTTTATTTCTGCTTCATTAAACGGTGCCTGGTCAACCGAGCTCGGCTCGGGTGAAAATAGATAAACAAATCGTCCAGCAGGTATGCCAACGTTATATCACATTCCCGAGGCTCTGAAAATCGAGAAAACGAATTTTCCAAGATATGATACCTAGCTAGATTGATTTTTGGCCCCCGTAAACTCCTATATATTGCAATTTTCATCGAAATCGTTAGAGCCATTTTCGAAAACGTGATTAGGTATAAATACATATACAACGTTATTTTTTGTTTATACTAAACCTCTTAAGGGGTCATTGTACTCATCATTATGAACAACTTTCACTATGGGCCCAAGCCTTTTTTTACCCGACTGCCCCAGAAGGAGGGTGTTTTTCGAGAGTATGTATGTATGTATGTATGTCTATTTCTTTGGCACGCTCTGTAGCCTAAACGGCTTGATGGATTTTTAACCGACTTCCAAAAAGGAGGAGGTTCTATGTTCGACTTTATGTATGTTTTTTTTTTTTTTTTTTTTTTTTTTTATGTATGTTCACCGATATCTCCGCCAATTGTGGACCGATTTTGAAAATTATTTTTTTGTTTGAAAGGGTAAGCTCCCGAGGTGGTCCCATATAAATTTTATTGACTTTGCTTAGATAGTTTTTGAGTTAGCTTGAATAATACATATTTTTCCCACTTAGTTTATATGGACGATATTATGATAACTTCGTGTCACTGTTATTTATTGCAGTTAGTGGTATTGGATATTGTGTGGGGTAGGTACCACAACTAAAAAGTGAAAAATAAAAACTTTTTACAAAAAAAATTAAAACCGACTTCCAAAAAAAACCACTACAAAGTGAAAAAACTTTTTACAAAAAAAATTAAAACCGACTTCCAAAAAAAACCACTACAAAGTGAAAAATAACTTTAATTTCGGAAGTCGGTGGCAAAAAACGAAAATTAAAAAACAAAGACACCGACTTCCGAAATTAAAGTTATTTTTCACTTTGTAGTGGTTTTTTTTGGAAGTCGGTTTTAATTTTTTTTGTAAAAAGTTTTTTCACTTTGTAGTGGTTTTTTTTGGAAGTCGGTTTTAATTTTTTTTGTAAAAAGTTTTTTAACATATGAGATGTCGTTAGATTCGTCTTAATCGTAGAAGTGACATAGGCTATATAATATTTATGTATTGCATCTGCAAATACAAAAAAAAGGGAGGGGAAGGTTTTTTTAAAAAACACATAACTGAAAAGTCAAAAACGACTTTTCGACAAATATGTTTAATTGTCAGTTATTTTAACTGACTAACAAAAAGGTCCCTATTGACTGTCCACTGTGCTATGTCCTTTTTTTCATGAGCATAATATTTAAACTTGGTATTTATGGTAAAACTAATTGATTAGTCTTATTTTGCAAGGTCTTCGTGAAACTTCTCAAAACAATATTTTATAACGTTTTTTTGGTTACTTAATCATGTATGTACTGTGTCCTTTATGTTTTTAATATGTCATTTATATAATGTGAATATGTCATTTATATAATGTGCATACATCACGATATACGTAGGTACACTTATAAAATATAGTTAAGAGGCCGTGCATGAAATCGACTGATTTTGATCAATTTTATTAATTAGTTGTGAGAAAGGAAAAAAAAATTAAGCAAAACTATTTGTGAATTGAAAAGTCGAGTTCTTTATTTTGCATGTGCCTGAAAGGGATTTTTCAAATAAGTTAAATATTCATGGAAAATCACAAATATTCGCAACAAGTTTTCCGAAAAATGACGCCTGACTGACGTTTGATCACTTTTTTACAAGAAACTATTTTTGATTTTAAACATTTAAAAATATCATCAACATCGTTATATGGTCTACTCACATGTGGCTGGACCACTTGTTTCAACTTCGATACAAAATATAGCAGAAAAATAAAGCAGAAAAAAACATACTTAAAAAAATATATTTTTGTCCTGTCCTACCCTGTCATTAATGTATTTTTTCTTATTATTTAGCAAACCATATCAAGAAATTTAAAAATCACACACTAGTATTCAGCTATTCTTACAATTAAATCAAAATTATATTTTATCATAAATGTAATTTAAATAGTAAATCAAAGGAGAAATAAACTATTTTCGAGAGCGCAAAAGTGATGCGACTATTAACAGGTGCTGTGAGCCTGTGACTGAAACGAATGGTCTAGAACCACGAAAACTGTACTTGAATAGTTATTTCAAGCTTTCTTACAATTAGATAAGTTATTGACGAAAAAGGGTACCTATTTTCGTGCACGGAGCCTTAAGGGCGCACGTGCAGATAAATAGCACTGTTGACTGATAATATTATTTAGTACCTACGTAATTGCAAGTAGGGTAATATTAGATAATCGTTGCGTCGCGTCGGTAAACTTAAACTTACTTAAAAATTGTCGTACGAGCTTTAGGTAGTTTAAATAATTTTGTTATCGTTCTGCAGGGTAATTCTGATTACCTACCAAGATATCATAAATTAAATAAACTGCAAATACAAAAAAAAAAAATTGCGATACATTGATTTGGTTCACTAAGTATAAAATTATTTCGTGTTGTTGAAGGGTTACACTAGGTAGGTATACTACAGATATAGAAGGTAGGTACCTAACAAAAGATATTGGAATGGCTCAAACCTGACATTTTCATATTCTTGACTCCTGTGACATGCTGGCTTTTTTACAAAATGGGTTTTCTTTTAGAAAAAGCTGTAAACCCACTATAATTCAATTCCCTATGCGAGAAATGTGCGTGCGTTCAACTTCAGACAAGGTCGAACACTGAGGCACAGAGTACATTTTTATATAGTAGTTTCTTTCTTTCTTTCTTTATATAGCACTGAGGTCGACGAAATAATAAATAATTATTCGACACTTGAAAAATAAAAAATAAATGCCATTTTTCTTGTCTTGCACTACAAGCTCTGGTAGAAACAGCTTAGTTCTGGAAAAATAAACAAAACACTATCAAAAACTTTCAGACAAAACTTCCTGAAAAATTGTCTCGTAACATTTTTCCACGGCAAACTCGTCTGCTGGAAAGACCGCTTTATATTTTTCTTTTAGAAACTGACGTTCAAAGGAAGCTGAAAATAAATAATTACTTTATATAGGCATTGGTATTTACAGTAGGATTTTATGACATGTTTATAACATTATAAGATTTCAGTTTATTTACTTTACAATAATATTTCAGCTATTAACAGCAAGCGTTCAATAGATTCATCTTTAAGTCTTTAACTAAAAAATATGTAGTTAATTTTACTGTTTCCGGAACCTCCCTATAAACGGCCACAACTCTAAAGTTATATCCATTTAGAATGACAATAAAAACCGAAACGAAATCAAATTTTCCGCCATATTTTCTATCATACATATGATTGCAATCAATATTGTGCGCAATGCACCACTGCGCATGTTTCCCTAGGACCGGTATACGGACACGCTAACTTAAACTTTAAAGTGATCAAGTTAAGGGTGGGGTTTGTTTGAATAGGGGGAAACACAGATGACAGCTTTCGTTATGGAGTGGATGGACAGTTTGCACTGCCTGTATTGTGTAGTCTGTACAAAATACGTAATATTAACATAATATCAGTGATACCTCGCCGTGTTATCACAGAAAACTGTGCTTTTACAAACAAAATACCGTGTGTGTCAGTGATTCCGTGTGTGACATTGTAAATTGTAAAATTTCCTTTATTTAAATCTGTAATTGGATGCGTCTTGTTAAAGTGCGTTAATTTATCGGTTTTAGGCGTTTATTCCTATCACTTTGTTACGTATTAAAAGCTTTGATGGTATGGTTTCATCATTAAAAAAATGTTCTGTCCAATTAGAAGCATTTATAAAAATAAATGTGAAAACGAAGGTCCATTTTCTGTACCTAATTAACCGGTTATCCTTTGCAAATTGACTGTAAGGGACGTCTTAAAATAAAATAGCGTATTCCCTGATTTTCATAATTAATGTTCTACGTTTACCTTATTATTGCTACTTAAAAATAACAAAGTGTATTGAAAAATATTAAACATTGGTCACAATAATGGTAATTTGCACTGTTATTTATTCACGCAATAAATAATTCCACAATTACATGTAAGTAAATAAATAATACCTGACAGAAATGCGACATCATATTTATTTTTTATTTCCTCATAGCGACTATTATTTACAGTAATAATACATAAGGAATGCTAGAGATTCTTCACTTAATAGTTATTTTTTTACTGTAACAAATTCTTAAGTGAAATAATAATATCTACATTGTTTAGCTTTGTAGGTCATAATTACTTCCGTATTCTCTTCATTACACAACGTTATCAAATTAATATCCCGTAGAAAAGACTTTCTGTATTATGGAGCTAGTCCGATACGTGAAGTAAATAATCTTCCGTTATAGAAAAATAATATCTCTATAATTCTTTAAAATAACATAGTTCTTTAAAATAACATAATTCTTTAAAATAACATAATTCTTTAAAATACATAATTCTTTAAAATAACATTTTATGCTAGGAAAAAATTAATAAATTTTAATTTCTAGTAAAACATGATGGTCAAAAAGACATCTTCTCCAAAATGAAACAATAAAAAACAAATAGAAAACTGACAAGTTCGAACACCCAAGTTTTATTTTTTCGATCGAGTCCGTACGATACCCGTGAATAATGAAATAAAATGTTAAATTGAATGTATCGTGTCATTGCATGTAATCCAATGAAATTGTAAGTCATCTCTGACAGTAACTTTATATGTTCGTCTTCCGTTATCTAGTTCACAAAATGGATGCTTTATATTGCAATTAATATGGAATTACAGTTGATATTCATAGGAATTACGGAAAATAATTCCATGAGAATTTCCGCAAAGTTGCAATTGATATTAATGTTTTTAATTGTCCCTATTAAGTCATAGGTTTCGTGTTACCTATGATGCTGAAACAGTGTTAAGTTACCATAATTTTACTCATGAATAAAGTAAACATAAGTGCTCACAGTTATTTTTAAAATCATTGAAATAACCTACAAAAACTAAACTCAAAAGGAAGTTACGTCAACAAACTCACAAAAATTGGCAAGTTTTTGCTCGTTGAGTGATATTTAATTAATGATGATGGGTTTTTTTACTTACCAAAAATAACTACGTGTCAACTGAATCTGGCAGCAAAATACTATTGATAACAGACAATTTAATTATTATAATTTTTTAAACAGACGCGCTACTCTTATTCCCCAAAAATAAGATCTAGGTTAGGCATTGTCAATTAATGAATAATAAACATCTGCGGGGTAACTGCGTAACACACATAAAATGGCAATTGATCTCAATGCCTTCTATTTTACAGATCAGCCATGTTTATTACGGTATACGTTGTTGAGCAGATGAATTTCCATCCTATGCAGCAATGGACGTCAAAATGAAAATCATTGCGTACGATTGCCTTTTTCTGTGTTACGCAATTACCCCGCTATTCTTATAAAGACTAAAAAATGTTAGTAAGGGATTTAGTTATTATATTATTATAATAAAAACATTAATTAATTTCGATTACACGCCACAGGTATTTTGTCCGGCAAAATTAATCAGCATAATGGAATCGGCATATTCGAACGAAAAGTGATTTGAACTATGTACAAATGTACGCAAGTGTGCCCATAGCATAATATAGTGTGAGAAACGTGTATATTAAATACCAAGTCATTAGTCGGCTGAAGAGAATATTTCGGTAAGTTATTATTGAATAGATTTTAATTTAAAAATATTTTTTTAAACTTGGCTTGAGCACTTCCTTGTCTGGAAGATTTCGAGGTCATACTTGAAATAAATACAATATAGAAAAAAATACCTTATTTTGTGTTTGTTTTCCGTTTAAAAATGTTTAGATAAAAGATTCAAATACTTAGTACCTAAATTACTTTGTAATACAACCAGGAAAGTGATTTACCTCAAGATTTTTTTAGAGATAACCTTCAAGTGTAATTCTTTAAAGCTTGTAATTGTTTGTTTATTTACATTATGTATACAATAATACATAGGCAGACTTCGGACTAATACTAAAAACAACTTGAGGAAAGTCGCTGCTTTAGATAAATTAATTAAATGCAGTAATTAATATTATTATTCATGAAGGCATCTTGTAATTCAGTATTTGTATCTAATTAACATCGTAGTAAGTTACAAAATTGTTATAATTTATATTATGTATCTAATAGAAGCTTTGGGCTGGCTGCAGATAAACCTACCTATACTAATCTATAATATTATAAATGAGAAAGTTTGGATGTTTGTTAATCAATCTCGCAATAACGGCGGAACGGATTTGGATGAAATTTGGCACACAGATAGTTTATAATCTGAATTAACATAAAGGATACTTTTTAATCCCGTGAGATAATTTCCGACATCCATGCGGGCGAAGCCGCGGGCGAAAGCTAATAATAATATAAAGAGGTAAAATTTTTGAGTTTGTATGTAGGGGTAACATTCGGAACTACTGATCTTATTCCGAAAATTCTTTCATTAATGCGTAATAGCTACAGTATTGCAAAGTGTCATAGGATCTATTATTTTTTATATTTTTTATGTGAAATCTTCTTTATGCGTTTTGAGCACTTTTTGGGTGAACAAAAATCATGGAACTCGCGTCATCGTCACCTAACGCTCGAACGAAAGACATCAACGCGAGAATCAAAAAGTTACTTAGTTTTTTTATCATTTTACTTGTTTTAATTTTTTTATTAAGTATTTAAGTTCAATTTGTGATCTCCTGTGCGAGTCCCAATAAAATACTTATTCTTTATTTCTTTCTTAATGTTTCACGCGGTCGAAGTCGTGGGCTGAAGCAAACCTATGATAAAAATCCTGCCAATAGCCCGTTCCAAAAATTCGACTCCATATAAAATCGATTGGTCTCACCGACTGATAGCATTCTACTATTATATGAAGGGAACATCGATAGCTCGTAAACACGCGGGCAATCAATCACTGACTTCCTGTAGATAGGCAACTCAACTATCGTACAAAATACTGGCTGAGTATCGAGGATCTAGGGGATAATGCTTTTAAAACTAAAATATTAAATGCGATGGTGGATAAGGATAAGATATAAGGATGAGATAAGGATATAATAGTTATAGTCTTTATAGGTATTATATTATTTATTTATTAAAATTTATGCAACACTACCTTTTTGCCCGTGACTTCGTCTGCGAGCTTATAACCTACCTCAAGAATTGGGCTAACCGAGGCAAAAATAATTTTTCAAATTCGACTGTTAGTTCCGGAGATTACCCCCTTCATACAAACTAACAAACAAACTAATATTACCTCTTTATATAGTTAAAAAAAATATAAATTACATTTTTAAATATTAAAATAAAAATTATAAAAACATTTAAAAATATATTTATATTATATTATTATTATAGTATAGAACTATAGATGTACATAATAAAAGGAACAAAGGCGAAGTTAATGCCTTGAGATTTCTCTACCAGTCAACCCCCTTGGTTGGTGGAAATATAACTTGGCCGCCACATTAATTTAGTGTAATGATTGGCATACAAAAACAACCTTATAAAAACTATCATCAATCAGAATTCAGAATATGTACTATAGTCATATTAATAATTAAATGATGGAACCAAAAATGTTTTTCTTAAAGATTTTCATAAACACTTCCTACACCTTGAAAGACTACTGACCCGCGACGTAATTGCATAACACACTTACAATTTACAATGCCAATGCCAATGCCATTCATTTAGTCAGTTCAACAACATTCATGACGTTACTTACGTTGTTGAGCTGACAAATTTTTCAAACATATTTATCTGTTTATTATTTATTTATTCAGTAGAAGACGTAGGTAGAAGACATAATTATTTATACATTGAGGTTGGTGCCAACACAAACTCATTGGAGTTAATATGAGAAATTCAGAATGTCCTTCAAAATCCTTATTCAGACTGTGATTGAAAGATAGATAGATAGATAGAATACTCTTTATTATGTACACCATAAAAATAATGGCCATCGCTTTGGAAATTTTTCATAGAGTGACACAATGGGCGGTCTTATCGCTAAAAGCCATCTTTTACAGACAGCCTTTGAATGGATTAAAGAGAGAGGAGAGACAATACTGCAGGTAGTCAGTGGTGTACCATTTATACCAATGATATTAAAAAATATCATTGATTTATACAATAAATACATACATACACAAAGCATAAACTTATATAAATAAATATATACAGGATGGTAGAGACCTCGACGCGAAATCTGTTACCATGGATTCAGTACGTGGTTTCTAAACCCCCTGCGTTGCAATTTTTTGTCGATTATTTAAAAAAATTAAGCTGTTCCATACATTTTGACCGCTTAGGTATTGCACTTTTCTATGAAACAACAGATTTTTTTTCTAATAACCGATGAATTTCAACGCTTCGGGTTCAGAATCATGTACTGAATCCAATTTAAGGTAAAAGATTTCGCGTCGATGTCCCTGCCACCCTGATATACATATATATATTATGTATAAAATAATAAACATGAAACAAGAGCAAGGAACTATATTATTATGTAATGATGATGTTTAAGGAGAGAGGAAGAGTTTTTTCACCAGAATTATAAAAGTGGATAAAGATTGAGCAAAGCCTTATCGATACGGGCAAGGCATTCCATAAACGTACTGCTTGAACTTTAAAAGATTTGTCATTAAAGCTGGGGGCCAAGTCTACTAATTTACAAACGTCACAAAATGGTCTCTCGATGGTGAGTTTTTGACAGATTTTGTATGGCAAATCTGTCAAAAACTCACCATCGAGAGACCATTGTAACGTTTGTAAATTAGTAGACTTGGCCCCTTGGTGGAATGCATCGGCACGGCATCTGTAGTTGAAAGTGTGTTACTTACGTAATTGTGGTGCTGATCAAAACTGTCATGTCTGCAACCAGCCTTCCGCCATTCATGCCCTTATTATTTCTAGGTTTCGGCATGGCGTGTGACAAGTATATCCCTAACCATATAACCAAGACTTAGTGCCTGCTTGCGGCTTTTTGAGAGCTTATAATGCGAAGGTACTGAGTAAATGCATGTGCATGCCTTATTGTGTAGGTATGTAGATAAAGAGTAGTGACGCTGTATAGCGAGTTCTTCTTTACTTGTCCCATTTCGTAAACAAATATGGCGTACTGACATTTCGATTTGTTTAAATATTTCATTCGAAAATTCAAACTTTTTTCTATCAAAGATCAAGACATTCAATCATGACTTTAAACGTGTGATTGATGCGAAAATTCGTGATTATTATACCTACCTTGTTTACCAAATATGACATTTGAGGGAAAACACACTGTTTATTTGCTCCGTGTTTCCTTTGTCTTTAGCTGCACTAATCTACTAACATAAGTACTTGTCTTACTGTTATCTAGCACGCTTTTAATATTAGTATGAGCTGATAAACGCTGAGGTTTACTTTGAAACTGATCCTAACAACTACTTAATCAATGAACAGATTCTTTTACTTTCAGCTCAACGGTTTTTCTTTTTCATGTAGGTATATATTGATAATAGAATCTTGCTTTAGCATCTGGAGTTTATTAAATACATTTTCCTTTTCATAATTATGTCTATAATTTTAAGCGAACAAAAAATGAATTAAATTATGCAATTATTATTTTACGGAAAACCATTATTATTGGCAAGTAATTTAATTAGTACGTTATCTACGTATTTATGCATTAGGTCTCAATAGATTTTGATAAGCCTAGCCTAAGATTATTTTCCTCAAAATTTGTGGTCAGCTTCCTGGGTAACCTTTCCTTGAATTTCAGTATTTTCCATGAAGTCAAAGGATTAACGTGTGTGGCAACCATTTAGAGTACCTACTTGGCTAATCGCATAGTTTTAAAATCTTATCTAAGTGTATTCAAGCTAATTCTATTGTGTTAAAATCATCTTTTACTGTTTTCGAACTTTTTCATAACATTATGATAAATCTCCTTTGAGTGTATATTTGGGCTAATTTCGTAGTATCAAAACTCTATTTAGTGTATTCAGGCAAAATTTGATACCGTACCAAAAGACGTTTAAAAAAATGCCATGGGTCTCTGTATTGAGAGCAGTGGTGGCCCAGTGGTAACGGCCCCGACTTACGAGTTGTAGGTCGTGGGTTCGAATTCGAACCCAAGCAAGAGCTTTACTTTGTGTAAATAATTTCATCACCACTGCTCTCAAAAATGGTGAAGGAAAACATCGTGAGGAAACCGGCATGTCTTAGAACCAAAAATTTGAAGATATGTGACATCTACCAACCCGCACTGGGCCCGCGTGGTAGATTACAGCCCTCTCTCACAGAGAGGAGGCTGTGTCCCAGCAGTGGGAACATTAATAGGCTGATGATGATGATGTCTCTGTATTGTATTGGAAAGGTAAGTCCTTCCTTTCTTATCGTGTAGTGATGTATTTCATGTATCATCTACAGCTGTTCAGCAAGTATCAAGAAGGTGTCATATTTAAGGGTGTCGTACAAATCAACCAACTGAAAAACTTTCTCAAAGGGACCAAACAATCGTATCGTAATCGCGAGAAAGTTATCAACTGTCCCATACAAAACTTCAATACCTCAGTCTCGGTATGTTAAGATAGTCACCCATCCACAGACCAACCTCGGCAAGTATTGTGCTTTATCTGATGGATTGAACCGTGTGGCTGTTATTAATTAGCCACGAGCTCCTCTAAAAAAAATAATATGCGTGGCAGTCTTTGGTTACTGCAGATAGAAGTGAAAACTAAGTAACGCCATCTAACGAAAATGTCAGGAATTTATGTGGCTTGCCGTCAGTACAAGCCGTCTTACGAATTTTCGATCAGGTCACGTGTTCTGACGCGAGTTTAAAATTTTTTACCCATCCCAAAAAAAGTGCACAACGCCGCTAAAGAAGTTTTCACTTTTATTTTTTCTCGATTATGATGTTGAGCAGGGCCGTATAGGATGAGGGATGGGGGGTTTGGGGATCAACCCCGGGTTCACCCCCCCGCCCCCGAAATATGAGTAACCAGAATCTCAATCTAGAGACCGGCGACCCTCCTAGGGTACCTCCGTACTCTATACATGATATAATTGTAATCTATTTCGCAGCAAAAAGAACAGTAGGACGTCTGTACTTTTATCGAGTCTGACTTTGTATTGAATGAATTCCTGCAACTTCAGCATTCTCTCAGAGAGTCTAACCTATTCAAGGTAGGGTGCAAAATTTTCGAGCTCGCTTCGCTCGCTCTTGCATCCTAATCCTCCGTAGCGGCTCCACTAGCGGACAAAGGGAGGCGGCAGGTGCGGTCCGCGGGAGCCTCCTATATATTCTAAATATAAATATAGGGGTGCTAAATTTTCGAGCTCGCTCCGCTCGCGCTTATATTCTTCTAGTTCTTTCAGTTTTCGGCATACCTGATTCAGATTGCCGGGCCCCAATAATACAATATTTTATAACTCTACACTCTTTATTTACCCTCTCCAAATCAGAAATACTTTATTTCTTCTAAAAATTGTCTTCTAGTTGTCAACCCAAACCGCTCCCGAAGTGAATTCCTGGCTACGGCCCTGATGTTGATCCTATAGACAAAGTTGTTCAGTTTGATGGTCTGTGTTGTACCACTTGTACCACGCCTTTAAGTACCACACCTTTCTGGTACACGTTGTACCTATTATGTCTGTCTGTTGATGCTCACATCGTGTCTATTGTGTCCCATCTCGCAACTAGAGCGACCCACTTGTCTCTTTACAACTTGCGTCTTTTCCTACTTTGTTTGATGTTTGCTAGAATGCTCAACTTGACAACCACTTTTTAGTCTGTCTGGCTGATAAACCACGTATTATACAATAATATACAAGCCCTGGCTTAGTTTGGGTATCAGTTTCAGTAGGTACCAGAGCAAAAAAAATATACTGTATCCTTGTACCAAATTCTTGTGTATACAATTTTTTTTTTTTTTGTAATAGCTTGATTTTTTTATCGTCTTCTTTTTCGTGTGGTTAGTGATTAAGCTGTTGTCAGAGTTTTTATGGGCCCCATGGGTCTCTAACTTGGCTTCACATGCCGTCGAGAAATATCTCTCAGGCAGGTTTCTTCACGATGTTTTCCTTCACCGTTTTGAAGCAAGTGATATAAAATACGCATATGAATCCGAAAAGTCAGAGGTGCGTGCCTTGGGTTCGAGCTCGAGACCTGTGACTGGCAGTCATACACATAGGCTATCACTGTTATTTATATAAAAGCTTTTGGTGACTACGTCTCGAAATAAATCAATGTTAGACCGACTGAAATTAAGTTCCCACTTTGTTTTTGTATTCAGATACTATCGTGTAAATAATCGAATAATTATTAGCCATGAATTATTGTTTCTGTTTGTTTGGGCAATCGATGTGATATTTTCCTTTGGGCAATTATTTTTATTTGTTTGATCCAATCTGAAACTAATTATTTCTATTTCTGATGCTTCCTGTGTTTTTATAAAGGTTTTGTTATCTTATAACTGTCGTCTTTAATATCTGTTTCGAATTAATGTATCTATGTGCTACTTTTTATTGGTATATCTATATTCTAAGATCGTTGAAATTCAATAATGTAAATGTCTGGAAAATTCCGAGATCTCGGAGCACAAGCTTTCAATAATCCAATAAGTACCAATAGTCTCTTCATAAATAATTCTATTTTATGGATACTTCAAGCATAAAACGAATACATTGACCTACATCTCTCAGTTGCCCTCCATAAAAATCAGTAAGTACCTATATAAAATTGGAAGTAGTCATCGCTCACAGACTTGTAAATAAACGCTTGAACGAATATTTTCATCTCGCCACTTTGAAAGTCTAAAGGCTACTCAACAGCTAAGGATTTTTCAACAAAACCACTTACATATTATCAAAATTATCCATTTACCCGATTTTAGCCTCAAACATTTATGGCTATATAATAAGGGGGATGCACTAAGGTAGCGCGCGCCCGCGATATTCAAATTTTCTTACGTTTTTTGCAATTAGCAGGTCAGTGTCAGAACGGAAGAAAGTTTGAATTTCGCGGGCTACCCTTTAGCTTTCGCCCTAAATGGCACATCATAATCTAAAAATAATAAAGTCAGCCCCACTATAGTTTAACCTAGACCGCTGTAGCGTGCCTTAGGCATGTGTGCGGCAAGACGGGGGGCAGTGGAGGCCGCTCATTCAGCTCCGCTCAAGGCGTCCTGCTGCTCATTTGTCAACGCTGTCCCCCGCCCCGCCGCTCATTCCTAAGGCGCGGTACAGGGGTTTCGATCATACATACTATATCACCTTGCTGACTGGCTAATATTGTTATCACGGCATGAACTATTTTCAAAATGATGTAAGGTCTACCAATAACTGTGTAAAATGTTGTAATGCGTGAGGTATGATATTTACTCATGATTATGAACAATATGAACGTTACCACTCACATGCCTCATTGATCTAGTGTCGCAAGCGCTACTGTTGATCATGAGGTCCTGGGTTCGATTCCCAGGTCGGGCAGTGTTATTGGGTTTTTCCATCATACATTTCTCAGTAGCAGCCCGGAGTCTGAATTTGTGCCCGGTTGATGGCAATAGGCTCGCCCCCTATTACTTAAACATAACTGGCGTAATGTGGGTGTTAGTCTATCTGGTGGTGGAGGTGTAGCTATCTAACAAGCTTGGTGTTATGTTACTCATATTCTTGAATTTTTTTATACTGTCATTGTTAGACGTTATAATTATGTATATATACAGATATCCCAAGAAAAATTATGCGCTTTGGGGATCATCGCCTGTTTTCTAAAATACGAACACACGATGATGCCATGATATCTAATATAGAGCTTTTTCAACCATGGAAAATTATAAATTAACAAGTCTATGCAAATACCAAAAAAAAAAGACGTGTGGCACTCGGAGACTGTCGCGGTAAAGCTATTGCATAGCTGTTTTTATCAACTTATGCAATTATAATACAACCAATGCCACCTAGAGGCGAGTTGCTGAACTAAAGAGACAGGGGTGTTAGGTTATTTTCGTTACGGAATTTCTGGATTCGGTCTCCACGCTCAAGGCCCGCGATAGAAGCTATGCAATAGCTTTAAAAAAAAAACTGTCAGTGACAAATGACGAACTGCAACCGGGGTAAGCAAGCCGAAGGAGAGAACTTCATACAAACGCCCAATTGATAGAGGTGCACGACTACAAAGCTTAAGCCCCCAATACAGTATACTGGGCCTTTTTGCGTGATTTGCCGTTTGATTTGCTTTTATTTGCCCGTCAGGTCGCCCAACGTGTACTAGGTGGGGGCTGTGGAAGCATTATCTCTGTAGGAGGTTAGTCTAGTGCCGCGTCGTTGCGTTCGTGCTAATTCGGTAACCCGAAGATGACCGAAGCGCATAGCTTTTTTCGTTTAACTGTATAGTTCATGCCGACATGAGAGCAGAAGAAGAAAAAGACTAAGCTGTTTTACGGTGCAGGTCGGCGGGCGGGTCGAGCAGCGTCGGTGCAGAGGAGGCGAGTGACGGCAGCGACGCTGAGCGACCCCGCAGAGGACACCACCTCCGTGTCCCCACACCGGCCCCCTCGCAGTGAGTACCTAGCTTTATTAAGAAACCTTTGAGAACAGGTCATGTAGTAGCAAGAGATTTTTTTTTTTTTTTTTAATTTTCATAAAAAATGGACTAGACAAGATCTCTCGAATTCGTGTACAATATTTGGGGATTGTTAACAAATCACTGTGTTCATAGAAAGCGGAGAACTAAAATAATAGTTTGGAAAATCCAAAAGAGCACGCCTCATAGCACTCATTCATAAACGAAAAAGAAATTCAAAACATAGTTTCTAACAAAAATGAACAATTTATTTAAACACTTCTGAAAACTGAAAACATGAAGTATGTTTTGACTGCTTCTTTTTACCCATCAATAAGGGTAAAATTTCTAACCTCGCAATCTTTACGTAATGTCAAAGACTACCTATTTATTTTTACCCGACTGCCCTAGGAGGAGGGTAATGTTTTTGATATTTACTTTGTCGGTTGCTAGACAACGGAAAAGGATCGAAGTTGGAAATATTTAGATAAAGATATTATATTTTAATTAGTATTTTATTAATTATAATTAAACTACTTTTATTAGAGGAGCCATTTTCAAAAGGGTTCCTCCTGTGGCTTAACGAATCTATAAAAAAAAAATTGACACAATTAATAGATTTTATCGCAAGCTACAATGTTTTCAGGTTTCATACATTGACGGACGGGATTTTTTTTAAAACTATTTTGATGTTATTTTCATTTCTGCTGCATTAAATCAATTGTAGAAAAGTACAATATTAATTTCCATTTAATCACCTATACAATGCTATATAAATTAAGTAGGTTCTGTGTACTAGCAGGGGGCTTACTATGAGCTTTTAAAAAACCATTCAATTTCCAGTCAGTTCAAAAGCAGGCCTGCTTCTGAATTGTTACTAATAGTACTATGACCCTACTAAAGGTGAACGACTAGTGAACGAAGTTTGACGAAGTTGAATGGTAATGCTTGTCTATGGCCTACCTGTAATGTCATTTTCGTTTTAGTAGGTAACGTTCAAAAACTGAAATCCTATTCTATTTTCACTTTACCGGTTTTTTTAAATTAATTGAAAAGTGTTTTTTTGGGAATATACATTGTTTAAATATGATTATGTATAACAAGTTACCTTGATATAGTATCTAAATGCACTAAAAAGCTCAATTTCCTGTTCAAAACAATTTTGTAACTTTGAAAGATTCAACGTGATTTAGAACGTGTGTTGGTTTATGAATACGTCATGCAACAATGCTGTCAGATGACGCCAAATAAATATTTGCATTTTTTAATCATATTATAAATAGGTCAATAGTGCTCTGTGTTTTATGTGTTAGCGCGAGACGAACGTGTCAGTGACACCTCCGCTAAGGCTGACTTTTCACCAGAGATGTGGTATGCAGCTATGCTGCGAGGATGTGGAAGTTAAACTACGAAACTATGTGACCGTTTCCACATGCATAACATTGACAGTAGGGAAGGCACGGGGAGCGGCTGCGGCTGCTCTGCAATAGCTACACCCTTCGCGCATCCATAGCTCTCATCCATAACACGCATCTTTCCATACAAAAAAACTTAGCAGTTGAACCAGTTTTCACCAGTGCTATGTGGACCATTTTGGTGGATATCAAACGCATCCTGGCCATAGCAACGTAGCATAGCACATCTCTGGTGGAAAGGCACCCTAACTCTCAAGATCACGATGGTCTTTGTTAGCGCGCAGAGCTTATTGATATTAAAAGAATGAATAATTGTTTCCGATTGGGAAGGTGATGACGTGAACCTTGTCGCGTCGATCGTGGCTGGGGGTCGGCTTGATAATTGGTTGTCAAATTCTACAATTTGCCATTC
Organism: Conistra vaccinii; assembly: GCA_948150665.1. NCBI lineage: Eukaryota > Metazoa > Arthropoda > Insecta > Lepidoptera > Noctuidae > Conistra > Conistra vaccinii. Next base: position 10,560,252 of record OX411334.1, on the reverse strand, counting down.
CCTGTCCAGCGTTTGCGTTTCCTGTTTCCTGATTTCTGTTTTAGTCCGGGCAGTGGGTCATCTTAGGGAAGTTATTCTATATTAAAATAGCATTTCGTTAAGATTTTTTATTGTAAATCCTCTTCACAATATCACAAGTTTATTAACTTACATGAAAATATCATAGTGGTGTCTTATTTTACAAATTTTTAATTGGAAAATGTGGCATAATTGGACATTCAAAGAGTGATAATTTTTCCTACAAAAATACCTTTCTTCATGTTCATTAGGTCTTACTAGCTATGTGAGTCCCATCAATGCAACTTATTACACCTGGGATGCCAAACTTTTCATAAAATCTGCAAATAAATCATTGGTATCATTTAATGACTATTTTATAGTATAAATAATATCTTATCACCATTTTTATATTTAGTTATTATACTAAGTACCTTAACTTATTTGCATTCCGTTCAGCTGCAGTTTGAGGACATTTTATATAAGTATTTGTTTCACATTTCTATGTGGTTTAAGGCAGCAGTAACCTCTGCCAATACCGCGCAGACACTGTTTGCTGGGCAACTTGTTGAGCACTCCTAGTGGGTTTCTGATAGGACCCATGTGCATAAATATATATTGCAGTTAAAACCTGTAAACATTTATAAGTAAGTAACCTATTTTTGGAAAGTAATCGCATATTTAGTGTTCCTGGTAAAGCACATAAATTCTGACTGGTGAAATGGTGTACTATAGGTACAGCTCTGCTCAAACCTTTCTGACTGGTGAAATGTGGGTGTACTATAGGTATAGCTCTGCTCAAACCTTTGGGGAAACAAGGTGTGATGGTATGATAATTACCTATTAAGTACCTAGGAACCTACATAGTGTTGGTACTTAACACATTTGTGTGGAATTCTTTTAAAAAAACACTCACCTTTGTCTATATGCGTCACTAGACTTCTGAGGATTTGTTTTCATTATAGGTTCAAAATCCTCACACAAACCAAGGACTAAATATTTTGATAACCTAAAATAAAAATAAGAAAGTATTTTAGTGTGAATTTAGTTAGTACATTATACCTACCTAATAAATAAAATAGGTTATTTTATATGCTCATAACTATACTTATTGATTTATACTTAATTCAAATCCGCCCCTAAGGCTACCCACCAACCATAAATTCCCTTTCATTCATTTCAAAAGGGTTATTTATTTCCCTTGTGTGACGCCGTCGCTTTATTTTTTCTATTCGATGTTCACTCTCCAAATATTCAAATATTTCATACTCGTCACACATCTTTGTGAAATATTATAAAAGCTTTGTTTGTTGTCTTAATAAAGAGATAAGAAATAATTTAATGTCTTTGTTGTCTAAGTATAGTAATATTACTTTGGTAGGCACTTATGTTATCTTTTTTATGTCTTTGTTGTATAGGTATAGTAATATTACTTTGGTAGGCACTTATGCACTTATGTTATCTTTTTTATGTCTTTGTTGTCTAAGTATAGTAATATTACTTTGGTAGGCACTTATGCACTTATGTTATCTTTTTTATGTCTTTGTTGTCTAAGTATAGTAATATTACTTTGGTAGGCACTTATGCACTTATGTTATCTTATTTTTACTCATACCAACAACCTTATCGAATCGACAAAATTTTAAGTGGGTCGTCCTCCCTCAGTCCTTCACAACAACTTACCTCGAACCTCGAGTAAAATTAAAAATATTGTGTAAAATAAAAAATTTAACATTTATCAAGTTTTCAACAAAACAATGTTGAAAAAGCTTGTATACTAGTAACTTTTTCAAGATGGGTTATTTTGACGTTACAGACGTTCAACACTCGTTTTGCTGCTGTCAAATAAAGCGTCATGGTATGAAAAGTCTATACAAAAAAAAAGGTGAACGGTTTTCGTAAACGTCAACGCAACAAGCCTGCTGCAGGCCTGCTTTATGGATGTCATAGTACAAAAAAGCAGGACAGTTCAACTTCTGTCCTGCTCTAAGAGCTCATGGTTAGCCCCCAGGAGTGTAACAATAAAAACAGATGCAGAAATGGGGCAAACAAAATTTTTCGATCGTAGAGCACTCTCTAATGCTTCGCATTAAGGCAAAACGCTGTAATATTTGATAATGCAGTGTTTTGACAAAACAGAACCTTACTTTTTTGGAGATACAGTGTGTGTTCCTATAGTGATTGTCAATATTTTATAACTATTTTGATATGCAATCCTAAGTAGTATGTAACCATGTGCAAGGAACTAAAATAAACGTGTGTTTACTGTGTTTTGTTACGACACAGTATCTTCAGATACAGTGTAATTATTGTCATTGCACGGCAGAATGATGAAAACCTAGATTTTCGTTGGATGTATTCTGAAAATGTCAGAAAAGGACGCTCGCTTGTCCCCAAAGGGAAGGAAAACGTAGAAAATTAATATTGCGAATCGAATTGGGAATCCACATAATATCCAATTATCGAGAGGTATTTTATCTTTTAAAAACTCCGTCATAAATTATGTTAGAACATTTTGCAACTAGAATGAAGCCTGATTTTATTGGGATTCAGAAAATTATCAAATGCAAAATACTGACAGTTCTTACATAAGTAGTACGTTATCTCGTTGGTCGATCACGCAAGCTATAAGACATTTCGAGGAAAATAGCGGTAACAAATACGCATTTATGGTCATCTAAGATTCAATCACCTGTGACTTCCCATCTACGAGTAGGTACCACGTACGGGACTTCAAGTGTTTCAAATGCATTTCAAGATCTCTACACGCAAATGCCTTTTGTGGCTATTTCCCTCATAGCTAATCAAACGGAAAATCAATTTGCTATACATACAAAATGCTATGCCAAGTTTATATCAGCAACCTTGACTGCCACTCCATCATATCATGATACAAGTACTTTCATATGGATAGGGATTATTTATTTTGGTTATCAATTCATATGTACTTTCTGTTTCTAAGTTTATCTTAGCCATTACTGACATCGGCGAAGGAAAACATGGTAAGGAAACATGTCTGAAATCGCCAGCTTGTCTTGAACAAGCGTGGTGATTAATGCTCGTGCCATGTCTGTGGCCTTTGCTGTGCAGTGGAACAGTAACGGGCTGGTCAGCATCATCAGATGCCTGGCCTTTTCCCAAGTATGTTGGGGTCGGCTTTCAGTCTATCTAAATATATACATATATCTTCCGGCTGAATACCAGTATTCTAAATGGAGCGACTGTGACCTGGTAATACAATACCCTAGGTGAGACTGGTTGTCAGACTTTTGAATTTCTGACGCCCCAAATTCCAACACGGCGGGAGGGGTCTTCGATGGTCACCTATCGTAGGTTAACATAATTATCTAATTACGCAACACATTTTCGTAAACGATTTCGACTGTTCATTTTGACAGTTCAACAACATTCATTGCGTTATTTACGTTGTTAAGCAGTTTTTTTTTTCGAACTTGTGAAGCAATGGATTAGCAATCTGTTTCAATATGATTTAAATTCTGATTCATTGTATATTACGTAATTAGGGTACAATCGATCGACCCGTGTGGCTGTTATTACTTAGCCACGGGCCCCGGACAGGAATAGGCTGGCATTATTACATTATTGTGATCAATTCCGAACACTGCAGTGTCCAGGTTGTAATGTGTTTGGCAGTTTTCCGTTCGTTTACAGAATGTTTGTAATGTCTGTATGTCCATGTACAAAGATACTCGTATATAAAAGCGAGTTGATTTATTTACGTGGCAACTTCTTTATCCTTTAACGGTTGAGCAAATTGAGGTGGATCCTGTGAAAAGTTTTAGAACAGATTATTCACTCGTTTAACTTTTAAAACAATGTTGTTCGACTGAAAGTTGTTTCAACAACTTTGCAAATCAATAACTACGTTTACAGAGTAAACATAATATTCTAGGTTAGTTCAAGGTTTTAAATCCATATTACTTAATTCTAACTTAATATTATAAATGCGAAAGTGAGTTTGTTTGTTACGCTTTCACGCTAAAACGGCTGAACGGATTTGGATGAAATTTGGCACATGGGTACACCATGAACTGGAGAAGGACATAGGCTAGTTGTCATCCTGGATCGCAAACGAAGTCGCGGGCAACAGCTAGTATTAATATAAATGCGAAAGTAACTCTGACTATCTGTCAGTCGGTTTGTTAGCTTTCACGCCTTAACGGCTGAGCAGAGTTCAATGAAACTTGGCACACAGGTAGCTCATGACCCGAGTCAGGACATAGGAACTCTTTATGCCAGTAGTACGTTCCTGTGGGATTATTTCCGACATCCACGCGGGCGAAGCAAACATTGGTAGTAAATAAATGAATATTCTGTAAAGTCACTAATTACTTACGTTTGAAGGTCTAGCTGACTCAGGAAACAAATTAAAAATATAATAAACAAAACTTGTATTGTCCAAACGTCATGACGTCTGTAATAACTTCGCGCAATTCGCGCTTGGCGATAAAAACATTTGAACTGTAAAAAAAACTTTAAGCCAACTCACATCATCAGTCATAATATAATTTAAACAAATACAGTACGTATTTACTCATTTTCCACCATTATCTTAAAACGTAAATATGAAATAGAAACCGTGAAGATAAGGGCACAGCATTCATTTAGTATCCAACCTGTTGTTATCGTTTTTAGATCGTGTAATGCAATTGTTCGTGTAATTCTGTTATTTGTAGCTAAAATTACGAAAAAAATGGCACAAAATAAATGTTGAATCGTGATCTATTAAAGTTCTTGTGTAATGTGGTAGTGCAAATGGAAAAAAATGCAGAGAAGAGTGTTCGTACTGTACGATGGTCTTTGCGTCGGGAGAGCTTGCCTCTGGCTCAGTTCAGGCAGGCTTTTCTTAAAGGCAAACGGAGTATCTCGCCTGATAGTTTACTTTGGCGACGTCGGTAAGTTTAGTTGAAATATCTTAGTTATTTGAATGCCAAGTATTCAAATAGTTTAACAATTGGAACGTGGCATGAGAAATGGGCGTTTTCACCCTCATTTGTTTTTATTCGATATTCAAATTCAATGTTGTCTTTCGTTCTTGCCAGTAATGTAATTTTAAAAGACTGTATTTTATTTCTGTCTGTCACAATTTTTCCCCGTTTCGTGGTTCTCAGCTATATTCGTGGCAAGTAGCAATTGTCTTGTCTTCATTGCTTTCAATTGGCTGTAAGTATTCTGTAGTAATGTAATTCACCGAAGCTTCCAATAAAAATAAAAGTTATCTATAATTAACATCGAAATAACCATATTTTCTAGTAAAACGTCTACCATCTAGGTTAATGACTAAAACAAAGACTGAATTAAAGGAGACAAAATTCTCAATTAACTTAATTGCTTTTAAACTCTGGCAAGACTCTCCAATATTTTCAGTGTTGCCAACAAATTGACTTGCCGGCTACTAATTGATCATTCCGCCCCAATTTCCTTGAAAACCTTGAAATCTTACATTGTTATCACGAAAAGACATCGTGTGAACAAAACAATGTTAATTACAATGTAAATTGACATTCCTGTTATCAGTAGAGAGGGTATCAAACGGGGAACGAAGATTATCTAAGTATAAACATCTATTATTACATTTGACCCGTTCAGTTATATAATGTTCACAGTTGGGTACGTTAAACTGATAGCTTGACCTAGTGGGTTCATCGATGTAGAATGTAAATCGTTGGTCATCGATTTTTGTGGTCACAATGGGAACACAATCAGAAATGCGCTGATTTCTGATTTATTAGAGTGTATCAATAATAGCACAATGGATGCATGATCTTCATCATCATCATCTGCCTAGTGAGCCTTTTCCCAACTATGTTGGGGTCGGCTTCCAGTCTAATCGGATGCAGCTGAATACCAGTATTTAACACGGAGCGACTGCCTATCTGACCTCCACAACCCAGTCACTAGGTAATACGATACCCCTTGGAAAGACTGGTTGTCAGACTTTCGGGCTTCTGAAGACCCGTAACGACTATCAAAGATCTACGAATGACAGCCGGGACCTACGGCTTAACGTACTTTCCGAAGCCCGAAAGGGTTTTAGTGTTAAGATGGTAAACCCATCCACGAACTAACCGCGGCAAGCCTGATCGACCCGTGCGGTTGTTATTACTTAGCCATAAGCCCCTCTACATGCATGATCTTCATGTGTTTGGAAAATCTGAAAGTTTAAGGTACCTTCACTATCTACCATTCCATAGCAGACCGCAGGCGGCAGCAGCAGGCGACCTGTCGGTGCGACACGACTGGTCCCTATGTACTCTATGAAACCGACAGCGACGTGTCGCTAGCTACGGAAGGTATTTCATAGTAATTCGTAGAAGCAAGTCGTGTCGCGGCGACGCGCACCTGCTGCTGCGACCTGCCGTCCTGTATGTCATTTGCCTACCTATTTAATACATAAGCTAAGGGCATCGTCATTTCAGCTGAAAAACGTCTGCTGAACTTTTGGCTCACCAAAGCATCACCTCAACGACCGATACTGTGTTTTCCGCATTCAGCGAAAAGCTTGAATACGCAAAATTAGCTTTTTGGCTTTGACTTGGAGTTGCAGCCCGTGTTACCTAAGGCTTAAATCTCGCTATTACACCATGGTCGCACTGCCAAAAATGTATGGTTGGTTGAGCAACTAAGCGACACTGAGGTACTCTCCATAGAGCTGTAAACATTTTGTTAGTAGCGTGACTGGTTGCGCCGTCACTGGTGTCCTAGTGAAATAGGGCGCTAAACAAAGGAATATAAATTTGCGCTAAAGCTTAGGTACCCTACCCTAAGGCATTGAAAATCCGGAAAAATTTGACAGCCGGTCTAATTTCGGAATTATTCTTATAGCTCCGCACCATCATATCTATAGGTTGCCGAGGTTGGATGGCAGTCACTAGTGAGGAGTAAAAATACAGATACGAAGTAGGTAGGTACACACGGCTCCACATCAAGCTATATTATACATTTCCAGTATAAGCTGACCTCGCAATGTACGGAAATCCTGTGTCCTGTGGGTCATACTTTCATTTAAATACTCATACTTTTATTTTTTAGTTTTTTTTTTTCTCAGTCAGCTTTTATCATGGTCTGGCAGTTTGAGTAATTTATGCGGCCTATCCAAATGTCCTTTCTTTGGTATTGTTCGTCGAATCGTTGAGCTCCTTAAACTCTTGAGTTGAGCTGCACGATTACTGACAAATGCGTGCACTGACTGGACAGGTCCACTCAATCTGTGTGGTTCTTTCCTCAAAAGACCATTTCAGACACCAATCTACATGGTCTTCACATGATCTGACCAAGATTATGTCTGGACTTTAAAAGAGACTGTGACCTCTGAGTTTGTTTCGGCCTTTCTTCGCAGATTAGTCAGATAGGAAACGCCGACCTCATCTAGTTAAAAAAATATGATTGACGTGTAAAAGTGTTTGTACAGACTTACTTACAGAAATAAAATCATTTATCATTTACCTTTACAATGCGAGATCAGTATAAACTGGAAATGCTTGGTGTGTAGCCGTGTGTACATAATAAATTAATATATTCTTTACTAATAGGTACCTAAATAATTAATTATTTATAAACACTTGTTACTACGTTGCGTATCGCGTACGTGCCAGAAGCATAGTTTACGTTTTAGTGTTGAATAATTTAAATAAATATTTTCTTTGCATATCAGTTAGTTATCTTTGAGTACATTCTGAGAAAACATACGAAAATTGTTTAAATATACTAATTGGAGAGACAGGCTGTTACATGCATAGGCATGTGCACGTAGGAAGGAATCAAGTTTTAATATTACGTCACCTACTCGCTCCTTCATTTCTGCTCTCTCTAATAAAGTTTTGTAATGAATTACTTGAACGAAATCTCCAAACGGCTGGTTGACACTTCCCGTGACCCAAGGGCTGGCTTTTACCTTGGCCAACGGCTAAGCATACAACGTGGCAATACCGCCAGTCTCTTGGGTACATTACCAGTCGACAGCGATGCGGAGGAATTTTTCGACGCTATATTTTAGTTTGTATAGTAATAGTACTTAATAGTAATATATTTATTTTCATTTCAAAGACACAAACATCTGTGTAGCCCTGGCTCTTGTACGTCTAGGAGTTCCTGTACCTATCACAAGATTGGATTGGATTAAGAGTGTTATATAATACATAGTTATGTTAGGTTATTATATTTTTATTTTTATTGTTTATTTTTATCCTCTTTAATAAATATACTTATTGACTTTCAACTGAAATTGTCTGTAAATTCAAATCAGTTGTATCACACGGCAAATTATTCAGTTCTTCAGCTTACTTCTTTCTTTTTTTCTTTATGTCTACTTTATCCACTTTCTTATACTAAGATAGTAAAGGGCTTTTAGCGGCCAAATCTTCAAGCATAATCTGATAAATTATAAAGCATTTACTAGTCATCACACTGTGTCTAAAATTAGACAGAATCGTCAGAATCCATAATGTGAAATGAAATATCTGAGCCGTGACTAATCTTAAATCGAGATAAACACATTTATTTGTATAAATATACATTCAATTTTATACAAATAAATACACATTTATTTGTATAAATAAATACCAATCAATTCAACTTCAGCACCAATAATACGCGTCTAAGTTTAGAAGCATTCCACAAACTGTTGCAATTAATTCGCTTATACCAGTTTGGTGGACAAGCCTCGAAATTCCTCAGTACTTAGCTAATTCAAAATAATGTCTATTGAATTAGCTTTAGGAATATCTGCCTAGCCTCGGCTTCCAGTCTAACCGGATACAACTGAATACCAGTATTTTACATGAAGCGACAGCTAACCACCACAACCCAGTTACTGGGTAATACGATACCCCTTGGTAAAACTGATTGTCAGACTTACTTTGCTTTCGGGCTTCTGACTACCCGTAACGACTGTCAAAGATCCACGTAACATTACAAATTAATTTCACTATGTGATATAAACATAATCAAAAAATGCTCTAATTTAACATATATTTTTTCCAAATCATTACCACTACTCGTTTAGACGTGATCTTCAGTATAAAATCATTAAAAGTCGGTTATCGTCGCTTTAAGTCAGGCTTTCGATAATGATGATGATAGCATCCTTCTGTTTGTTAATAACATTCGAAGAATTAAAAATATACATACATACATAAACTCACGCCTTCTTCCCATTGGGGTAGGCAGAAACTACAGAACGCCACTTGCTACGATCCTTACATACTCCTTTTGCCTCGTTTACGTTCATACATCTGGTCATACACGCTCGCCGGTTGCGAGTACTACGCACCTGTCCTTTCTGAAGAACATCACCAATAAGGTCAGTATATTATGTCCTCCTAGGGCGTCCCCTCCCGGCGTTACCAGTCACATCTGCCTTGTAAATACATTTTGTTAGCCGCCTTTCATTCATCCTCTCAACATGACCAAACCATCTAAGCATTCCTTTTTCTAATTAAAAATATATGATGAACAATCAAATCTCAACGTTGAAAACGACTTAATTACGAGCCAATAATAGCATTGTCATAATTATTGGAAAAACAGCCGCTCCTTTAAGTCACAATGCAGGCATTGTCCTCTCGTTCATTCTGCCATAAATGTCCATTCGATGTTTTATTGGTTAACCCCGTCCCATTTCCAATAGGCACTCGCGCACTCGCTAGGTGGGAACACGCCTTAACGATAAGACGACCTACTGCCCTGAAACCAGGTTGAATTTCCTGTATTAGAAAAGTATTGCGTGCCATTTCGAACCTACTTTTATAAAGATACTAGTGACCCTTCCTGCTTCGCACAGGTAGAATGTACGATGATGGTGCGAAATGTCTAAAAATCGAGGTGCATATCTAAGGAAAAAAAAAATGAAAACTGAAATCCCTAAAACAAGGATGTATCTATGAGACAATTTTTTTAATGCCCCTAATACACTAGAGCAGTGGTTAGGGTTACCCAGTGGTAACGGCCCCGACTTACGTTGAGTTGTAGCTTGTGGGTTCTCGAACCGAAGCAGGCGCTTTACTTTGTGTAAATATTTTCATCACCACTGCTCTCAAAACGGTGAAGGAAACATCGTGAGGAATCCGGCATGTCTTAGAACCAAAAGTTCGAAGACATGTGACATCTACCAACCCGCACTGGGTCCGCGTGGTAGATTACAGCCCATTCCCTCTCACAGAGAGGCGGCTTGTCTCCCAGCAGTGAACATTAATATAGGATGATTATGAATACAATTTAAAATTAATTCTAAAACAGGAAAATTCGGATAACTAACTAATTAAACAATAAAAACCGTTCAAAATATATTTTCATAACGATAGTGTAAACCACATCACAATCAGCAAGAACAACTCGGTCACAGACATACACGAAAAGCGACTTTAACTTATAATATGTAAAGAAGGAAGATTGCGTCCTTCAAAACTCTTTCAATATTTGATTAAGAAACGTAGGGAGAGGAAATCCAGGAATTCATTTTGAAGGTCGAGGAGGATAGCCTAGCCTCGTCCGTTCCGATGATATTAGTGTTACATATGTATGAGGCTTTTTCCTCTTATGTAAGGTTTCCACTTCGCTGCTTCCATGAAGGTTAGATAAGTTTATAATTGTATAAGAATTTAAACTACCTACTCCCAGGTTAAATTATGAAGGAGACTTATTACAATCAAGCTGATCTGGTCTACCTTCTTCTATTCGAATTGATTATTTGATTATAGATATATGTAACTATTTATGTGAGCCAGTGAACTTCATTCCACGTTTCAAATTTCTCATCCCGGTCCCGGCTGTTTCTTCGGGTTTTTTCTAATTTTACCCCAGTATTGAGGCGAAGAAAACGACAAAATAGTTATTCAATTCGGTCGAGCCGTTTTTGAGTTTTCGCGAGACTAACGCATGGCAACAGATTTTTCATTATTTTGTTAAAATACATACATAGACATTAGTCCCAGTAGGTGGCCACGCCAATTACGGCATCAGTGGCTTGTTTTAGGTTCTCAGAAGTGAAGGGAACACTTTGGTCACTCCAACAAATGGACATGGTTCGGTCAGGAGCACCGGATATCGGTGGGATCTATAATCCCCCATTTTGCTAAATTCTGCTTGCAGTTGCAGCGGCCTACTTGGGTCCGCTGCCGATTGATTGCTTTCCGTATAGGCCACTGCAGGTCAGTACCCTAATTACGTAATACACGATCAATCGGAATTTGAATCGTTTTGAAACAGATTGCTAATTCCTTGCTTCATGAGTTCGTAAAAAAAAATCTGCTCAATAACGTAAATAACGCAATGAATATTGTTGAACTGTAAAAATGAAACAGATTAGTCGGAATCGTTTACGAAAATGTGTTGCGTAGGTAATATAGATAGCAGGTCTGGGTGGCAGATGCTCCTGGGGCTGAACGAGAACGAGGTCGGGTGGTAAAGTCTATAATAATGTATTAATGTACGCCATTGATCTATCTGAAAAGTTTGTTTGTAATTTATTTGAACGCGCTTTTCTCTGGAAATACTGGTCGGATTAGAAAAGTTGTTTTTGCATTTGATAGCCCAATTCTTGCAACGCTTAGGAGCCGAGAAAGCATGGACAATTCAGAAAGAACGCTAAACAAAAACGAAGTAATAGCGCGGACGGGCGATGCGATGCAACGCGACGCGGTGGGTCACGGGCCGAAATACGCGGGCGAAGTCGCGGGCAGGTGCTAATAAGAAGTATAATCCCACGCATTATCGATCACATAGATTTCTATATTATGATCATAGATATCCGTGATTATGATAGTAATTTATTGAACGAACCTGTCAACTTGTTAGGAAGACATTTTTCCATGAATAGGAATATGTGCAGACGGAAAATAACTATTCAGGGTAAGGCTACATCACACACTTGACCTAATATGGCGGCGTTAAGTAATTGAACTTTACAGTGCATTCAGAAGGCCTAGTGTGAGTTTCATTTAACCATCTCGATCATACGCATCGAGCGCGTTCGGCGTTCCGATTGGCCCTTCACCGGTGAAGGCCGGCCGGCTGCCAATCGAAGCGCCAAACGCGGTCGATGCGTTTGATCGAGATGTAAAATGAAACTCACACTAAGCCCTCAGAAGTGTGGAACTGGCCTTTTAGGCTCTCTCTGGCGGTTTTTTGCTTTGTTTAATTTGTTTATGCTTATTCTTTTTCTCACGACCATATTTTCTCTTTGATTGCCTCGTTGGGCTAGTCGTCGCAATCACTACTGCTGAACATGAGCTCCTGTGTTCGATTGCCGGGTCGGGCAAAGTGTTTTTGGGAAATCGTCGTTTGACAGGAATAAACAAAATTTTGGTGATTTCTATTATAGTCTAGTGTTAAGTCATTTGTGACAAGAGATTCGGCACCAGTGTCGCCTTTATTAGGTTTTTGATGTGTAATTTTAACACCAATGCCAACAGAGCAACTCAGTACCTATATAGCATAAAAATGGAGGAAAACCTACGGCCTCGCCAAAGCTTATCTTGATAGGTGCAATTTATACCATAATAATCGTAACTACTTAAAAGGTTGATGTATGCTAATATGGCCTACAATTTGCGTAAGAGCCGGCAGTGAGTGTTGTTGACCAATTGACACTGCAGTTTGACCTTTTTGGTCAATAAATCCAAGTCAATTTAGTGAAATATCACCTTTCGTGTGCAATTTATTCAAGTACTTAGTTTTAATTAGGATAAATTTATATGGGGTGGGTGGCCTGTAGAGAAATGTGTGATTTTAATCAAGTTTGCCTTTTAAGTGACTCATTAAGGTTAGTCGTTGCCAATTAATTATTATTTACGCAATGATTGCCAAACGGCAACGCTCCCTGAACTCTACTGAAAATGCTTCAACAAACTTAGTCGAGCTTCGATCCAGACGACATGTTAGGAATCTCGAACTTTTTTTTTTTGGGTGGGAAATCATTAAATAATTTCTCCTGGAGGGCGTGACTGTCAGACTCTTACTGACTAAAACCCACCCGTGTTCCTTCAGTTGCCTGTACGTTGACAGGGGTCACGGTATCCCTTTAGGACTTTTCCGCAACCCCGGAGGTTTCTTAATCACTAATCGATTGTATATTGAAAGTTGAGAATCGATTGATAGTGCTAATAATAGCATCTTCTTCAGGTCAGACCTCATTATTTTGTACGATAGGCTTAAACTAATATTGCATTTTCTTCGACTATACGTTCTTTTTCATTATTTTGCTTCTGAGAAGAGTAAAAATAATAAACATTTTCACCTCTTAATTTCCTTCCTTCTCTTTTTATAGGTTCTATTTCCGTTTTGAACTTGACCTAACCTCGTCCATCTTCATTGCGCTAAATGTCGCCTTAATAAGTTTTTTGTCAGTTGTCTCTTTCTACGACTCTTGCAAAATAAGCTCCGCGGTTGATGCCATATGATAGAAACCAGTATGGTTTCTATAAAGATCGTTAACATACAAATTTCTATGCTTGCACGAACAGTGACCTTTCTTCACTACGAGACTGCCATAGACCACGCCAAGCGGAACTGATGCACTCAAACTCATTACCATTTGAAGTGTTGCTCGCCCCCTAGAAGAGATTGTATCATACAAATAAAGATTAAATTAATTAGTTAAGTACTTACGTAAATTGCAACCTGAATTCAAGGTGAACGCGTACGTTGTGTTTATCCGGTACGAAGCGAATTCATGTTTTGAAAGTGCTGAACTCTAGTGACGTAAGCAGACTGTCGCCAATGTGTTTGTGCCAAGAGTGACGTCGTGACACTCCCTCGCATGCTTGCCAAATATTTTGAACGTCACGTACACCTGCTGGGTATAGTAATTCGGTCATTTCTGAATGTTCCTGAATCGCGCAAATTAATGTACCTATCTAATCTTGCCGTAGAATTTGCGTTACATCACTAGCTCTGTTTTTTTTCTACAGACTGTAATGGCTCGTGTTCTATAATCCGCTTGCTGTCAGAACACGTGCAAAAATAGAAGATTAAGATAAGAAACAAAATCTTCTGAAGCATGACATGTAATGATAACCCGTTGCCTTAATTATTCTGCTTCTTATCACCTAAGCTGCACGACTTAAGCTGCACGTGGATATTGATAATTCTTGCAGCTTTAATGACAAAGTTGAATTTTAGAACGCATAGGAGTTTACTGTGTGCGCTCAGTTTTTCCACAAAGGTTGAGAAGAAAAGAGCTGTATGTACTTAAGGATCTGCTACGATCCTTACATACTCCTCTGTATTTTCTGCCTACCCAAATGGGAAGAAGGCGTGAGTAGAGAGGTATGTATGTATATTGAGAAGCAGCCTTAACTAGTTCAATAAACATCAAGCTTGAAAGTCAAATCAGCATCTAAGGAGACAACAATTTTTTATTTTTCATTTATTTCAGGAAATTATTTTTCCATATTAAGCACTACAAATTACATAAATATTCATTAAAACATTACACATTACAAGTAGGTACAAATATATAGTTATTAGGTTAAAATTCATTCGATTACATTTAATTATAATGCTAAAACAATAACATGTACAGTGAGTGAAATAACTTTTAAACTAGCTGTTCCAGATTCTCGAGAAAATTGCCAGTTTGCAATAGGTAGGTACATAAGTAGCTTACTGCATAGCTATTGAAAAGATCGCTTTTTCTTTTTTCGATCTAATTCCGTAAGATTTTTTAGTCTATGCAACGATTGAGTTGCGAAGAATATACATTACCGAAGAAATATTTAGTTTAAAGAAATACAGATTCACTCAATTCATGTAATACGTCGTTGTATTCAAACAAACCAGGTTTTCCAGATAATAGGTTTACGGGTGACCTAAATGCGTCAGAATTTGTTACTTAGTATTAAGTACTTAGTATCTAGAGTAACGAGTAACGGTTCGTAGAATTTTACCTACATTTTACCTTCCTTTAGGTTTAGAGTTAAGAAGAACGCAGTTAAGTTATTGTTGATCTTCTTTCAACTGACATGGAAACTCGTTATCGTATGAACTAATGTTATGTTTTCTTCTCTTACTTTACGGTTTTAATAATAAAGGCTTACATTATTACAATGAGGTACCGAAAGTGGAACAAGTGTGTAAATTATGGGCATAATAGGGACACCGATGGAAAGATGTTGCGGTGATCATCGATGAGATGGATGGAATGTATAAGAGAAGGCTTATGTAGTAGGCATGCATTTAATCGAGCCTCAAATAATTCCCATTTTGTGCTCCTAAAAATATTATTTTACTCAAACTCAAACCATTTATTTCAATTAAACCATTTACAGGCACTTTTGAATTGTCCAAGAGTCAGTCAGTTAGTCAGAAAGTTGAAGCTAGTTGCCCATTCCAAAAAGTAGATCTCTGTGGAGAAGAACGGGCAAGAAACTCCCAGGACACTCTTTTAAATAAAGATATTACAAAATCCTGGGTACATTATTCTTGTGGCTTCTATATGTGAAAAAAACAGAAATCATTCAAAATAAAATAAGCCTTGGCAGAAAAGAGATGACCAGTCTCAACTGACGGCGCCCGTTCACGAACATTACACTCTAATAGGTATATGGGGGTCCTAAAAAAACGAAAAAGCCAAGTAATTGCGACCAACTAGGATGTAGGATGTAGCGCTCGCCGGCCGCAACCGTGGTACCGCTTGCTTCGCTCGCTCGGCTCCCGCGCGGTTCATCACAGTTCTAACCTAACCTATTTGGTCATGGTGCCCTAGAGTTACTGCAACCAATTCAACTCATGCGTTTGGTCCGGTTACTGTAGCTTAGGTTACTGTGACCAACTATGAGAAAAAGCCAGAAAGTCCGCAAAGTCCCGCCTGAGTCAATTAGCTGCCAAAAAGTTAAAAACACGTTCCTTTAAAAATGTGCATCATTAGAAGCGCATTAAGTTTTTGAAGGCTCATTACTTTAAAGAGGGTCCATCCATCATTAGAACGTCAATAATTTTTAAGAGGATCATTTAAATATTTTCCCTTTAGTCACTGCCCGATAAAAC
This sequence comes from Conistra vaccinii, assembly GCA_948150665.1. Lineage (NCBI taxonomy): Eukaryota > Metazoa > Arthropoda > Insecta > Lepidoptera > Noctuidae > Conistra > Conistra vaccinii. The sequence continues at coordinate 10,544,250 of OX411334.1, read as the reverse complement.
ATTGACTCATTCCTCATTTCTAACAACGTAGAATAATAAGTGACCTATATTTTTAGTATGTACTTATAGGTAACCTTTTGTTTACAAAATACACCAATAAATCTGCAGTTTATTGTACTTCCAGACGTTAACAACACTTTGAAGAGATTTCGATCATCGATTGTTTTTAGCTCTCGGGCTCTCGGTATCCGAAGTTCCGTCAACAACTCGATTAAAATTATCGATGATCGCGAAAATTCGTGGATCTTGTTTTTTGTTTTTCGCAAGCTATAGGTAATAACAAACCCACGTGTATAAGGAAGGTAAATAATTCCCATGGGAACTATATTTTTAGTCATGACAGGAGACCATGCTTCCTGGTATAGTTTACTTTGATGTATGATCCTGTCTGGAGTCGTCGGCACTCCAGTAAATATTGTGCGAAAATGTTCGCAGATTGTTTACATATTGTTAATGGAAGAAATATTGATAATATTAACGTAGTACACGGTAGTTAAGAGAATTCGTTTTCCTGGAACAAATCTACATAAATCATTTTACTTCGTGGAAATCATACTACTTGTAGGATTTTAAGTAGCAAATATAAATTTGTAATAAATAAATCATCATGATCAAATCTCTCCAGCAGCAGTGTTAATTTTAAACTCTTTTATAATTATTCCTTTTTTTATTTTATTGTCTTGTATATTTGTAAACCTTCCTGTCAATGCATGCCATTTACTGTAATTGATCATTTCATTTTTGTCGATCGCTTCTGTACCCTATTCCCTGTAAATTGAGAGGTCTGGGTCTTGTGATACAGGAACTCCTAGTAAAAGAGCCAGGGCTACACAGATGTATGTGACTTTTAGGTGTAAATAAAGAAATGACTAATTACTCATCATAATCAACCCATAATGTTCCCACTGCTGGGACACAGGCCTACTCTCGGTGAGAGGGAGTGGGCAGTAATCTACCACACACGCCCAGTGCGGGTTGGTAGATGTCACATGTCTTCGAATTTTGGTTTTAAGACATGCCGGTTTCCTCAAGATGTTTTGCTTCACCGTTTTGAGAGCATGGTGGTGAAATTATTTACACAAAGTAAAGCGCCTGCTTGGGTTCGAACCCATGACCTTCAACTCGTAAGTCGGGGCCGTTACCACTGGGTCACCATGTGCACTGCTCTCAAAAAACATGATAAATAGATAATAGTACTCGTATTCTAATTAATATTATAATGATAAAGTGAGTTTGGTTTGTAACGCTTTCATGTCTTAACTACTCAACCGGTCATAATTTTTTGCATACACGTGGTCAGGGGTACAGAAAAAGACATATCCTTTCATCCAGAGAAAAAGTTCTGTTCCCGAGGGATAGAAAAATGCGAGCGAAGCCGTGGGCAAAAGCTAGTAGGTCAATGCTGATTTTTTTTTTTTTTTTTTCGCGCTTTTAGGTTTGGTCCCATAGTAAAAGTTGTTCATAATGATGAGTAAAGTCATGTGTTTAAGTTTGCGCACTGGTTAAAAATTTATAATTGTTGGGTAATGGGGATTGGATGACTTCATACAAGATATTGCCACTAACAATGCCTGCACATAGTCATATTTATTAAAAATATTCATAACATTGCGGTTATGTAAGTTGTTTATAATCTCACAGCTACTCGCAGTTATCAGTGCAAGGAAATATGTCGCGGTTTAGCGCTGCTTTGTTTAATGCGACTTTAATCTCGTGTCGAGTTAGTTCCTACTTCATGCATGCCTTACGCCATTTTTATTTTCCACTAGCTTTCGCCCGCGGCTTATAAAAAGTATCCTATGTGTTAATCCAGGTTATAAACTACCTGTGTGCCAAATTTGATCCAAATCCGTTTAGCCGTTTTTGCGTGATTGACTAACAAACTTCCAAACATACAAACTTTCACATTTGAATGATCTTTAGGAGACCATCTTAGTGCTCATACACACGAACGGCACACGTCAACATCAGAGGCAACTGCAGCCGTCGACAACGTGCCGCTCGTGTGTATGAGCACTTACGCTTATTTCATAATATAAAACCACTCTGGATAAGTAGCTAGCTAGGTACTTATTTGAAGACGTATTTTGTACCACTAGATTTTGAGTTCACGATGATTAGAGTTCCAGACCAATCTTTCATCAATTACCAGGCGTCCGTATCTCAGGTCAGAAACCGCAGCTCAATCATTAGAAGACCGGTCCGCACTAACTAACCGTAGATTAGCATCTAGTTACTACCTACTAATGTTCTAACTTTGCGGATAAGTAATTAGGGATTGCTAATTTACGGACTATTAGGTACCAGTTACGTAGTTACTTAAGTATTGGGTAATCTGTGTCTACAGTCTACATGGAGACCTTTTTGGCACAGAAAGGTACCTACGCCTAGTCACCTACTGTAGTTTTCTTTTCAAAACACGTTAAGTAGGTAAAGCGGCAAATATAAAGACAATAAAAACTTATTTAAGTACAACAAAAAAACTGACTTCCAAAAAAGACAATACAAAGTCAAAAATAACTTTAATTTCGGAAGTCGGTGTCTTTGGTTTTCATTTTCGTTTATTGCCACCGACTTCCGAAATTAACGTTATTTTTGACTTTGTAGTGTCTTTTTTTGAAGTCGGTTGTTTTTAAATTGTAAAAAGTTTTTATTTTTACCTTTTTAGCTGTGGCACCTACCCCACACAAATTCGAATACCACTACCAGCTATGTAAATAACAGTGACAGGAACTTGTCATCATAACATCCACATAGTAGCCTATGTGGGAAAAATACGTACTTATTATTGAAGCTAACTCACAAATTACTCAAGTAAAATTAATAAAATTTATATGGGACCACTTCTGAAGTATGACCTAAGTACCAAACAAAAAAAATAATCATTCAGTAATCGCGTAACAAATATTACAAGAAATAACATACAGACGAATTGAGAACCTCCTCCTTTTTGAAGCCGGTTAAAAACACAGATAATTCTTTGAATTTATGGTAGAGAACATTTACATACTTACTTAAAACATTTATAATTTTATATGCTGCAGAAATCTGTACACAAATCCTCTTTTCCCCCTAGGGGGATTTTTAGGGGGGATTTCGGGAATAAGCCAATAGACACATGCATACAACTCTAATTTAAATTTCTTAAAATTTTATATTTTTAATTATGATTTAATAATTTTTATAAAAAACTAGTATTAATAATAAATAAAATTCATTTAATTCAGGCAAAACCCATATTACACAAAATAAAATTACACAAAACACATTTAAAATCACAATAGAAAAATAGTAAAATGTCAATGCAAAATAATTATATTAATAACAGAATCTAAATTAAAATGATTATGTCAAATTATATAATAGTAAAATGTCAATGTAGGTACAAATTATAATGGTCACAGAATTAAAATTAAATGTCAAATGCAATTAAAATAAACGATTGAGTTACTTATACAAATTATAATTATAACAGAATTTAATTTAAAATTATATGTCAAGTTATAAGAGTCAGTGGTAAAACAATAATCACTTAATAAATGGTGACGAACTGGCATGCAAGTGCATCCACCTCTCCAACAGCACCCAGCATTAGATACCCTATTAAAATTAAAATAAATATGAATTTAAAATAAAATTAATAAACTCTTAAACGTCTTAAACTAGGGTATCCTGTATCGGTAGGTACCTAATAGGTACCTATTATTGAAATAAAATTTACCCTGTCTACTGAAGCTGGACCCCCAATGAACGGTCAGAGGGAAAGCAAGGATAACAGAGATAGATACTAAATGCTCATACATAGCCTGAGGGCCCAGCAAAGTGGCAATCACTTTCAAAGCGTTTCGTACTTATTTCTGAAACGACATCTCACAGGATTGACAGCTTTTCGGTACTTTATGTCAGTCCCATACAGGCAGTGTATAGAGTGCCACCAGTGGCACTCTATCCCTATCGGATAAAGTGCCACTACAGGCACCCTAGTAACAGCCAGGGTCCGTTTAGGCACAAGAGAATGTAATGTTTTGGGAATATGGTGTTTTACAGCGATTTAACCTCGACAATCAAACAAAATACCAAGTGACGTGACTTAGTGACAGTGACAATGACAATCCAATGCTTGCGGCACTTTGGCCGGGTCGAGGCAGTGACACTTGAGTGCCACAAGAAACTCGCGGCACTCTATACACTTCGTTAGAATAATCGTTTACGAAAATATGTTACTTACGTAATTAGATAGCGGAGGCACATGGGCGGCATAAAACTCTGACACCGGTATGGTAGTCAAACCACACGAAAAAAAAACCCCCTTTTAGGATGGTACCCATTCATAGTCACGCGACGGGACGACGCGATTCTGTTAGACCAATTTCCATGAAGCTTAAATTTCATATAAATTGTTCTACTAGAGTTGTTTCGCGCTGTCGCGTCACGCCTGACTACGGGAGACTGAACTCTTAAAACTATAATGGAAAACAACTTTTCTTTTCTCCTTTTTTTTCTTCGGGGGGAAATCTTCAAAAGGCGCCCGGTTTTTGGGGATAAAACCAGGGAGTGTCGGATTCCACCTGACTAAAACCACCCAGGTGGACCCACCTACCTACACCTACACCTTACCTACGGTCACCGTTACCTACACCTACACCTTACCTACGGTATATACTAAAATTATCAATCGTCATTACGCAAAAGATAACAATCATTGTTTCCGTATTCCTTATTCATTCCCGTTTACCTTCGTCATAAACACAAGTTTGGTTTTCCCGTATCCTAGGAGATTCCTGTAGGTACCGGATTATATTGATCGTCTACCAACCACCCTGTTTGCGTTCGTGTCGCACTTATGACTCGGAATCGGGTCCTGTTAATAGTGTCGTGATATGACGAGCAACGCAACAAATAAAAGTTACTTAATTTTAAGAAATTACTGAGAAAAATATAAGAACCCAACCTACCTTTGACATAGGTAGGTAGGTAAGGAACTCTATCGTGTAGAATCGAAAAGAGGAAGGGAAATGATAAGGCCAGGATTGAGATACATTATGGAGACAGGCAGTCGTTCCTGGTAAAATGCTGGTATTCAGCTGCATAAGCCGACCCAAACATAGTAGGGAAAAGGCTAGGCAGATAGATGAAAATTGTTCAGGAACTACATAGTGAATATTATATGCAAACATAATAAATAACTCATCACTGATAGTTCCTACTGGTTATTTAAATGATAAATCTCTGAAACTCATAAAAAACACAAAAATGTTTGGTATATGTTAAAATTCAAAAGCCATTTATTCAAACTAGACTGCGAATCAGCACTTTTCGAACGTCAAAATTAAGACAGTCCCCCAAAACGCCCGCCCTTCACCACTTTCTTGTGCTTTAGCTGGGAAGAAGAAGTAAGATTATAAGATAGCATAAACGATAACTTCTCATCTCTACCTACTATCTTTCTATTGCTGTGCCGACAGGGTCCACGATTGTTCTTTTAAGCAAATATTTATCACCTAAGCATATACATTGTGGAATGCAATAAAGTATCGAGTATTGAGAATTTCTGGAAAATGTTAACATTGTAAGTAAATAGTTACATAGCGAATCAAGACTGGGAAAACTACGCGTTGTCTTCTCATGGATTCGTTAAAGACGTGGATATGGAATCCAATCGGATCATAAGAAGATCATTCTTTTACGTAATGAAATGTAGATAGCAACACCTCTAGTTTATATCATTGTCGAGTATAGAGCCGATCTCCTGAAAGGCTCAGAAAATTAGGCCAGGCACCATAAATCATAGATGGTAATTTTACCCCAGAGACTGGTTTCAAAAATGCTTAGTTCGAGACGAAAGACAAACGATCGTGTTTTATAGCTGAAACTTTCTTATATCTTTATGTCTGAAACTTTTTTATTAAAATGTCCTGATTTTCTGAAGTCAATAGCAGTGTAACATTTTAGTACCGATGAAGAACGATCTAAAAAACGAGTTATGTTTATTTTTTTCCTGTTCTTATTACAGTAAACCATTAATTTTTATTTGACCTCAATCAGAATAACAATGTAGGTAATTTATTTTTATTTGAGAAAGCTTATCGATTAAATCTCTGTAGAGTTACTAGAACATGGGGTTTACTGGATTGAGATCATTCAATTTGTCATAGTGAAGCATTTTATACCTTCGGTCTACGCATGGGCGTACCCAGGGGGGGGCAGGGGAGGGCAGCTGCCCCCCCTCCTGTATTTTGTATGCCTAAGTACTGTTGTCGATAAAAGTTAAGTTACAGTCATGTTAAGACTTACGTTACAAAAAATTACAATATAGTACCTAATGCATTTCTTTTAGAAAAAATCGCGCTGCGCGGCTTTTCATTTTGTAAATATCACGCAAAAAAAAACATGGCGTCGTCGCTCGGCATCCAATACGGCGAATGTGAAATTTTTGAAATCTGGTTTTCAAAAAATATTGATGCTGAGCGACGATGATGAACATAGAACATCCTTCTTTTTTGAAGTCGGTTAAAAATACACGAACGCAGCAGCAATATCAAACTATGTAAAACATGTAGGGGGGGGGGGGATTTCTGGTTTGCCCCCCCCCCCTAGGCCAAAACCTGGGTACGCCCATGGGTCTACGGTTGGTATCTTAAAAATATAAATAAATAGTCTTATACGAGTATTAGATCTATGGTTGGTATACAATCTTACGAATTTGTGGGGCAGTTTTGAGGAAAATTTCACAATTCGTAAGATGTATCATTTAGTTAATGATATATTAAATCAGAAAGAAAGAAAAATGCGTTTATTGGCATTACAATAAAACAGAAAACAATTATTATAATGCCAAAAGGGCCTCAGCTCAGCATAATGTCAGATGGCTGCACAAAGTGTGCCACCTGACGCTGATTTTCAGCTGCAACCCACGAGTGCCTTACGCTTGAATATGAAACACAGGGAAGTGCGTGTCCGATCTAATGAATTACATAATAAATTAAATGTAGTCTTATGTAAATCCTGCATGGCTTTCACCTCCTTGCATAGCACTGGACATAAAAGCATGATAGTGGATAGTCTTGAAGAGTGTTTGCAGTAGCATTCTTTTACCCGACTGCGCGACAACAAAGAGTCAAAGACAGGGTTATTTTTCACGCGTATCTACTTATATGTATATTTCTATGTGGTTCTTTATGAGTACCTACCCTCGAAGCATGCTAACGGCTTGATGGATTTTTAGGGTTCCGTACCCGAAGGGTGACAAACGGAACCCTATTCATAAGCCTCCGCTGTTCGTCTGTCTGTCAGCGAGCTCTATCTCATGAACCGTAATAGGTAGGCAGGTGAAAATTTCACAGATTGAGCATTTCTATTGCCGTAAGAGCAACAAATAATAAAATTAAAAAATAAAGGGGGGTCGCCATACAATAAAATTAAATTTTGAAAAAAAATTTCTCTGACCCTGGCATGTGGGGTATCATTTTCTAGAGCTCATCGAGTAGAGAATAAATATAATTTTTATTTGTTTTTATCTTCAAAAATGATGAATTAGGGGGCCGTAGAAGTTGTCTGTTTTAGACCATTTTTATACGAGCTCTATCTCAACAACTAAACAAATTAGGAATTTGAAACTTGTGTGTATCATGTAACATATACTGTTTATAATCAACAAATACTAAAAACGCCGATTCATAACGTATTTTATATAATATGGGCGATTTTCTGCAACTTAAAGTAATAATTTTGTATTTCATGCTAATATTATGCGATATAAATTCCACAGATAACTATTTAATAGTCGGAGTAATGACATGGAATTAGTAAGTACCTACTATCATGGCAGCATATACTATTTCGATCATTTAAATTTCGATCATCCAAAAAGGTCTACAAAATAAACTTTCTTCACAAGATTTTAAAACCGGCCAGTATTTTTTGAGTTTAAGAACTTTATCGACTTTTTTCAAAGTATCCCTAGACGGTGTTGATGTGTGTACCTCGTGTTAAAACTACACTCCAATAGACAATATATTCAGTAACATTGAAATGAATGCTGGCACATACAGTGTACTATTCAGTTACCTAGCTTAAACCGTTGTGGATACAATTTCATATAGAGAAAAATTATTGATGTAAAAATAATCGGTCATGGCGGCCAATCTCAACGGAGACTGGCCTTCGGCGCGGGAGATATTATAGTGCACAAGTGTGTGCGCAGACACGAGTGCACTCTCTCTTCCCTCACTCTCATAGTCCGATGGGATGTGTAAAAATAATAAGTAAGAAATAATAGATTTCTGTATGACTATCAAAAATAACGTAAATAAATACCTGTATTGACCCGTGCGTTTGCACTGGCGAAACATCACGACAAAACATGTTGAAATCTCTAGTTCCTGTCAAACATTGTATGAAAAATTGACAGAAAATAGAGATTCCAACATGTTTTGTTGTGAATGTTTTGCCAGTGCAAACGCACAGTTATAATTAAAATTTGGCGTACTACTTACATTCTATTTTGTACAATATAGTCTGATGTAGCAAGAGAAATCCTTTTATTTATAAGTAACTAGCTTTACCCGGCCTGGCTTCGCACGGTTAGCACTAAGTACTTATCTACGGCGCATCCACATTTCCTAATTACCTATTTCTACCTAATTACCTACCCTACCTACCTACCCTACCCTTCTTACCAGGGTAGGTAGGTACCTAACCTACCCTACCTACCCTACATATCTACCTGCTTACCTACCATATATACCTATTTATACCTACCAATACTATATTAGTAGCAAATAAATAACTTTGACTTTAGTTAATGCATGTTACTGGAGTTAACTTAATATTTTTCTCTTAAAATAAATGAAATATACTCCTACACCTATATTTTAACACAACAACATTTTCTCATTAAAATTAGACAATTTCTTTACAAATCTTTGTTTTTTTATAGCGCCTCTGTTGTTGCCTTTACGAAAGTATTACAAAAATTCATAGTGTTAAATCTTGTACGACATGGTATGGAACCCTTCGTGTGCGAGTCCGACTCGCACTTGACAGATTTTATTAATAAATGAGGTGACTATCGATTCGTCTAGGTCGCGCGAAGTAATTATAATAAGACATTGCATAAAAAAATGAGTAGGTATCATGACCATGGGTATCAAAATAAAGGGCTTGAGGAGACGATTCCAAAAAATATAATAACACATCGGTTGAAAATTAAAAAAATAGAAAAAAAAATACCCGACTGCGACTAAAAAGTTCAAAACAAGCTCACTTATCATATCAAGCATGATTGGTGCAGTGGTATCAAATCTGAGATTGAACTAAAATTATTGCCAAAAAATTTCATTTTGTTTTATGCACTTCAATCAATCAATCAATCAGCCTATTGATGTTCCCACTGCTGGGACACAGGACTCCTCTTTGTGAGTGGGAGTGGGCTGTAATCTACCACGCGGGCCCAGTGCGGGTTGGTAGATGTCACATGTCTTCGAATTTTTGGTTCTAAGACATGCCGGTTTCCTCACGATGTTTTCCTTGACCGTTTTGAGAGCAGTGGTGATGAAATTATTTACACAAAGTAAAGCGCCTGCTTGGGTTCGAACCCACGACCTACAACTCGTAAGTCGGAGCCGTTACCACTAAGCCACCACTGCTCTGCACTTGGTAGTCGTTAAATGTGATCAACGCAGTATGTAGATAGGGATTACGAAATTCAATAGGTACAGTCAGACTTGTATTTACTTTATAGATTGCAATGGTCGATTTGAATATTTACCTTTATATAAACCTTCCTACAATGTTACTGTTAGCACACTGTTAGTCACTGTGCTCTTTGCTTACCTACCTACCAACTCAAGCGCATCCACCACGTTATAAATGCATGTTTATTTGAGTGTTTAACTGACGCATTCAGAGTTGAGTCGTTGATAGCTTGAGTGTAAGGAGCTTGGAGTATTGCCCATCACATGGGTGTCCACGTGAAGTTTAAAAGCGTCTTTTGCGGCTTTTTAATCGCCTCTGCTGTGGTCTAGCGGTTAGAGTCTAACCGCTAGACCACGTGGACACGTGGACACCCATGTGATGGGCAATCCTCCAAGCTCCTTACACTCAAGCAATCAACGACTCAACTCTGAATTTCAGAGTTGAGTCGTTGATAGCTTGTGTAAGGTAGACCACCTGTCTCAAACCCAGAGGTATCGGGAACGATTCCCAGTGGGGGCAAAATTTTCTGCTCGGTTTGATTGGTGGTCGGGCTTGGTCTAAGTCCGCCTGGCTAGCTACCACCATCTTATCTAACTCTATCGCCTTATCAACAATGCAGCATTGTTGTGTTACGGCAGATAGAGGTAAGGTAAATTGATACTTAGCCAGTTTCTTTGTGGTTGAGGATTCCGGGTGAAGCTCGCTTCTACCTTCGGCCAATCATCACTTAGGTAATCAGGCAAGATGCAGGCCAAGAGCTTCCCTGTAGCAACAAAAGAAAAAGTAAAACTCATGATTTCATGAACTAGGTTTTCTAAGGCTATACTTATATATACAAACATGCCCCAAGGGCCCTTGAACTTCAGATGTATTCAAATGCGAATTTGTGCCCTGACTTACCTACAACTTCACTTCAATCCTCTCAATCTGTCTAGGACGCCAAACTGTTGCTATATTTTATCAATAAAGACAGTTTAGGTAATAGCTCGAATTCAAGCTATTGAACTTTTTAAAACAACGAAAGTAGCATATTCTGGCGTTAGTGAAATGCAAAATTGCATCAGTTATCTACTTGTAGGTAGGTATGTGTATGTGTAGTGATTTGAAAATCGTTCACGCAACTTCTACAATTTGCCTATTGCAATTTGCCATTCGCTCTAATCGCTACGTGGTTTTGCTTTCCCACAAGAAGCACGATTTCACAGAGAAATGTAATAAATATCTCGTAATATCTGATCATCTCGGTTCTTCAAGGCCTCAATCAATCAAGTGTGACAGATTGAATTGTAATTCTACAAGAGTTTTTATCCAACTTTAGCTGATATGTACAAGTTACTTTATCTCAACTGTGTTTAATTTTTTTGCAGTCTTTTTGGCCTATAGGTACCATAGCCATAGCATAGCAGAGCCTATGCAATAGTAAAAAAAAAAAAATCTAGCTTCGAAATAAAGAAAAACAGTTGCAGAAATGGGGCAAAAAATATTTTTCAATCGTAGAGCACACTCTAATGCTTCGCATTACGAGTCGTGCAAAAATGCAGAGTGATTAACTTTTTTTGGGTAAAAGCATTGGGTTAAAGGGTTAAAGCTCAGAGTACGCTAGACTGAGAAATTTCACGCTCCCTCTATGCTTTAGTTATTACTCTGAGGGTTAAAGCCATTTCTTATGAATTTCTAAAAATAAAATACCTACATATCTACATTTAAAATAAATTTCGATACAAATAAAAGTGTTGGGAATAGTTAATGACTGTTTACGACACTTTCAGTTTGCTTCCCGGTAACCTTGACGATCCCTCACTTTGCTTTGTTTTCCCGATAACGATCCAAACGGACCGTCACGCAATGGAATATTATTTAATTTCCCTACTAATGTACCGTGCCTGCCTACCGAGAAATGATTAACATGAACTATCATATTGTTAGTCGAATTTTAAGAGCTAAACCGGTTACTATATTTACCTACCTATAGTTACAAAGACTACTTAGGTAGGTATTTGACTTGGCAAATAACCAAGGGCGACAAATTCCAAAGCAATCTGTAGTCACTATCTAGAGCCATGGAAGAGAAGAGTACATACAGCCTATATGATAGGGCGGGTCGCGTGCCACATGGGTGCCACAAAACAAAACAGAAGATTTACCTACCTATTCATTCTGTGTTCATCATCATAGAATAGGTTGTTATGCATAGATATGGTCATATATGGTGTTATGGCAACAGGGATGATGACAACATCTTCTTTGCGTGTAAATAACAACTTACCTACTACCGCTATTACCTACAGTAGGTAAGCCTTACGCCACGCGAGGTAATTGAGCATGGGAATTTTCCCTCACGGCAGTCCACGGAAGCGGTCTAAAGAGCCCTACACAGGGCCACGGGGCGCCACGGCCACGGTTGATCACGGTTCGTGTGTAAGTAATAATGTATTTTGAATCGTCTTGAGATGATCATTATCATTATGATGATTTTGTTGAAAATGGCACAATGTAAGTTGGGTACAATATCCTTTATCCATCATGAAAGAGAACCCTACCTACTGCATATTTAGGTCTGGGTTACGTAGATCTATACGGGGTGTCCGGGACATCGACGCGAAGCCTGATACCATGGATTCAGTACATGATTCTGAACCCCCCTGCGTTGAAATTTTTCGTCGGAAATTTAAAAAAAAATCAGCTGCTCCATACATTTTGACCGCGTAGGTATTGCACTTTTCTATGAAACAGCTGATTTTTTTTTAAATAACCGACGAAAAATTTCAACGCAGGGGGGTTCAGAACCATGTACTGAATCCATGGTAACCGGCTTCGCGTCGATGTCCCTGCCACCCTGTATAATAGAAAATATAAAGTAGAATCGGAATGATCATCATGTGGGCTGTAATTCCGATTAATTACTCCACGTTACACTTGCCGTGAAAAAAATTGGCACTTGTCAGGTGCCATAGAAAACGACGTCACATTCTTCATTCATTGCGAGTTTGCGACGCGGCGCACATTTTGTGAGTCGCCGCGTGGACGCTAGGCCGAGTGAGTGGGGGCGGCCAAACCGGTGTCAGTTCGCAAACAGCCGAGGCCGTGCAAGATTGTGTTTCCGAACGCAAAGCGACTTACGGGCGGTTACCGAACGTGAAAGAAATGTCAGTTTACCCCGATATTTTTCGGCGGCCTACATAAATCCTTCGATTTTTCGAACAATTGTGAATTGGTGATAATAAAAAGACAGTGAAACTGTGAATTTTAATTAATTAATACTGAATTCCGTTGTGTCGACCGTGTGATTTACCATTTTATTGCAAAGTTATCGATGTTGAATCTGTTTTAGTAACCCAGTTGCGTACACCATAACAAAATAAGTTTTAATCGAAATTCAGAGAAGTCTGTACTGTTTTCGTGTTTGAAAATGTCCAGTGACTCGCTTTCTTAGCAAATTAAAGTTGGTGTAACGAATTGTTGACTGTTGTGACCTTATTCGGGTGGATTACGTTAATCGAATATTAGTTATGACCTTCTAGATGAAGGAGTCGTATCCTGATGAAATTATGCTCTGTTTCGTCCAAGGATTTGGTGAGAGTGAGCGTGGGTTTAATAAGAACCGTGAGTTTGTTGGCCATGTGTCAGACGCTGCTTTGAAGTATAAAAAGCAGGGTAAGAGAGTATCACTGCAGTTGGAAGGTGGGGAGATCGAAGAGCCTGTTGATTTTCGTGCTAAGAAGTCACAGGGACTCGTGACTGGGAAGTCTTTAAGGCTGTCATCAGGAGGCCGCTTTCCAGAGGTGAAAAGAAGTTTGAGTGACCGTTTCTCAGTCATCACTGATGCAGGAGGGAAGAGGCCAGCGAAAGGGCTCTTGACCATAAGGAAGACTTGGTATTTATAACATTTATTTTATTATTTATCTACAGACTACTAAAATGTGTTGTAAATCTATTCATAATAATATAATCAATTTTAAAATTATGTTTCGAATTGTGAAAGTGTTGAAAGTGAATTCTCAAATATCTCACATTATTTTGTATTTTAATTACATGCAGAATAATTTTAAATATAATGGTAATCAGTAGATTTTATTATTATTAACATAACTGCAGTAAAATGTTCAATGCAAGGCAAGGCCATCCTGATTCATTTATTGCATCCTTTACTACTTCAATGTTATTGAAGTTTTTCTTGTACTGTATCAAGTACCTACATAGTACATACCTAACAAAAGAATAACAGTTTTTATTATTAGTTTCAAGACCTAATTCTGTATTAAATCATAATATTAAATATGTACCACAGTCAGGTTTACTGCAATAAGTATTTTGTATAGCTGCCTTCAAGGTTTTCTGTATACCTGGTACCTGCAGATAGATATCATACACTACGACTTGGGGCTATAAAATATCCCTACAAAATGATAATAAAACCCCAGACTTTTCCTGTGTCATTCAATTTAATAGTAAATTGACAGATTGGATAAGCTTATCTACTATGTCTTATCTTCTTCTCAACTATCTACTTACAAATTTAAACATATGAGTAAGCAGTATTCTGCTGCATCCGGTTAGACTGTAAGCCAACTACAGCATTGTTTAGAAAAGCCAGAGGCTGATGATGATAAGCCTAGAAGTATCTGAAGTTGGCAATAGTATCTGGCTTCTGCCTTCATGAAAAGGTGTGATGCTATTTGTTATTGTAAGGTATCTCAAAAGCTTTACTTCTTGTGATTGTTGTTATTTGATTTCCTATAATATTTTTGAAATTTGGGAATGAGCTTATGCCGCATTCTATTATTAAAAATACATTAACTAAAAATACTTCAATTTCTATTATTAGAATTGGTATTTTCATACAAATTCTTTTGGTTCAAGTTCCATTCATAGAATGTTCAAGTAGGTAATTATTTCTCTCATTTTTTTGGTATGTAAGTAATCAGATTTTCTGTTCCAATAAAATTCTTTCAAATAAGCTGATTAGTGTACTAAATTACTAACTAATTGCCTGCTAAAATGTTATGTAAATGCTTAGTTCTTAACAGGGTGCATCCTAAAACTTGGCAACGTCGTAAATAGCTGTCAAATATTTACCTGTTTCGATTAATTTGGAAATAATACTGTATGGAAATAAGAAATGTGGCTAACCAGTTGACTAGAATATTAATAATGAATTGCAATTATAACATTGAATTTGATGTTGTACCCGTTTTAGGTGAAAAAAAGGCATTTGGAAAGTTTCCAAATACTTTTTTTACATCTAAAACTAACTATTCGGTGTTACGATATTAATTATTGCATTTCATAATAAATATTCTAGTTCGCTAGTTAGCCACATTTTTTATTTCCATACAGAAATATTATCAAATTAATCAAAACAGCGAAATATTTGACATCTATTTGCGACGTTGCCAACTTTCAGAATAAACCCTCTTAAATTAATCAAAAATAATTTAATTGTTATTATCTATTGTTGGTACTTTAGGGGTATGAGGAACAGGGTGTAAAGTTCACTCATCCACCATAGAAAAGGGAGGATCCTCCGGCCAGACAGGTGTTATGTCTGGCGGGCAACTGCCCATATGTTGATTTCGGATAGTCTTATCTATGTTTTTCGCTCGGTAAACTCTAACTGCGCGATGCAGGAATTGAGTGACGTCATGTCTTCGTTGCGTACTTCGTATGTGGCGGTGTTACCCACTACAGTACCATTTTGTGACAAATCTAACATTATTCAAATCAAAATAAGAAGGTATTATATTAAAATTAATCCATCATGATCATGAAATATAATACTTACTACATGCACCCCGTGGTTTCTTCCGCATAGGTCTCGATGACGTGGGAATATCCAGGTCATGGTCTACCCATGTGGCAAATTTCATCCAAATATGTTCTGCCGTTTTAGCTTGAAAGCATCACAAACAAACAAACTCACTTTCGCATTCACAATATTTGTTAGGATTACTTTACTTGCAATTAAGTAAATTAAGTTAATCACTTATGTATCAAATAGGTTACATTTCATATAGGTATCTACGTTAATGATAATGGCATTTAACAAGCTCAAACAATACCATATAATATGACGTAACCTGTAACATTTGTTGAAACTTTGTTTCCTGACAACCCTTGTCAAAGTCAGGGTTAATTCGGCCTTAATAAAATGAGTCATGACTTTCACTTTAGTCTGACAATGCCACTCGTTACTTAGCAAGTAGGTGTCAGTTTACAAGTCTATTTAATGTTTATATTGATCTGGTTTAATTTATATAATATAATATTCATTCATTCATTCAGTGGTATATTTACATTTTTGGAATAAAGTTCCTTTACGCGGCTTGCGGTAGGAGTTGACTGGTAGAAATCGTCACGTAAAGAAAAAGCGTTATGCCCCTCCAAGCAACTCTCTCTCTTTCTCTCTCTCTCTTTCTATTATAGTGTGTGTGTGCGTATCACATAATAAGGAACTTCTTTCCTGTTGGGGGCCCACCAAACGCAAACATTTTTTATACATTATACAAGTTGGGGCACACATAAACTCACAAGCGTTATACCACGCACCAAAATCATCGCCCACATAATTTAGAGAATTAAAACAAACAAAAGTTCTTAATTAAAATGAAACAACAACAAAAATAAAACGAGGGTATTTAAATATTTAGCCTTGTAAATGATTTATTCTATAATCAATCAGGTATTATGGTTGTAGGTATTATGTTGTGTGTAACATGGTCTTTGTTTTGAGCATTAATCTATTTACTTTCATTGTCTGGATTCAAATATAAATAATAGAGTAGACACCTAGTAAAAAAAAAATTGTAGGTATTTAACCCAACAAAATGTATAAACCTTGAAGTTCCTATGATATCATAAATTATCAAAGCCATAATATTGCAACAAATATCAAGATTATTTTATCTGTGTCTGTTTTGAAAATATCTTTTATGATATTGATAAGAATATCTACAGTTTCCTTATGAACACCTGCAAGATATGATCAGATTACCTATATTTTAACACAAATAAAAAAAACCACTCCACTTTAACTCAATTTCAGGAAATATTAAACTGTCTCAATTTTACATACCTGTCGGTATTATATACTTTCGTATTGGGATAATAATGTGTTATTTTTATATTTTATGACAGTAAGTACTTCATAACATCTACAGCCAAGTTATTCCGTATTTCCAAAATAAAGATTTTCTTTATACATATAATAAAATATATAAATATTTGCAAAACTAAAAAAAGTTTCCTTTCAGAAATTATTTCGATTTCCGTAGAAACCATACCAATATCTTTTATAACACAAAAGCGGGACGCAAGCCCATAAAAGGTGTATTTTTGTACACATCTAATTACGTGCAAACACCGGTGCAGTGTCGCAACTTTATGATAGATTCATACCATGTGTTGTCGACCTACTTTGAACGGCGATACCAAAATAACCGGTACGTTAAGGCCAAGACAAATTGTTTCATAAAGAAATGCTTAATGAAATAATGACACAAGCGACGCTATTCTGGATAACTTGACACACCATCATCATGACTGTCATCAAAGTAAACCAATTTATTGTGATTTGCCAATATCCTTGCCCTAGATCTATTCTCGATTATTCTGTTAAACATACGTTTTAACTAAAATAGTTTGAGGTTGACGTAAATAATGATTACGCAGAGTTAACCATCAATTTATTTTTAGTTTCACCCAGTTTCGTGAAAATGTAAGTATTCCACTTCTTTCGTAATCTAATGATAGATACTATTCACTTGACAATTTCAGTCGCTCATGTCATTGCGTAAGTTGAAGACTTCTATGGTCAGCGTTGGCTAGAAACTTTCTCTACTTACGCGTAAATTGCGTTGAATCCTAAACTATGACTCAATTTCATCTGGCAATAGAAAATCTTGTTTTGACTTATCGAGCTCGTTTCATTTCGTACATTACACGACTTTTATTAGAGCATCAATTAACTCTTTGGACAGCAATGACGAGAAAATACGATCTGTGTTAATTTTGATACTGTCCAAAATATTTGCTTTTGGAATCAAAACATTCCAACCATAAATCTTAGGAAATTTCTATCGTTAACCCAAAATAATAACTTCCTAATTATCCTTTTATTTTAAATCTAAAATCTTTCTGTGCCAAATAACCAGGTACCTGTCACTTGTGTGGGATATTAATTCATGACCCATAAGGATGATGTCACCGCACTCGTTGCAGCATAAAAGGAAGCACCTAATTTGTCGTGCGCGGCCTCTTCGACTAGTAATAATGCCATCTCGATAGTTTTTTTTATGCGATATTTTATGGCGATATGACGGCAAATGGCGCCATTATGGCAATGAAATAGTCTGTAGTTAACTAGTTACAGTATATATAAAGACATTTTGGTTACTTTTCTTTGGTTGGCTCTGCTTGTTTCTAGAAACTGCTTTCTAGAAACCCTTCTCTGGATCGTATTTCTGGAGATCAGTCGCCGTCTTCATTAGAACTAATTTAATACGCAACTTGTTGTGCTAGACTTGCCTTTAAGTGGTGTTAACGCACTAAGTGTGTTGTTACAGCTTGCAGTTTGGACCACCAAGCAAGGAGCTGGACCATGTGTTCATATTATGCTTTAAATTATCATTTGGTGTGAATGAGAAAGATTTCGGCATTTTAACTGTCATGCATCAACTTCTAATGAAGATGATCCCGTATCCTTTTATTACCATATCAGCAATTTGTCGAAAGCAAAAACAGGATTATGCTAAAACTAGAATTCTAAGTACTGAACAGGAAAACCCAATCACTCTTATTGCTTGCTCAACTCAGGAGCTTTAGGTCCGGTTGGCTTTACTTTATTACTCGACAAAATTACCGAGATTTCAAGTGTCGGTTTATCCGCAAATCAATAATGTGGTACAGAAATAAGTTGTGTTTTAAATGTGATTCACAAAGGGAACAAAGACTACGTACCTACCTACTTAATGAGGGAATTGGTAATCTATCTAAAAATGAATCCCTATTTCCTTGGTCACGGCATCACGCGTGAACGGCTGGACCGATTGCGCTAATTCTTTTTTTGTTGTGTTTGTTATAGTAAGGAGATGGTTCTTAGGATAGGTAGGTGAAGGTAGGGTAGTTAGGTAGGTAGGTATGCAAGTAGGTAGGTATGTATGTTAGTAAATTAGGTAGGGTAGGTAGGTAGGTATGTATGTATGTAGGTAAATAGGTAGGGTAGGTAGGTAGGTAGGTAGGTAGGTAGGGTAGGGTGGGTAGGTAGGTAGGTATGTATGTAGGTAGGTGTAGGTAGGTATGTATGTATATAGGTAGGTATGTATGTATGTAGGTAGGTAAGTAGTTAGGGTAGATAGGTGCGCCGTAGATAAGTGCTTACCCGTGCGAAGCCGGGGCGGGCAGCTAGTCATTAATATAACCGAATCCCTGTTCTAAAAGCGACTCTTTCCCAAGTTCGTCATTCGTAATACTGAATCCTTAGAAATGTTGGTTTATTGTTCGTGGAAGTTTCGGATAGGGATTTAGGGAAAGTGTATTTAGAAATACTGAAAATAGGCGTTTTCACGACATAATAATTGCTTATGTAAAAAAAAAAAACGATGGTACTATTGGGTGCCTTCGGAATTTATTTCCGTATTTAGTGGCGTAATCCTATTACGGAAAATCTAAATAAAAACTGAAATTAGAGCGAATTGGATTAAAATTGTAAGGTTTCTCTCTAACCTTGTTTAGCTAAATGTTCTCGAATATTTTAAAGCGCTTCTTAAATTGGATTGTTTAGAACACCATTAGCATTGGTATAGGAAGACCTTTTTTTGCCAGATCAACTTTTAAATAACTAAGTACGTACAGTTTTTGCTAAGTCAAGTTGTATTTACGTCATGGCCTGGGCAACATTTTTATAGATTTAAGCTGTATGGTATACTATAACTTTTTTTTGTAAAATTTAAAATAGCTGTCCGTACCGCTCTGACTCCGCAGCTGTCTGTGTTTTGTTTTTGTCATATATCCATTTTGTTCCTATAGCTATCGTGTGCTGAAATTAAGTTCATTGTTCTTTCAGTGACAGGTTTTTATCTCTTGAATTTTTTTTAGTCTGACTTGTTTTTAAAGTCAGCATTTCGTCTGACAGAGCCGTTGATTGTTCGCAGTGTTATATTTAATACAGTTGTTAGATGGAGTCAAGTCAAGCATGACATCGCGCGAGGATCGTACGAGTTAGTCATCGGTCGTCGCCATCATGACGTATCCAAACCAAATTTCATCATACGTGACCATTTTCTTAGAGAATATGAAGCCAGTGCCAAGGCCATCGTACAAATACGTGACCAAGCAACCAACTGAATTAAACATGAGTTTGTCGCACCGTAGCTCTTTGATGTGACTGTGCTACTGAAATTGGTCGGTTGTGACAATTTTCGTTATATATTGTTTCCTCTTATAGAGTTTTATCTACGTCGAGTATGGAAGTTGGCACATTGCCAACGGTTGCTCTCTCAATTCGTGATATAAGTGTAGCACGTGCTATGTCCTAAGGAACTCTCCTATTTACTCGTCTTATTTCCTGTCTATAAGTGCAGTCTTTAAATGTACTTGAGACTGTTTAACGATCTACGTTTCTTTTGGAAAACACAACATTGCAAACTTTCTGATATTTTTAAATTATATTCTTCAAACATTAAAAGTATTCTACAAATCTGTTTAGTGTATAAGCATTCGTGTTGATCGTTGTCTAGACGTTAACTATGTAGTTTTATGAGCTCGCCAGTTGCTAAATTACCGGACGCTAACCACGAGTGCGTAAAATAAAAATTACGGTCTCGTGTGGCAAACATTGGAAAATCCTTTTGTTTTTAGAAATTCGTTTGCGAAAGGATCATTCACTTACTGCAGGATTTGATGGACCACTCTGATGCCTCGTTTACCAAATGGACTGTTCTCGGTTGAATCTCTTTAATCCCTGTTTCGTCCCTCGCCATTCGGGCACTTTATGAATAAACCTTTCACCCGTTGTAATTTTGGAGAAAAAAAATTAAAAAGTTGGTCGTGTGATTTTAACTCCAAATAGGAGGCATTTACTTTCTATTGTTTGTGAGATTTTGTAGTGTGGATATGATTGTTATTGAATAGAAATTGTTATGGCTGGTCATCTGAGTCATTATACTCTTCAGGTCAACTCTTCGGACACATAAAGAGCTCTGGACCCTTAAGTTAGAAATTACGAAATATAGTAAATAGGTATTTTTCCATAAGTATACGACATAGCTTGATCTTGATCTGTAAATACAGTCAGGTTTTGAATGAAAAACACTATCTTACAGCTTCATATCATTGTGGATAAAGAAAAAATTCCTAAAAGTTTCCGAATAACGTGAGTCGTTGCTCTATCACAGGATGTCAAAGATTAGATTTCACAAGTATCTTCCTATATATATTTTACACAATCGTTCAAGTTTCAACACTGAATAATTCCAACTCAAAGAATTTTCCTATGAGGATAATAATATTATATATTTATGCCTGTAACCTATTACCTAACCTAGTATATAGGCTTTACCTATCCTACACTGGGTTAGGTAAAACTGCTTTGTTAAGCAGGAAGTCTATGAATTTCGGCAAACGGTCTGATAACACCGGTCTATGAACTGTTCGCGCTTCAAAGTGTGACCGTCAGACCGCCAAGTCATAGCTCTCGACTTCGAATCCAAGGTACACATCTCTGACTATTGAGATATTTCTCGACGGCATGTGAAGCCAATTCAGAGGCCCATGGGCGGCTTTAAAACTCAGACACCAGGTTAGTCACTAACCACACGAAAAGAAGAAGCTCGCATCTCTTTTTCGCACTGGAACAGTTCTAACTTCGACGCTTCCATATAGAGCCCTTAAAACAGGAAGAGAAAGAGTAGTAAGTCAGACAACCTAATAGTTGGTAATGTTTTCATGAGTAAAACCAAGCAAAAAACAAACGCAGCTCAAAAATGCACACGGAACGAAAAGAGATAACTTGTTTACAGTCACAAAGTGATACTATTGAATGTGTATTGTTCATATTCTCAGAGTAAATACAACTGCAGTCGGAACGAGATATGAGCACTTGAAACTAACAGTAATAAAGTATAAGCAATAGAAATTGAAGATGAGTCTATCTTTTACAGCTGCCATTAGTACACCATTACCGATTGTATATTGCCTCATGTAATGATGATGGAATGGTAAACAACTTATTCTGGTAAGTCTTCAGTCTACATCTGTCTAGCCTTACCTCAATGTGACCAGTGTCCATGGAGTTTCGTGCCCATTCTTCTCCATAGGAACCTACTACGCTTTGGAATGGGCAACTAGCTCCATCTTTCTGACTTATCTACTCCTTGAACATTCAAAAATTAGGGGATGCAGTGTTGCATCCGTAAGACATGGTTTGTTCATAGTAAATGATCACACACGGGATGGCTGATCGATGACCATTTTATAACTTTTTGTCATCTCTTTACTATCTCTCTATCTAATGTGTTTTCTGAATTTCATACTGTATCACTGAAATAGAATTGAAATTAGTTTTGTCTGCTTTGGATGGAACAGGTTTATGCGCTTGAGTCGATACACTGCACGATTAACAAATGGTTGCATATACGTCATTATGGAGTGCTGAATTTCAAATAATGTAATTTGCACGGTTTGTAATAAAATAATACGAGTTCCGTTACACCCAGTTTTTAGGTGAGAACAAAGCCAAATAAGTACGGAACTTCCACAAAGTTGAATAATGTTCGTCTTACAGCGCTTGACGCATTCATCCTCCAGGAAGAAATGGAGACCTAACGATAGAATAACAAATCCCGAGTTAGTCTCCACCTGTATGCCAATAACACCACATTGCGAGACCAATATGTCTACCAAATGCCAATCGCAATTCCTCCTAGATCCCATTAATAATGTACGAAGAATATTTGGTTTCACTGGAAGTGAATTTCTGATTGTAGATGACATTCCTCCAGTAGATTTCTTTATGAATACTGCAGTTAATAACCTGTTGACTTTATCGATACTTACAACAGATGATGTTGAATGATAAGCTGATGATACATCCAATGATATTATTGCTCCTCTTAATCCAGTAACGACTAAGAAAGGGCATTGGTACCTAACGTCATATCAAAGGATTTGCGAAATCTATAATGAAGATAAAGATACAAACGAGTAATAATTTCATATCCACGATGTTCAAAGTTTTGAACAATGCCGATTCTGAACTCAACTTGTCCATCAAAACTTTTTTAGCGAGATTGATCATACTGATTCATTCAATTTGAAGATTTTGAAGCCTTAACAACAGATTAATTTCTAACCATACTCGATGTTTGTAATTAATTCGATAGGTATTTCATTTTCCCTGTTCCCTTATTATCTTTCGTCTACTTATCCGTTTTTAGACTTGGCCTTTCCCAAAAGACGTCACCGTTATTATATATAGCCACATATTTGCTTCCTTTATCATAACCTTACCTTTCCTTGCCGTACCCTTCAGCATGGTATATGTATTCTTATAACTATATGCAATCTATGCGTACAGACGTGGGCGTCCCAAGGCGTCAGTTCTACGGGCGTCATGGTTCCTACGCCGATAAGTATCGAGAGTTTACTGATAGAATGTTTTTGTTCTTCATGTTAGCCTTGAACTTTCGCTTAGTGCTCAGTGAAGCAGTCAAGTTTTTGTCTACTGAAGAAGCGTGCATAACTCATCGTCTATTATAAGTTTGGAAGACATTGTTGGTCCTTCATTACGTAGCTGTAGATGTATGCGGAATTGCGGAACCCAAGAGCAGGATATAGAAATAGGAGGCATAACAACGGAAAACTTTAACTGGAGCAAATTATGAATCTTTGCAAAGGTACCCCTTGTCTTTTGAACTTGTTCAAGTTCACATGAAAGATAAAGCAAGTCATGGGAAAGTCCTGCTGACGTTGTTATGGAGTTATAACTTTTGTAGAGATATCATAAATTGTAAATTAATGATAGCCCTGACTGCTTTTGATGTAACATCACGCTATGATTAATAGAGACAGCAAAGAAATAATCAATTTTACGATTTAACTAGAATCTAGATTAATTGGAAAGTAAAGTAATAAGAGAAATATCATATCATATTATTGAAAACGATTCGATACCATCTTAATCCGATCCTCTTCATTGGTTTCGAAAATTCGAACGGCACAAATATTTTGAGTGCTCTCATTTGGATCAAACTTAATAAATCGATTTTGAGGCGTTAATTGACAGTCAAAGAGAAAGACGTCAAATAAAACCAAACACGTTTCGCTTGACGTCATCCGGGCTTCTCCAATACCACTTGTTCCCAATCAATATATATGTTATAGGTTGCTGAAGAGCTGGCCTAATTCAATCAAGTTATTGGACGGTGGACCGTCCTCCAATATTGCGACATCGGTGATTTTGCCGAGATATCTGTAAACATCTTCATCGTCTCGTGTCTTACGATAATAATCAGGTTTTTTATTTATTTATTTATTTATTTAACCATTTATGTACACACATTTAACAACAGACAAGAAGAAAAGAACAGAAAAATACGTACAAAGGTGATGCTTATTTCTAAAGAAATCTCTTCCAGCATACCTGCGATAGGACAGGGGATACAAAGAGATGTAGACACCGTGTGTAAGAGTAGAGAGAAAGTAAAATACATAAAATTAAAACAATTCATTACTTAATAAAATAAAACACATAATATGAGATAATACTTACTTACATACATAAATACATACATAAATACTAACATACATACTATTAAAATAAATATCACTAAGATGATGTTAATTGAAATGTAACAAAAAAAAAAAGAAAAATACAAAATAAATACCTACGCAACTATGACATAGTGGAAAGATAGTGTTCCTTCACTCTTCTTTATATTTCTTCTTTTTCTTTTTATTATGAATTCCCCACCTTTATCAAGGTCAAACAATTTCTACACTAGTTCAGTTCCCACGATGCTCGTTGTTTGCGATCTTCGTTGACGTGGGTATAATTATGTGAAACAACATATGGTACACGTATTCAATGACTTAACAGAAAAGTATTAAGTATGGAATATCTATAGGCGTTTTCATAACATGATTTATATATAACAAAATTAAAATCATAGTATTGCAAATTATTTATTTGGTTACAATCAATTAAAATGTGTTAAATATTACCCGGAATAAGGATTAACATGATTTATAAAATTACAAAATTAAACGTGTAGCATTGCAAATTATTTATTTATTTGGTTGCAATCGATAATTGTATTAAGTTCATAGGGCAATAAATATTATTATATTACCAGGAATGCGGGATTGGAGGAACTTCTTTGTAGTACCTGTAATTATCACAATTTATTGCGTCAGGTCGTTAATGTTACTAAGTGAAAGGCAAAATGTCAGAGCTACATGTCCGGAAAAGGGAAATAACGTAGTGAGGGTTCATGTCAGGTTAAAACGGATTAACATACCTTACAAATCCACCTAAAGGTGAAAAGGCGTTGTCGTTCAAAGGCACGAGCACAGGTGACGATTGAAGACCTTGAGGCAACTTGATGAAGTATTTCACACTGCCCGGAATCAACACACCTATAAATATAGAGAAATTAGCGGAAACCGAACAAAAACGGTAAAACGAAGACATTAATTCATCAGAATAATAATATGCTAAATGCTCTAACCGTTTGCGTCATATCTGTATTTGCGTAATAGAGACTGCATGTTCGGGTTCTGCATGTTGGACATCACCACGACGGCACACGGCTGTAGATTAGTTGAGAACATATGCGATTTATTAAATAAGTAAACAAGGTACATGTTTCTTGGCACAAAATTTTTCTGTACCTTGTTGGGCTTTTCCGGACCATGTTTTCTGTCATAGTCAGGATATTCCTCAGATTCCCGGTCATCGTATGGTGTTCGCAAACCGATGACTTTTTCGTTTGAGGAATCCACGCCTTCAATTGACCGGGCACCATCAACGATCGGAGACGACGGACTATTGGTCATAAAGGTAATCGGCAGCATTCTCTAAAATCACAGAACCACTAAAACAGTCTTTGTTTAGAATACAAAAAAAAAAACGGAACACAAATATTATTTTAAACTTACACTTTCGATGCAAAGAATTTTTAAAAATACCACTATAGCTATTCCAATAAACTTCATGATGGATTCAGTTGCTTGCTGCCAATGAAGTGATCACAAATGGTGGAGCTAGCTCTTTCATAGTTTATAAACAGAACCTCAAGTTTCTTAGAATATGAGCAGTTTTCTTCAAATATCACGTCGTGTTATAAGAGTGTGTTTTAAATAAACCAGAAATAATGGTAACATGCGGAACGAATTTTCTGTTAGTACTTATTTGAATTTGGAAAGACAGTCCAGTCAAGTGAAGTCAGTTGGCGAATAGCTTGCTATGGAAGACGTTTTCAGAGTAAGTTTTTAGATTCAATACAATATTCGCTTTTTGTTCGTGATAGTATGTATAATTGTTAAGACGTAGAAACATAGCATGTGTGTTTCTTCACATGAACACTTCACATACAACTGCATCACAACTTTGAAGGCCAAGAACTTGTTGACATTTCTTGGAACTTTTTATTGATTTAATACTTAGTAGTTTAATTGATTTGTCCATATTTTCTCCTTTCATTTAATTTGTCGCTGTACATCAACATGCAATTCATCATCACCTAGCTTGCTCCCAACTACATTGGGTGGGACTATGTCAACAATAATCAACATGCAATTAATTTAAGCCATATAGAGACTAAAGGTCTTAGTCATCAGTGGCGTATTTACCCTAGGGCCAAAAGGGCCATGGCCCGGGGCGGTAGGCTGCGAGGGGCGGAGCAGCCTAACCTGTCCAGGTCAGGGTGCTCCAAGTCCCAAGCTCGCTTCGCTCGCTCTTGCATCCAAAGTTTTCCTAGTAACAGTAGTAACATTGCCTTTTGTCCATACACAAAATGTTATAGTGCGCTAACACTCAACCAAAACACCAAATGACAATGCAATGCTTTTTTTTTTGGGTGGGAAGTTATGGAATAACTTCTGCTCTGGGCGGCGCGGGAGGGCGTGTCAGACTTACTGACCTAAACCCACCCGTGTTCCTTCAGTTGCCTGTGTGTTGCCAGGGGCCACAGTATCCCTTTCGGACTTTCCCGCGATCCTGGCCAGCATCGGCCCTAGCGGACCCCGTCAGTTGTGCTGACATTTCTTTAAGGCGCGCGTGGAACAAAACGCGCCGTCGAGCCGGGCCTGTCCCTTATCGGCAGCGAGCATTGCTCACCGTCCGCAAGCCCGCGCCCGCGCATACGGTGGCCGGAAATCGGCTATGGATTCCCGACGCTCAGGGCGTGTCCAGCAGTGACTTAGGGCATGAGGGCGCCTTATTTGCCTCTCACTTGACTCCCATTATGTCCTCTCACTCCGTACCATGGCCTGGACCAGGGCCGGACGCGAGAGGTCACCGCTACCAAACGCCTCCACGAGGACACGTCGGTGCTCCGCCCTAGCCGAGCAAACCTCCACCATGTCCTTCGGGCGATCCACACAATGGTGACACCTGGGCGTTTCTTCCCGCCTTAACTGGAACAGGAACCTCCCAGCCTTAGCCCGCTACAGTCTAGGAGACAAACGTCGGAAATGCTCCACGAAGTTCCACCGGTTGTCAAGGACAAGTCCCAAGTACTTCATCGTCAACTCGACGCCGATGTGAACCCCTCCTAACATTATTTGGGAACCCGACGGTGGCGTCTTCCGAGGACCATGAAAACACATGGCCTCGGAAATGTGCAGGGCTACCTCGAGTACCAATTGCCGGATCCTATCAACAATTGTCGCTACGCCGCGTGACGCTAATTCGGCCTCCGCCTGGTGCGACCTCCCCTGCGCCGGGAACAATGTGGCGTCAGCATAGCAAACCACGCTAACGCCGCTAGCAGGTCGGCGCGCAGCACCCACTCGTATCCGACATTCCACAGATGCGGCCCCATTGCCGATCCCTGTGGGACATCGCAAGACATCTCTCGCCGGTTTCATTCTCCCTCGTGACTGGGGTAGATGACGGCCCTGTCCGTCAAATAGGCCTCGACCACACGACAGAGGTAGGTCGGCATCTGGTGATACCGGAGTGCCTCCCTGATGCAACTCCAGGGCAGGGTATTGAAGGCATTGGCGATGTCTAGAGACACTGCCAAGACGACCCCAACTCGGGCCACAGCATTCCCTGTCTGCCGCGGCGTCCACCGTAGACCTCCCCCTGCGGAAACCAAACCGGCTCTCCGCCAAATCCGACCACTGCCGCACTAGCCGCCCGACGAGACGGTCTGCAATGACTCTTTCAAAAAGCTTGCCCACCTCGTACAATGCAAAGCTATGGCGCTATAAACGGGTCTAGGTAGCGCCACTACTGTGGCACTTTATCCGATGGTGAGGAATGTAGCTAGCTATTACACTTCCTAACAAATATGTATTTACAGAATTAAAATCGTTAGAATTATTATAACTCTTATAGTTATATTTGTTCTCAAATGTCATGATTTCATGAAAAAGTCTTTCAATGGACACACATTGGGGTTTTAAATTATAATATTAAAACTTTTTGGTTTTTTTCGTTAATTTATGGGGTGACAAACCTTACAGGCCCAGGGCGCTGAATCTTAAAATACGCCACTGTTAGTCATCATCATCATTACTATTGGTCATTTACTTAGGTAGTCTTTTATTATTTCTCCTTCTAGACTCATTAAAAGCTAAAGGATTTTTGTTTAGTTGCTTTCTTTTATTTATTATTAGTATTATTACTGATCAACTGAAAGGGTGCCCAGCGCCCCCATTCTCGCAAATACTTGAGTGTAAATGCGATCCCCGCATTGTTTGAGCTCTGTCGACGAACATAAACAGCTTTAACTCTGAAAATGTTGCTCTAATATGTCTAAATCAAATGGGTTTCTTAAAGGTTTTAGCATGCATGAGGATACCGCGATATTGAGACACCATTGGCACTTTGCCCTAAAATGATTGAAACTATTTTCTTATTCAGTTTCTATGAAACATTCGTTATTTATTATTCATAGCCTGCTTGTTTTTATTATCTAGGCATTGAAAATAACCAGTTGCTGGAATCGTTTCCTAAATTGTTTTGGTTTTTCAAGGATTATTTACGTTATTATGATTAAGTGGAATGAGATTTTGGAATGCATAAGACGTTAGTGCTAGATTTTATTTTATGTACGAGCAGCATCTACTCGTGTTTCTAATAGAGCACGTGGTATAATATCGGCAGACTGTCGGGCGCCTTCTGCTCTCTCACAGTTTATTTTCGTTCGGCTAGCTTGCTCGTCTCTTTATTGCTTTTCCTGTAGCTAGTTGAACCCTTATCCTCTAGAAATCTATTTCTACACTGGTAACTTACGTTCGCCCATACCTATGAAGATTTTAAGGAAAATTAAAGGAAAGAAATTGGTTTCCAACATATCTTTTCTATATCTTAAGATGAGCAACAACATCTGCTATCGGGAACGTAGGTACATTAGTTTCCACATATCAGTGTGAATGTGAAAGTATTTGTTACTCAACATTTTATCTATAATCGATCGTCTGTAGCGAATCCCGATAGAGGTCTTTCCAAGGTAAGGAGCAATGATCTTTCCTGTTTTCCTCCTTGATATATTTCCTCTGAGGTGTTTTTTCCTCTCAAGTTTTGTGTGTACGGTAACAATTATTCGACGTAAAAACCCCAATGCCAAAATTGCCAGTTACGCCGAATGTGAGAAGAAATATTTCGCCACAAAACTATTTAGCAAATTACTGTCCAGTCGGACTTTCCAGAATTGCGAAGACGCATCATCAAATGAACTATAGTGGGTTAGCAATATTTATTGAACAAGTTTGTCCGGAGATAGCGCGTATTTCTTTACTGTCCTTGAATGGTACGACGCAATAAAGAATGAAGTCCTTGGGTACAAGAGAATATCTTGTTTGCGCATCTTGTCTAGTCCCTTCAGGCGCTCTCAGGCAATCATCTTAATGGGGTCAAGGCAACTATTAGCAATGGAAATTGTTAGCTGTAAAAAGTTTATATATGGACATCGTCTTTCTTCTTGTTTCTAATGTTGCTGTGAACTTCATTTATTTTGGTTTCACGATTAAGCGAACAATTAATTATTTATATGCTTTTCCCTATCTTATTGGATTATGCATATGTCGGTCCTAAGCTCCGCAGTAATTGTTATGTGTGTTTATAACTCGTGTAGCGAAAATTCCTAGTTTATATGTTTTTCGTGTCCTTGAATTGGTGTTGGTTACAATGTAAATTAATCCGATGTTTCATCTAAAGTGATGACTATTGCGTTTGTAAATGTTGTTTTTACAATCATTTGCTGTAATTGCAGACCGGCTGGTCTGCTCATTATATAAAAAAAATGTTCTATGTATGTAATATAATCAGCGGATACATGTTTTTTGCTGTAAGAAATTTTATTGTCCACAAAATATACTTGGTACTTACGTTCAAAGTCATTTATTTGTACAAATGTACAATGAGTACATGTATTCGTAGTTCCATTGTACTTTATTGCACAGTCGGTTGTGTGTAGGTTAGAGCCTGGGTTTTATGATATGAAATCAGATTTGGCTCTACCTATAGTTAGTTGTTTTTGAAGTGAATATTTCTTCATAATATTTGTGTAAAATATTAGCAGAGCCACGTGCATTGTATTATAGTGATTGTTCCAATGATAATAATGTTTGGACTTGCTTTCATTGTTCTCAAATGGCAATAGGTCCATAAGGTGTGGTTCTTTCGGAGTTTAGCCAGTAGCGTCTGTATTGTCAACAGTACTGTGGTGTGTTGTTTAAGTTGTTTGTCTTAATCATGGTCAGAAAAAAGGTCACCAGAAAGGTACGGCGTCATCCCTCTTACATTGTGGCTACTCAGACAACTACATTAAGACGTAGGAGTTATAAGTATAAAAGGTAGGTTTGAGGGTTGTTTATTTAAGTTTAAACCTTAAATATTATGAATGTTTCCACAAAGGAGTTTTATATGATAGGTTTACCTTCAGTTTTTTCCACAATCCAAATACAGAGTTCAATCATTCATCTGGGATCAAAGTTCTATTTTGTGTTCTGTATTTGTGTTGAATTTGTTTTTGTAAGCAATAATTTTACGTTGAGTTCTACATTGTTTTATTTCAATAACTGCTACTTTTACTGTTTACGTGTACTGCCAGCTGTTGTTGTTTTATACCGATTCCAAATCTCTATTATTGATTACAGGTGTTTCGTTTCTTAAATATATGTACATATATGTATTCACTCCATATGTTTTGGTTCGTTTCTACATTGTTTCTTTTGGGTGCGGCTATAGGTATAATGTTATCAGATGTCCCAATTCCTGGAGGCTGGCATTTCGCAAGCAGACTGCTCGAGATGCATTTCCGAATGACTTACTTTTTGTATGTTCTAACCGAAATGTTGATTCTAATCTTTGTGAACAGTAAATCTTGGTCCTTATCTTTTTATATGGGTTTATTTAGGAACCTAAGGAGAAGGACTCAAGGTTTGGAAACAGGACCACCTGGTCCATTGTATTTCAGACTATCAGTAAAGAGGATAGTTTTGTCTCTGGTTAATTGAAACAACACTTTCTATTCCATAATAGTCGTAGTTGCCCTCTTAGTGTGGCAGACAGCTTTCCAGAGAGAAGGATAATATTTGTCACTTGACAAATAAATGTCATCTCTACGCATCTACCACTACAATAGGTACTTACTATTTGTATGTAAACGTCACACAATGCTAGATACAGAATTACAGATTACTCATGGACATGACAACACTAATCATAGCTCTGACGGCACTATACACGGTGTTCCTAGGAATTAAATAAATGGACTACGTCAACGAACAATGAGAGTAGTTAACTATGCGGAATATGATAGCTCGGCGATTACATTCGTACTATTCTTATCTATGTGTGCTACTACTCTATAACAAGTGGATTTTCATTTACGATGTTTAGTTGCTGACTAGATAAGATACTCTTCAGCATCAGCTCAAGTATCCAGTAGATTAGCGCTGTTTTTTCATCTACATACTTAAATAATTATTATAGTTCTATTAGAACTTCCTGCATGTGAAACGTACGGACAAGTCCGAGTACGGACAAATCAGCTGTCTAGGCAAACTTGTTATCAGAAACTGGTTGCCAGTTTAAAAGTTTTTCCGGTACTTAGTAAGAAATTGCGGTATAAGAGAAAATATTGCAGAAACATAGCTACTGGACTCCTGTGCCAAATACTTCGTGCAACGTGTCCATTCTTCAAGCTTGACTGACTGTATGTTTGCTTGTTCCAGGTCAACCGGCAATTTCGCGGCCGGCGCGGCGGGTGGCGGGTGCGGGGCCCCGCGCTCCGCCCCCGCCACCCCGCTGCAGCTCGAACCTCACCCCCCTCGCTCCACTAAGCATGAAAAGTAAGTACCCTCAATTTTTCTTAGGATCCTATCTCACGTGGCTGCGCCCCTGTCATGGCGTCCCAGTAAGATAGGGTCTTTAGTCCTCTCTTTTTAGCCTATTATAGCCGTTTACTCCTAGACATGGTGTTTTAAAACTACGGTAATTTAGACATTCGTCTAGTTACTTCATTAGTCAACGTTTGACTTGATAATCTACCAATAATCGATGAAAATTTGAAGTTCGACAAAGCAGAATCACAAACCTGGCATAGCCTTAATTAAATGCTCAGGGAATGGGCAGCTGTTTCGCCAGTGCTGACCAGCTGACCCCTTGGTCACTAATCCTCTTACCCACTAGCCTAAACAGCTAGTTATAATACGGCGGAATTTCGTATTGTATCTGATTGCCATGAAAAATATTAAACACTTTAATAGGAGATTGCCATGAAAGTATAAAACTAACCCAAAATGTAAAGTTAAAATATCGGTTACAGCATGTACCTAAGTTACATTTACCGTAGGAAAGTGGAACACCTGTTCCTAGAAACTATTAAAAATGTATGGCTTTTTATCCATCACTGCTCTTGCGGAGAAGTTAGTGCGGTACAGTGTAACTGTCTTTGAAATCGCGGAAGTGGTTTAAAAACGCCAGTGATTGCAACACATTATGTGCGCGGCATCAACATGCGGTTATTTGGTAACATTTTAAGATAACCAGAATGTTGTAAAATGGAGGATTTCCTTCTAAAGATAGCCGTGGCCAAATATTTTTGGCCGATGATTAACAAAACTGGCGATAACAGAATTTGGTCCATCGATCCGTTTGCAATAAGTCTTGTCTAGACTGGCTTCTGATTCCCAATATTATTGGATTTAACATTTAACTGTATCTACAAAATTTACCCATGAATCCCTTTTCAAAATCAATATAACCCAGCACGCGGCATTGTCGGTAACGATTTTGTCATTTATCAATCGCGCATTATCTGCGATTATAGAATGATTACGATCGTTTCGAACAGGTCACTAATCAGTCTTGTTTACGACGTCAATTCAACTAAGCGTGTGTTCTAATACGCATTTACGAAATTCTATTGTTTCGCATAGTAACGCTTTGTTCGTATATTTGATCCTTAATCCCAAATTATAATGAGTTAAGGAATTCTTGTGTGCGATGCTGTCTTTGTGCATTTCATCATGATTGTGGAGATCACGCCTGCTAAAGATGAAGACCAGTCTTCCTGGAGGGTAGTATCGTACGTTACTGACGGATTTAGGTAACTATTGGCTTTGGTTTTCTGTATATGGTAAGCTAAAAAAGGCAATTGAAATTAATTAGCAGTTCCATGATCCAATTCACGAGATACCTGTTGAGTCGAGGAACTCGTAGAGTATACTGCTGTAACACCACAGAAAATTTATATACAGACATGCATATTTGATGATAATTTGAAGGCAAAATGGAACGCGGAAATCTAGTTTTACTTCCATATTAAAATATGTTGCCGTGGAATCGGTATCGGTGAATATACCACTGATAAGCGATTTGTGTGGGTGTCGTGCTCGTGAAGGACAACTAAATATTGGCGCTCACTAAACATTGGGTTACACATGACATGCAACAATACAATAATAATATGCATGTATAAAATTTTCTTTTTCATTCCGTGAAATTCCATCTAAAGAATACAAAAGAATATAATACTCTTTAGTATGTACACCATATCTATCCTCTTGTCCTGATCTCCGATTTACTTGGGGTCGACGATATCTTCATTTTTCATACAACTCTATTGCCTTCATATCTTAGTATTCAGCCCACTCGGTCCTCTGACTATTTATCATATTTTAACTCACTCAAGGATACATTCCAATTTTAAAGATATCTGCAATGTTTCATTAAACCCGAAAAGGTGTAAAAAAATTTGCTGTTCCCATACATTGAATAAAGTCATAATCCTCCTGTCTTGATCCCTATTTACCTATATTTGGTCTCGGCTCAGAATTTCTCCTTCCGTAAAACTCGCTTCGCCTTCATCCCTGTATACACCCGCTGGCCAGTGGCTGAATGTCATCATGTGCCTAGCCTTTTCTTCTTATGTTAGGGTCGGCATTCATACTAATCGGATGTAGCTGAATACCTGTTTTTACAATGAGCGACTGCCTATCTGACCTCCACAACTCAGGTACTGGATAGTGGATACCCCTTGGCAAGACTGGTTGTCAGACTTTCGGGCTTCTGACTACCAACCACTAGTCCTGTGTCATCTTTCAACTCGGTCAAGGATACACCCCAATTTTAATGATACCTGTAATCTCTATGATTAATTATTCACAAATTTTCTAGTATTATGAATTTATGACTCACGTATTTATTTCTGTAGTTTCGGACTCGAATGGAGCTCTTAGTCATTAGCTGTGTGATAAGCTAACTCTTGACTAAGAGACCGAAAGAGAAACCGAGATCCTGCTGAGATCGAGTTCGAAATCATGAATGTGTCCCACGAAAGTTATGTGGGAATCTCTCAGATTATAACGAAAATAACCTACAATGTTCGTGGTATTTCTTGTACGTAACAGTTAGGATCTGCAAACAAGTTTTTGCAATGTGAAATTCGTTTTTGTTTACTCTGAAGTCTAAACTCGAAAAGGTGTAAAATAATCTGCTGTTCCATACATTTGTGTTCACATAAATCGACAGAATATACGGAACTCCAGATTTTTTTACGGTATCAGGTTTGATCCTATACTAAAAGTTGTTTGACATTATGTATGAGTATAACGACTTCCATGAGGGTTTAGGGTAGGTTAAGCACTTAAGCAGTGAGGACCGACGACTACAGACGACAGCCGGCGCGTGTCGGCTGCGCAGCCGACACGCGCCGTCTCATGCTACAACTTGGAGCTTACCCGCAGTAAATCAAATCTCTCGTGATGATAGCCAGCAGTCTCAAATGTACTAAATTATTGTTTAAACACGAATCTCGTAATATGCAATGGGTTTTCTTACTTCGATCAGGGACGACGGCTCGGACACCTAAATGGAAAAATAACAGGTATGTGAGACGTTTCAACTTTAGGTAGGTACTTCTTATGTTAGCAAACTCCTAGTGTGTCGCAGGTGTACCTATTGGTGGATTTTTTGGCTTTCTTCCCTTGTTTTGGGTTTCACGGGTAAAAACACCTATACTTACCTAGTTTAATTCCAAATATAGTAAGATCTTAAAAATATTGCCGGATAGTAACAACAGCAAGTATTCTGATTAGGAAGTTCATTGATTCTTCAGACATAGTTCATCGTACCGGTCACATGGTCCATTTTCAACAGCGTATATACAAGCTGTTATCGTCCGTCAAACACAGTCATGCGTGATTTGCTGATACTTCTATCACTGCCACTTTATCTTTACGTTTGTTAGCCTATTCTATTATTTGTAAAAATATAACTTCTAATAAAACTGGACTATATTGTAAATCGCAATAATAAAATCTATATACCTAAATAACATCTTCATCATCATCTTCTCGCATCCGGTGGATACGAGAAGCACAGAACCGCTCTCTAATTGCGTAACACACGATCAATTATAATCTGCATCATTTTAAAGAATATTTCTAATCCATTGCTTCATAATTATGTTCGAAAATGTATCTGCAACTACATACGCAACGCAATGAATATTGTTGAACTGTAAAAATTAAAGACATTGTGATTGATCGTGTATTACGCAATTAGGCTTTCAGTCGAAAAAGAGGTGCTTGGTGGTCTACGTCCAGTCGTGGACGTCTTTTGGCTGAAATGATGATGTTGATATACCTATCTTAATACATACTTACTACATGAAGATTACAGTAATGAACCGATATTGAAAGGCATTCATTTTAAAGCTTCGCTATATTTATAATTTGGAGAAAAATAAGATACTTAAGTATTGGATGAAGCGCATGAATGTTGAAAAAGCTAGCATAAAACGGAAATGAATTAATTATTTTGATTTTCTAGAATACAAAGTGCCCATTTTCTTCAAGCATGGAATTTAATAAACTATAGAAGGTGGCCTAATTACAGGCTGAGCTTAATATACCTCCCCCATAGTAACCATCATAGTTCTTCAATCTTAAAAGTCATACAGCATTACGAATCATACACCTGATGTTAAAACTATTCCAAAACGTGTATTATTTTTATCACAAAAGCCTGTCTTTATAAATATTCATACATTAGAGTTCGCTGACGTCAAACTAAAATAGCTAACGAGGATATCTACAGATAACCCAACCACATGAAGTAAATAATCTTGGTTTACTAAGCTGTCCATAAATTGCTGTCAAAAAACACTGTCCGTATCTAATTGGTAGACTGAGAAAAGAATTAGGCCTTTACATAAACGACTAAGAGTCTGACCATGACGGACGACTACAGAAAAACGTTGCAAAATGAAAATGCTTGACAAGCAAATAATTCATCTGAAAACTTACTAAGTACCTATAATAACAACATAAATAATACTTATAAAAGAAAAAGAGAGAAAGAAAGAACAAAGCACACAAAAAACCAACAACACAACATAATTATTTATAACACAAGTAATAAAAAAAGTAGGAAATAAATAAAAATGGTAAAATAATAATTTTACAGGAAAGTGTGCCTCGTGGCTGCGCCAAATTAATACATAATTCATTAATATTGCTGACATATAATATTCTGCAGTAGATTCTAACTAATCACACGGAATTTGCCGGAGCACGACAAGTACTCCATAACAAAAAATGTATACTTAAAAATTATAAGCTGACCATTGACATACATAGCTCTGACAAAGTGAGAAATTGGTAGTTGCAAGCCCATTACTTACCTTTGGGCGTATTTCACCTTTACTACATGAATCGGTTTAATTATCGCATGGCATGAGTGTTTAACACGTCCTTGACTACGTACATTTTTACGATAAGATACGTAAACTTCCTTGACATTAAAGTATGGCAAGTTTTATGGAACTGTGTTTATATTATATTGATTTATTTCAAATCTGAAGCTATTGCTTTGCTTGAAACCCAATATAATTGAAACCTAGACCAGCACCCTAATTACGAAACGCAAACTCAATTTTAAATTGAAACCAATTGAAAAAGATTACCAGTCCATTGCTTCATAAGTTCGACAAAAAAAATTAAGCAGATTCTTTTTGTCGAACTTATGAAGCAATGGACTGACAATCTTTTTCAATTGGTTTCAATTTAAAATTGAGTTTGCGTTTCGTAATTAGGGTGCAGTTTTAAAGTTGCAAATCATGGAAAAACAGGATACTCTGACATTGATTGACACAAATTCGTAATATTTCTTAATTGTCGAAACATTCGAAACAAAGCTTTTCTGGGTCTAGTTTACTTTATGTACCATTACCACTTTACCACATCAAAGAATGATAGTCTATTTCGAGTCAGATTTGAAATTACAGTTTCTGATGCAGTAATATAGAATGATGTCTTGCTAAACTATGTTTTGTTGATTTTGGCATAATATCTCACAATTCCATTAGTTTCACATCTTTTGCTAGTGGGACTAATGGGACTATGGTTGTTTATCTGGGGACACCACGTCGTTGCCAGAGTAAATGTCAACAACATTGTTAACTTGGTGTATTCGATTTCATATTTCTGCTGGAGTTCCGTTTCGATGACATTCCTAAACATCTGAAAATTTGTAGAGCAGCGTTATCTTAACTCAAGCTAGGCCTACCTATAAGCTGTATTTCGAGAAACCATTTAAAGCTTTGTTTATATGCAGTACCGTCTACCCTCAGGCCTCAATCAATGAAACTTAACCTTGCTGGATTAGGATTAAATTTTGTATTGTTTGTACAAAGTACGTGTCGCTGTCACGTGTGAACAGCAATACAGTTGTTGAGCCCATTTGTCCAATCAACGCAGATAATATTGATGTTCCCGGCTTGCCCTCGATTCGCGCGAACTGCTGTAGCGATAGCACAACAGTTATTTGATTGTACTTTACTATCTTGCTGATTTATCCACATATCTAACCCATATTTACAAATCGTGCAATATTTTCGAATCGTGAGATATTCTTGGCTCAACAGAAACTCAAAGAAAGCTTTAGGATTTGAGCCATTCTCATTTAATTAAAAATTTGAGCGTGTTTGGGGATTCTGAAATTCCGTTCCAAAGCTTTCAATTCTTTTAAAGGGTGTTACTGCAGTTTTCCAAATTCTGCAGTGTTGCGCTTAGCAGACGGGGGCGGCTTTTAACACTTTATTAGCGTTATTTTCAGCGCACCGTTCGTACAAGGTATGCGGTCGTCAAAATTGGCAGTCTCACAAAGTGTTCGCTTTGTAATGTTATTAAAGAAAGTGCCCATTAATTTTCCTGCTTATGTATGTTTCGAAATATCGACTAAGTTTTCATTTAGTCAGTTGAACGACAAAAAGCGCTTGGTAAAAAAACATCTGATTTAACTTATTCATCAATCGAAACTTATCTATGTAGTCCAAGAGCTACAAGTTACTTATGATGTTATTCGCGTGTCACTTTAGCCATAAAACAGGCATTTCTGTTAATAGAGTCATACCTCAAAACAATAGTTCTATGATTTATTTGAATGTGCGATCGATATCACAGCATTTTATAATCGAAATTCTTAGGTTTTATAATCCATTGTCTTCTGTCCGTACCTTGCTTGTTTATAAACATAGTCGCTTTACTTGCTTGCAAACATTATATTTCCAGTCAGTGTATTCTCGCGTGGCATTCGAACTGTACCGCCGTGGACCGAGTGAATGGGGGCCTCAGGTGATTCGAGTCTTCCGATCGTACGATTCTAGTGTCACCTTTCTCTCGGCTCTTCTCGATGTCAAATAATACTCGATCTCTCAGCAAGTGGGCACGTCGGCCAAAATATTTCGTTATTATATTTGTATGTCCCGATTCGCAAGGTCGTTGGACTCGGACGCGTAATTGTCTTGAACTTCCTTCACGAAACGATTCACGGTCCTCCCATAATCATGATTGAAACTATTTTCATAAAACTCATATTGTTTCGGCCTTTGAAAAATACACTACGGGTGTGTAATATTAATATGTTTTGGTTTCCTCGTAACTCTTTCTATCTTATCGTCGCGATAAATTAGTTCGTACTCGATACACAATCGATATTATAACTAGATACGTTTATGTATAACTGTTTTCAACAGTTATTCTCGCGAGCGCGGACAGGCCGCTACATCGGTGTCTTGTACGCGGTTTTTAATTCTTAATTATTTATTCCACGTTCGTAAAATAGTGTGTCCGAAACCAAAAGGAATATAAAGTGTGTGTGTTGTGTGTTAAGATTTAACCTGGTTGATTTCATATATCAGTGATGTGGATAGAAATATGTTAGGAGTATCACGAGCTAGCGAATTCGTGATACCAAATGTCATTCGCTCATGTTTTGTTACTTTTGTTTATATTGTCTTTAAACCGGATAGTATGCACGTTGAATGTAGTAAATCTGTCGCGTTGCTTATTATGTTTTCTCGACCGGTTTCAACCGTCCTCTTTTGCTCAACTGAACAATTTCCACTGACCCCACACTGCATGGCATCGTGATCATTTATGTCATCGCTCTATGTTACTACTTTATTTTTTATCGTGGTGTGTAGAGAGTTTAGAATTTAATTTTTTGATGAAATTATAAGGTTTTAATATAAATTTTTAACACAAAAGACCTTCAATATCTTCGATGTTTTCAACATCCGTTTGCTTATCTTATCTTCAAAGTGATTACAAAAATGTTTAGAGACTGTAGGTTTCTTTTGCCTCTTAGATCAAACCGTCTCAAATTATCTTGTTGATGAATTTCTTACCAAATGTGAATTATATAATGTTGAGTAGATTAGAACGAACTAATCCTGAGCAGGTGTTGCAGCGTCTTAAGTGTTGAATTACCCAAGTTGCAAAAATATGGTTAATTATTTGTTTTTATCAGTGGCTCGTAGTGTTATCACTTGTATAATCTGTTTATCTACCACCTATATACCGCACACCTGTTTATTTACTTATAACCAATCGTGTGGTTGATTAGAGATTTTAGAGATATATATTTTCGTGTTTGAGTTGCTCCAATTGCAGTATACGTAGCGTGCTCGTTACTTGAAGTAACTATGGTAAACAGTTTCATATAATTGGCTAGAAAACCGTGTCTAGAATTCAGTACAAAATAAACTAGATCTTGTTCTAAAATAAGTAGGCTTACTGTTGATGGAAGGAATTTACAGTTGATTTACGATTCACCAAAATTGTTTATACTCTTCGGTGTAAAATATAATGTAGACAATATCCAAATATTTTCATAGATATCGAAAATTTTCATATAGTTTATTTTATGTTCACGTTGACTAACCTCGCTTTGCGTCATAGTACCGTGATTATACATAGCCACGTTTTAACCATTAATTAGTAATTATGAGATTATGTGGCCGTCAGTAATCTTTGCTTTACGACAATCGTGATTTTTCTATCATATCTACATGTTTTATTAAACGTGTTTGCTATCAAAGTTCAATTCAAGTCATACCTATTTTCATTTGCAATACTTTATTGTATCACTTTCCTTTAAACTGTTTTATTAATGTTCTATTCTTTGGTTGGTTGGTGTTAGAACTGGAATTTACAGTGAAAGATGTGAAATTATTAAGTGTGTGAACTGAAAATAGTGAAGAATGGTGGATAACGCTTCGTTTGAATACTCTGATGAGTCTAGCGGGGAAAGCACATATGTGAACGATCATAATGGACGGTAAGATCTTGATCTAGCATACCTACTTTATAATTATTCAGAATTTTAACAAAATTATCACTTCATGGTTTCTAATATTCGGTAGAAAGTGATTATGTTGATGATATAGTGTACCATCGCCGACACTGGCGGTAAACCACTTATCAACCTTATTACTAGAGGAATAAGGGTGAAAAGTGGTTCACCGCAAATATCCGCGGTTGTAACTAGTTGCAATTTGAATATACATTATATTATTCTGAAATGTTCTGCCTGATTGAACGCCCTCATCATTTCTAATGGTCAGTTATGATTACTGTAATTCTGGTTCAATGTTTTTCAAATTAGTCCTCGTTCATTTAAATAAGTAAATTAATTAGGGAGGCGTTTCTGTAGACTCTCTTTATCATTCGTCGTTTTTTCACTCGTAGTACCTATTGTATTTGATGCTTTCAGTGTTTAGATCGACAGTTGTTAGAACACACACCATTATTAACGGAAATTTTCTTGATAACAAATTTTCTTGATAACAAATTCCCGTTGTTTAAGATTGTTTTCGCCGTAAAGAATATTTTTCTAGAATTTATGGGATAAACCAAATCTATTTTTCCTTTAAAATGAATGCTTGTCTGAATATTTTTCCGTAGTGGTGTTTAAATTATTTCTATATCAATGAAAAGGAACCACGTAGTGAATAACCTGAATTTTTATCATTTTCATTTCACATTGAAACTCGGAATAACAAACTGCATCGAACTGTTCTCCATATGCCCTGAATGATAAACACGATATCATACTGTTCCCTGTTATCAGTGGTATATTAAAATTCAATAACTTGCGTAGACTCATGCGTCATACAATGTTTTATGTATTTAGTACAGCATCGATCACTCCTTATCTGTCTTGGAATAAGGTTCATTTTATCTTGATCATAGGGGCATGTTTTTGCGCCGGGATCCTAAATTTTGTATGGATGCATATAACCTGGGACAAATACGGTTGTTGGTCAGTTGTATGTGTCGTCGTTTTGAAGCCGGTGTCCTCCTGTGCTTATTGCGAAAATGGGTGTGTTTTTCTTGAAGAGGTGAGATTTTATATCTTTGTGATCCTTATCTTGTGAATAAGCAGCATCCAGCAGATAAGATATTATTGTGATCTGTTCGTTCTCTGAGATCCTTTGTTAGTTGAGAATCATCTATACCTATATTTTTTGCAGTATCATCTCTATTCAGGATATTTATAAGATTTAATATTGCTTCCTTTATTTACTATTTTATTTCTTCTACGTCTTTCAAGTAGATATTATACTTCCATGGCAATACTTTTTTCGAGACATCTAACGGTTCCTTTCGAAAAAGGAAATCCTTAGGGAGTCGGTAGTTTCTCAGTTGCATTTTCTCATGCGGATAAGTTACAGAACTAAAAGACTGAGTTTAGGGAATGTGTGCAAACTCAAACTCAAAGCTTGTAATTCAAATAAACCAATTACAGGCATGAATTGTCAAGGGGTCGGTCAGTCAGAAAGATGAAGCTAGTTGCCCATTCCAAAGTGTAGGTTCCTATGGATAAGAACGGGCAAGAAACTCTGACAAAACAATGTATATATTTTACTAAGCTATTTGTATTTCACTGCGAAATATACCCTACCTTTTTCTGACCCCTTGGATCCCTATATTGAGTTAAACGTACCTATATTATAACCGCCGAGCCTGTGTTTGGGGCGGAAATTAAACTCATGCCACAGTCGATTTGGTCTACTCATATTATCGAATTTGGCCGCGGATAACAGGACCAATCCAATAAAGGAGATGGAATATGAAAAAGTGTGTGTAGCTGTAGGTAGTGTTAAATTTAAATGTTTGGAAAGTAGCGTTAGTAAATAGCAGAGATGTTAATTAAATATTATGTTTAGCTTGAGACCGGATGATAAAACCTTACAACATGTATCGTCAATGATGGGTGTACGTGCTAAGGTAAGGTACATCTCTGCCTAACCCTTCGGGGAATTACAAGCGTCATGAATCTCATTTTTAACCCCCGACGGAAACCGAAGGGGTGTTATAAGTTTAACGTGTGTATCTGTGTGTCTGTGTATCTGTGTATCTGTGTATCTGTGTATCTGTCTGTGGCATCGTAGCTCCCAAACGGTTGAACCGATTTAGATTTTTTTTGTTTTGTTTGAAAGGTGACTTAATCGGGAGTGTTCTTAGCTATGATAAAAAAAAATCTATTCAGCCGTTTGAAGATTATCAGGTCTTTTCTTATTGATGAATGGATTTTAGCATCTTCCACAGGTCTGATTGAATTTAAATTTGGTAATCTGTTACTTCAATGGTATTAGAATAACATAGTAACCTTGAACTGATGCTGCAGCATTACCTGGTATTTGCAGGATACCCAACTCCTCAACAATTTACAGCAATGGTATCGTGTTTGGGCTCATTGGAATGGTCTCAATGAATAGGTTATAGATAAAATTATATATTTATCAGGGTCTGATGATAGAGAAGCAAAAAAAAAAGCCGGATTAATTAGTAACTAACTTTACTGTGGGAAAAATACGTACAGCTGCGTAGATTTAAGCGAGGCACGTGTCGATCGTATCGTATGTACTAGTAATACGTATATAAAGTTTAAAAAGCTGGAAATAAAAGTTAAATTTAAAATTTAAAAAAACCCCGACACAAAAAAAATCCTTTTAAAAGCTAAAAAATAAAATATACTGGCCCTTTAAGTTTAATATAATTTGTAGTTAATATTTTGTCGTCGCGTCGGGGGACGACGAATGAAAAATTGAAAAAAAAAATTCTACAATAGCATGCCGCGTCCCCCGACGCGACGACAAAATATTAACTACAAATTATATTAAACTTAAAGGGCCAGTATATTTTATTTTTTAGCTTTTAAAAGGATTTGTTTTTGTGTCGGGGGTTTTTTAAATTTTAAATTTAACTTTTTTAACAGTGTCATTTAAAATCAGTATAATTTCATTATTGATCGCCATTTGCAAACTTGACTCTAGGTTCACGATAACGGCTTCCGCTTTTAAAACAATGTTTATAGTCAATCGATCTTTGTGTGTCCATTTGTCACTAAGCAAGCGTGGTGAACTATAAACTGTAGTCTTTGTTTCCTTCGCAATCGTAAATAATGTTTCCGTTTGTTAATTCATAGTCTAGTAATTTAGCTATATAAATGTGTAATCTAAGGAAATGATGATTCATGTTCACATGAATATTTCTATATTATTTTACCTGGGAAGCGTTACTATTGCTTAAATTTTCCGTCAGCAGAATCTATCCAAAATAAAGATCCAAACCGATTAATCTTATGATTCAAGATTACAAGTGAAATTGCCTTATATTGTTGACTAAAATAATTTTGCCTCAAGACTTAGATTACATTTGAAGAATCTCGTTTTACACATTTTAATCAAATTGATATAACAGCTATCGGATTAATCAATCTCTCAATCTCTGGTCTCAAAATAGAATTAATTTCGCCTCTCTCAGGCTATTGAACATTACATAAAAGTTCAGAAACAGCTTTTGCTTTTGAAATAACAA
The DNA here is from genome assembly GCA_948150665.1 of Conistra vaccinii. NCBI lineage: Eukaryota > Metazoa > Arthropoda > Insecta > Lepidoptera > Noctuidae > Conistra > Conistra vaccinii. Next base: position 10,499,712 of record OX411334.1, on the reverse strand, counting down.
CATATAAATTAGGACCCAAAACGGTGGTCTGTGAATTTGTGTAACTCCGGGATTTTGTCAACCCACATCGTAACAACTTTCTTGACACAATTTGGAATGTACCTACTTGGTAGAAGTTAATTTCGTTTTTCCCTAGGCTAGCATTTATCCCAGTTTTCTGGCATTTCATTCTTAATATTCACGTACAATTGCTACATGAACAAAAACTATTTGAAACAGTCGGTGTTCGCGGGGTATATAAAAGGATATTGCTGCCCATTCTCCAAATATACCAAGTGATTGTCGTAGTTATTTGCAGCGGGAAGTGCCATTCTATTCTTAACCAAGACCTTGGAAGTTTAGCTTTATTATAGCCATTGAGGTCTTTCAACTCGACACGTTTATGCTCTATATGGCTTTGATTGTGATTGCTTGATTTGTACATATTATCACCTGACTCTAAACTTGATCCATCACGTTTTTGTTAGGTAACTTCTACTACCCTCGTTAAGTAGTGGAGGTGGACCCAAGAGTCAAAACACGAGTGAGTTTCGAAGTGTCGAATAGTTATAGTCACCACCCTTCACCATATGGGTTTTATCAAGCAGGATATGGACTTCATGAGATGGAAGTGAATACCGAAACACTACTTATTCCTTAAAAATTAGGGACTCCCCGAAGAATATGGATTGCCACCTTAAAAAAAAAACAGTTCATCAGCATCTTAGACATCAATTGACAGGATATCCTTCTGATAAAAAACACCCCAGTTATTATAATGTATGTATTATGGAAACAGAAAGACCTATCTGTTTCCGTTCCCAAGAACGAAACACCGTAACAACAAAACATGTATTTATTCGTCCAAGCCTTAGTCTGACGTATCAACACGCTTATTAAGTGCCGGTCACGTGGATCAGCAGCAATTTGTGAGCCGCGCCACAGGTCATCACGTGCACCGTAATCATGGCATTATAAACACTGCATCTCTATGAACTTTGTGGAGGTACGATAGATGGTGGTTAGATAAGGTGGATAACAATGGCGGGGCTTGACACCTGATAAGTGCTGTCTGATTTGAGATCCAAGAGGAAAATGTACCTAATGGTTTTGCTGATAAAAGGGAATTTAGTGTTGGTGGCGTAGTTAGCATGTAGATATGGATGGTTTTTATTTAGACTAACCTTTAAATGGTGAATCAGCAATATTATTGAAAATGATCTAAAGCATCCGGAAGAGCTTTGTTTTACGGAAGCTATTATACAAATCGAGTGAGTTCTGAGGAAAGTTTTATTAAAACCAACAGATAGAAGAAATACGTAGGCTGTACCATAATCACGGCACTATGGAAAACAATGCAGCTCCATGAACTTTGTCGAGGTACGATAGATGGTGGTTAGATATTGTGGTTATCAAAGGTGGGGGCTTAACACCTGATAAAGTGTTGTGTTTTGTTTTGGGATTCGATAAGGAAAATGCACCTAATGGTTTTGCTGATAAAGAGGAATTAGTGTGGCAGTTTATTTAGCATGAATGGATAAAATAACATGGTTTTGGCCAAATTTTTCGTGGAATTGTGGAACAATAACAATTTGCAAAAGCATCCAGAGACTGATGAAATCTACAACTATTTTTATGTGGTACCTACAAATGATGTCCGCTTTAAAGAGTTTTTTTTAAAGGCAACAGATAAAATAAATATGCAGGCTCTACAATCAAAGTCAACTTTCTACCCAACAGCAATGAATTTTGAAGTCATTTCATGCGCAATTAAGTACTTTAATTGCTCACAATTTCGCTTAGATTATTCTGTATAATGGCAAAAATAAAACCGTACGACTATACACAAAGGTCCCAATAAAATTAAATGAATATGGTAGGCGGAAGTCGACCCAAACTTGACCTTTAAAATGACCAGCGAGGAAATAAACGTGTTTGTTACATAATACATGGACTTTTCGTTTACCTCAGCATTGAATATAGCAGGTATAGGTAGATGAGATGCAAACTCTAAGGGTACCTAATGAAATTCTTCGAAAAAGTTCAAACATGGAGATTACTTTCTTACTAACCATTTCTGGTGGAATGGGCTGGTTTCCGGTTCCTTGAACGGCATGTATTGTCGTTGGAACCTATTTTTGAATCCCAGTTTATCATTTTTGGCGTTGGATCCCACAAGACATAACGGACTCTAACTTAGTCCGCTTTTAAACAAATGTTTGTTCACTTCAACTCATATTGAATCTGCTCAAGATCAGGCAAGACCAAATCGAATACTGGCTAGATTTCTACCTACCTTTCTTCTGACAGCGCCGTAAGGAACATCTGATAAAAACCAGTAGATCATTGTGTTAACCTGATACAAATGGATGTTGTCGCCCTTGACCTTAAAAACCACTATTAAAAGTGGTTTTTTGGTGGCCTTTACCATACATAAAATCGTGTTAAAATGTTATCCGTGTTATGATAAAATCATCCTGCCCTGTTTGATCACCATATTCCATTATCCTCTTTTATAAAACTCTAAGTAAGGTCTTCTTCTAATACATTGACCATTTACTTTATGCGAACAGCTATACTTTTCACTTAACTTTCTGTCCGAAGTGTACTAAGATGCGAATATTTTGTCTGGGACCACTTTCTTTGTACGAAATATTTAATATAGTAAGTACCTATCCTTACTTTCAAAGAGAAGTATGTGTTACTTAATAATTTGAATATTGTATGTTGCCGCATTTTCTCGGCTACGGAACAATTGCGTTTTCGTTCGGGGAAACACTTACCAAAATATTCCGCAACTACAGGACTAGTGGTAGCAATTACTTTTAGTGTACATTGCTTACAATCCAATGGCACATTAGAAACATCTATCCGCTATCAAGCACAGTCCTTAGCAACATCCCCCAATCGTTAATTGCAGCAACGAAACGATACAGGGACCATTCTGCAACAGACATTTACGGTAATAAGAATAGATTTACGTTCCACACTATTTTGATTACCCACTGACTTTGTTCCACTACCGGTAATTTATTATAATAGGTTTAAAGGGTCATTTCGTGTATCGTAAAACATCGTACGAACCGAATTACCCTAATGTTACGCTATTTATTAGTCGTAAAGTATAAAGCTTTCAGGAAATGGTACGGTTGAACTAGGCGAGTGTTGATTTTATTTGATTCGTACAAATACGGGCTGGTTTTATGGTGACCAGCTTGTTTTCCAAATGTCACTGCTTTTTATTTCTTTTTTGTTTGGGAAATCATCAAATAACTTCTCGCGCTCTGGGCGGAGCGAGAGGGTGTGCGTGTGTCAGACTCTTACTAACTAAAACCCACCCGTGTTCCTTCAGTTGCCTGTACGTTGCCAGGGGCTACGGTAACCCTTTAGGATTATTCCCTTTCCCTTCTCCTTTGATCATAGGATTTTGACTAAATACAGTAAATACCTATAAACTTGCATAGACCAGGGGCAGCATGGCACAAAAGGAAGGAGGTTTATACTGAACAGGGAGTGGAACAAAGCTGCCAATGATGTTGATGTTTTTTTTTTTTTTTTTTTGGGTGGGAAATCATCCAATGACTTCTCCCGCTCTGGGCGGAGCGGAAGGGCGTGTCAGACTTTTACTGACTAAAACCCACCCGTGTTCCTTCCCTTACCTAGACCAGGGCCACGGTTTCCCCTTAGGACTTATCCGCAACCCCGGTGGTAGGCATCGGCCCTGACGGACCCCTTCAGCTTCGCTGACAACTCTTTGAGGCGCGCGTGGAACACTACGCGCCGTCGACCCGGGCTTGGTCCTGATCGGACGGAGAGCTACCCATCACTCTCCGTCCGCAAGCCCGCGCCTACGGTGGCCGGAAATCGGCGATCGATTCCCGACGCCCGGGGCGTCTACTACCGCGGCGGCTAGGGGCTCGAGGGAGCGACCTTAGTCTCTGCCTCTCGCGCCCCGCCTCCTCCTTTACGAGCATTACTGCTTCGCAGAAGGAGGTGACAGCCTGCCATGCCCTCTCACTCCGCACCATGGCCTGGACCAGGGCCGGACGTGAGAGGTCACTGCCGCCGATCGCCTGCACGAGGACACGGCGGTGCTCCACCCAAGCCGGGCAGACCTCCACCGTATGCTCCACCGTGTCCTCCGGGCGATCCACGCAGTGGTGACACCCGGGCGTTTCCTCCTGCCTGATCTGAAACAGGAACCTCCCGAAACTACCGTGTCCGGTGAGGACCTGCGTCAGGCGGTAGGTGAGGGCGCCGTGGCGCCTCTCTAGCCACTCCTCAAAGAGGGGACTTATCGCCGCAATTGTGGCGTGCCCAGATCTGGGTTGCGACAATCGCACTCTCCAAGCCGCCATGAGATCCTGCCGGAGCTCTGTCCGCTGTGCCGTGACTTGTCGCGGCAGCGGAGTTATACCCCGGCGCTTCATCTCCTCGCGCCACTCCCAGATGTGGGCGAGGACTTTCGCCTCCAGATCCCATGGCGGCGTTCCGGCAAGGAGGCTCGCTGCCTCGCCGGAGATCGTGCGGTATCCCCGCACTATCCGGGTGGCCATGACCCTTTGGGCCGCGTGCAACCGGCGGGTTGGCTGCAGCCTCAAGGTTGGCGCCCACACCGGCGCCCCGTAAAGGGCCATGGACCGCACGACCCCGCGTAGAGCCTCCGGCAGGAGGCGTTTGGACCCCTTAGATTGGGCAGAAGCCGCTTCAAAGCAGCCCCGGCCCGCTCCAGTTTGGGAGCCAAACGTCGGAAATGCTCCACGAAGTTCCATCGACTGTCGAGGACGAGTCCCAGGTACCTCATCGTCACCTCGACGTCGATGTGAACCCCTCCTACCGTTATTTCGGAACCCGACGGTGATGATGTTGATGTTGGTGCCTATAAACTGGGCTGGACTGTCCACTCGAGCGGAGAGTAGAGGAGAGAAGCGAAGATTTGCCAATATTAACCAATAGAATCTAAACTCCGCTCCATAGGTGCGATTCTATTGGTTAATATTGGTACATCTCCGCTCCCCTCCTGTCCTCTCCGCTCCAGTGGACAGACAGCCTAAAAGATGACAAATGAGAATATTATTATGGTTGCATTTGAATACTTACCTATATGTTCTGCGGCATGGGTATCGCCTATTTGCATATTATCGTGATGAATTAAATGGTTATGTGTGGTCTCTTTGTGAGGTTTACCTTGTGAGTTTTCCTCTCTTAAAGGATGCGTTATTTTAAAGACAATACTTCTCTATCTTATTTATTCAGATTATGTGGTATTCATTGAATTTCCTTTTGTTCGTGAAAATGCCCGAGTTCCGGCGAAGTTTTGTTTTACCAGTGCAGATTAATCATATCTAGATTTATTGCCAAAAGGTTTCTCACTACCGTATATTATTAAGATATCTTGTCTGTCAAATATTTACTTAGGAAACCGTTTATATTGATTTTTGTAATTACCCACTATTTCTTTCTTCATCGGTGAAGCTAAGGGATCATAGTACGATCCATTAACTGTTTAACTTTATTTAGATTACAATAATATTCAACTATTACTAAGGCAAAACGGCAGAAAATATAAAATGGATAGACAATCAGGTTTCCGAATAAGATTGTTCCCAGTAACGTCCTAAATAAAACAGCTACAATTTCTGATTTTTTTTAATTTTTATAATAACATTAGGCATGCTTTCCCCGAAGGGTCAGGCAGGTGCTTACCTATAAATAGTACACCCACATTCTGCCAATTATTAAGTCCCTTGTAATAGGGGGCCGAGCCTATTGCATTCAACCGGGCACGATTCCGGACTCCGGGCTGCTATCGACAAATCCCTGACGGAAAAATCCAAAAACACAAATTAAATTTCATCATCTGTTTTCTTCCAGACAGGCCATAAAGCCATTATCAGGGTCAGCGCCGTCGGTGCGGGCACCGCAGAGCGCGGCCGGCACGGGCGACACGACCGATGGCAAACAGCCAAGCAAATCGCGGCAGAAGAAGTTCCAGCGGCACTTCCCGCAGGTCGGGCCGGAGGAGAGGGTGCTCAATTGTAAGTATACTCTTGAGTTATAAGATTTTAAATCGAGATCAAGAAAGAGTTATAAAAGAGCAAGGAGATTGCGGTCGATCGACGTCGACCAGATGAAACGTTGTAGATCGCCTTAAAGTAGGTATGTCGCCTCATTTAGCTCAAAATATGTCACGATGTCATCGATCAACTGCAGTCTTGTTGCACCTTAATGCACGGTGTCCAAGAGTAAGTTTTATTGAGCAAGATTTGCTGACTTTTTCTGTGCAAATATCCGCAACAAATCGACTTGGAAATTGACGAAAAGTAGGCAAAGCCTTCGTATATCAACTTTTACACTAAAACCTATTCGTAGTCGTACTTGCTGCATTAATATAGAGTCGTCTTGTGAAACGGATCATTTGGGTCCACCATGTAAATTTCTGACGGTGTTCCGGTTTGAAAGGTTATGGTGCCAGGCATTACAAGCACTTAAGACATATCAACTTCACCTCAAAAGCTGGCAAAGCATCGGCATTCCCATGGTAATGAAGGTGTCTATAAACGGCAGTAACCACTTTCCATCGGGGGTGTCATTAGCCTGTTTGTGAACGTAAGACATAAAAGTCAAGAAAAAGTGCCTTGGCTAGTTCTATTGTAAGATAATTGAATTACTTAACTCTTAAGCTAATTAATGATTGCCATATACAGAAGATATAAAAGATTAGAACGAGTAATCTATGAACTTTATTACACCATCATGTTATCTTTCTGCTTTGAAAATAGAAACGGGAAATGTCACGAATTTCTTCATAAGCGCTATAACAGTTCTTCGTAATAATCTACAAAACGTGCCTACGGATATTTTTATCATGTGACATATATTTTGATGTTTCCTTGACAGCTCTCTAGCAAAACAAAAAAAAAATACTGGAATGACGAGGGATTTCGTCAGTTTTTTGTCTTGTTGTGCAAGCAAGATTACTTGGTCAATCCTGAGTTCTACGCTTCGGTAGCAAACTCAGGGCGTAATAGTTTTCACATTTAATCAGACACAGTATTTGCTGGTCATAGTCTCGAGTATCGAGACGATGTTAGGACTAACATAATCTAGCACTGCAAAAGCATTCCGTGCGGATAATTTAGCTCTATCATTATCTATCACACTGTTTTCGAAACATAGCATTATGAACTCAACCAAATGGACTACTAATGATCTGTTTATTGACTACTGCGACACGAAACACGGTTGATTGCAGTGCTTATGTCAAAAGATAATGATGTTATCGTAAGGCTAGCCAGCAATTCGGATAATAGGACTAGTTTCATCATTCATCTGGCAATGATTTAGGTAACGATTTGAGCAACTATTGTTGAGTCTGATTGTAACAGTGCAGTTGATGATGACGAGGAAGCTGCCAATTATGTCTGCGCTGTTTCTCTTTATCAATTCGCCCTAAATTATTTGCGAAAATACGATACCTCCGAAAAGTTTTACGTCAATTTGTTGCAAAATTCCACGAACGAAATATGAATAGATATCTATGGGTATGTTCAGACCTAATCTTCCTGCTGCGATAAAAAATACACGTACTTTGCCATATCGAGTTTTCCTGTTAGGTTAAAAGCTGGTTACGTATAGTATACAATCGTTTCGTATTTCTGAATGCCATTTCAAAGTCAATGCCTCGTCCTAGATTTCCGAAATAATATGAAATTCTGAATGTGAGTTTCATCATGAATTCATGATTATGCGTGATCCTAAAACCAATAACAAGTCAATGAACCTCCTAGCGATGCTTCTGGGGGTGATGTATGACCCCATTACATATATTTGCAAGAAAATTACCAGATTAGACACTGCCTCGACCAATCTAGTGGTCGCAAGCGCTACTACATGAGGTCCTGTGTTCGATTCCAGGGTCGGGCAATATGTTATTGGGTTTTTCCATCTGGAATTTGTCAATAGCAGCCCGGACTCTGGATTCGTGCCCGGTTGATGGCAATAGACTCGCCCCCTATTACATGGGGCTTAAACATAACTGGCGAAATGTGGGTGTACTATCGATACACCTTGCCTAACCCTTTGGAGAATACAATAGTAGAATATCAGGAAATAACATCACGTTATGGATTGGTGTAGTATATTCTATTGTTACTTACATTCAAGCGTCCCCATTTTAATCAAGCTTAGATCAAGAGGTTCAAGGAGAAAATTTGGACGCACCATAATAGAGATGCCGACAAAAAAAAATCTTTTGTTCGTCAGATAGGTATATTATAAAAAAAATTTTTACGTACTTGTTCAAAAGATTACGCAATTAAAATGTGGCATGACGTCACTCTCCGGTAGATTTTATGCTGCATGGTGACGGGTGACGTAGCGAGCCCCACTCTCAAACTTTATTGCGATATATCAAAAAAATAAATATCTAATATTTTTTTATTATCAGACTGAAGGACCTATATATTCCAGAGTGTCCGCCAACCTAAAAATTCTTAAGATGGTGTACCACGCACTATGCCAATCAGTAATTGGTTATTGCATAGTTGCGTGGGGTGGTGCCACAAAAACTAGCTTTCTGAGGGTGGAGAGAGCACAGAGAGCTATACTTAAAGTCATGACGAAAAAGCCTTATAGGTATCCAACAATTGAACTGTTCTCTGACTGTAAAGTACTTACGGTTCGTCAGCTTTATGTGCTTAAATCCACTCTTAGAAAGCACGCAAGCCTTCCACCTCCTTTTCCAAATAAACGCACGTACCTTCCACCAAGTATCCAACACAGGACTTCCTTCGCAAAACATCAATATTATATATTGAGTACTCATATTTACAAAAACATTAACAAACACCTCAATATTATAAATCTAAACTCACATGCACTAAAATCCAAAGTAACAGAGTGGCTGCTCCTTAAGGACTACTCTTACACGGAGTCTTTACTTACCTTTCTTGTATAATACACCCACACACACCCACACACACACACACACCACGCACACACAACATACGTACACATACAATTTCACTCTTTGTATAACATACAGTAGAATGACACAGTCCACTTGAGATAAGTTTTTGTTGATCATTGTAATCCATGACCGTAAACTGCCTCTTAAAATACAGGTATACCCTAGTTTAAGAGGTAGAGTATCATTCTTGACAGAATTTGCAACTTAATTTTTCAACCAAATATCACTGTAAGTATTTCAAACTGTATGTTTTTGGATAAATAAAGAGATTTTATTTTTATTTATTATATTCTTTTTCCCAGTCAAGATCCCTATTGGTGGGTCCGAATTTTCTGCAAAGCCTTCTTCCCATCTCTTTTGCCCATCATAGCTATCGGTCCTAGCTGGTTGTAGCTGTAGCAGATTGACATTTTCCTTGTCCCATTAACAAATTACAAAACAAAACGTTTTGTTTTAACAAAACAAAACGTTCAAATGTCAAAAATGTATGGTTAAAAAGTTTGATAACTGCGCAGAAACGTGGAACTGGTCAAATTATTATTATAATAATTAGACCAGTTCCACGTTTCTGCGTAGTATATTGTCCTAGATTATTGGCAAAATTTTAGCTCAATCAACTCTTATGCAACTTAATCTAGATTGGTCGAGGTCAGATGTCTTAGGATAGTGAAATCAATGTTGGAATTACGTACACGCTTTTTAAAACATGATAAAAAAAAGGCATAGGTATCTAAAACGTACAAGTATGAGAGTTACTAGTTACTACCCTTATGATCCCGGATCAAAAGAAGGTCCATATTTATTATACAAGATGTGGTGACGCCATCGGTCAAAATATGCTGATAGCAAGAATAAGGATAATTAACTCATAATAATCAAAGGATTATTAGGTCACAGTTTAAAAATGATGTAATCGAGCGGTTCCTATGTACTATATCTATGGAAATACTAAAAACTATTATGTTGTAACTATGGAAAACTTTATGACAACTTTATGTAAATGTCAAATAGACGCAAATTATAGAGCAAAATATTATTTTAGTGTTGGGTCTAGTATCAGACAATAAACAATCGTAATCAGAACAAAATAACAAGACCCAGTTAGTTTCAAACTGGATCCTGGTCAAATCAGGTCATGATAATATTTAAATCTGGGTTACACAAACATACAATTCTAGTAGTTCTTGGGTACTCTTTAAGGCTGCCTGTCCACTGGAGCGGAGAGGAGAGGAGAGGAGCGGAGATGTGCCAAAATTAGCCAATAGAATCAAAACTCCGCTCCCGAGGTGCGATTCTATTGGTTAATTTTGGCACATCTCCGCTCCTCTTCTCTCCTCTCCGCTCCGGTGGACAGGCAGCCTAAATGACCACTCAGGAGAACCAAAAGAAGTTTTTAGATAGATTGATACTTGAATCAGGTCAATCGGAATACGGATAATTTATAGTAGACTTCACGTTCAGTGAAAGGCAATAAAGCAATGAAGGAGAGAAACTTTGAAGATCTAAGCACTCATAGGCCCTTTCCTCTGAACAAACCCCTGCGTTTGATGATCTGTCTATCCTGTCTAATACGTGTCATTGGCAAAAATTATAGTAAATCTTTCACAAAGTCCACTAATCAATAGTTGAATGAGCCAACACAGCCTTCATCGTAAACTCATTATTATCATAATAGGAAATCTAAATTCAATTATTATTATTATGATAGACCGACTAAGACCAACTAGAATCTTCATTCGTTTCTGCACACCGGGTTTCACAAGACGTGTTCTTCATTTCTGAGTTAATATTGACCCCACTTCAAAATGTAGAAGGATATCTATTTGATCGTATCATTATTCTGTATGTATTGTATCGTTATTCTGCCCTCATCGTAATTTATTTGTGAATGGTGGCGCAGTACGTCCTTGTCTTCTATATAATATTCGTCACAGAATTCACTTCCTTCCTAGCCATATCATCTTTCACACAATCCATCCCTCTCATCGCTATTTACACACTTAAATGTATGTTAAGCAAATCCTTCTCCAAATTCCTACGTTTTGCGAGAATACTTTTTAAATCATCATTCTCCTGCCCTTATTCCAATTTATTTGTGGTTGGCGCAACATGTCTCTTTCGTCCATACTTCTTTCTCTATTAATCGTCAACTCAGAGTCACCCCCTTTCTTTCCAAAACATTTTTCACTTCACTTTTTTTAAACATTTTTGTCTCTTTCTATTCCAGATTACTCATGTGCGCTGGTCGGTGATCTGCTGCTCCAAGGTCACCTGTACATCACTAAGAACTACTTCGCTTTCTACTCGAATGTGTTCGGCTATGTGACCAAGGTGAGCGAGTTTGTGTTATGTATGTCGATCGGTTGTAGGTGCTTGTTGTCGATTAGTTTTAGAGTTTACCGTCGGGGCTTAGATTTTAATAGTTTGTAATTATGTTGGTGGTATTGGTGCTGTAACAGGTAGTGTAGTTAAAGTATAGTGGCAATACCATGTATAAGTAATTTGTTATTAGTATTTGCTCCAACCAGTTTTAAATATCAACTTATTTGCATTTTGTGCAAAATACAGAGCTTCCAGATTTCTGATTCCATAGTTGTTTATTTCATACCAATGTGCACTAATATATTATTATACTGTTACCATACAAGTCCCGTAAACAAAAGATTTCATGCGTATCACCACATCGAAATTCACCATGTTCCAATACAAATATTGTACGTTATATCGACATTAATCAAATTACTACCCAATTTACATTTACCTAAAACTTTATTCTCTTGTTTCCAGCTACTAATACCAACGATATCGGTGCTCCGGATAACAAAAGAGAAGGTGGCCCGAATCATTCCGAACGCGGTAGGGGTGTGCACTCGCGATGAGAGGCACGTGTTCGGGTCCCTGTTGTCCAGGGATTCCACTTACAAGCTGATGATGCATGTCTGGAAGGCGGCGAGAGCACCCGAGCAAGCGGTGCCTAAACCACAGGTGGGTGATGTGGGTATACTTTTTTTTATTTTGAACTTCTGTAAGGTGCTTTAAAGGCAATTTATTTGGCCGTCAAGCAAATGTCTTAAGAACTAGGTCTCGTATGTCAAGGGATTCCACCTATAAGTTGATGAGTGTATGCGGCGAGAGCACCCGAGCAAGCGGTGCCCAAACCACAGGTGGATAATTTTTGTACTGATATTTATAGTATTTGAAAGACATTTGATTAGGTCTCTGTTATCGAAGAACTCCACTTACAAGCTGATGATGCGCGTGTGGAAGGAGACGAGACTACCCGAGCAAGCTCTGCTCAAACCTCAGGTGATGATACTTGGTTTTCGGTTGCTTAGAACTACATTTGATTAGGTCTAACTTTTCAATAGGCTGCGCTTTCAAGAGACTTTTGAAACTCTTAAATAAGTTGTAGTAAAAGAGTTTGAATGATAATAAGTTACGGAAGCCTTTACGTCGTGTTTAAAGCCAAACATAACAACAAGGGTGACGGTCAAGGTGTACAATATAATAATATGTTTGATATCTGACCGCCCTGACCGGGCAAAAAAAAAAAGAGATTTTTCAATTGCTTGGCTTTGCTTATGGTCAAGCTGCCGGCAGTGCCGTCGGGCTGTGTGGATCCACTATAAAAAAAAAAAATTGATAACACCTTTTTGTTTCCACATTTCAGGATTCCCGAGTATCAGAAGTGGAACTAGAAGTGTCTGAGTACTCGCCTGAAGACGACAGCAGTTCAGCGGGCGGTGACCAACCAGACGCTCCGTCCCCCCCGCCCAGACGAGAGTCAGAGGCCATCATAGCTGCAGGTTTGTTACTTCAGAACGTTGCTTTATGCCAATCTTATGCCCCATAACACTTACGGATTTATTGTCTACAATGTTTATTTAATTCTGAAAAATAATAATGGTTACTGTGGGTCATCCTTAGAAGATAGACATATGGTATTGCGGACATTTTTTGTTGAATTTTTTAAGATCTTCAATTCTGTAGAACATAAATTTGATGTATCTCTTACGGCTTACGCGGCGCACGCCAGTAAAGCTCCCAGTCGGCATGATTTTTTCCGACATCTTCGTCAATAATCGTCATATTTCAGCCAATTTACACAATACCACAGATTAATACAGATGGGACTCTCCGCAAAATCATTTAAATAAAAAGCGATTCTTGCTACGACACAATAAAGTGCGATTCAGGTCGCACAATGCTAATTACCTACAGTTATATTCACCTACAAGTTGCCTCTCTTTCTATCGCGTAACTCTTATACCTTCTGACAACGTCAGGGTTGTCATCTTTTAAAGAATAATTAGATAATTAAGTAGGTATCAGCTCTTGGTCTATTATATTTTTAAATGTACCACCACTCCGTAAGTAACCGACCGCAGGCGACTTCATAAAAATGCGATTCGATTTCTTAAAAATACAATAGGACCAGAGTGTCGCGGTGGCGTCACGTCTCCTGCTGCTGCCGACTGCGGTAAATGGAGACTAAACAAATTTAAGTACTTTAATTTGTTTAGTCTCCATTATTTATTAATATGTACCTACGTAAATGAGCAAATAAAAAAGTATGTACGAATACCCTGTTGTCTACACAATAAAAAATTTACTAAGTACATAATATTTAAATATGGTTACACTAAGTCTGTGGTGTACCTAACACGGATACCACCAAACAAAAATATTATTTAATTATGTTCTTTCCTACCTATACTTATCGAAGCCTGAACCGTCAGCTTGTAAACAGAACTTGTAAGTACCTAACTATACTAAGTATAATAATAATAATGAATATTTAAGAACTACGTAAATACGTGTGACTTATATAAGAATAACAATTAATGTAATCGTTTGGTAGCTTTACTACCTACCAAACGTTTACATTAATTGCTATTCATAGGTCATTACTAATTACTTAAAGGTAGACGTGCATTTCTTTACCTTTCGTGTCCTTTGGAAGTGAGAAAAACGTGAGGTTCGGATCCTTATTATTATATAAGCAGCCAAATGGGATACAACAAACTGCTGCCTTCATTTTAGTATTTTTAGTTTTAATATCTTGCGACAAACGGCGCGCGGCAGCCCTACTGAATAGGCACAGTGAGACGAGCCCGCCGGGTACTTGTAGCTTCATACCTAAACTGCGGAGTGTCCCATCTGTATTAATCTGTGACAATACCATAATGAATTATACACTAAAACCTTTCGCATGAATCACTTCGTCCATTGGTCCGTTTGAAAATCCGTTCGGTAGTTTTTGAGTTTATCGCGTTCAGACAGACAGACGCGGCGGGGGACTTTGTTTTATAATATGTAAAGATGAAAATTAATAATAAAAGATAGACGGGGCATTTCTTTATCTTTTTAATAAAGACGATCAGATAGCTCTGATAAACTTTCACCTAGTTTTAGTGTACATATTTTAAGATAAATCTAACAATAAACCTTATATCCCAGCAGGAGGCGCGGCAGTGATCCAGCCCGCGCTCCTCACGGGCAGCGCCGGCGCCGCGCGGGCCGCGCCCCGCTGGTGGCGCCCGGCGCTGGCCCTCCTCGCGGCTCTGCTGACCTTCTCCGCCGTGTTGCTGGCCTACAAGCTGTATGTAGCTACGTACCACGTGCAGGTAAGGCATATCGCACCAGCCTACTATTGTATGCATGCGGGCCGCGCCCCGCTGGTGGCGCCCGGCGCTGGCCCTCCTCGCGGCTCTGCTGACCTTCTCCGCCGTGTTGCTGGCCTACAAGCTGTATGTAGCTACGTACCACGTGCAGGTAAGGCATATCGCACCAGCCTACTATTGTATGCATGCGGGCCGCGCCCCGCTGGTGGCGCCCGGCGCTGGCCCTCCTCGCGGCTCTGCTGACCTTCTCCGCCGTGTTGCTGGCCTACAAGCTGTATGTAGCTACGTACCACGTGCAGGTAAGGCATATCGCACCAGCCTACTATTGTATGCATGCGGGCCGCGCCCCGCTGGTGGCGCCCGGCGCTGGCCCTCCTCGCGGCTCTGCTGACCTTCTCCGCCGTGTTGCTGGCCTACAAGCTGTATGTAGCTACGTACCACGTGCAGGTAAGGCATATCGCACCAGCCTACTATTGTATGCATGCGGGCCGCGCCCCGCTGGTGGCGCCCGGCGCTGGCCCTCCTCGCGGCTCTGCTGACCTTCTCCGCCGTGTTGCTGGCCTACAAGCTGTATGTAGCTACGTACCACGTGCAGGTAAGGCATATCGCACCAGCCTACTATTGTATGCATGCGGGCCGCGCCCCGCTGGTGGCGCCCGGCGCTGGCCCTCCTCGCGGCTCTGCTGACAAAAGCCTAAAGCATATCATATCAGCCTATTATTGTCCCTCTGTAGGGTAAAAGCCTCTTCTCATACAGAGAAGGCATGGGCATTGATCACCACGGTTGCTCAAGACGGGTGGGCGATTTCAGACATAAATTAATTAAAAGTTCATAGTTTTCCTCACGATGTTTTCGTCCACCAATGTCAGTAGTGTACAAGATGAACTCAAAAAGTACTATGAATTGAAAAAGTCACATAAATCATATAAATAAGAATTATTGTTGAACCTATGTATAATAAACAGTACTGATAAGGGGAATCACAATAAAATGATAATTAATTACGAATTTATTATGGTTTTGATAAAAATATTGTTGAAATTGTAAAATGATGAGAGTAGAATTCGCTGATATAAAAACAAATTTCATTTACTCAGAAGACTTAGGCCAAAGTATAAATTTTGTACCATCGGATAACATAATACTTTAAGGAACAGCTGAAATGAATATTCAATGCAATTAATATATATATGTAATAAATAATATATTGAGATAATAACAGCCGCACGGTTCGATAGAAGGATTTCTGGATGGGTCCATTAAATATCGACGCCCCTCCGTGCCTCGGAAAGCACGATAATCCGTTGGTCCCGGCTGTCATTTGTAGATCTTTGACAGTCGTTACGGTTAGTCAGAAGCCCAAAAGTCTGACAACCAGTCTTACCAAGGGGTATCGTTACCCAGTAACTGTTTGTGGAGGTTAGAAAGGCAGTCGCTCGATGTACAATACTGGTATTCAGCTGCATCCGTTTAGACTGGAAGCTGACCCAAACATAGTTGGGAAAAGGCTAGGCAAATTGATTGACATAATAATGCATTGTTCCTATTCTAACCACAACCATTTCTATTTCAGGAGGATCTTGTAAAGTTATCGGGAGAAGAGTTATACTCCGAGCTAGTAAGATGGCGCGCGCGGTTGCACGGCCGGGCCGCGAACGAGCTGCACGCATTCCTAACCACCAACCTACTGTTACTTACCAAGGTAATTTACTCAGTAGGTATTCCATCATGTCATCTTAGATATAATTAATTAATTTCATGAGCACGTGGCATTAAATGCAATTCAGTCGTCATCAGTTTCAAAGTTACACACATTACGCGCATTTACGCACGCCCGTGAATTGCAACTATAAATAAAAATGTACTTTTTGATAATGATGAATAGGGAATATTCTTTCTGTATTAGCATTATTAAGATTACCGGTTTTAGAATGAATAGAACACTCAAAATAAATTGCAATATCTTTCATTTACCTAACCTAGCCTAACCTAAATTACCAGTAAGTAACAAAAGGTTGGTCCTTTTGTTACTTACTGGTAATTTATACTCAGTAGGTATTCAATAGTATCGTTTTATGCAATTCATGAGCGCGCGGCAGTCATTGCCATTCAAACTTCATGTCAATGACATAATAGATAATAATGTACTTTGTGATAATGATAACTTTAATGCCCAAAATTGTAGACAGTGGAAATAAACTGTTTCTATGTGGGGCCGTTCAAGTATTACGTAAGCACTGTAGGGGGCGGGGAGGTCTATGCTTTGCTTATTTTTGATAATATGGGGGGTGGGGGGTCTAGATGTGATTACGTCAGCAGTAATTATTTACTTTTTTACACATATGGCAACCTACACATTGTCTATGCTTGAAAACGAAACGCATATTCGGGGATTCCCACAAATGCATATACCAATGTTTACGTAAGCATGGGGGGGGGAGTAAGAGCTTTGCTTACTTTTGCTGACAAGGGGGAGGGGGGGGGGGGTTAATAATTGTAATAAATCTGCTTACGTAATACTTGAACGGCCCCTTTGTAAGCTTGGTCAAGAAAAAGATTTTAGTGGAAAAATAAGGAAAAAAATATAACAAGAAAAAAAACTTTTTTCCGCCCTGCAAATCTTAAAAATCGTTAGAAAATTTTACGGGGATTTCGCCTTAAATATATTTCATTCCTTAAATATAAAAATAAATTTCTTCCTTTTACAGGTACGACAATCCCTAGAAGCGTTATCGGGTGTGATACTAACCGACATGGCGCAGACGGGCACCGTGCATCTTAACGTGGACGTGCCCAACGACACCGTCTTCAGTTAGCGAGTATAGAGCAACCATTGAACGGTACGAGAGCGGTATTACACGCGACCAGCGACTGGTAACCCTGTCCATACTATTTAACGGTAAGGTGAACCTAGGGTTGCCGAGTATCCGTGTCGGATTTCGTGAACGTCGAAATGAGTTTTTTTTAATGACAGCTATGTTTGCTCACTTAATTACTACAACAAACAACTAAAATTACTGAATCTGGGCTCATTATCCGAGAAGTCGACAACCCTAGGTTCATCCTACTACCTCAGATCATAGTGGTATTATTGTCACCACGCTGGTTAGGGTTATCGCTATGTGGATATCTCTCCGAGGAAAATATATAATTGTATTTAGTTGGACAGCTATGCTGCCGCAAATATCCGACAAGGAAACGCTTTTCCATGTCTCAGTGAGACGGAAGTGATACTAGTTATTATTTATTTATGCAACTTTTCGGTTTATATCGTTGTTAAAATGTGTGTCGGATATATCCGCCGAGTTTGGTCTCACAACAATGATGCCTCAGTGAAGCGAGGAAGAAATTATTTTTATTAGTTCAATTTGTTCTTAAATGAGACAAGAATGTGTAATGTAGATGTCCAAAATATTAAAGAACTATTGTCTTATAAATATGACAGTTAAGAACTATTGTCGTATAAATATGACAGTTAAGAACTATTGTCGAAAAATATGACAGTTCTTCACAAAATAAATAGTCTTATAAATTTGGGAACATCCCTAGTTTCACTAAATGTCACACTTTGCACATTCAAAAATAATTTTAATATATTGAAATTATTGACCAGAATTTTAAACCTCAAATGACAGATTCATTCTGTTCCTTGCATTTTTAATTAATTGATGTCGTTTTTGCATTAATCTTAAAAATAGTTTTAAAAATTACTTTTCGCTTCATTGAATAAATGTTAAAAGTATTTTATTGTAAAATCATATTATAATCATGATGAATATACCAAATAATAATCGCGTCTTCACAAGTATTAATGTCTATATTGAAACATGTTTTAGATATTTTTGTTAAAAAATCTTATATTTTATTAAATCGAGTTCTAGACAAAGTCATTTAAAAAGTTAATTTAGCAAAACGAAAATTCACATCCTTGCTAAAATATTAATAATGTAACTTACTATGATTTAGGTTAAATCTCTCTATGCTGCCGATCGCTCCATTTTTATCGGAGCCGGAAGATATACATGCTCCTTTAACATCAACTATACAATAAAGAAACATGAATATCGCTGTTAAAATACAATTCAAATGCAGTTCCGATAATATTGTTTTATCGGTGATATCGGGAGCGGTACCGGCACTATAGTTCAAGTTGACATTAAACATTTCAATCGTATATCATGTATGTGATTTGTATATAAGCGGCAGTTAGCCGTAATGTCTATAAGGCATTGCTACGTCATATTAATTTGTGTCAAACACAAACGTTTAGGATAGGATGCGTGTGTGGTCGAGATGAATGAACGATCAACTTGTTATTAGTAATACACGATTTATAAGTACACTGTGAAAATGTATGAGATATTGTTTAGTTCACAGGATATTTCTGTTCTGTGCTACAAACTGCATTTAAACTCTCTCGGCCTTATTACAAAACAAGGTTTATCTTTACAGATGCTTCACTATAACTTGTCCTTTGCCGTCATGTTGGCACCATTGCTTGTCAAGCTAAGTTTCAATACAAATAGAGTTCAAAATGGCGACTAACAGAACAGTGCTACCAATCGCGTCACGGGACAAGACACAATAGATCCAATTCAATTATTTCGAACTTTAGTCACACAAAATTAAATTTCTAATTACAAAAAATTTAATGACTATAACCGCGAGGCTAATTTGTCAATTTTGTAATAAGGACTATAATATGTGTGTCGAATTAAAGTAAAAAATACAATAACTGGTTCGGAGCACGGAGCTTGGATGAAAGTTAGAACTCGTTTTGTAATGAGACGGTCTTATTTCACTAGAGATATCAATTTTATATTCCGCACAATTCACTCTTTGACATCTGTGCATCCTCCGCATTTTAATTCAGAATATTTTATTCGCGTTATGAAATATGTGTTCGTTTAATAAAATAAATTTAATGTAAAAAAAAATCAATAGCGTTCCTTCGTCTCGGCTTATTGATAGATATTTTCATAATCACAATTCTATAACTTGGGCAATCTTTGATAATATTCGTGTAAAACATTAAATTGTATTTAAAGCTTAGTCTTGATGGTGAAACGAATAATCGTTAGTCAATGTTGCTGTTATATTATTACTGTATTATTGCATATTTTAATGTAAGAATTGGATGGGCGTCATAGTATAATCGAGCGGTATTTAATTTTCTTCAAATTTTTGTCATAAGTAGATCAGTTATATTAGAAGTGTCTTTTAAGAGCGTTCAGTCTAAAAGTCGGCAACGTCGCAAATAGCTGTCAAATATTTACCTGGTTTTTTGATTAATTTGGCAATATTACTTTGGAAATATGAAATATCGCCAACTAGTGAACTGATATTAATAATGAATTGCAATTATAACACTGAATATGATGTTGTAACAGTTTTAGGTGTAAAAAAGGCCTTTGGATAGTTTCCAAATACTTTTTTTACATCTAAAACTAAATATTCGGTGTTACGATATTAATTATTGCATTTCATAATCAATATTTTAGTTCACTAGTTAGCCATATATCATATTGGCAAATTAATCAAAACAGGTAAATATTTGACATCTATTTGCACTTTCAGAATGCACTCTCTTAATGCGATACTACAATGAGAATAAGAATCGTAGAGTGGTATCACTGGAGAGTATACAATTGTGAATGTGATAGTGTCAGCAGGCAGGTGCTAGTATTTAGATAAGAGTTATTATAAAACCAACATTCCTCGTTTGAGAAAGTATCCACAATATGTTTTGAGCGGGAGTGCGTCCAGTCGGGCACAATGCTTCAATAGATCGTTTGCCAAATAGTTTCCTAATATTTCTTGCCAGTATGTAATGACATTCATCAATAGACGCAACATTCATGTTTGTGCACCTAATATTTCTGTATCGATTGCAAATCTATCAAGTAGATCACATTTAAAGTTTCTTATTTGCAAACCAAAATGCAATTGTTAAAAATTACGCAAACTGCTATTTTGACAATAAATCATTAATCTAATCTAAAGAATCATTTTGAAATATTCATACAAATTTTAAAAATTTTATATCGATGCAAGAAGTATTAGGTAAAAATAAATTTAGTATGATTTGTAATAATATCTAGTAAAGTTTTGAAATATAGAAAAATAGTTCCGGATCATGCAGATGCAAAAGATTTGGACAGTTTTTAAAATAGTGTCGTTTATAGAAGTAACTGTGTACTTGTAAAGTTTATGTAATTAATAATTTATTATTCTAGTCTGTGGTCAAGCTCAAGGATTTGTTATTCGGTTCTATTGGGGATAGTATGTACTTAGGATGATTTTAAAACTATTATAAGTGTGGAATTACGTTACGGGCACTCGTAATGTTGTGCAATCAAAAATGTTATATAAATATTATATGTTTTACTACACATTTTCTTATTTATCGTAGATCCAATTACAGTTTGTTATTTTACATTGAAGACCGAGAAGTTTTTGTTAGATAATGATATAAGATATTTTTTAGCACATTACAACACAATATTTAGATGATGCTAGCTAATTATTTCCCTCGAACAGTTCACTCGATGTATTATGTACAAATATGTTCGTTGTATCACGTAGGTTAATTGGCTGTTAATATTTTATGTAATAAGGGCCTAATGTTGTTGTATGCTAGGTTACCATCTGTGCCAAAGTGCTCTATCACTGTTTGTATTCCAAATGACAAATTAGGCCTTTGTTTAGACAAATTAGTGTTTGTTTTAAATGTATCCTTATAGACGTACCGACTTAGGCTTATTGACTAACTGAGCAGTCGACCAAATGAATTGTTGCAAAGCCCAATAATCGCTTAAATAGTCTTATAGTGTTGTATTGCTCAGTTCTGTTGATCGGAACAACACTAATCTTTGCTCCGTGATTTATATTTCATGTTATTTAAGGCTGTTTACGCTGTCCTATACGAGTCATTTATCGGAAATAATTAATATTGCCAAAGACAAAAACACTAGATTAAATGAAATATCAAAAGTAGAGATAGTGAGGTTTGTACAATAGTTAGTTTTAGGTAGGATCGTGCTGTTAATTTTGAATTATTATCAATGTAAATATGATGATTTTACGTAATTTTAGTATTTTATTAAAATGCTTTTTCTGGTGCAATATGGGACAACCAGTGAGATGTGACAGAGTTTAATTTAATCAAAATTATGTTGACGAACAAGCATACTTATTATTATTATTTTATTATATTTATTTCTCAAAGAAGAGTTTTATTAGGTAACTACCCAGTAAGAACAGCAACATACACATAATTTGAAATATCTATGCTTGTGTGAAATGACCAATAAAAAGGGGGCGCCAGCTTTAAAAAAAATGAAATGCCCAGAATAATCGGTATAAAATCTGAACCGATGTTATATAAAGCTATATTTGTGTATAAGGAAAGTAAAATAGCGTAATTGTATCAATGGGTGATAGAACTGATTTATAATTATTAGTGATTTTAAGTTGTACCACGTAGGAATTGTTATGGACGCGTATGTTGTATGATTTCAAAGTTTGTTTTGTATATTTTTGTTTGAAGTTGTGATTCGTTTGTTGATTTTGTAAATAATAGATAGATGAGTTAATTGAACATGAAAAGTTGTTTTATTGTTTACCCTATGAACCTTTTGCCAAAACCTTGGGATCAGGCGTTGTACTAAAACGCGGTGACCGACCGGCTGCGTGTTGTTAGTGACCGGGGACAACCACCACTGATCACAGCCAGCGATCGTGGCCGACTATCGCTAACCACAGGCAGCGATTGTGGCCGACTATCGCTTACCACAGCTACGATCGTTGCCGACTATCGCTCACCACAGTAGCCGATTATCGCTAACCACAGCCAGCGATTGTGGCCGACTATCGCTTACCACAGCTACGATCGTGGCCGACTATCGCTAACCACAGCTACGATCATGGCCGACTATCGCTTACCACAGCTACGATCGTGGCCGACTATCGCTAACCACAGCTACGATCATGGCCGACTATCGCTAACCACAGCTACGATCGTGGCCGACTATCGCTAACCACAGCCAGCGATCGCGGGCGACTATCGAAAATACATCGGTGAAATACTAGTAGCAAAATGTGACGTTACACAGCTATCCATCCCAATCACTCATAATAAATCACAATGTTTTGCCGAAAATACCTATTTACGAAATCGACGCTCTACGAACCTACACTTGGCATCTTTGTGGCATTTGTGCAAACGAACCTCAAATCGATGCGCCGGCTGTTATTTTCATCAAAAGATATCCGAATATGTTAAGAACTGCGAACCTTTGTTGGAGCTTTGAATCGCAGTTTTGAGTTTTTCCCTTAATATAAAAAAAACAAGCCGTCTTACGTCAAAAATAATGTTTTCTCCCTTGTATTAAAGCCCCTACAGATTTCAGTTCTGGCCACACTTAGGCTGCCTGTCCACTGGAGCGGAGAGGAGAAAAGAGGAGTGGAGATGTGCCAATATTAACCAATAGAATCTTGACTCCGCCCCTGAGTTTAGATTTGATTGGTTAATAATGGCACATCTCCGCTCCTCTCCTCTCCTCTCCGCTCCAGTGGACAGGCAGCCTTAGGAGGGTATTGCACTATCATATCTATGATCAAAATATAATGAAATTGTAAAAATACATACTTACATTTTCATTATATTCATAGGTATAAGATATAATAAGATAGAAAAAAACAACAACAATATTTTCTAACATTATATTAAAAATAGGAGTATGAAAAGTATATCGAACACAATTGTTTAACAATCTGTTATCAATAAATACTATGTATTTATAACACTACGTGCATTAATTCGTTACATTTATACACAACATGGTTTAATCACAAGTTTTATTATTTAACTAAAACATAACATCACAACTGTAGGTATTCCCAGATGAGTTCGGCAGAGGTGTACCTATAGTATCACCCACATTTCACCAGTTATGTTTATGTCCCGTGTAATAGGGGCGAGCGTATTGCCATCAACCGGGCACAAATCCAGACTCTGGGCTGCTACTGAGAAATTCCAGATGGAAAACTCCAATAACACTGCCCGGGACTCGAAACCAGGGACTCATGCTCAGCAGAAGCGCTTGCGACCACTAGACCAACGAGGCAAGAAACTATTCATTTTATAAAGACGATCAAGAATTTATTATTAGTATAGAAGATTATTAATATACATACATTAAAATTAAACATTTAGCCAAAGACATGAAGAAATACGCTGATATTTTGGTATCATAAAGTAGAAAGATAGTGCTCAATTTGGTAATAAGTATTGTTTTGGCACTTACTTATATCCTATTTAATTTATAAGCGTATAGTTAAGTATATTTTATACCTACCTATGTTATCTAGGTACGATGATTATTCATATAATTACCATAATAACTTTAGTTTGAGCCCAAATTCTGTAATTATACTGTTTCATAAGAGTCCATAATACCTCAGCTCAAATTCACTCCTTATCTCGCTCGCACGATACTGCTCGAGTGAGAGCGAGACAGCGGCCGCGGCGGGGAGAATGTTCGAAGGCGCCAATAGTTAAAAAGTAAATAATAATTTAAACATATTATCTGCTTTGTAGTTAGTTCAGATCCCTCCGTATCAAAACGTCCTAATAGCAAATGGTCCTACTAGAAAAACGACCCATAATCAAAACGACACTTTAGCAAAATGTCCTATTAGCAAATGGTCATAAAGTTTCATGATCTAATATGAAGTTTTTTTTTAATACCAGTAGTTAATTGTTCGATTTGGAGGTACTTTGGAATTTTTTCTATACTTATGGCTCCTACACACAGTGCCGGCTTTTGCCGCGCGGCACGTGCCTCCGGCTTTTGCTCCTTAATTTTCTTTGCATTTCTTTCTGCGGCTTTTTGCTCCTTCATTTTGTTTGCGTTTGTTTCTGCGGCTTTGTGCGGCATGGCCGGCGGCAAGGCCGGCGGGCAGTGCCGGAGGCCATGCCGCCGGCACTGTGTGTAGCACCCATTGGATGAAATTTTATAGAAACGTGTTTTCGTTAAACTTAGCACATAACATTATTCCTTAAGTTTACCTTATATTTATTTCAAAATTAACGCTGCAGTATTTTCGATATAACATTACAGACATGATCATTAGCAATTTGAGGTATTTTAGACTCTTAATAAATGAATAGAGCGTTAAGTATGAACAAACATTCAAAGCCGTGTTTGATTTTCCTCATGAATGTAGCAAATGCGGATAGTACCTAAATAAGGTTTTCTAGATTTGGTTTTGTTTTTCATTCTAGTATCGGACATGGTGTATAATATCGTTATTTTGGCAAATTGTAGGCACGTAATAATTCCTTAAAGTTCTGCTCATCTCTTCAATCGGCTGTAAACTGTGCTAAAATTTAACAGAGGGGTAATAACGTAACACACTTAAATGGCAATGTCTTCATTTTTAAACGACTTCAAAAAAAAAAGAGGAGTTTCTCAGTTCCTCGGAATCTTTTGTGTTCCATAATTTTTTTATTAACTTTGCTTGGGTAGTTTTTGAGTTATCTTGAATACTACATATTTTTCCCACTTAGTCTATATGGATGATGATATAATAACTTCCTTTCACTGTAATTTACATAGCAGGTAATAGTTTTCGATTTTTTTGTGGGTTAGCTACCACAACGAAAAAGATGAAAAAAAAAACAATCGACTCCAAGAAAAAAGCAAGAAAATATTTAATCAAAGACACCGACTTCCGAAATTAAAGTTACTTATTTTTAGTGTTTTTTTTTTTGATATAAAGTTTTAACCACAAAATTCACTGTGTCGTAATTCAACATTACGTTGACAAGAGACGATTTTTTCAAACATAATGATGAATTTGCATTTCCTTCATAATCTTTCGAATTGTGATTGAAAATGTGTCACGCTCACGCAACTGGGGCTGCTGGCCCTCGCATTTCATTTTAGCTCGTTCCACAAACAACCCTTCTCTTATAAACGAAGGCTTTTTAATATAAACATTCTGCGTTTTCATATAGTTATTTATAGATTAGTTTGACGTCATCATTCATACGTCACAAGCTATTTTTAGTAAACGACATTTGCATGAGAAATGCTTTTACCATTTCAAGTTATTAACATTTTCTCGTAAAACGGAAAATAAATTCCTTTGCGAGAAGCTTGAGTTATAAATAAGAATACTGAAATAGAATTAAATTGTATAAGCTATTAGTAGACATTGTAGTAGTGCGTGCTAAGAGACTTGAATAAGTAGGTCATGTCAGGATTTAGGAATCCTAGAATATGAATTCAAGGTGCAATTTTGGATATTTCAATATTTATCATAAAGATTAGGTAGCTACATTCTATTAATTTAGCTATAACATGATGTCGCTCTGTTTTTCTCAACTTATCTAAATAAGTACCTTTGTAAATAAAAATTAATGAATGTGTGGACTGATATACTAGCTGGCTACTGGCTATTAGTTATTTTTTGGCTCACTTTGCACGACCTAACAATCTTTCCTGATGTTGCGGTTCGAAATGGAGCGTACTTGCCAAAAAGCTTTTATTAAGTAATTTAGTTATTTTTATATTTATTTTGGACAGAGTCTTCTAGCTTTGATACAATAATTCAAAGCAGAAGAAACGAACGTAATATCAAGAGTCCTAGCGTATAGCTATGAGTGTAATGCGTCTCTAAAACTACATAAAGTTGTACAAAGATCTTTTGGCGCGTGTCGAATATCGGTACTAATACCGCCATCTGGTTTTTTCAATATACATTTGCGAAATACGCGAAACAATTTCTCCTCCCTCTCACTGTCAATATCATTCAACCGTCAAAAGATCCTTGTATTACTATTTAATTTCTATTTATTTTTGGACAGTGTCCTCTGCTTCTCAGCATGTTGGACCAGCTGCTTGTCGGTGGCCAGTCCCTTCCTGGCGCGCACTGAATCCATGTAGGCTTTGGCTCGGTTCACTCCGTCCCATTTCTCTCCCCAATGCAAGTATTCTTCTTCCGTGCGAGGCCTCCAGAATGGATCGATGTCTATTACCTGTAACAGGAATAAAATATACTTTTTTAAGTTTGGAAATAAAGATCCAAACAGCCACGTATTCATAAGGTAACTTCTTTGGTATTATTTATTTATTTATTTAGATAGAACGGCCGAAGCCAGTTACACTATATATGTCTAATTTATTTAACACAGTCATGCATTCCTCTCACAAAAATTAAAACATTCTGACAGCATCATCTTCCATTCATTCGCAAACATATCAATATCTGTGTTAGAGTTCAGGAGAGCGTTAATAGCGGCTAATGTCCGAGGAATAGGTGACTTGGAGTGTGCAACAGTAGGGCAAGTTGGAACAGCCAGTAAGCGGCGTTTCCTGCCACGACAGTACCAAATAGCCTGGGACAAATAGATTGCAGATTTCATTATGCAGATCAGGAACATGAATAATCCCCCTAAGACAAAAGACATTTACATAGGATAGGCTGGATAGTGAGTAATTAGAAGAAATCCGGTGCTAATTGATGGATAGCAGTATTAATGGTGATAGACTGCTGACTTTTCGGTGACGAACCCAGTTTAGTAAGCAAGTATACCTACTGGAATGGCTTTAGTTACTAATGCTTAGTAAGTTTTTGTGGGCGTGAGACGAACGACTCTTCAGCTCAAGCACGAACTTGTAACTATGAGCAACTGGCAGTAAAGCTTGCACTCTGAACAATGCTGAGCCACAACAGACGCAATATTATACACACACCTCCCACTGACTGAACATGAACAACATCTGCGGCGCGGCAAGACCTGACGTGAGAGTCCTCAGCTCAAGCGCGAACTTGAAGCTCTCAGCGACCGGCAGTAAAGCTTGCACTCTGAACAATGCTGATCCACTGGTCTCAGCTACTAATATACTCTATATAATATTTTACATACCTCCCAATGACTGAACAACATCTGAGGCGCGGCGAGCCCCGACGTGTGAGTCCTCAGCTCAAGCACGAATTTGAAGCTCTCGGCGACCGGCAGTAAAGCTTCCACTCTGAACTGGTTTGACCCGCTCTGTAAGTCACTGCCAACTACCCGGCCGCCGCGACGACCCAATGCTGCGTACAGCTTGCCTGTAAGACAAAGAAAAAAATATAGGTAACAGTTTGGAAGACAAAGTTTGTTGTTTGCTTTGAGTGAAGACAAAGTCAGGGGAACTGTGTTTTATGGACATTGTTTTTTTAATTGGATAACTAATCCCATTTGCTGTAATAACAGTAGTGATCACCGAAAACTTCGAGCGCATTAAAAGCTGTCAGCCCCGGATCTAGGGAGGGGCAAGCCGGGGCACGTGCCCCGGGCGACAGCGTTAAGGGGCGCCAAATTCAAGCATGGTAGACAAGTGCACTACCCAGCGCACCGCAACTTTGCAACAAATGAGACGCGCAGCAATTATAATCTTTCTCTGCGGATGGTGCAGTGAGGTGGATCACTGATTAGCGTAGGTTTAGGTCGTCAAACGGTCTGAGCGGGTTGTGAGCGGGCGCAGTTGTATTCTACCAGGAATTCGATGAGCGTTTCTGTGGTCTATTTTTTAAGTTTTACGTTGCACGCACTACGCAACGGTGCCGGCGTCCTGCGTTGACGCCTGTGTGTGCAAGGCGACACGACTTCCTTTAAATTTTACCACAGTTTTTGCGCCCCTGTTGGATTGGCGCATTTTCGATCGATTTTGATTATAATATGTTTATATGCCTAAATTTTCGAGCTCGCTTCGCTCGCTCTTGCAGCCTAGTAGCTCCTAAGGCAAAAATCCAACTTATCTCAGGTACAGTGCTAAAATTTTCGCTCTTGCATTCAAATCTAAAATTGGACCGCAGATCAGGCCTAATAAATATTTAAAAAAAAACGGCTTCTTTAAGAAAAAAAAAAAGGATTCGAGGGGGGCGGCAGGCGCCAGGTTTTGCCCCGCCTCGAATAAGTTCTAGATCCGGGGCTGAAAGCTGTGTGTTTATACACACATAGTTTGACGTAATTTTAAGGTACAAAAAAAAAGTCATTTATTCAAACTAGGCTGGGAATCAGCGCTTTACAAACGTCAAAAATTACATAAGACAGTCTCCCGAAAACGCCCGCCCTTCACCACTTCCTAGTGCTTTAGCTGGGAAGAAGAAGTGGCGCAACAAACTCCTCAGCAGGAAGACACCTACTACGGTATTATATTACTCATTATCGTAATACACGATGTCTTATCTAAACCTTGTTACTAACTAGTTATTTACCGCAACGCACAGCATCGCCGATGGCCAGTGATCAATGAAAAAGTATCCGCGAGTCGGCGGGAAGCCTAAAAACTGTCACCAAAAAAGTTCGCCTCGTGATATCGCCGGAGTTGTTTGACAAATATTCAGTGGTCAGCAGCCTAGAAAAATTCCTTGCTTCTTACAGATTCGACGCGGCCATTTTGAGATGAAAGGGGGACTTCCGGTCACGGGCGTGCATCCGGTTCAATTGGTCACGTCCGCAAGACATCTTGTGATCTTGCCCACTACGCTCGTATTTGTCAAGTAAATAAGGGAGCTTTTTGTAGACACAGAAACTTGAGGCGGCCGTGCTAAGAATGTTAACGAAAAAATAATATCATCTTGTAACGGGAAACACACATACTATAATTGCCAGCACTACGGAATTTGGTTGAGGTTGTAGATAAAAACAGACGATTTTTGTTAGTGTACACGTGATTGGAATGTAAGGCTGTTGCCACACTGTTTCCTTTTTGAGGGCGTTCGGTGAGTCAAATGTAACAATGTTGTTATTAAAGTTAAGGTCAATCATGTTTTGGACATGATGACTCACTCACTGTGTACTTATGTATGACTGTACCACCATGAAAGAATCTGCATGTTCAAGAGTTTTACAACATACCTAATGAACATCTCCAAAGTAAATAATATGTAGGTACTACAACAGAATGAGCATCTGCAAGTAAACAATGTGTACTAAATTCGCGACACCTACGAGCTTACACTTATTGGAAGGTCACAATTCCATCGCATTTCTGGCGACACCAAAGTATTGCAAAATATTTGTTTCTCAATATTGCATTTCTACGTTCGGTCGGAATAAGCTTTATAAAGGCACAGGTCAGGGACTTAGGGCAGTCAGCCCTGCTACTAGGATTGAATATTTGGATAATCTTTTCTGCATATTATTGTAGGTTTAATCGCTATCACAGTTAATGTTTCTTAGATATTTTTTCTCCAAGTAACTCTTAGATTAATATATCAAACTACTGTTTAAAAATATACCTTATTAGACATCTGCCGGATGCTGGTTGACGTCTAGCCCAAGATTATCACACAACAGGCATGGGCCACCAAGTGGACACATTTTAAATGAACTGCACATGAATAGCACAAAACTGAGCAGTTTGCTAAGGATTGGGATGTAGAAAAGAATATTACACGATAAACGTTTTTAAGTTAACATTGAATTTTGATCTGTGTATAATGATGTGAAATTCATATCTATAAAGAACCACTAAAAGTTGAAAATATCTTGGTAATATTCAGAGTTGGGAAACTCTTAACCCAAATTCAAATATTTCCTCTCAATCTCGTCTTTACAAACCGCAGCGTACACGCTTCTCAGCTACAATTCTCCAAAGCCTCGCGTAATAGCGATATTGACGTAACCGAAGGCTTGCAATTGGTCGCGGCGGAGGGAGACCATTTCCTGTGGTTTTCATTCAGTAAATAATAATTATACTTTATGAATGGTTCTCGGTACAGCCATTGCTATGAGAAAGTTACTTTTGTGAGTACCTACGACATGCGAGCGAATAGCTGAATGGGATGGTGAAATTGTGCGGTGAGGAGGATTTGAGGTAGATAAAATTAAGGTTTGATTGAACATCTTTGGAATGGAACATTGCCAAAGATTTCTAATACCATGTGTTAGCAATTCAGGTAGGTAGGTATGTAGGTACGAGGTTGATCTCGATGTTAACAAAAATAAGTCCAAGACTCGAATTAATTGTTATTAGCCCCTTTCAAAGCAAACTGATAACAGAACTCTCTGTTATCAGCTTGCAGATTTGGTAATTTGCTTAATTTAACCAATAAAAGTCTAAGACATTGTATTGTAAGTGCTTTAGCCGGGCAACATTTTTTGAATTTTGTTTCCTGACCCTAATTGCGTAATACTAGATCAATCACTATCTGAATCTTTTGAAGGATATTGCAGATCCATTGCTTCCTATGTTCTAAAAATTTGTCTTCTCACATTCATTCATTTGTAAGTAACGCAATGAATGCTGCTGAACTGTCAAAATGAATCAGATTGTGATTGATCGTGTGTTACGAAATTAGGGTGCTAAAAATCAAAAGATATTTACAATAAAGACATCCTCAATAGAAAAAAAGACCCACAGATCTATACAGAATTCTTCTAAACATTGGGTAATAAGATATCCAAAGAAAACGAGATTCAATATATTCCGCAGTAGCAATCAAACGGTTATGTTATACCATATAATAAGAGAGGCACGCTGTGTGGACCGTTGTGGCCTATATCCCTATCCGTTACTAACGGGCTACGGAGGACATCCGTCTGTGGGATGCGCTTGCGCTCGTGCAAGGCTAGTTACGGAACTTTATAATAAGTTGAGTAAAAATAGGGCTTATAAGTTGCGGATGTAGGTTTTTTTAATTAAAACTTAATTAATATGTCTCTCTGCTTAGCTCTATCCAATTTAATTTGGGATTAAATTAGAAATACTTAAATTTAGATTAGAGATATGAAAATAAAGCGCCATTAGGTATCCGCAGATAAATATTTTTTGTTTGGTACTTGAATTTTATAATGTAGTACCTAATATAGGAAATACAGGGTAATTAATATGCTTGCCGTTAGGTTCGCTCGTTGTACTACAGACGTCAAAATACTCGTAAGACTTTTTAAGGCGTTCTGATACACGCAACGAGTCTACAACGTCCTGCGTGTTCAATGTAATAATGCTTTTAGAATGCTGTTGGGACTATCATGGCGTTGTAGCGCTTTGGTAATGTTCGCGGAGATTCGGTTTTCATGCCATCATGGGAAAGAAATGAAAGACATTACGATCGGTTGCCATTTTAAGTGAGTTACACAATTACTCTGCTGGATTTCCTTTATATTTAAATTAATGACATCATCTGCATTTTAGACCGTTTTCCCAAACCGAATTCCAATTAATCGTTTACGTAGATATTCCTTTTACCCAAAATATTGGAATTAACACAAAACATAAAACTAAATAACATTCAAATATCTTAATTTTTATTCCACAAAACTCATTTAAATAAAATTATTATTTTCCTAACCACTTAAACATTAATTAATTCATATACGATTGTCATTGAAGACCAGTAGCACTGCCATGCCGCCCACTCACGGCGATAGATATCACATCTCTAATTCAACAATGTAAACGGGTAATGTTAATGACGAGCTTAGCATGCGAGCTGTATAGTGACCGTCTTGTATGTGTCTACATGTAGTCGGAAAAGTGGGAAAGTTGGTATAAGTTAAGATAGGCTGACAGTTTACTTACAACTAAAGTTATTAGTAAATTATCCTTGCCTTGTAAACAAGGCACGATGCGACGCGCAAAGGACAATGCCTATTGGCCTCGTACAGGGCTTTGTTATTATTTTCATTTTTGAAGTGAAAATTCTTAGGCAGCTATTCCATAGTTTCGCTTTATGAGAGACAAGAAAGATATAACTCACTCTAAATCTCTGTTATTCTCTGAATTCTCTGAAATCCTTTTTGAGGTACGGAAAATTAGGGTTCCGTACCGGAAACGGAGAAAAAACGGAATTCTCATTATAGGATCACTCGTGTGTCTGTCTGTCTGTCCGTCTGTCACAGCCAATTTGCTCAGAATCTAATGGACCGATTAAGTTGAAATTTGGTACACATAATATGTATTTCTGGGACCCAAACACGGACGTGTAACGTAAATAAATGAATTTTGAATATGGGCCCCCGCATATTCAAAATTCATTTATTTACGTTACACTTCACTTTTTGATGGCACACAAGAAAATTAAAAAAAAAAAACTTTTGCGAACTGTGCCGTGTGACATATCAAGTAAGGGCTTATTGTGACGATCACAATTTTGTTTTTTAAATTTTAAAATATATGATTTTAATGATATTTAAGAAAATAGATGAAAATTGACCATTCCCGCACCCTTATCTCCGAAACTACTGAACCTAAAATAAAAAATAAAAATACTGAGAATAGTTGCATAAAGATTACAGGAAAACCTATAAGAAGTATATGATCTTAAAAAACATGGTAAATCACTCAATATTGTGGGTACATACTTACATTTGCAGTTAAAATGTACTTATGGGAAAACTTGTTTTTCAACTGCAATGTTAAGTTTGTTCTTGGGATGAATTCATCCTAACTACGGGACCCTTCATTGTGCGAAGTCTGACACGCACTTGGCCTGTTTTTTTTAAAGAAATTTCACTTCTCTCACTCACGTGAACGGTGCTGCACGCACAATTTTTTAGTTTAGAGTTAAGTGAGTGCAACATTATCCAAAGTCTTTTCTTCAAAGTTTACCTATTATTTTGCTACCATAAGAATTAACAAATGCCTGAAAAATGCTGAACCTTCAACATGGTGTTAAATTTTCTCAACGTTCAGCAAGTTATCGGTAAATCTTGCTTCTATCACCGCTAGCATCTATTTGCTGCTAGTAAATGTTCTAATTTACCTCAGTTCCCAATTCCCCAGCCACACACATACGCACTCGCATCTCAGTCGTGTACCACGCGTCGTTTACTATTTTCCCACGGCACACGGATGTACCGACAGCAAAACAATTACCATACCCAATTTACCTTAACTATGTGTATCGGTATGTACCGCCTTTTAATTGGTTAGTTAACGATAACTGAACATTTATTTATTGTACATATTTGTTAAATGATTGGGTTTTTTTTTTTGTGAACGGTGTTTGCGAAATTATTGGCGGTATCTCGCCATGTTTTTTTTAATTGGTGTAAGGTTAAAGATCGTTGGTTTGAATTGGGTTAAATGGTTCGTTTTTATATGGCTGGCGGTAGGTAGGTACAATTAATTGAAACCTTAATAAGTAAGTGTTGTTTATTCATTGCGAATTGGGAATAAAGACTACAATTTACCTACTTGTGTACAGTCAAGTCTAATAATATTCTTGTCAGTTTTAAAATTCTTTCTTTATCAAGTCCGGACACAAAACCATTTGAAAAGCTGCGGCATTGAGCAGACTGTTGCATAGAAAATTATAGTTAATTAGTTGATCAAAATAAAAAAGATCAAAATAGCATACACCTCTGAGCAATGTCGAGTCAACGTCAACCTAACCTTTTTAATGACCTGGCAATTTTTATCAAATTTAATTAAAAAATCATGTTAAAAAATCATTCTCTTTCATTATCACATTTTTTATTCTGTTGAATGTTATTCTGACATTCGATACTGACATTACCACGCAATATATAACGCTCAATTGGTAAAGAAGATTCTATCGTGCAATGAGCAGACAAAACTTGCCTATAAGGTGACGTACCTATTTGGTATGTGACTATAGCTACCTTATGATTACAATTCGATATTATTCCTGTCTTGATAACTTATAAATTTTGTCAGTTTTGCACATTCAAGTTCTACAACTACAATAAAAGAAAATTCCACCTTGTTTTGCAAACCGTACATCGTCCCACGTTTCTCGCTGGTAACATCACGCATAATGTGCATAATTATTATATTATTTTGTTAAACGTGACCGAAGTACTGAGCACAGGTTAATTATAACTCTAGTCACATATTAATTTTACTTGTCACAATTTTGCTGTCGTAGGAAATTGTTTTAACATTGTATTCTAGTTGTAGGCCTTGTTTATTACCGGATGTACATAAAGTAAGGTTGTATTTGGATAAAAAAAATTTTGGAGATTTTTTTTTGACAGGTACCTATTAATAATAATAATAATTGCTTTATTTTCAGGCAACTAAGGCCCATAGACAAAATACACAAATATCTTACAAAATAATAAACTACTACATAATAAAAAATTAAAAAACCTCGTGTCGTATTGCTGAATCTACTTTACTTATATTTTTTTAGGGTTGACCCTATTTTTAATACATCAATGGGGTTGACTGTAAGTCTCGCTGAGATGTAGCAAAATATTTGGTTCTGCCTAGAACATGCTATCCGGATATTCGTCGAACATATTATCCGGATATCATTAGTTTTATTATACGCTTAAACGAGCAATACGGATACGTTATGTTCCTTTATAAATATTTTATTTTATCAGAATCGGTAATAATAGAACATTTTATACTTTTTGTTTTAGTCAAATAGGTAAAGTAAGTATTCGCAATTGTGAAAATTCATGCGATATCTTCAAAAATCCATCTAATGACATAATTACTATTTTATTTTAAAAAATATGCTGTTTAAAAAATATAGATTTTCGACCGATGAACTGTACAAGCTAAGTGCTGTGCTTAGCATTCGACAACTATACATTGATAAGATCTTACGTATTCAACATAACAAACCACCGGATTATCCAGACGCTATACGAAGAGCTTACAAAGTCTACAAACAACCAATTTATAGGACAAAATTTGCCCAGCGATTTCTTTTCTTCCTAGCTCCGTATATTTATAATAAATTTAATATAATTCTAGGTTTTCGAAAACATAATTCACACATATTTAAAAAGATTTTACGAAAACACTTACTCTGCTTAAATTATAATAGTACTGAAGACACATTTAAGATTCTGAAATAGCAAACTCCTTACATGCATACAGACATACTTCTTCTTCTGAAAAAGAAGACAGACATACTATCAAATACACTCACACACACAATCGCAGATAAGCCAAAATAGTGTTAGGTGTAGCAATTTCATTGCTAACTATTGTAAGTTTTTCATTTATTTAATTTTCTTTCTTTTCTTAAGGAACCTTTAAAACTTAAGTGATTACTTGTTTGTTACTCTACGGGTCACAGCAATGAGGAATAATAGCCCACTGTAATACAGTATCAACTAGTACGGGGGGTATTGTGACTGTTACTGGCGGCCTTATTATTGTAATGTCAACAGTATACTTTGTAATTATTGTGCACAAATAAATAAATAAATAAATAAATAAATAAATTACTAGAATCATCGCAAAGATAAATCAAAAGTGCAAAAAGCACTTGGGCTTTTCAGGCAAAACTGCGGAGCTCGACTTAAGTTGACGTCGGCGATGATGATGACGTAGTACTGTCATTAAAAGTAGCTGAGAATAACTGTACTATCATTAATTTTAAGTATACAACCTCGTCTTCACAATTCTTTCAACCAGCTGAAAGTTTTTTCATCCTCTGGTGACAAATGTAATCATTTGAGAACATTTCTTAACGAAGCAACATTGGATTGTTTGAGTTTCTTTGGGTCCTCGGTCATTAACAAATAATGGAAAAGTTCTTATTTAATTTAATCGTTTTGACTTTATTGAAGCTGTTTTGGAACAAACAATTTGAATTGTAAGATTTAAAAAAAAATTGAACTTATGTTTTCTTCTTTTAATGAAATAAAATAATTTATTTGATAATTATTATTATGAACGTATACATAAAGAATTTAGTTCTAATGAAAACAATGAAAGAGAATATTACTAACTATGAAAAATTCTATGTAAATATTTCATTGTTTTCGTTACATAACAGGATGTGTTTTGGAAGTACCTATCCGAATTATCTGGATAGTAAAATGAGCCGGATAATTGCATGCCCTAGTTCGGCCGAACCCCAACCTCATAAAAGAAAGTGCAGAGTAAGTAAGTATAATTTGATAGATCGTATTGATGATTTTAATTCTGTCGCGTGGCGCGTATTTTGATGAACACACAAGTACACAACCTAGTAACCAACCTGCCAATTACAAAAAAGTAAGAGGTGAAACAATTTGATATTTTTTCCATACATACTTCGGGGGGGTTTTACTCCACTGTTTGACATCGTACATTCAAACTTTAACATGATATCGTTAGGTCTCATTATTAATTTTGTCTGTACGGAAGCAGAATAGTAAAATAAAAAGCCATTAAAAAGTTATAAGCCAACAAAGATTCGTTTTTCTTGCTAATATTAACGCAACTTTGAGCGTAAATAAGTTATACAAGAAGTGTGAAATCTCGAAAACAAAATTCGTACCGACACAGAAAAATTATCGAAGATTTCAATAAATTTTATTTGTAATTGATTTATGCAGTGGTTTTTTCAGAAAAACCTTTTTTCCAAAGGCCTTTTCGTAATTTTTGACGCGCTCGTTTTACTAAAACTATACATTGTCCATGTAGACCAGCTTCTAACTGCTCATCACTGATACTATCTCTGTCGGACACGATGCCAGGTGAGACAGCGTGGTTTTTGGCCATGCCCACCATTGAGTTCGAGCCCGCGACTAGTTTCCTAACGTGATAAATAAAATTACGTATTTTCTCATAAACAAAGCACACATCCTTATTCCACGACTGCGCTAATAATTACGTCGCATGTAACCGTCAAATAAACCGGGCATGTCGCGGTGACTTTACGATGTGACATGCACTTATTGAAAATAAACAAGTTGATAAACTTCCGCACAGAATTTACGACATTCTTGAAGAAAACAACGTTTTTATACCGTTCGTTCTTGTTTCCAACTTAACAACTTGACTTACTAGATGTGTCACTGAACGTCTGACAGAACATCGCGGGACCCCGAATGAAGAGTATCGAAACATGTTTGATGTGAAGAGCCGAATAATGTACTAAATCACGTTATGTGCAGAGTTGCCAGGCGAAGATTTTTTTTTTTTACTGTAATGTCTGAAAGGCATAGCTAGTTATATGTTACTACTAAGTTTGAAGAATCTTATATTACCTATATTAGTCTAGTTTTGTGGATAGTAAAAATTAACAAATAATTAATTTCAGAAAACACATTTAAGTGTAAGTTCACAAAAAAATAAAACCAAGTAAAAATTGAACATTCAAGTAAAAAGTGTATCATCGGTGTCTGTCACAAACATTTTTTCTTTCTTACAAGGAGTGCTGGCAAAATACAACGGCACTTATGTAATCTCTTCGGTCAATTTGTAAATCACTTTAGAATTAATATACCCAGCGACAGGGCAACTACTCAAAGTACTAGATTACTAGTTTCCTCAAAGGTGATAATGATAACCAATACGGTTAGCCGTCCGTCCGGCTGCGTTGCCGCCGACCGCGCGCGCGCATACAAAAACGAACGGGTGTAATCACCGGCCAGGCTGAGTGCTAACGGAAGATTACTTCATTAACGATTTAAAAGGGAATATTCTTAGTTAAGTGTGAAAAGTAGAAAATCCTATAAGAAAAACAAACCGATGACATTTTTAATCTTCCAGCGGTCGCGCGTTCTCTGAGTCCTCAGCGAACTTATTTCAGTGATTTTGCGCAAACTATGAACAAAAGGAGGTTGTGCTTCGGTGATATCCTCGAGGGGGTGAAATACTTCTCCTCAGTACCCTGTGACATTGGTCGCAAACGCAGGTGCTTCTTTATTTGTGTTTGCGGTCCCAGATTCCGTGCGCGACCGGTTGTGTACTAGAAAATTCGCATACCTACTACACCTAATTTTGAAATTAAATTTGAATTTGATCGTGTATGGGAAAGATAATCTTGCGAGAATCATTGATGCTTTATTAAAATGTTCTAAATTATCACGTCAGTAAAAGCTAAAAAACAAAGCTTTGAAATGAAAACTCGATAGGTGTGGAAAAACAAAATCCTAGGAGATGTAAATTAGTAATGGTCTAAACTTTGTCTCTAAGGTCCAAATATCTTAGACCTTCGTAAACCTCAAAGAGAAATTCCACAGAGGAACAGATAACCTCAAAGGCCGTCAGGTATTTTCCGGCGGTAGTAATTTCTAAATTGTCGGTATTTTTTGTCAGATGTTACTCAACTCTTATTGTTTGGTCATGCAATTATTGTAGGACAAAAACTTGGCAACGCGCCTCGCGTTAAAAACACCGTAGATTCCATCAAATCGGAAACTCAGATCGCTGAAGCGTAATTTGTCACCGGCCACCCGAGTAGGGTTGGCACCTGCGGCATTTTGAAAGAGGAGCTCGAAGCAATGAACTCGGATAGGAATTTGAACATGAAACCTTGCACCAACCACAGATCACGGTGGAATGTACATTGCCAAAAATATCAAAAAAAAAAGACGTGTGGCACTCGGGGACTGCCCCGGCGAAGCTATTGCATAGCATTTTTTATCAACTTACGCAATTGTAAAATATTAACCCGAATACAAGAAATAGCAATGATGACATTGACAGGAACTGTTATTCACATCTATAGTTTTTAAAACTTGACACAACGTAATGGGAACATCAAACTAATAAAAAGGTTTTAATTTAACTATTAATAGTCAAGGATCATTCGTCTAAGTAAATTTGAACTTTATTGTCAAACAGTTAAACATAATTTTCAATACAACACTCTCGTATCATTCGTCTACGTAAATTTGAACTTTGTTGTCAAACAGTTAAACATAATTTTCAATACAACACTCTCGTATCATTCGTTTAAGTAAATTTGAACTTTGTTGTCAAACAGTTAAACATAATTTTCAATACAACACTCTCGTATCATTCGTCTAAGTAAATTTGAACTTTGTTGTCAAACAGTTAAACATAATTTTCAATAAAACACTCTCGTATCATTCGTTTAAGTAAATTTGAACTTTGTTGTCAAGCAGTTAAACATAATTTTCAATACAACACTCTCGTATCATTCGTTTAAGTAAATTTGAACTTTGTTGTCAAGCAGTTAAACATAATTTTCAATACAAAACACGCTTTTCTTAGGTAGTATTTTCGTTACAAAATTTCTGGATTAGGTCTCCACGGTCAAGGCCCGCGATAGAAGCTATGCAATAGCTTAAAAATATTTATATATAGAACGAAAAATATAGATTTTTAATCGTCAGTTTTGATTCAAATCACCCTGAAATAGTCTCTCTTGTAACCCGAAACGTTTAGTACAAAATACCACCGCACCCCGGCGGGATTCCCTTACTCGTCTATCGGAGATTTCATACAAGCCGAACTCACCAACCCTACTCGATCGAAGTAAAAAGCCGATCCATGTCGGCTTGCCATTACTCGGCCGACATAACATTTTTACTCGCTTCCTGCCGACAACTTCCCGTCACGATAACGCATAACATAAGAACAAATTAAATCCGATCGGATGTCGGAGGATATTCGATAATGACAAGAGTTGCCCTTTCCGTTAAAAAGTAAGAGTTGGCTAACTGTGCTAGTAATAGCTAGTAATAGCCAGCCAAGACGGCAAAGGTGTTGGTTATTGACTACTACTAAAATAACACCTGTCAGTTTCATACTAATGAGTACCTATGTGTTTTACGAATTTGATCTTTATTACTACATATAGAAAATGTCCAACTTACAGGTGTCAGCTGGAACGTATTTTCTCGACTTGTGTTGGGGAAATCTCGTCGAGTGATTAATGAATCTAGGCTGATTGATTTGAGCCTTTTCCCAACTATGTTGGGGTCGGCTTTCAGTCTAACCGGATGCAGCTGAATAGCAGTATTTTACATGGAGCGACTGCCTATCTGACCTCCACAACCCAGTAACTGGGTAATACGATACCCCAATGGGTATCGTAGATCAGTCAGAATCCCGAATGTCTGACAACCAGTCTTACCAATTGTC
Organism: Conistra vaccinii; assembly: GCA_948150665.1. Classification (NCBI taxonomy): domain Eukaryota; kingdom Metazoa; phylum Arthropoda; class Insecta; order Lepidoptera; family Noctuidae; genus Conistra; species Conistra vaccinii. The sequence continues at coordinate 10,459,323 of OX411334.1, read as the reverse complement.
AGACTTTCGGGATTCTGACTAGTAACGACTGTCAAAGATCCAAGAATGACAGCCGGGGCCAGCGGCTTAACGTGCTTTCCGAAGCAAAGAGGAATCTCCATATGTAAAGATAGTCACCCATCCACGGACCAACCCCAACAAGCGTAGCTTAACCTGTTGGATCGACCCGTGCGGCTGTTATTACTTAGCCACGAGCTCCTCCACGTACTTACTTCGTCTTAGTGATATGGATCATAAACACATAAAATCGGATTACATTTTGCAAGAATTCTGAAATTACTGCATGTCTTGTGCATTAGTAACTACTGGGTCTTCTTGAAAAGATTTTCGAAGATCTCTTGTATGATCATTTTAAACATTCCATCTTGAGATTCCCAATGGCCTGTCATCCTGTTCACATACCAAACGCACCAGTTTACTGCACATTAAAGATAAACCTACCAGTCTATCCACACCCACACATCCCTTCATACAAACTAAAAATAACCATCAAGTATTAGACCACTTAAAAGTCGAGTTCCGTTTATAGGTGCAATTGTTTTTTCTCAGGAGGGATATAGAAGTTTTTCCCAAGCGTTGGGATGCTGTGCCACAGATGCCGCTAAGAACTTATTTCCTCTTAGACACCTGTCGTGGCGTCCTCAAATCATTAAAGCCGAGTGTTCAATGGGTTACAACTTACAAGATGTTGTGCGCCTACTGTTCGTGGGTGAGATTTGAGCTTATGACAATGTGCTTTCAATGATAGTGACTTTTGGTCCTCAAATTTGTGGTCCTTGTATTTTAGTTGTTGGAAAATGTTTGAATATGGGACATTACGACCTAAAATAAAATAAAATAAAAACTAAATATTTTATGTCACATAAACCTATGTACAGGCACTTATGAAACGTTCTGATGTTTCATAAGTGCCCATGTAGGTTTATGTGACATAAAATATTTTGTTATTTTTTTTGTTTTAGCTAGGTGTTCCAATTGTTAATACACTGTATACTGTACCTACTTAGTTTTTAACTACACTGTACCTACGCATGCCACAGTAGATTAGCCTACATCTGGTCTTGGGCAACGCCTACAGAGAGACATGTGATGTAGGTAGTTATGGTAGCATATGCACAATTATCAAAACATTAATTAATATTCATATCAAAGTGTGGTAGTTAATAACAATTCCAATCAGTACACAAATTGCGCAATAAATACCTAAGTGAGTAGGTACATAACTTTAGCCCGTCACACCATACATAGTTCGTAGCACAGCTCTATTATACCATAACTTCATAAGTTCATGGAATAAACTAATTAGAGGTTTACGTTTGCCAACGAATCTAATCCGATTTACCAAGACTCGTTTGTTTACCGAGACAAATGTATGGAAATGTGGATAGTTAGTGAATATGCATTGGATCAATTACGTATTTCTTGCATGGATTTCGGAAATCCTTAATTGCTAGTGACATTTTGTTGCTGTAATAATGCGCCTACGCGGATTCCTATTGCATCAAATCTAAAGGATAAATCGATGAAGGTAACTTTACTTTACTTACTAAGTAGTAAGGAAGCTTTTCACGTGCTAAAGTAATATAAATTTCATTAAAAAAATAGTATTTCCTATTTAGGTACCTACCTATGTTAAAATAAATGGTTAAGGTCAGTTTCCCCTACAGAAAAACCACGCAATTGTGAAAATATTTCATTAAGAAACTTCTTTATAATAGATCATAAAAATTAATAATCTCGTTTACCAAATGTAAGTTTTCCGCTAAGTCCATATAAAGTCACATAAAAATTATTTCAAAATGGCCTTCCACGTAGTAGCTTAATTAATATACAGCAGGTAACGGAGTAAAAGAAAAATGTTAAGAATTTTTATTTATCAAGCCATTTCCGAGCTAAATATGACCATGAAAAGTTATGAAAACCTAGTGGTATTTCTACAAACTATTCCGAGTGACTACGAACGTGCGAAGTAGGTACCTTTCAGTGGGTTTTTCACCAGCATTTTTTTTGTCTGAAGAAAACTTTGACCATACAGCTCGAAAAACAAAATCAAAAGACGCTTAGCTAAAAATAGTCTATTTTCTCCGAGCTTAGTCGAAGAGGAGCTCGGGGCTAAGTATCACCAGCCGCAGGGGTCGATCCATCAAGTTAAGCTACGCTTGCCAAGGTTGGTCCGTGGATGGATGATCATCTTTACATACCGAGACTCCTCTGTGCCTCGGAAAGCACGTTAAGCCGTCATCCGTGGATCTCTGACAGTCATTACGGGTCGTCAGAAGCCCCGAAAGTCTGACAACCAGTCTTGCCAAGGGTTAACGTGTTACCCAGTTACTGGGTTGTATAGGTCAGATAGGCAGCAGTGGCGAATACTCCGAAGAACCCGATTCCCATCGGCTTCCCTTCGGACACAACCACTCTATCATCATTGAATAATCACACTATAAGTATTTGAATACAATTAAAACATTACAAAACGCCTACATTAAATATTTTGTCTTTATATCCCAACAACAAAACATTTCGCTCTAAAATAACTCGTAGGCGCATTCGGCTTATCGTGAGTTCAATTTCTATAGAAAATAAAATCCGTCTGACGTCACTCGGTCACGTGACTCCGTGCGTTTTATACCAAGCCAGGAAGCCGGCTTGCAACGAGTTATAGTAGGTAAAGTAGGCGAAAACGCGCGCGTTGGAATGAGAAAGAGCTATTGCTATTGCTCGCACTCGCATTTGATACTCGGTTGCTGTCGTAGAATTTCGTAATGCATTCGGCTTGAACTTCGCTCATTCGGTCGGACCGGAAATCAAAACATTCATCTATAATTAATTGTAGTCTGTGCATTCATCAATCATTCCAATTTCCATTGACAATGTGAGATGTGTGGTCGATTTTTGTCGTAATCGCATTAGAACCATATAATTTGTTTACAATAAGTAGTTAATTTGCATTTTGTATTCATTAGTTTATCATTACTAGTAGTAGTAATATTAGTTTTTAGTGTAGAACAATGATTAAGATAGTGTTTGTGTTTCGTGAAAGAGAAGTACGTATTTGGGGTAAGTAGATAGTATACTGGTAAGCATAGAGTATAGTAATAAGCCGGTATGCGCCGAGTTACGCTATGGACAGAGAAGTAGAAAACGCGCGGGAACGAGAAGCAGCTATTGCCACCTCGTTCACGCACACGCAGTTATTCGGTTGTTTCCGTTGAATTTCGTAATGCGTTCGGCGCGGAGTTCGGACATAATAATATTGACATTGAATTGATACAAATGTGGTTGTTTGTTTTTTGACGTAATCGTATTTTAAAAACAATTATTTACATTTTGATCGCTAATTTTTCATTGAATTCATAATTATGTTTCTCATTACTGATATTTGTTGTAGGTATAGAACAGTGATTAAGACAGTGTTTAAGTGTTTTGAGTTTAGTGAAAATAAAGTACGTTGTAATGTGGTTGTAATTAGATATGTGGGGTAAGAATATAATTTATTATTTTGAAATTACTTGTATAAAGTAGATTTGAAAGTATTTAAAACGATCAGTAGGATTAGGATAGATTGTTGCTTGACGGATTATTAACTTTGTGAGGAAACATGCTTTTCAAGGTTAACTTTTGAAAATAAGAACCCAGATAATTAAGACTATAAATTACAAACGACGTGATGGTTTTTTCAAACATTTTAATGTTTCCCTTTACGATAAATATCAATGATTGACTGGCAGTTATATCGGAGTTCGTGGCTAAGTAATAACAAGCCGCACGGGTCGATTCATCAGGATAAGGTACGCTTGACGGGGTTGGTCAGTGGATGGGTGACCATTTTTACATACCGAGACTCCTCCGTGCCTCGGAAAGCACGTTAAGCCATTGGTCCCGGCTGTCATTCGTGGATCTTTGACAGTCAGTTCAGTTTCGTCACGTGCGGGCAAAAGCTAGTAAAGCAAATAAAATGTATTGTTTCCCGTGTTTACTTTTCTCAGATTGTAGTACCTAGTATATGGATTGTTTGGGTATGAGTTCGGGCCTGGTAGTATATATATATATATATATATATATATATATTTTTTTTTTTTTTTTTTTTTTTTTTTTTTTTGGGTCCGGCTTTCGGCTTACCCCCTTCGATTCCCCACGCCGCGCCACTGATAGGCAGTCGCTCCACATAAAAACTGGTATTCAGCTGCATCCGGTTAGACTGGAAGCCGACCCCAACATAGTTAGGAAAAGGCTAGGCAGATTGATTTAGTCGACGATCTCAACAATTTCCACTAAATCTCAAACACGTTGGCTTGAATTTTCACACCCTGTATACTTAACTACCAATTTCTATCGTCGTATTGATTTCTTAATAACGCTATTCGTCGTATAAGCAGTCAACGAGGTGGCAATTAAATTATAATCGCCTGGAAGTTAGTTACACTGAGTCACCGTCTACCGCGTATAGGCAGAGATATGTCACGCAACAGCGATATGTTTTAATCGCTGGCCTTATGTGTAGGCTCTAAATATAGTGAACTAGAGCATTGTCGGTGGTGGGCGTCATGATGCATGCGTGTACAGTCGGATACGTAATTAATTATTTGGCAGTGTATAGAGTGCCACCAGTGGCACTCTATCCCTATCGGATAAAGTGCCACTACAGGCACCCTAGTAACACCGTCTCGGCCCGGCCAAAGTGCCGCAAGCATTGGATTGTCATTGTCACTGTCAGTAAGTTACGTCATTTGGTATTTTGTTTGATTGTCGAGGTTAAATCGCTGTAAAACACCATATTCCCAAAACATTACATTCTCTTGTTCCTAAACGGACCCTGGCACTTCAGCGACCGCTACCGCGGCACCGCTCGCTACGCTCGCTCGGCTCGTGCGTTGTGTGGTCACAGTTCTAACCTAACCTAACCTAAATAACAAGTGACAGTGACAATGCAACGCTCACGGCACCCTAGCCGGGCCGAGGCAGTGAAACTAGAGTGCCACAAGAAACTCGCGGCACTCTATACACTTCGTAATTATTTTAATATTTATGCTAAAAACATTCATTAGTGTTTGTGTGTGGTTCTTTCCTCAAAATACCATTTCAGACACGAATCTACATGGTCCTCATATGGCCTGTATGAACTTTAAAAGACACCGCGACCTCTGAGTTTGATTCGGCCTTTCTTCTCAGAGTAGTCAGATAGGAAACGCCGAACTCATCTAGCTTAATTATATATTTTTTTTATATGACGTGTAAAAGCTATGTAAAAGTGTTTCCATATTTACAAAATAAACAATTTCATTACATTTCATTTCTCAGCGTATTATTTCAAAAATGAAAATAGGATTTATGACGGTTTCCACGTCTTTAATTACGTAGTGGTCCAGCCAGGTGTGGCAATACGTCCATGTTTTAAAATATTTATTTGTATATATAGGTAACTACATAAACCTAAACTGAAATAAACAATTTTTTTCATACATACATAGTAGATAATTATAATATTCCTAACGACTGTCTCAAAAAGGTGCTTACAATAACAATTCACTTATATGTTTGCACACTTGCTAAAACCACAAAAATGTTATTTCAGCTATTTGTAATTTCGAACAAAAACAACGCAAATTAAATTTTAAAAAATTATGTCAACAATTTGTGTAAACTTATACCAAGGTTCCACTTGGAGTATTTAAGTGTCCATATAAGTAATCTGTAAAGGAAACTGTGGGTATCACGGAGTGGGCTGGACTGAGCCCACTGCCCACGCGTGGGCAGGTGTAAAGTGTGTAAACAAATTACATAACGTTGTTACGAAAGGTACGTTTATGTAGGTAACTAGGTACTGGATATGGTAACTTTATTGATGTTGCCATTTTAATACCTGTTATGTGATAGTTTTATATATCGAGGTACGATGAAAGAAAACATCGTGAATTCGTGAGTAAAACGGCATGTTCTAGAACTAAACATTCGAAGACATTTGTGACATCTAACGCGACAGCGCGACAACGATGTAAAAGCGCGGCGGGCGATGCGATGCGACGGGATGGGACGGGATCAAGGGACAAGAAATTTTACGCAGACGAAGTCGCGATCAAAAGCTAGTTACAGGATAAAGGCTTCTTCATACAAAAGAACGAGTATTGACTGTAACACACATTCTCAAACCTTTTTTTTACTTCTGTATGATTTTCAGTTTACATCTTTATTCTGACTTAATATAAAATCGTTGTTGGCTTATCAGCGATGTCGTTAATTCAATAACAAAACAATTATAATATGACCTAGTGGAAATACTCAATTAATATATGATTTATGGAATTCTATTTGCCGTAATATATTCTATCAATTTATTAATGAAGCAGTATTGAGTTTAAAGCCAAATTTTCATTACGATATAATTCAGCTTGAATTGATTTAAGAGTTAGTCAAATTATTAGAACTATATTGAAATGTCTAAATTAGCTTTTGAGGAATACACGTGCTAGAGTAATCAACCGATACTTTGTCTGATTCATCAAATAGACATTTGGTTAGGCACGTAGGTATTAAAAATATCGTGTAAAATTAGACATATACAAAACATAATTGATGATATTTCCGGCTGTAATTCGACCGTTTCATTAAATAAGCAAAAAAGGAAAAAGCGACCAAGTGCTAGTCGCACGAAGGGTTCCGTATCACCGCACAATATTTAACAAAACAAAAACGCGAACAAAACACGCTGAAAAAAACACGTTTCTTGTATGGGGGGTAACCCCTTTTTATTTTTTACGTTATTTTATTTTTATCAGTTAGTTTCGCCCGCGGCTTCGCTCCCGTGGATGTTGGAAGTTATTCCACGGAAACGTACTACCGGGATAAAAAGTAGCATGTTAGTCCACGTTATAAACTATCTGTGTGTCAATCCATCCTAATCTGAATCATTTCAGCCGTTATTGCGTAATTAAGTAACAAACATACAAACTCTCATATTTATAATATTAGTAGGATAGTAAGATTTGTTGTTATAGCGACCATAGTTAGTACACACTTTGTGAAAATTTCAAGTTTCTACCTATTACGGTTCAAAAGCCGTAACAGAAGCCCTGTGACAGACGGACGGACAACAGAGCCTTAGTAATAGGGTCCCGTTGGCATCCTTTGGGTAGGAGACCCTAAAAGCCACAACTGGATTCGCAACCAATCATAGTTCTGTTCTGACGTAAGCAAATCAAACAACACTGCAATCAATGAAACGGAGTCGATACTTAGAACGTGTCTTTTGACGTCACGCGCCATGCAGTGGCAAAAATAAATCAAAATAACATCGTTAGCCTGATTGTGCTGTTATTAGGGGGTTATTTGTGTGTCGAATGGGCATCGGAGGGGTACGAAGGCTAGGCCGGAGGTCACACGTGGGCGCTAGGTGCTCGTGTAAGGGGTAAAAGGGTCATTATCTTGAGAGTTACACGTTTCTGAAAGGTTATTATAGAAAACGAATGGATCGGATTTGTGTAGTCTCGTTACCAACTCATTATGAACCTACTCGTGTCCGAGTTTAATGCGTAGGGGGTTGCGTATGCTTGTGTTTTGTAAACAACTTAATTAGAACAGAGTGACATTGGATAATCCTAATGAGCAACAGTTTTTTTCGTTAAAATAATTGAAGCAAAGTTTCATAAAGTAATTTAACAATTACAAAATTATAATCATGTGTTGGTCCTTTGAGTCGGCCAATTAAAATACTTCGTTCGCTCCCATAACTGCCATTGTTTCGTCATGGGGGCTGCAAGGGGACTTATTTAGATTGTCAAGTCATGGTAAGAAGTAGAAGAAATTCTAGTGACACGATGACCCACCCAGGTACAAAGCATCCCTTACCTCTGTGATTTAAGAAGGACTGCAATTCACTCCCAGTCTGTCAATAGATCCATGACAGCAGTGATAGTCTAGTGATGTGACCATCAGACTGCCAAAAATAGGTCTCGAGTCTTCTCTGACTTATTGGGATTTTGTATAATTATCACTTGCTTCAAAAACGGTGATGCCTGAGAGATATTTCTCAATGGCATGTGAATGTGTGGCCAAGTCAGAGGCCAATGGGTAGCCTACCTAAAAACTCTGACACCAGGTCACTAACCACACGAAAAAGAAATAATAGATCCATGATCCATAACAGTCTTTTACAGGCAAATATGATACAAACAGTGTGTTCTGAATAATTGATTGTACTTAATAAGTTTGTTCACAGTTCAGTTCAACCTATTTGTACACAGCCCCTGTTCTACCAGTATCAATGTTTTATTATAGTTCAAAGTTAAACATCGCGTGATTTCAACAGTTATAATTATTATTTAAAGTTTTAACGACCTGTTTGAGAGTTGGTTACCAACCAGCTTGTAAATGAGCTAAGTTTTGCTACGTAATTAAGGCAACCCACTATCATTTTCGTGTTCCTAATATCGTGCTCCCTTCATCAAGATACGTATGACAGCTCAAAGTTAATATTGTGTAGCACGAATCACGCTGGGTTCTGTGACTCGGCTAGAATAAAGAACAAAGTTATGGCCGTCATTGTAGTTGAAAAGGAAATTTTCTACAAGAGATATTTCTTTTATTTATGTGGAACATTTTGATGGAAATGTTTTGGGGAATTGAGGGTTTCTTCTGCTATAGTCGACATCTTATGGAGTCTTTCTTTAGAATATAGGTACTTGTAGCTCTATCTATATGCTGGTAATTTTAATACCTGCAAGCTAGACTACGCCACCAATAAATATATTTTCATGCACTACTTGAAACTAAATAGAGACTTATTATAGCTCTGAGGGCCAATGGGCCAACAACCATTTGGAAACGTGCACTTAGCTTCTGACGTTTCATAAGTGCCCATGTAGGTTTATGTGAAATAAAATATTTTGAATTTGAATGTTGCATTACATATTCAAGAAAGCACCAAGGTAGTAACAAAATGATTTTCGGTGCTGAAAAACATCTTGTCATTTAATATTTTTGATTTTACTTACACTATAAACTAAAACAAACGCTGCTTCAAAAGCCAAAATAAAACCAGTAATCCACAATTCGAACTAAACAGCACGTGGTGTCCATTGTTATCAGTTAAACATGTTAGATACGGACGGTTATAAAAAAACGCTCGAAACTTAACCGGATCTCTCACTTTTAAGTAAAGAACAAAACCTACCTTATTAAAAGGGATATTCTGAGGCAACAAAGAATGTTGTAGGGTTGTCAGCTTTAGGTGTCCTGTGTTATTTCTTTTAGATTTTTGAAATATAGATATCACAAAATAAACTGAAAAGAATTGTGTGGAAAATGGTATTTCAAAATAAAATAGAATCATCTGTTTTTTCTTGTTTTACCCAGAATTAAACAATTAAATATATAAATTATCCTAAAAGGAAATGTTTTTCATAAGGTTTTCACGTCTGACACTTTTTTTTTTCTTTTACTTTTACTGTGTCACACTTAATTTTATCGTGTTTATGAATGCACAAATGCAAATGCACTTAATTCACAACATCTTAAAGTTCCAGTAATCATTATTTAAAAACACTTTCAAAGCTTCAACAACCCTATCGCTTAGTACGCGTGCCACCACTTTATACCTGTCCCTCTCCCACTCAAGGTGAAGGTGCAAAAAACGCTGACCACTCATAGTGAAGTGGGTGCATAAAAGTGCATTGTCTAGCACTACTACAACAATGCATTCAAGTGCCATGCCGTGCCTTGTGACTACCCCACGTACGTGACTTTGAATAGTGGACACTTTATTTGGTTTTATCGTGATTTCTATGAAGTATTTTATACTTCAAATATGTCATCGCATGCATGAATATTTTATAAGTTTTTTTTAATAAATAAATATAGGTACAAGATCCAGGATCCGTGCTTCATTTTTTAATCCCACTACAAGGATTACTTTTAGTTGGTAGGTATGTAGTTTAAAATGAGCTGAATTGCTTAAAGGCTCGTGAGCTCGACTTGTCGCGCGACACGACACAAACAATACAATTTCTAAGAAAACTTCACGGTATAACAATAACCGGTGTCGCGTCGCGCGACAAGTCGCGCTGGTCTGCACAAGCCTTCAAACTTTGAGCAAGTAAAACCAATTATTGTTAGAATAATGTCGAATCTTTTTCCTGATAATTATAGTACCTCCCTCCTTTTTTTTTTAAATAATATCGTTGTTTTTTTTTTCAAGTTGCGTTAGTTTTCCAATTATTTCAAAATAATGCACAAACAATTAATTGATTGATATTTTGCACGACTCATAATGCGAAGCATTAGAGTGTGCTCTACGATCGAAAAATATTTTTTGCCCCGTTTCTGCAACTATTTTTATTGTTACACTCCTGCTACTACACAGAACCTACTTAATTTATATACCATTGTATAGATGATTAAATGGAGATTAATACTGTACTTTTTACCAATTGATTTAATGCAGCAGAAATGAAAAAAACATCAAAATAGTTGAAAAAATATTCCTGTCCGTCAATTTATGAAACTTGAAAACATTGTAGCTTGCGATAAAATCAATTAATTGAGTAATTTTTTTTTTAATTTTCAATTTTTATTGGTTTCGGCCATAGAAGGAAGGTCAGACAGGTCTGACAACCAGTCTTACCAACAGTAACTAGGTTGTGGAGGTCAGATAGGCAGTCGCTCCATGTAAAATACTGGTATTCACCTGCATCTGCTTAGACTGGAAGCCGACCCCAACATTGTTAAGAAAAGACTAGTCAGATGATGTAGCACCCTTGCAAAACATGGGCTAGTCTAGTCTAAACTAGCCGGTACTTTCAACGCGTGTTGCCGTCGCGAAATGAAAGTTCCGGCTAGTTTAGACAAAACGCACATGAGATTGCAATAGCGAGATGATTTGTGATGAGATGAGCAGCCAATTAGTCGCGCGCGGACTATAGTAAATAAATAATTTTCTATATTCTCAAATCTGCGTGCCCTGAAGGCCTTAATGGATCTAAATCATAATAAAACGTTTCTAGTGATTTGTGGCTAGACTGTGACGTCAGAGCAAAGCTATGTCGCGGGGAGGTTTCACGAGAGTATGACGTGTCCTTTCACTGAAACACGCTTAACTGGCTGGTTCAGAATTCCTTTGTTTCAAAACAAGATTTTAAACATAAGGCGTTCGTATTGCAATATTTTGGACATGTTTCTTTTTGGCTAAGAAAGATGTAATACATGTTAAAAATTAAAATCAAAAGTTATTGCACGACTCGTAATGCGAAGCATTAGAGTGTGCTCTACGATCGAAAAATATTTTTTGCCCCATTTCTGCAACTGTTATTATTGTTACACTCCTGCTAGTACACAGAATCTACTTAATTTATATACCATTGTATAGATGATTAAATGGAGATTAATACTGTACTTTTTACCAATTGATTTAATGCAAGAGAAATGAATAGTTGAAAAAAAATTCCTGTCCGTCAATTTATGAAGCTTGAAAACATTGTAGCTTGCGATAAAATCAATTAATTGAGTCAATTTTTTTTTAATACATTGGTTTCGGCCCTAAAAGGAACCCTATTGAAAATGACTTTTTTATTCAAAGTAGTTTAATTATAATTAATAAAATACTAACTAAAATATAATATCTTTATCTAAATATTTCCAACCTTGACATAGCGTGTTGCCTAGCAACCCACAACGTAAATATCTAAATAAATAGTCTTTGACATTACGTAAGGATTGCGAAGTTAGAAATTTACCCATATTGATGGGTAAAACAGCAGTCAAAACATACTTCATGAAAAGTGATAAATTGTTAATTTTTGTTAGAAACTATGTTGGGGAATTTTAGGGTGACTCTTCAAGGAAACTCCAAATATGCTGATAATTAGTCAAACATGTATTGCCTCGATGACGAACAAAAATGGAAGGGGTTGGTGACAGAAAAGTACAGATTGTCCTTACATCTAATTATATCTAATTAACACGCAACGTTGATTTGCTCATTCTAAACGAGCAGGCGTAGGCTCGAACATGCCCCCGGACGTTGGAAGCAGCAGAGGCGCTTTCAACCAAACGCAGAATCAACGGGCAGCGGGCAAATCCTGTTAAAGGCTCTTCTGACGACTCCAGCGGATGTTTTGACGTCTGCCACACGAACAATTCCATCTGACCCTGGATGGACGGCGACGACTCTTCCCAATCTCCATTTAAGAGGAGGAAGGTGGTCCTCCTTTATGATGACCAAGGATCCCAACTTTAGCGTGTCTTTGCAGGTATGCCACTTGGTTCTTTGCTGCAGCTCGGACACAAACTCCTTACTCCAACGAGCCCAAAAATGCTGACGAAGCTGCTCAATCCGTTGGAACCGAGACAATGAAGCAGTGGAGTGGTTCTGTAGATCTCGCTGCGGAAGTGACGTCAGCGGCCGGCCAACAAGAAAATGACCTGGAGTCAGTGGGGTGCAATCAGCTGGATCAGATGACAGCGGCGTCAGTGGACGTGAATTAAGTATCGCCTCAATCTGGACTAATGTGGTGTTAAGCTCTTCAAAGGTTAAATTACAATTTCCCAACACTCGCCTGAGATGATATTTGGTTGATTTAACACCCGCTTCCCAGAGTCCGCCAAAATGAGGAGTATACGATGGTATAAAATGGAATTTAATTCCGTCATTAGCCAATTGCTCGCCCAAAGAATTGCAATTAGACTTAAGGAACTTCGAAAGTTCGTTGCAGGCACCGACGAAAGAGGTACCGTTGTCGGAGTAGATGTCACTGGGTTTTCCCCGTCGCGAGATGAATCTCGATAAAGCTAATAAATATTTATTGCTGGTTAAGTCACTCACCAGCTCTAAGTGAATAGCCTTAGTGGTGAAGCACACAAAGATGGCTATGTACACTTTTACTAGCCTACATCCCCGACCTTGCCTACTAGCAGCCATGATGGGACCCGCATAATCCACACCAGTGCTTTGAAAAGGAAAACCGCCTGGAAGGAGACGCTGCTGTGGCAAATTACCCATTAAAGGAGTAACTGTTCTACCCGACATGCGACAACAACGCACGCAATTACGATAACAACTCTTAGCTAGGCTTCGTCCGCCTATAGGCCAGTATGAATCCCTAATTGAAGCCAGCAATAGCTGAGGGCCTGCATGCATCAGCTTTACATGTTCAAATTCGAATAGTAACTTCGTAAATTTATGAGTGGACTGTAAAAGAATAGGGTGCTTTTTATCAAAAGCAAAAGTTGAATTAGCTAAGCGTCCTCCGACACGCATGATTTTATTATTGTCTAAGAAAACGTTAAATTTTATAAGGGCGCTTTTATAAAGCAACTTCTGATTATTAATGAGTAATTTATACTCAGGAAAAGACTCAATTTGGCTTCTAATTATAATAACATTTAATGCATCCTGCAACTCGACTTGTGATAGAAAATTACCAGTAAAAGGATTTTTTCTACACAAATTTATAAACCTTAAAACTGTTGCTATACTACGGATCAGCCTTAAATAACTAGAAAAACGATTAAAATCGATGAATGTATGACTATTATTACTAACACTGGCGCTCATTATAACATGAGGTCGAGTTTCAGGCAGCTTGTCTGGCTCTAATGATTTATGTTGAGACGGCCAATGAGACTGGACTTGCTTCAAAAAATTGGGACCACTCCACCACAAGTCCAAAGATTGCAGAACACTAATATCCACGCCACGAGATATTAGGTCTGCAGGGTTCTTGGCTGTTGGGATGTGTCGCCAAGTACAGTGTCCTGCCTTATCTAAAACTTCAGCAACGCGATTGCGCACAAATGGCTGAAGCTTAGAAGGTAACATCTGCAACCATCCCAACACGACGGTGGAGTCAGTCCAGCAATAAACATGACTAAACTTTAGTCGCAGTGAACTCACAACCTTCTCGCACAAACGAGCTCCGACTACGGCGCCACACAGTTCCAGTCTTGGAATGGTGGTCGGCTTAATCGGTGCCACTCGACTTTTAGCGGCTAAGAGACGAACCATGTACTCACCCTGATCATTGGCACTACGTACATAGACGCACGCACCATACGCACGCTCAGATGCGTCTGTGAATACATGTAGTTCCAGTGTAGTAAATGCATTACATATAACGAGTCGTGGAACACGATAATTATTGATAAGCGGCAACGCTTTAATAATAACATTCCAACTAGCATTAAGTGCCGGCGTTAGTGGCTCATCCCACGAGAGCTTGTCTAACCACATTCGTTGTAAAAACATTTTCATTGTGACTACGCAAGGAGATAAAAGTCCCAGAGGGTCAAAAATACGTGCTATGACAGAAAGTATATCACGCTTTGTAACAGAATCTGTAGAAGGTAACGATAAACTAGAAAATCCAAATTCGTCGGAACTAGAAAACCAGTCAAGCCCTAATAATTTATTGGGTTCATTAGATCCGATATCTAAATCTAATGACGACTGAGAAGCTCCGGAGACTAATTTAGGAACGTTAGACCTCCACTTTCTAAGCGGCATGCCAGCAGATGCTAGTGCGTTGGTGACCTCTGTGCGAATAAACGTAACTTCATTTAAATTATCAGCTCCAGTCAACAGGTCATCAACGTAAAAATCATGCTTGATTATGTCAGCAATCCTATCTCTGCTAGTTGAGGATGACTCACCCACAGAACCCGAAGTGATCTTTGTGTCATTGGTTTGATAGTCCATCCCTATTTGCTTGAGGCAACGTGTAGCAAGAAATGGTGCACTAGCCGTACCATAAGTGACGGTATTCAGTTTATAAACCTTGACAGGATCGCATGCATTATCACGCCACAGAACCTGTTGCAGGTACCTATCAGATTGGTGGACGTATATACATCTATACATCTTCGCAACATCAGCTGACAAGACGAACTTGTGTTGTCGAAACCGAAGAAGTATAGATATAAGATCGTCCTGCACTGTAGGACCCACCATCTGCATGTCATTAAAGGATACTCCTGAAGAAGTAGCACAGCTTGCATTAAAAACTACACGCAGCTTGGTAGTTGTGCTACTTTCACGCAGTACTCCGTGGTGTGGTATGAAATATCCACTGGGACTGTCGTTATCCTTATTTTCGGTCATATGTCCTAAAGTCTCATATTCAGACATGAAGTCACGATATAACTTACCGAAATCAGGCTTGGACTTCAGTCTGCGTTCTAGGGAATATAGACACTTAGAAGCCCTTTGGAAAGATTCTCCTAAAATAGAAGGATTTTGCTTCACAGGAATACGAACACAGAAATGACCGTTCTCTAAACGTGTCGTATTCTTGACAAAATGCTCCTCACACAACTTCTCCTCGGGTAAATAATGTGAAGATTGTGAATTAATCTCTTCGAGTTTCCAGAATTTTTCTAAATCGGTGCGAATTTTATTTAAATCACCGTTTCTAGGGGAATGTGTTTGAGTAAAATTGCATGAAATATTGTTGGTCATTAATTTACCATTAAAGGTAACAGGGCCAGAAACAATCCAGCCTAACAACGTTTCACACAACACTGGCTTACCTACTCCTAGTCTTATTCTCTGTGAACCAACCAAGTCCCAGAAGAGATCCGCTCCTATTAAGACATCTACTTCTGAAGGCTTGTAAAAGGTGGGGTCAGCTAAACAGATATTATCTGGTATATTCAGGTCAGAAATGTCGACTTCACGACAAGGCACAACAGTCGTTAATGATGGCAAAACAAAACAATAAAACTTAGTAGCATAACTATTGTCTAATGACGTCATTTTCACATGACATGTTTTGCCTACACGAGAACTTACGTTATTGATACCATAGACCGAACCATTTATCTGACTAGTATTTAAGTTAAGCCGCGTACACAATCGTTCCGTCATAAAACACGATGTGCTACCACTATCAAGCATTGCTCGAACGACGTGTTCACGATCATTGTGATCACATAATTTGATAAGAGCGGTGGACAATAACACAGCGCGTTGTTTACGCTCACAACTTAACGAACTGAGATCCGCGGACAAAGTTAAATTATTTGCACTCGCATTAGTCGCATTAGTGCTAGCCACGGCGTCAGTGGGTGATGACGTTGATACGGAATGGGACGAGCTACCGTGTGATTTGTTGTCATTATTGCAAGAATTCGCAATACCTTTATTCTCCGACGAATGAATCAAAGTGTTATGTCGGCGCTTACATATCTTGCATCCCGGCTTCTTGCATCGGTTAGCAAAGTGACCTGCACGAAAACAGTTATAGCACACTTTATGGTTAGGTATTAATTTGATTCGGGCGTCTGTGCTGAGTGCCAGGAATTGTGAACAACTACTTAAAACGTGATCAGCTTTACAGTGCGGGCACAACTTACTTAAATCAGTGCTGGAATTATTAGAATCTTGTGATACAACCATAGATTTCATCTTATTAGTATTTGAACTAGGCTTAGCGGGGGTGGAATTACTACTATTTCGTGCTGTTTCTAATGTTTCTAACAAGTCAGCGCGAAACCGAATGAATTGAATGAGTGCAGCGAATGTAATTATGCTATCTTTGTCTATACGACCTTTGTGCTCCTCCCACTCACGATAAGTTAATTGATCTAGCTTCCGAGTTACTATAAATATTAATAAAGTGTCCCAATACTTGATGGGCTCATTTAACGATTCCAATGCACGGAGATTTTTGTTAAGTTGATCAATCAATCCTTTCAACGCAACAGAGGACTCCTTTGCAATAGCATTCAAGTTAAATAGGGATGACACATGATTTTGAACTAACATCCTTTTGTTATCGAAACGATCACAAATTAGCTTCCAAGCTGTATCGTAATTGCTTGCAGAAAACTCAATCGCATGGATTACAACAGCAGCAGATCCTTCCAGGGACGCTCGCAAATAATGGAATTTGTTAATTTGATCGATTTCATCATTACAGTGAATGAGGCTGGTATAAGTGTCACGGAACTCCAACCAATTGCTAAAACTCCCATTAAATTTAGGTAACTGTATTGTGGGCAACTTAACAGGCTTACGTTGACTGATACGGGTACATTTTTCACTACTCATCGACTCATTTTCGTTGTTGTACTTACATAACAGCTCCTGTGACCTAGACAGTGCTTTATAATACTGTGACTCAAACTCAGTACGCTCAGAGAATTGAGCTTTGACATCTTCTACCAAACATTCTAATCGCAACTGTACCTCATCGTAATGCTCATACAAAGACTCGATTCTTCCAATTCGCAACTGCAATTCCTTGACCTCACAACTGGTTAACTCCTTGTCACTGGATGCATCAAGGTAATTGATGAATGCAGTTAAACGTCCTTTGAAACTTCCTCGTTTTTTAACTAGTTCTCTTTCTTCGGACATACTGGGAATCGAATGTAGTCAACCTGGAATTATTATAATAACAACTTAGGTATCTCTTTATACAATACTTAAATAACTTAATGTAAGTTACCTACGTTTAGCTACTGTAGAATGACAATTTAACTAAAGATGTTAATACTGTAAATATGTAGTGACTTATTACCTGTTGTAAATATTATGGGAATATAAATGTGATTTTTAATATAGACTTTGATTTTAGATACAATTTCTCAAAACTTGAACACTTAATTACCTAACGTCGAACTTTAAACACAATACACTAACAAATAATACATTAAATTGACTAATACGGGTTAATTAACTGAATAACTTGACTTTAAGACTTGCAATATCCATCTAACACCAACCTATGCACAAATAACTATTTAATATGAATAGTTAACTAAAATACTGCTATACAATTATAAATGTAGCAAAATATCTACTGAACTTTAATAGAAAGAACATATAATCGTATTTGCAAAATAAGTATCATCAGATAAATTAATGATAATGTATCTAAACTATTCACAATCCAAATAGGAAAATCTGTTAATTTGAACAATTTAGGTATTTAGGTAAATAAAACACTAACCTTTTTAAATCCTTAATTATGGTTAAATACCTAGGTACTACCTGAACGAGTGTTGGGTGATGATATTTCAACTAAAATATTCTTAACACCGTAAATTAGCTTGAAGTCCTTTGTGCACAGTCACGTTGCCGGTTTATAACCTCCTCGGCAAAACTCCACGATAATTATCCAAATCCACTGATTTTTAGCAATTCTTCATGTAATTACCAATCCGGCTCGGTAATGGACCAAAATGTTGGGGAATTTTAGGGTGACTCTTCAAGGAAACTCCAAATATGCTGATAATTAGTCAAACATGTATTGCCTCGATGACGAACAAAAATGGAAGGGGTTGGTGACAGAAAAGTACAGATTGTCCTTACATCTAATTATATCTAATTAACACGCAACGTTGATTTGCTCATTCTAAACGAGCAGGCGTAGGCTCGAACAAACTATGTTTTGAATTTCTTTTTCGTTTATGAATGTGTGTTATGAGGCGTGCACTTTTGGAATTTCCAAACTATTTATTCAACTTGGGCTGAGAATAAGCCCTTTTTAAACTTTGTAAACGAATACCTAGATTTGTTTTTCAGTGTTGTGGAGCAAAACAGGATATGTGCATATGAAATGATAATATAAAAATCTATTGATCAATTTGACCAATTAATTAGAAAAGTAGTTGTCAAAGTGTCAAAAACTGCAGTTATTGTAAATTTTCTTTGACACGGATTGTAAGTTTAAATGTAAACAAATTAACACTTTCTGTTCTGGCTCATTTAACAATTACCTATTAAAATGAGAAAATCTAATTCAAACTCACTGTTACGTATTTAACGAGGCCGAGGTGATCAGTGAAAGTGAAACCAATCATATTGCAGTAGACTTAGGAAATAGGAAATTTCGCTCAAGAGACAGATAAACGACAGATTTATTAAAAAATAAAAACAAATGTTCTAAACTAACAGGCATAGGTAAATTGTTAAAGGTATTAAGGGGAAACCGATCTAAACACAAATATTAGCTTAATTAAGGAAATTTTATCAGCCTAGGGTAATTTAGGAACAGTCAATCCGACGTAGAGGCACCGCAGTTTGCTACCAATTTGGCGTGGACGCACCGTAGGCCAAGAGAGTTAATTCTACGTATCTACGAGTATTTCGTAGGGAATAAGGTCTACGGTGAATTCAACGTAGACGCTCCGTAGCGTAGGCAAATTTGGCGTAGCCCTCTCGTAGGCTAGGACGTAGTAGTAGTTTCAAGAGTCATATTGGCAATTGCAGTTGAGTGCGGCATCCTGACTGCCTTGAGAGTTTACCGCCATTTGTGATACCAATCAGGCTTAAGTAGGTAACGAAGTGTGCAATTTAAATGCTTAGATATCTACTAGGTATTCGTTACCTAGAGCAAAATGGGGAAAATGTTTTAAACAAAATCCACTTCGTAAAATTGTGAAAAACATATCGTATATTTTATTTTCTATAAGTAATGTTATTTTTATTAATGTTATATATGTTTTTTTTTTTTTGCTAACGTTAAGAGCGTGCATTCTAAAATTTGACAACGTCGCATATAGCTTTCAAATATTTACCTGGTTTTGTATGGAAATATGAAATATCGCTAACTGGTGACCTAAAATATTAATAATGAATTGCAATTATAACACCGAATTCGATGTTGTAAATTTGTAACCGTTTTAGGTGTAAAAAGGTCATTTGTAAAGTTTCCAAATACTTTTTTTACATGTAAGACTAAATATTCGGTGTTACAATATTAATTATTGCTTTTCATATTTTAGTTCACTAGTTAGCGATATTTCATATTTCAATACAGTAATATTAAATACATAAAATATATACCAAATTACCTAATCAAAACAGCGAAATATTTGACAGCAAATTGCGACGTTGCCAACTTTCAGAATACACGCTCTTTATATCTACTTTCCTCAGTTTCTAAATTTAAAGCGTACCTATAGATATACGAGTATTCAACCATTTCTACATACAAAGAATAATTCAACGTCAATTAATGTAATTCAATGTAAGTTCCCAATAAACAATATTCTCAACAAAACTTAATTCAAAGCTAACGTTCGCCCAGTAAGCATTTATTACGTATATAGATTAAAAAGATGATTGACCACGTGCCATCATTATACACACATACATATAGTATTTCCCGATAGTCATATAACTTGATATAAACAACACATATATAACAATCGGCAGGTAGGTACGTATAGTACTATAGCGACTGTGTCCATTCATAAGAAGCGGTTCATTCATGCGGCCGCGCCGACGGTGAATGGGAGCGAGCGAGACGGAAGATATAAGGTCGCGTTACACTGACAATGGATTCTTTTTGAATTCACATGAATGAGTTGAAATCCTGTTCTACGAATACATGAATGACATTGTTTTGTTTTAAAACAATTGAATATGCACGATGGTAGCAACGGCTTTTGTTGATCGAGTGGGCATTACGGGAAACGAGGTTTCCCCCTGTTACGGTAATCACCGGAATTATCTGTTGTTCTTATTCTTATTGTTTACTTGAAGTACTTACATTGAAACAGGATTACTTAAAGGACGCTTTGTATTCGAAATCGTAGTGAAATTGTAAAACCACTTGTCAATATAAAAAAGCTTTGAAAAGATGATTTTGAAGTGCTTTAAGAAAAAATATAGCTTTGTAAATATTTCATTATTGAAAAAAAAAAATTGTGGAGTAAAACTGAATAGTAAAGAAAATTATTTTCCTTGACATGTTGTTAATATCTTGAAGGACTTCACAAATTACTGAAATATCTGAAAATTCTATTTTGGATGCTCGTGCACGTGCGTGACTAAAACGTTTCCTGAAAAAAAAAACAGTTTTTCAGGAAAACCTAAAATATCTAAAGCTCTATAAAAATAAATATTATTCCTACTTTTATTTTATAAATCAGGCTGTATCTGTGAACACACCCTTGCCATCAGAGCAACAAGATTGTGTAAAAAAACATCGTCGGTAGGAAGTCAACCCGTCCCAACCGAACACTCTTGATCCGCTGAGGTATTTAAAAAAATATATTTTATTACGTCACTTTACGATAACGACTTGGAAATTTGACACTTAGAACCGTTTGCCTATTTGGGATTTATTAAGTGCCTATTTAAAACTCGTATAGTTGAATGGGTCATTTATTTAATTGTTTGATATTGATACCTTTCTGATAAATGGGTCCTTATTTGGTGTGTGTTTTTCTTGGGAACTTATTGGATTTACTCGGGAGTAAGAAAGTGCTTGGTAGTGAATGTAGAGACCTAAAGTCCGAGACTGCTATCCGAGTAAAATAGTGGCTTATCTACATGTTATCTTTCCACACTGTATAAGAATGTAATTATAATATTAAAAGAAATAACAAAAACATGAATGTCGTCATGCCTTATTTGCATTCTTCGAAGAAACAAAAAAAAACATGTTTAAAGTTAAAGTTAAAAGAAATGTTCACGCGCCAAATTCACAAGAAAGCTTCAAGAATCAAGTCTTACTGGTCGTAGTCGGAGGTGGTTATACCGGGCGCGTAGGCTAAGTCGTACCTGCCTCGGCGCGCTTGCCGCCAGTCCGAGCTTGCCCGACCACAACGCGACACAGCGCACGCGACCCGAACACCCACGAACACCGAATATCGAACACCGTTCACAATTCGAACATTTTTAAACAATTGGAACGTTACTACTGACAGTTACCTTTATTTGTGTGTATTTGTAAGTGCAAATAAACATGCATGTGTTAACCCCCTTGCTGGTGGTGTGGGCACTCTGCGGGGTCCGTGGTGTGATCAGAACACCGTTGGAAGCGTTCAGACCTTCAGGAGAAATACACTTGAGAAGGCCAGACAAACTGCCGTACCTGCCGCATAAGAGAATACCACTGCCATCGAAGAGCGACCTCAGGATATTGTACCAGACTGGGGTGAGTTTTGATTTTCCTGATCCCTCTTGCTTTGCGAAAATAATACTTTTGGACTACCCTAACCTAAAATAGGCTCTATTTCCAGAGATGTTAGAAGAAGTCGGATAAAATGGGCATAACTATATCGAAATGTAAAATAACAACTTACAACTTACCGCTTTGTGACTACACTGGCATTGAATATTTGGAAGTCAACCTTCAAAATATCAAGATTGTCGTACGAATAAGTATTAACACTAATTTAAAGTTAAGAAATACCTTAATTAACGTGTAGTTGTCGAAATATGGACTACTTTAAGAAATTGGCGCCAAAACTTTGTGAATGAGGCAGGATGACAAATTCTAATGGAGACATTAATAGATGTTAATGATGCAAGATAAGTAGGTTTGAACAAAGTGAATGCCTTATTGGATCATTGTTGTATAGTTTAATATTTAAACGTCAAAGTCGTGACGATTGTCACGAACAGCGAATTTCAAAGGAAATCATTACTTGTTTTTGAAATTCCAAAGACAATATTTATGTTTGTCAACTTTTTAAATAGGATACGAATTAAAAGAGGAAAAATATCGTCATATCTGTTACTAAATTCAAGAGCTTTCGATAAAAGTTGTGTTAATATTTTCGTTTGATCTTTCTTACGCTGTAATTGTCATGATAGATTGCAGATATCCTTAAAAGTATTTAGTAAATAATAAATTTAAGCCAATGCTAGTAATATCACATAAATATCGCAATAGATGACGCACTGCGGCTATCTGAGAAGATAATTATGAGATTCCACGAAGGGTTCCACGGTTCCACCCAACAATTAGACCAATTAAAACGGACAAATAGCACAAGTATGTCAGCCATATTAATTTTTATAAACACGGAGAGCCCCATTACTAAACCACTACCGAGAAATCGTAAATAAAACAAAAAGTTATGCGGAAAAAACACAATTTATACACCATCAAACATAAATCTTTTAAATTCTTCATTCGATATTAATGTCCAAAACCAGTACGTATCACAATAAATACGGCCATAAGCCAATAAAAATAAAAGCAGTTCCGGATGTCAAGTCTTGTCGTTTATATTTTAAAAACAACGATATATAATCATTATTATATCTAATTTTGAAGTCGATTCAAGAAGATAATCGCTCTAACCTAGGTCCGTAATTACGTTTGCTCAATAATAGTTCTAAAATATTAATTTGTTTACTGGATAATGAACTGTATGATACGTGAAATAGAAATCAAATTATGAGTCGTCGCGAGTATTTTAAAAATGGTATTATAAAATGGGAGCGTTGCGCGGGTGCGTAGGCGCACGCGTAACACCGGTGGCGGCAGGTGTTCATTCACTCATTCTTATCTTGACAGCTTCGATGACTTACGGGCCGAGCCTCGCTCCCGGCCCGTGTGTGCTATTTGGTAAAAAAAAATATGTTTTTTATGTCATTGCCTTTAAGCCCATTCGTAACGGTAACCGTCTTTTCGATCGTTCGTCTCTTTAAGCGATGGAATTTAAAGTTATCTCGTCGTTTATTCATATTTCGTTTTATGGGAGGGCTTAAATCTTGACAGATATACGAGTATTAAGCAGCGTGCCATTTTTTTACATTTCCTTCACAAAAAGTGCAGTCTTGCCATTGTACAGATTTGAGATGCAGCACTGTTCGGAGTAATCAACCGTTTATTCTCACAGCGGGTGTCAAAGTGCCGACTGGTAAATAATAGTTGAGTTTAGTGCTCCCAAGATTTGAATAACAAAACTATGAGAGGGTGTTTGTGATCTGCCGACGCGACACACCTCTTGAATCCCGCGCGGGCCACTTTGAGCATCTCATTGATAAAATAGCTGAATAGATTCATTACACATAATGTGACATTAAGAAATGCAAACGCATTCAAAGCTTGAGTCTTTAGATTTCGGTCCTGTTTGTAGCGACACGTGCTATGAAAAGATATTGGGTAGAGTACATTGTTGAAAGTGGAATTTATTTTCAAGACATTGCAAATAATAATCATTACTGATCCTTCCTATATAACAGGCATATTTGATAACCTGTATCCCAATGCGTCATGTCCACGTGTGTCACAAACCCCCCAGCTAGCCTGTGTTGAATTGACCAATCAGCAATAGCAAACGCGGATATAAATCATCATCCTCACTCGCCAAAATAATGACAAGTGACAAGACTCTTGAAGCAATTTGTATGTGCTAAAGGATGCCGCTTAAAATATATGGGATAATTGAATTTTAATCCAATTCCGGTGCAATCCAGACTGATGTACAGAATAGAATAATGGGCCTGCAATTTGTCGCACAGTACGAATCAATTGTCGCCCCTGTGTTTGATATACCGATATGCATTTTCTTTCTTGAAGGGAGTTACTAAATATTGAGAGCAGAGTGAACGATTGCAGTCATATCTTACGCTTATATAAATATAAAGTTGACCAAAGGAAGTGAATAACTGAGACGTAGTAAGTAGGATCTTGCAACTATGACTACATTTATGAATTATATTAAGGAAATTGCATCAGTTTTTGAAACAAACAAAGCAAGAGGTGTGATCATAAGTAGGTAATGGAGCTTACCGTTAAAGAGAACGAGGATGATAGTTTTAAAGTAAACCGTTTCATATATTTAGCAGCATTAATACTTTGTCTAGTGCTTGCTTTAAGCAACGCTGTCTAATAAGAAAATTATACCAAATTGAAGCTAAGTAAAGCCATTGCAGTTTGCATGTAAACAACTAATCTGGCGACTTACAACTGGTGTCGAGTTTTAATGACCTGAATTGTTCTAGCACGGAAACTTTATTCTAAGCATAGATCATACTATTTGATGGAAGAAATAACATAACTGCTGCAAGCAACCATGCAGCTACATACTTAATGTAAAAGCTCTAGCAGGTAAGCGAAAATTGTAGAAGCAAACTACAGGTGGCGAGACTTTATTCATAGTATCGAGTATGACGCATTGTATATATTTCTCGAATAGGGTAGTAAATATTATAGGGGAATACAAATGACTCACATTCAGCCCTAAAGCGAAACTGAAATCATTACTCATTGAAAGCTTTTAAGCTTCTTACTCATCTTCATCTTTGGACTTATAAGAAAATGCTCATATATTATTAATATTATTTTACCAGTCATTCCAAGATTTGTTATAAACTTACAACTTATACCTACCTCCGGATAGCTTACGTCAATTTCTGTATTAAAGCCGTTGCGATAGGTATCGTCCAAAATTCAGACGTCATCGATGTTGCTAAGGATATTACCAGCTCACTCGTATCATCAATCATTATTAAAACATTATTAGACGGCGACCTCGGGAGCCGCCCCGTTTTTGTGCTCTATCACAATTTTCCATTACACAATGGATGTTTCCGTGTAGGTGTGAAATAGGGTCGCACGGAAGGTATTGCGAAATATCATTAATTTCTTTGTGATGTACAGGTGTTAGATCGACAATGATAAAAGATTCGTGGTAGATATTTGCACAATAATAATCAATAAAGTGTTTGTTATAAAATATGAATAAATTAGACATACAAATTATTATTCTTGTTTTCTTAAACTGCACTTGATTATGGTAATTAAAAACCTAACTATTAAGTTAACAATGTGGCAGATACGGAGTGGAGGCGCCGTGAAGCAATTAGTAATAAAGACAAGTCTATTATAAATAAAATACCTGACACATATTTAAAAAGACGTAAAAACTTCGCATAGATAAAAAGCTCTAAATCAGCTAACATATTGTATACGGCCAGTTTTTTCTTTACACTTTAAATTATCTGGCGCCATTTGATTAGCTAATTGGTTTTGAATATTTTGATACCTAATGCCAAAATATTCACGGATGCTCTAATGACTAGATAATTTATCAATATTTGTTCAAGTCGTGATTTCGAATGGACTTCCTTTGTATGAGGTTGGTTAAAGATATAGAAATGATACTTGAACTAAACCTATAACACCAAGAAGTAAACTGACCAACAACAAATAAATATAGAAAACTATAAAGTTGAATGAAAACATTTATGTAAATGAAAACACATTGCTTTAGCATAATTAAACGATGAGTGTCAATGACGTCTCGCAGTATTACTGGCGACTCTGATGTTAATAACAAAATCCTTAACGATCTTGCTAATAATTGTCTGTAGCCATTTTAACACAGGGATTTATGAGAAAAGTCTTCTAAATACACTAAAGATTCAGACAGAAATATAAAAGACAAGAATATTAAAAGTAGCCTTACGAAGTGGTAAACAGAGATTTTCTCGAATTGCAGCTCTTGAATGAATATAACTGAAAGTAGCAACACATAACGCCTCTTCATTGCAAGGTCTCTATTTAATGCAAAGGACACAGGATAGCATGCGACAGAGCGGACGTAACGGGAATAAAGCTCAAGTTATACGGACAATAAAACTTATACACGTAACGATATTTAAATTTAAATAAAATTACAATGCAAAATGCAGCAACATACGTATGGAATTTAGATCGAAGAATTTAAAGACAGTTTTTGCAAACGATGAAAAGATGAAAATGAACTGACTGAAGTAAAATTGAAATGTCTGTTTTCAGAAACCCTACAAAATAAGTATAACCATGCAAAGAAGTATATAACATTAGATCAGTGTTTAGACTAGATTGTCCAACTTCAAGCTGAACTGATCTTACAACAAAAATATAAAATAAAGCCATCCCACAAGCCGGATTTAAAGAAAAATAAAATCAATAGAAATAATGAGATAATTTACGCTTCGCCACGGCTGGGACGGACAAAAAGCGTGACAGTGGGACACGCGTCAACAAAGAAAAGCGATGGTAAAAAATGACCTCGCTGGGACGCGCGTAAAGCCGGGACACATCAGTACATCAAACAATGTTGGGAAAGTTAAGGCCCCAAGTTTAAATCTGGATTTACATTTATGCCATTTCTGCAACTGTGTGCTTTTATTTTGGAAGAAGTTGCAAAATAACAAAAACATTTGGGAATTGTATCGTTCTCAAATGCTGCAATAATTTCATTAGGGTCTAGCCTAAAAGTTAGCGGGCTATAAACATAAAACCATATCATTAGAAACATGACACAATAATTTCAAACATATAAAATTGCCAAGAAATCAGACTCAAAAATTAAGTCCTGCCTTAAACAGACCTGTACACTCAGCACTAGGGAATATTAAACAAAAAAGGGCAATAAGCTTGAGAGGAGAACCCGAGACACCTGCGTTACGCCACAAAAACACTAAACACCCTCACCGCGGTTAAAAAATAAACACGGATCGAATCTTGTCAGTTTTTGTTTAGATCCAACTTTTTTGATGAGCTCTTGGTTTTATTCAGAAGAATTGAGATGAAGAAAGTTTATAAATTAATGTAATTAGAGATGAAGATGATATACTGTCTGATCATTTAGATTTTGAACCAGAATAATAAGAGATGTGGTTGCAGTATAATTACTTCATACAAATAAGTTTTCATTTTGACAATTGATTCTTGAGAAAATAATGACAAAACTGCCCAACAATCAGTATTATAATATCTGTACAAGTAGACATCTCCGTGCCCTAAAAACCGAAGGTCTTCAGACAATCCCTACTCAAGTCAAACACAAGACTCAAGTAGGCGACACTCGAGCGGGATTACCGTGGAAGACGAACTGGGCCCGGCTTCCGTCTCAAGGGGCAACCACGTGTGTCGTCAATGGACCACTCCGGATGCCCTGGCCCACAATGGGGACGCCTGTATGCTAAGACATTATACCAACACCTCCGGACCAAAACGACGCAAGTACACTCGTCATGTGGGCGGTTAAGACTTTTCGAAATGATGCAACCGTTGCGGATGTGTGTTGTAGTTGTAATTTGAGGAAGTGCGTTCGAGAGTTGCTTTTCAGTACTCTTTATACGATGCTCCCCTTGAGCAAAATTGTCTGTGGATTCGGAGGGTTATGATTCACTTGAATATGTTAATTTTGTGAATGGAGAGGAATCCCATTGAAAATTACGTCTTTTGAAATGTCATACATAAGGCA
This sequence comes from Conistra vaccinii, assembly GCA_948150665.1. Classification (NCBI taxonomy): domain Eukaryota; kingdom Metazoa; phylum Arthropoda; class Insecta; order Lepidoptera; family Noctuidae; genus Conistra; species Conistra vaccinii. Next base: position 10,431,387 of record OX411334.1, on the reverse strand, counting down.
TGTGTAAGCTAATAATGATACTGAATTTATTTCCAAATCTAAAACATGGTTTGGTTCTGATTTTGTTAGCAACAACTTCGAATTCGATTTCATTAAATAATGTGCTAGAAACTATATAGGTAACACGCAGTAGTAATACTCGATTTCAATTCTATTTAACGCAAGTTGCCGTTTAAATAAAATTGTTTACATTCGCGTAGGCATAATAACGTATGAACATTATACAAGTTGTTTCATAACTGCCGGTGTCATTGGACACATATGTGTGCCAATGTGTGTATCACTGTATACAACATTACGACCACAGTGACGATTAGAGGCGCGTGCGTTCATTCATTGATACTACATGCTAACATTTGTGATACGTGAACGTGAGCCGTTGATGTCTTTTAAACGCGGGATTGGGCGTGCGCCTTACATGGCTAAAAATCACGGCCTATGAATATTGAATAATTATAATTTTAATTACGCGTTTACCTGATTTATGGAGTGTAGTAAAATTAAAATGGTATAATATAAATATTTTGATTATATGTGTCGGTTAAATGCCTACGATTTATTGCTCTATAAAATGATTTCGGCAATTTAAATTAGTTTTATAGGCTCTTTATTTTTATGACTTTATTGATTTATTGAAAGCTCATGTTTTATACATTACTCGTTGTTTATTACCATTGTTTTGGCGCTGATTTAAATTATTAAAACAAATGTATCATCAACAGTTGCTCAGTTCAGTCAGTCAAAGCTTCTGAGGGCCTAGACAAAGTAACATTCGATTAGCGACAACGCTAGTAGAAAAGTCAAAAATGTATGGGATTGACAAAAGCTATCGAAACGTCACGTGATCATAGATCAACGAATAGAAATTAGCTAGACAATATTTAACATCATTCCATTCATACAGCCTCGAACGATAACTTGCTAACGAAAGACTAGAGACAATATGTAATTTTTATCGAAGAAACCAATGGATCAGACGATAGCGAAACGTAGTGTAGGTATGTCGTTGAAGCGATAGCGATTGTCGAAATAGAATCGCTCCGAAGCGAATGTCATTTGTCTAGGCCCTCTGTTGTCTATGAACAGAATTAAAATTAAGAAATATTTGATTCAAGCGACCAAATCACTTAAAAAAAAACTAACGCTTAATACATTTTAGCCGATCGCTAATAGCCTTAGCTACAGGCATAAGACTAATTACAAAAGTAATAAATAACATGTGACCGTCGGCTATGGGGTAATTACTCGGATTAGTAATTTCTCGGCTACCTGTGTTCCCAGAACGGTCAGCATCCGGACCGGTAGCCGGCGGCTAACAAATCGTTATTTATAATTTATTGAATAGGTACTACCGAACTGCCCTTGGTTCGTATACTGCAATGGCAACATGTCATAACATCTAGATTACAGTGCTATATCTAAGAATTTTGAAGTGAAACCTTCTTTAGCGGCGTTGTGCACTTTTTTTGGGGTGGGTAAAAAATTTTAAACTCGAGTCAGGACACGTGATCTGATCGAAAATTCGTAAGACGGCGGGAGAGTGAAAATGTTGTTGACAGCGCACTGTTTTATTTTTTTGGAATTTTTTGATGGAGCTACAGTTTTCATTCTTGTACTGACAGCAAGCCACATAAATTCCTGACATTTTCAGTAGATGGTGTTACGTTGTATCAAAAAGTTACTTAGTTTTCACTTCTATCGGCAGTCTCCAAAGACCGCCCGATGTTATTTTTAATATTTTATACACATTTAAAACCTTGGAGGAGCTTGGAGGAGCTCGTGGCTAAGTAATAACAAGCCGCACGGGTCAATCCATCAGGTTAAGCTACGCTTGCCGGGGTTGGTCAGTGGATGGGTGACCATCTTTACATACCGAGACTCCTCCGTGCCTCGGAAAGCACGTTAAGCCGTTGGTCCCGGCTGTCATTTGTGGATCTTTGACAGTCGTACGAGTCGTCAGAAGCCCGAAAGTCTGACACCAGTCTTACCAAGGGGTATCGTATTACCCAGTTACTGGGTTGTGGAGGTCAGATAGGCAGTCGCTCCATGTAAAATACTGGTATTCAGCTGCATCCGGTTAGACTGGAAGCCGACCCCAAGATAGTTGGGAAAAGGCTAGGAAGATTGATTGACACATTTAAAACCTTCCGGTATAAATTCCCTAAATGATGGTCTCTGAAGACCGCATCAAAATCCGTTGCGTAGTTTAGAAGGACAACGCGGCCACACAGACAGACACTAAAAACGGCTTTATTTTATAATATGTATAGAAGATACCGCTGTTTGGGACGTATAATTATACCAGAAGATATTAATGTAAGAGCTACGGATTCGGGAGCGATTTTAGCTGATATCTTAAATAATTATAGCAGGTGGAAGTTGAGTTTGATTAGGGTTTCTTGAGATTTAACGACTTTATTTTTTGCTTGAGTCAATAATTTTAGGTGTAACGCGATATTTTGCTGGCAGAAAGAAACATTATGGCCTACTAAGAAAAATAATTTGTAAACAAAATGCGATTCATTCACTTGCTTGTAAAGTTTATGAAAATAAAATTATAAAAAAAATATATATATAAATATATATTTTATATAAATTTATTTTATATAAAATATAAAATGTAAGTCTGTGATTTTTATGGTGTACATAATAAAGAGTATTCTATCCATCTATCTATTCTTTATTCTTATTATTCTTATTCATGTTGTTAAATTTTCTGGTCCTTAGAGACTAAAATAGAAACTAACCCAAAACAGAACAAAAACGTTGAATATTATACAAAATAAATAACAAACGAAGTTATTAAATTTAAATAACACGATGAATAATTTATCAATGGTCACCATTAACCTGTTTATAATAATTTTGTCCCTCCAGCAGACATTTTGCGACCGTCTCCCCTAATTTTGAATGAAAATGAATGAATTGACGAACATAACCTCGAAAATATTATGTACAGGGCCCTAATTCTGAATGAGTTGGCCAAATTATATCATGGGGTTTTATTTCGAATGCAAATAAATTGAGACAAATAGATTTTCAGAAATGACATGAAGTTTTTTATAAGTACTTAGCCACCTATCGACTCTTCAGTTTTTTTTTTTCAGTAGCTTAGTTTATGCCTAATGTCGAGATTTCATGTAAGCAACCACCTTGACTCATTGAAACTCGAAAATCTGCATTTAAATGCAAACTTTTCATTTGTTTCACCATCACAATAGTGCTCAACTTTTGCAATTTCCTTCAGCACCCACCATCTTAAACTGAAAAGTGCGAGCAAGACAGCAAAATACGTAACGCCTACGCAAGAAAGGGCCAGCTATACAGAGGAGGTTGTGGAAGGTCGGCGGTGGTAACAAATTATTTTATTAGTGTGGGCGCGGCGCGCGCGCCACCTGTTCGATGGACCGGATGCCGCGCCCCCCGTCCCTCGCACCTCACACCCGCTAAGGGACTTAGGCCGTGGTTAGGTTACCGGCGAGCTAGAGTATCGCATTGTTAGGGTTTAAAACATTGAGACGTGTTGCGATTCATACGACCACCCTCTTTTGGGGAACAGGGCCATATTGTTAGTACTTGCAGTATGCAGCCTTAGTTATGAACGGAATACATTTTGAAATAGTAATCTAAACAGAGATACGAATGAAGAAACCAATCTCAGCAGATTTGTTGGGTTAGGCGGAAGAAGGAGGCAGAGCAGCTAAAGTCCGACTTGATTAAAATGAAAAACAGGAGAGCAGGAGCGTAAGAGCTGACCAACTAAAACTTAGGAACCTTAAGAATGAAAGCTTAAAACGCTTATCGCTCTTCGTTTATAGTAGAACCTCATCATTAAAATAATCCTTCACACTGTTTCAAACCTTGAGGACACTAGGATGAGAGTCAGAATTTATATAAGAACCAAGTCCTGCTAATTCTGACTATAGAAAAGGCCAAAATGTCGTTTGGTACTGTCGCCTTTAGCGCTGTATATATCTCAGTTGTTTTCAAAAAATCTAGAAAGAATCCGACGATTCCCCGGGCATTACAACCGACTATTCTTTTGTATAATTCGTGATCATTGATCGTGTATTCTTGAATACATCGGCGACATGCGACCACTTAGCGATAATCGCGTAACTGTCTTTCAAAACATCCTCATTTCTTGAAACTCACAACATTAATAAAACTGTTTAGTACGACGTAGTGCGTACTATTGTCAATTTTTTTGTCAGCCTTATTAGGAATTCAATGAGGACCGTCCGAAATGTAATTTTCTTACAACCGGCATTAGCATTCAGGTCGACAGCGAGACTCCGTTAAATAAAGGCAAACTCTTGACGAAGTAAGTCAACAACCCATACATTGTGTCTATGGACTCTATGCGTTGTACTTTTTGTTTGTTACACAAAAGGGCTGTATCCGGTGTTTAGGAGATCCGACTGAGGCCGTTTCCGTGAAATCTATCGCAATACACAAGAAACGGGAAGCATATCCGGAATAACGAAAAAAATATACATACTTTTTTTCACACCTATGCGTGAACAGGGCTGTCAAAGTTGTGAACAGAATTTAAATGAAAGAAATAAAGAAAAGAAAGAAAATACATTTATTTAGCATAGACAGAAAGGCACACAGCACACCATAATTATAAGACAAGTAAAACAAAATAGATAATAAAAAGGAAACAAATAAAAAAGTGTAAAATAATAATTAAACAGGAATGTGTGCCTAGCGGCTGCGTCAAAAAGGCCCAGAATGGAGGTTTAACATGTTCGATTTGACATTAGTTTCATTTCAAACCATTTTTCCTTATACTTACTAGTTTTGATCATAAGAAAACAACATAATATTCTTGTATATCATTGGCAACAGTATTAAACAAATTCAGAATCCAAAATACGCTTATTTTCTTTCCACAAAGTTATTATGAGGCATGAGTACCATGACTTTTTACCCGACTGCCCCAGAAAGAGGGTAATGTTTTTTACAATTTTAAAACATGATTATTAACCCAAGTACCTAAAGACGGCCATTCGCATTAAATTATCAATAACATCATCGTTAATTGCACTTTGGCACTAAACGGTACTTAAACAAAAAGCAAAGGAAATTAAAGTCATTCGTCGGATGTCGACCGTTTCCAATCAAACATAGTAATTTATTACGGGCAATAATAGCTTAATTACAGCTTTGAGCAGTAGCCCTGCAAGTCTTCGCAGAAAAAATGTTCCCACAGCTAACAGGTTGCCGAATGGCACGTCTTCCGGTCGGAAGTACGACCGATGGTCCTTTTGGAAGCAAAAAACTAAAAGGACCAGAGCACATGTTCTTGTGATTCCTTTACGGCACGTTATGATTAACATCGAATTGGACTCGTTCATAATCTTTTTCACTATGTTCCCCAGGCAGGTGTCCTGAAACACCTTCAATTTTTCCCACGCCAACTTCTTTTGTGGCGATGATTGATTCTTTTAGAATTTTCGTATCGTTCCACGTGTCGAATTGTACGAATGTACCGATTGATTTAGTATGCGACGCGAGTTGAATGGTAAACAATGCACGCGAATTTTGATGGGTTCCGTGCATACCGAACATTGTACACACGCTGGTGAAATGATTGGGTCATGTTTGTATGTTATTGTGTTCGGTTATGCCTGGTTCTGCGTTATTGACTACTTTGTTAAGGAGAATGTTTATTGAAAGAGGCGAAACCTGTTTTAAACTAACGACTTTTACTAATTCTTTTACTGTTTTGCGAAACGTGACTGCAAATGTTGGTATTTCATACCTTTTCATGGTCCCTGTTTGGGGTTATCAACTACCATAATTAAAACGAAACCAATTCGATGGAATTTGTCATTAAACATTATTCATTTGTTTTTCCTTCCATTTCAGGGTTCAGAAGACGACCTTCCAGACTGCAGGCCAAAACAAGTCTGCAGTAAAGTGGACCTATACGATGCGACACAGCCCTGGATCGAGAGGAAGTGTCGCTGTTTGGGGCATAGGCCGTGCTCTAGGTCAGTATTGTTTGTTACTTTAAACATTTGGGATAACACATGAACTTTTATTATTTCGTCTACGCGGAGCTTAGCTTTATTGACTTCCGTATTCACACGGTCCGAGTTCTTTTTCTTTTCCAACGAGAGTTAGCAAGTGAAAATGATTTCTTATTAAATTTTTAACCGACTTCCGAAAGGAGGAGGTTCTCAATTCGTCTGTATGTTTTTTTTTTTTTTTTTTTTTTTTTTTTGTATGTTTGTTACGCGATTACTCCGTCGATTGTGGACCGATTTTGAAAATTGTTTTTTTGTTTTGAAAGGGTATGCTCCCGAGGTGGTCCCATATAAATTTTATTAACTTTACTTGGATAGTTTTTGAGTTAGCTTCAATAATACGTATTTTTCCCACTTAGTATATATGGATGATATAATGATAACTTCCAATCACTGTTATTTACATAGCAGGTTAGTGGTATTCTAATTTGTATGGGGTAGGTACCACAACTAAAAAGTGCAAAATAAAAACTTTTTACAAAAAAAGAACAACCGACTTCCGAAAAAGACACTACAAAGTCAAAAATAACTTTAATTTCGGAAGTCGGTGGCAAAAAACGAAAGTTCAAAACCAAATACACCGACTTCCGAAATTAAAGTTATTTTTGACTTTGTAGTGTCTTTTTCGGAAGTCGGTTGTTCTTTTTTTGTAAAAAGTTTTTTTAATTTTCTTTCCGATTTACCACTTTTTGCCTATTTTCCAGTTAGTTTTGCTGCACTACATTTTGCTTAACTTCATTAATCGACGAGTATTTTAACTAGATATAATGCATGACCTTAAAAGATCTGTTCAGAATCATCTACATGCATCAAAACTGTCTCAGTTGAATACGCCTTCGCTTCTTCATCTCGTTCAAATAAAAAATAGGCAATTGCAAAATTATTATCCTCATATTGACCCTTTCAAAAGGCAGATTATATTCAAATGTTGGCTGATTATTATTCCAACCTTTGACAGGGTTTCCCTTTTAAAGATCAAATTATAGTGAATGGATGGCGCTCGAGGCCATTATTTAAATGTCTTTTGTTTTTGAGCATTAGGTTGGCTATATCTTATTATTAGTATCGTGCCTTCAAGTTGTTATTTTTGTCTGGCTATAGTGACGTTGTTGAGTTGGGTGCGTCGCTTTTTGTCAATGAGCTAAGATTCGATAAAAAATCTACTAAAGAACTGTACGCTCCAACGGATTATCTAAAATAAATCCTTAGATTTTATGATGGAAGTCTACATTTAGCTAGAATAGATGAATGTGTTTATCTCGTCTACTTTCTAATCTCGGTTTGATATCTAATCTACAGGGTGACGAGTCTGTAAAGGAATTCCAATTTGCTCAGAATTAAGTCTAGCATAAAGTATAATTATCCTTGAGTCATTGGTGTCTGTAGTTTGGTTTCACGAATCCGCTTCTAACGGGCTTAAATTCATAGGATACCAGAAACTGTGCTATCAAATCTGTTAAATGTTCTTAAGTACATTTGTTTAAATGAACATCATCTAATTTGTGACTTTTCTCATTACAGCGACCTTACGAGTGATGACAACCACACGTTGTCAGACAAGACGACGCTCTACAAGACGTGTGAGCCTGTCAAACGTTTACCAAAGTGCAAGTACTTCAAGGATGCTGCCTATATCATCTACTCGTTTCCTGACAGCAATGCGACTCAGCAGATCGTCAACTGTCATTGTCCTAAGCTCTCCGTGACGTATCTGTTGAAGAAACTGCCGTACACGACACCTAGCGGAGAACAGGGGAACCAGTACCAGTTTGCGTGCTCGCCGCAAAGCGTAAGTTTTACCTTGCCTTTGGACTTTACCTTTCGTTTTTAGTTCGAGTTTGCGTCGTTAGGTGGCAGCAGTAGTTCTTTGGCTGTGTCGTTAGTACAACTTTACTTGAAATTGTGTGTCTTCAAATTGAACTATGATTTAGCTATACTTACTAAAAATTTTACCTGATGAAAGTTACAAGTTTTTTTTTCTAAATGAATCAAAATAGGTTTGCTTGGTTTGTAACTTTTTATTACAATTTTCTTTGTCTTCTTTTACAGAGGCTCCGTTGTTCAAGAAAGGAGCCATGCAAACTGTTCAGCGCGAGGCGGCGACATGAACAAATCGACGAAGTGAACGCCAACACCATCTGCCAATGTCCTCGAGGCCATACCTGCCCTAGGCATCACACGGAGACGGGAGTCCTGGCAGGCATCACGTACGCAGCAGAAGACATCCGCACCTACCACGGGTACTGCATGCCCGAGCCTCCCCCCGACGCCTACAGATTCGTTGGAGATAAAGATTGAATCAACAACCAACACCAACCCTCAACTTGTGTGATTCAGCTGGAAATGTACTTAAAACTGTACATTGAACGCGCTCCACAGCTTCCACGAGCACACAACGAAGTTTGCTTTGCTCATTACCTGTTTAGTACAAAAGTGTTAAGCATGTTTGGTTTTAAAAAGAATGACTAATTTGTTAAATAATTTAAATGACATTGATGTCTGTTTACGGTCTCGGATACCGATACCGATACTGATCGTCTGTTCGTACGCTAGTCCATGTGACACGATCAAATTAACGAACAAAAGATTAAGCTTCTAATTTTATTGTAATGTACAACGATATTTAAGTGATACAGATGCTGTAAATATCTTATTTAAGTACTTTGTATTACGCACTGTTTCTGTTATAATCGTGTAAATAATTTTAGCGTAAGTCGAATCATTCCAAACGTTTAGTTTAAATTATTATTTTTCATATTTTAATTATTTACTTGCCATACTTACGTAGTTTGTTGCGTTTGTTCCGAGTCTTCCATTCCAGTCAAGAAGGTAACGTTATGTTCATTGTTTTGTTTATGTTAACAAATTGTATAATAATAATTTTTGTTATACGAAAACGAGTTATTTGATAGCCATATCTTAAGGTTGTAAGTTTTAAATGACATTTTGAATAACTTATAGAATTGTGTTTTAGTATCGACTGATACCAGTTATAATATTTGCTAACACACATCACTAAAAGTTGAGACTTTGTTTTTAAAATGAAATAAATGTATAATTTTAATGATGCATGTATGTATGGATGTATTAATACCAGTGGAAAAATGTTTGATAATATTATTGGCGATAGTTTTCACTAACTAGAGTTTTGTATAGAAAACTCCTAGAAGTTTTAATAACGCTGTATCTATGTAAATATGATAGTATGTTGGTGTTTGTAATAATTATTATACCTGCGATGTGGTATGTCTTCCTTTTTTGTTTTATTATGTATAGGTATAAAATAAGTTAAATTATTGAAAGAAAATGAATAAATGTTTCGATATCAATTTAATCATTGTTTTGTTTATTGTTTAGGACAACCATTTACCCAAAGTGGTATTTTACTCTGAGATGGCAGAAGGTAAACGGACGCATGGCGGTCAACATCTCCGCTATAAGGATGTACTCAAGAGGCATCTTAATGCTTGTGCTATTGATCCTACAAGTTGGGAGAGGCTCGCTTTACACAGGTCGAGTTGGCGGTCAACTATTCACAAAAGCATTAAAGCTTTCGAAAAAAAGCGACACGAAGCTATTTTCAAGAAGCGCCAAATACGCAAAGAGAGACCTAAGCCCTCCTAGGCATCTAATGCTTGTGCTATTGATCCTACAAGTTGGGAGAGGCTCGCTTTACACAGGTCGAGTTGGCGCTCAACTATTCACAAAAGCATTAAAGGTTTCGAAAAAAAGCGACACGAAGCTATTTTCGAGAAGCGCCAAATACGCAATGAGAGACCTAAGCCCTCCTATACGTATACATACAACACAGGCCAACTTTATTGCTCTAGTTGTGACCGGGTGTTCAAAACAAAATTCGGTCTAGCGAGCCATCTATGGGCACACGCAAGGAACTGATTTCGAAGGGTCGCCGTTATCGAAATCGGTAACGAGGACTATATAAATGATTTGACCATTATAAGGTCCCATTAAAATAGATGGAAAAACTTTTAGTAATCATTCAGACCACCAAAATAAGGACAATGGTAAAAAAATAATAAGAAAAATGCATTAGATACTTACAAGAAAAAAAGACGTGTGGCACTCGGGGACTGCCCCGGCGAAGCTATTGCATAGTATTTTTTATCAACTTACGCAATTGTAAAATATTAACCCGAATACAAGAAATAGCAATGATGACATTGACAGGAACTGTTATTCACATTTATAGTTTTTAAAACTTGACACAACGTAATGGGAACATCAAACTAATAAAAAGGTTTTAATTTAACTATTAATAGTCAAGGATCATTCGTCTAAGTAAATTTGAACTTTATTGTCAAACAGTTAAACATAATTTTCAATACAACACTCTCGTATCATTCGTCTAAGTAAATTTGAACTTTGTTGTCAAACAGTTAAACATAATTTTCAATACAACACTCTCGTATCATTCGTTTAAGTAAATTTGAACATTGTTGTCAAGCAGTTAAACATAATTTTCAATACAAAACACATTTAGAGTGTTTTGTTTCTCAGTCATTTTCGTTACGAAATTTCTGGATTAGGTCTCCACGCTCAAGGCCCGCGATAGAAGCTATGCAATAGCTTAAAAACGCATTAGATACTTACAAGAAAAATAATTCAGCTAACGAAAATACACTAAAAATGTTGGTTATCCAATGCCATTGAGTATTTTTTGTCAAAATAAAATCACCTTTTTTTTGCTTGGATATCTTTGGTTAGACGTACTGAACGCTGTGTTAAAATTTGTCCATCTATTTTAATAGGACCTTGTATACAACGTGTAAAAAAAACCTGTCCGATATATGAGGGTGGTGTTAAGAATCGTAGGTACTGAGCGTCTATTTATGTAGAAATTTCCAGAAAAAAAAAGGAAAAAAAAACGCCGCTTTTTTTTTCAATGGGGAATTTTACCCGGTTTCGGAACTTTACATGAGACGAGGAGGCCGTCCTTTGGCGGGTGTCAACAAGTCCCCTGTTGAAAATTTACCAATTTTTAATGGAATTGGGATAATTTTGTTACTAAAAAACGTGATTTTTAAATAGCAATCATTTTTATTTTTTATAATAATAAAAAATAATTTTAATAATAACAAATATATTTTTTTTATTACTTTTTGGTAATGGTGTAGGTACCTCTATGAGCCCTTTTCGGATCGAAAAAGGTTTTTGTAATGTTGTGTCTTCTCAATTTTCTATTGGTCTTTGTAGCCGGACTTGCATTAGTAACTAATTTCAGACTGCGGTAACTAATCCCCCTACTAAGCGTAGGTAATCATTATGGTACTTATTATCTCTCTCCACGGTCTGTCGGAAAGATATGCTGATAATGATGTAGAATTAACATTACATACTTTCTTACAAACACACATTGAAATAACTAGAAAATTATTTGGTCGTAATATCCAAAAATTGTAGTCATAATAACCTCTCTCTATAGATTTTTTCTGGCTCTTCATGTTTTCTCATTCTTCTGCCATTGTTAAAAGGTGCAAAACACCCATAAAATCAATATCGCACTTTTAACAATACCTCATGATTAGGAACGCGTACATTCAACTAGTCAACCATGTCGCAGCGGCATCACAAAGCAAGTAAATCACAATTGATCGTAGATATCAACGCGTGCGCAATGCAGACGCAATAAAACATTCTGACGTGTGAAACATGTGCTGAAATACGCAATCACTACAACTACTAATAACTTTTTTGTTCCGAGATCGTTCGGATACGGGATCATTGACATGCAACATGCAAGTGCAACAGACGGACGGTGCAACGGCGAGATTTTCATCATTATTACGCACCAATTTGCGAACAATTACGTCCACGCGGCTGAGCGTACGTCGTGGATGCGTAAGGGCTCGCTATTGGATGGTGTTCCGTACAGGGTGCACTTATTCTGAAGAAATTATGGATTCTGAATAATTTAATTTTAAATTAATTTGGACGTTACTCGAGACACTTAGCTGTGCAGTACGAGTAGTAGGCACTTCAACAGTTCTCCAGATTATTTGTCTTCGTTTTCAGCGATTTTATAAGTTAAACAAAAGGACTCACAAGAGGTTCTACAGAACAGGCAGTAGGTATACGGCACGGACAGGGCGAGCGTGCGAGTATACGGGCAGTTTTCTATTCTATTCTATCATTAAACAAGTGTCAATACAATTGTATGTACATATACGTAATTAACATGCTATTTGAGTAAATCTACAATCGTCACAATTTCGACTTGTTACCATTTTATTGGTTGAAAATCAACAAACTATTAAAATCACAGCACCCATCGGAAAATATGGAAATCTCTGCAGACGACAGCACAAACAAATTCTTGAGATTGTGAAATGCGTCCGCGCCGCATGAACTACGTGTAGCAATAAGTTAATGATCTGTGACATTATCGCGTGATACCGAGAGTTATGAGCGCTAATCCTACAGATAAACACATTACTCATACAAAGCCAATAAACCAATAGGCGTACTGGCAATTTTTTTAAATATCGAATATAGAAGACACATTCCATTAAAAAAAAACAGTTGACGTCACATTGTTCGTGGTTGCCGAGAAACGCTAGAAGGAGCGTTTGCAGACCAATAGTCCTGAATGTCGAAAACCTACAAAAGATCGTGGGGAAGACCTAGATGAGATTTTGAAACTCGCACAGAACAGGGAAGCATGCGAGAAACGCTACAAGGAGCGTTTGCAGACCAATAGCCCTGTGTGTGGAAAACCTACTAAAGATCGCGGGGAAAACCTAGATAAGATCATGAGATTCACACAGAACAGGGCAGCTTGCGAGAAATGCTAGAAGGAGCGTTTGCAGACCAATAGCCCTGTGTGTGGACGACCAACAAAAGATCGCGGGGAAGACCTAGATGAGATCATGAGAGTCGCACAGAACAGGGAAGCATGCGAGAAACGCTATAAGGAGCGTTTACAGACCAATAGCCCTGTGTGTGGAAAACCTACAAAAGATCGCGGGGAAAACCTAGATAAGATCATGAGACTCGCACAGAACTGGGAAGCATGCGAGAAACGCTAAAAAAGCGTTTGTAGACCAGTAGCCCTGTGTGTGGACGGCCAACAAAAGATCGTGAGGAAGACCTAGATGAGATCATGAGACTCGCTCAGAACAGGGAAGCATGCAAGAAACGCTAGAAAGAGCGTTTGCAGACCAGTAGCCCTGTGTGTGGACGACCTACAAAAGACCGCGGGGAAGACCTAAATGAGACCATGAGACTCGCTCAGAACAGAGAAGCATGAGACAAAAGGGAGGAGGCCCATACTGAGCACTAGGTGGAACGACGCTGTCAAATGATGATGATGCTGAAAATCGTTCTGTTTAGAACAATATCTTTTAACTTTTTCCTACAATACCAGTAAGAAAACGGTAGTATTTTTTATATTTATGACTAAAAACTACAGATCGTCCGCCTGTTATCATTTCGCAATCAGAAACGTGACTATGACAGATTAGTTACCTTTTTACAAAAACGGCACTTTACACTCATATTTTCTTTGAATTACGTATTAATCGTCAACAGCATCGACATACATTTTGCTAATAAAGATCCAATCATGCTTTTTACGGCGTCAAAGTATCTGGTCACGATTTAGTTTATCTTAAGCGAATAAATAGCGGGAGAAATGGTGTACGTGTTAGCTAAAATTACGCGTCTATGAGAAAAATAATAAAATGTTCTAAGCTATAATAAAAGTAAAGTTAATAAGTAAGAAATGAGAAGAATGTCTAAGGTCTGCCCTGACTTATTTTAAGTAGAACTTCGAAGCAGAATCATGAATTCATGATTTATGAATTGTGATGTACCGTAAAATAATTCGACAAGGTCACCAGCCGCATCGTGTCGAAAAGTTTTCCTCTTCAAATCGCATTTCAACTTATTTTACTCGCCCAATGGTGGGAAAAAACCTAAAAATGGCAACTATAATACCTGAGAAGTACAGTTAATCGACTGGGCTAGTAAAGACAAGATGTCTCACCGAATAGGCCTGCACCATAGAGTGTAACTAATCAGAAATTACGATATAATAACGTAACAAATGGCTCGGGAAAAAGCTCGTCTTATTCCACTAATTCGCAATATAAATGAGTTTTTTTAACGCGTAAAAACGCATTCAATGTTAGGCATTACGTTAAATGTATTGGAGTTCCAATTTGTTGGTAACAATAATGAAGGGTGAAAAAGTAATAGTTTTATCAAATTGCTAAGGGTTTTAAAAAATAACTTAAGAGGCAATTCTTACATGTAGTATTTGAAACCCTTTTGAAAAATCAATTGCATAAGTTATTTCATTGGAAGTCAACAGTTCATTGGCATTGTTAGTGCTTTAGACTTTTTGAATCTATTAATAGACTGAGTTTTTTCTAAAGTTCTAGAAGAATAACCTGATTAAAATTCAAAGCTTTTTTTGATCAAATGGGACCGATTCTCTTCCAATTAAAAAAAGAACTGCAAATTGGTCACGACCACCTTGTGTAATCGGTTTACATACATAAAAAGCAACACACAGGCATGCGACCAATTGACAGCCTCCTTCTTTTTCCAAACCGACCAATCGACATGCAAATGACAAATGGCAATTTAATTCAATTAGTTTTCTTTTCTTGAAGTTTCTAAACTGACATTTCATCGTTAGAGCGGTGACGAATTGGAGCCCTTTCTTCGACTTGTTTCATAATACTGACGAGAGATTTATTATCGTACAACAGCTTTTTAATTGGTAAAGAAAAATCGTTTGTTCGTGTTTATGTAACTTAGAGCAGAAAAGTAGCAGCAGAAATTTCTTAAGAAATAAACAGTACCATTGATTGCAGAGAGTCATCAGGGTTATTAATAATTATACTGGCTGATTTTAAATTGATTGGCAACGTTGTCCACTGGTCTGAGTTCCAGCAGTTTAACCTGCGCGGAGACCCAGCCCACCCCCCCCCCCCCCCCCCCGTCCTAACAACAGCGGCCACCACCTGTTCCTATGTCACCGCGTCGTCCAGGCTCGAGTATGAAAAACTTTTTTGGGACCAACGCTGATAAAACGAAAAGGAACCCTAGTAGATAATCTAGTAAGTCAGCCTGTAATTGTAGTGCTGCCTAGTATGTAGCTGTTACAGCAGTCAATGGGGTCTACGACTCTAAGTTTTATAATAAACATCCGATACGATATTATGTTGCACAGCAACAGGATAACAAGTTCCAATAATGTCAAAAATACGTGCTTTCCTCACGTTTTCAAGCCTACTCAACATAATTATGTTGGGTTCATTATAATTGGGCACAAGTAGCGGCCATTTGCAATTTTCTTCGCCTAGTTACAACATTATGGCGACGTACACCATAGAAATTGAATTTGTTTAATTGATTCTTACGCCTCACACGGGTTGACAACGACACACTATTTTGGCTCAGTTCTTAGATTTCATTTTACGATGACAATACATAGTGGGCAAAACTAGGCTGTGTCTGGTTCATTATTTTTAGTACCATTTCATGTTTTGGATGATGGCATTAAATGTTACGAGACCTTGAGGTTAGTAGGTAAACACTTTAGGTGTGTCTTGCGCTATTTTCGTAGTATTTCATAGTAATTTTTTTTTAAGTTTGCAAACTGTACTGAGTGACGTATCAAATGAAAGAACTTAAATATTTAAGAAAATATATAAAAATTAACCATTATCTCTGAAACTACATAGCCAAAAAAAATTATTAAAAAAGGCAGAAAGTTCTATACATAGATTACAGGAAAACCTATAAGTCTTAAATAAAAACTTACATTTGCAATTGGAATGTATGGGAGAACATGTTTTTCAACTAGGTACAATGTTAAGTGTGTCCTGGGGATAAATTCATCCCAACTCAGTCCCAACTACGAAACCCTTCATTGTGCGTGGTCCGACATGCTCTTGGTCGGTTTTTTTCCTAATCCCTACTCCACAGTGGGCCTAAAAGCCTAATGCTTTTACTATGATTTCATGGAAATATAATTTGGTGAATCTAGTTCTATAAGACTAATCGAATTTCTCACTCACACAATCAGTTTTATTCTACTATTGTCACGACTGGGCTTTTTGTCGAAAGTGAAATGCGTAGACCGCGGTCAGTTTCGTGTATATTTTGTATGACTCCATCATTTCGCCACAAAAGTTAAGTTATAACATCCCTGATGTGCCATGAAAGTTGCAACAGTGTTGTGGTATTTCTAAGTACCTCCGTACAACATTATATTAAGTACTTATGGCTAATCTCTTTTTTTTTTTCCTTTTCTAACATTTATGATATAATTTTTCTAGATTGCTGCTTGTGGCTTCAGGAATACCTCTTTGGTACGAAGATTATGATATTTAGTGCGGATGTAAGCTATTTTGTACCATTTTGTGGTCCTTTGGAGACTTAGTTACAAAAGCCTAGCGCATAAAAGCCCGCGTTTAGAACTATTCCTAGACATCCATCCTTCTTATTATGAGGAACCAAGATTACAACCACAGAAACATGTACATAATTATGTTCAAATTACAAAGGACTAATCGCCTAAACTCAAGTAGATTTTGACAATGACCTAGGTTTCCTAGTCTTTAAAACTATTCAAATAAAAATCAGTACAGTTAGAGGTTCAATTTCTTTGAACTGAAATGTATAACAGTTGTATAATTCATCTCCACAGGGAGCCCCGTAAAACTGTGTTTAGAAATTCCACAATACAATCGTTTTACGGTTTTCCTGTAATTAGGCTTCAAAAGAGGTCAATTAAGACACGACTAAATGCCAGTGACCTTGAGTAGTTCTTGTGTGTTCTGTGCTGAGCTCACGCAGTCTGTACGAGTAATAGGACTCGCCCATCAAGGAGCACTGTCCCAAATTAGCCGCATTATTAATTTAATAAACATCAAACAGAATTTTAATAAACACACATACTTATATTAAATAAATAAATAATCTTTGAAATGGTAAACGTTTCTGAAATATACGCTTGATAGTTTTGGCGTGAATCTCAGTTTTTGATCCGCGTTTTTATAAAAAAAAAATGCTCTCATTTAACATATATTTTTCCAAATTATTAACACTACTCATTAAGACGTGATCTTCAGTATAAAATCATTAAAAGTCGGTTATTCTCGCCTTAACATCACATTCTAGTAAATCTCAAAACGGACGAACATACCTACCTAAACGAAAACGTAAACAAAAGAAGAATTATGTATGATGATTGAATACAATTTACTTGTTGAAAAGCCAATTCCAATGAGATCTAATTACATCCAGACATGTTACTTGAAAATTATTATCTTTGTAGCACACGCCCTTAATTCTGCCACAGTATATGCCCACAATGTCTTACTGCACAGAGTAATTGAATAGCGAATAACCCCACTCGTGACTTAAGTAACGTCAGCTGCACAAATAAGACGACAAACTGAAGTCATGAAGCTTTAGTGCACATTGAGAGACATAACATAAATAAGCGAACACGATGAACATCGAATCTACACTCGAATAACTTTTCCGAAGATATCGTACCAGGTTTAACGGTATTTGAGGTAATATAGGAAACGGTAAGGCGCAGTTGCTTTAAATGAACTTGCGGCAGAGAAGACGTTAGGTTCATAGCCCTTATAAATGTAGGATTCTAAGATCTTATACTATGTATTTAAAATGTATGCAAACTTTACTTTACTGCGCAGAGATTTCTCGCAAAATCTGCATCGCTTTTTCAACAATTGCAACGTACAGAAAATTATCACTAATGGCTTAGCCGGACGTAAATTATTTTCTGCCTAGGTAGATATTGAGATTCAGTGAGTCTGTAACCGCAGACTAACATTTTGTCTGCGATTACCATCTTACAGCCATAAAGGCTAGGACTGAAGTAACGGTCAAAGATTTAGACTATGTATGGGACAAACATTTTCAAGAGTCTGACTGTTTGTCATTAGACAAATCAGGACATCGCAGGTTCAAAGGTTATAGCCTCAAGTTCACGCGAACGCTATTATTCAACAAAGCTCTGTTACTTAGTTGCAAGTCTGCCTTAGCTGGATGGAGAAGGCTATTTCAATTAGTCAGGTGTTGTCTACGAGACGATAAATTTATCAAAGTTACGTTAATACGTAACATTTCATCCAATAAATCTCAGTAAATTGAATCGGATGCTTCCGAGGAATTTATGCCTTCTATAATTTAGGATTTACAAGAAACCTTCGCTAAATTGAAGTCTTAACCCGACACTTATTGCCGCCGGCTTCACCTGGCGTGTCTGCTGTGTACAGCCCTTTTAAGGGGGATGATGCGCTAAGGTATCCTGCGAAATTCAATTTTTCTTAAGTTTTTTGCCATTTGCAGCTCAGTGTCAGGTTGTATGTTGATCAAAATATGATTCACGACCATAATAAATATATTTTTACAGAATTATAATCATTAAGATCATAAATACAACTCTAGTAAGATCTGACCTCAAATTGTCATGATTTTCGCGATGTAATGTCATTCAATAGAGTTTTTGAACTAAGAGAGTTGTATTAATGATTTTAGTGATTATATATAATTCTGTAAATGAATCTTATTCTGATCAACATAAAACCTGTTCTGCAAATAAATAAAAAAGTATAATAACAAAATTTTAATTTTGCGGGATACTCTGGCGTTTTCGCCTTATCTTCGGATCTGACTGTACGTATCCTAGTGGCCAGCAATCATTAAGGCGACCACCCGTGAATCTATTTCGTTTCGTAGCGTCATCCAGACTAAGGAACTGAAGTTTTTCCATCTAAAGCGAATGGTTGGTTAGACGGCGCGTTTTAATGACGCCTCGCCGGAGCGGTGATGTGAATGTGAATAGACTGGCGGGAATGTTTCACTCCTGTTTCTTTAGAAAAACGGTGCGTTAATTGTTATTTGTCTATTTTGTTATCTTTCTTTTTGATAGTATAATACATTGCAAACTATAGTTTTGTATAATTTAGAAGCATTTTTTCAGTTTTTGTAAATGTGAGTACCATGGGGCTGTTTATTCTGTTATTATATTATGTTTTATGTTGACTTGAAAGAGCATGGCAGTTGAGACTTTGTCATGCTTACTTAAATGTCTCGCCGATGGTGGCGAGTGTGTTGGATCATTCGGTTCCCTACAAAATGGTTGAGCTGGATGGTGCTGATCCACGCGTCATGTTCGTGAACGGGCGCCGTCGGTTGAGACTGGTCATCTCTTTTCTGCCAAGGCTTATTTTAAATCTTATACTTTGAATTGTCTCTATTTCTTTTTTTCACATTGTTCTCACATATAGAAGCAACAAGAATAATGTACCCAGGATTTTGTAATGTCTTTATTTAAAAGAGTGTCCTGGGAGTTTCTTGCCCGTTCTTCTCCACAGAGATCTACTTTTTGGAATGGGCGACTAGCTTCAACTTTCTGACTAACTGACCGACTCTTTGACAATTCAAAAGTGCCTGTAAATGGTTTAATTGAAATAAATGCTTTGAGTTTGAGTTTGAGTTTGAGTTTGAGTTTGAGTTTGAGTTTGAATTACGTCTGGAAGCAATTTTCGATTTTAACTTATTATTACAAGAGTAATTTACATGAACAAATTAGCTTTGAGTACGTTTAAGCAAAGGTACTTTGTTATTCTATTTATGATTGGAAATGCAAAACTATTTATAGCGCTACAAGGTTATTTTGGTTCGTGGCAAAAATCGGAACTGACAACGCCATTTTGTTTTTTTTTTATTTCAATTCCTTTTTCAAAACAATCGCTCAAATGTTGAACAACAGCGCACCCCTGTCAACGTCTTTCGAGCGCCAAATATCCTTGTAGTATGTCACATCAATCTGCCTATCCTTTTCCCAACTATGTTGCTGTCAGCTTCCAGTCTAACCGGATGCAGCCGAATAACAGTATGCATACCATGGATTATACCATGGCGAGACTGTCTATCTGACCTCCACAACCCAGTAAACCAGGTACGATACCCCTTGGTAAGACTGGTTGTCAGACTTTCAGGCTTCTGACGACCCATATCGACTGTCAAAGCCCCACGACACGAATGACAGCCGGGACCAACGGCTTAAAATGCTCTCAGAGTCACGAAGGAGTCTCGGTATGTAACGATGGTCACCCATCTACGGACGCAGCGTAGCGTAACCTGATCGATCGACCCGTACAGCTGTTATTACTTAGCCACGAGCTCCTGCTTGTAGTAGTGTATATCATACTGTAAATGAAGGGTGTCTCCAAACATCAATTACGTAAATTCACAATTTCACTAAAGACTTGATCTCTCAGCCTATCATTAGTTTGTTAATTCAACATCACTCCGCAACGTTGTCACTCGCACAATTCGTGTTAATGGGTCGAGTAGGTCCCACGGGCTGGCTGCCTGTCACACCGACCGAGTTCCACTGCTTAATTATACGGCGTACAATCAATTTTCACTCTTGCAACAGAGTCAGCATGCAAATTTTATCGTGTCAATCTGGAGTGTTGATATTTAGTTGTGTTTAAGGATTGTAGGACAGGGAAAGTCTCGTTTTCGTTTTAAGGATTCTTACAAACCTTCGCTTGTTTCATATACTTCCAGAATCACTCCAGCAATTTTGAATAAAAATAAAGAATACAATGAAAATAAAACAAACAAACAAAATTAATCTGGGCCATCCAATCTACATGAGTTAAATAACATGTCATACAAACCTATAGCTTATCGAATTGCTTCTGTTGGAACAGAAGCAATTCAAATGAAGTTTAGCTTCAAATCAAAGTAACCGATGACAAAGTCACTGCTAGCGTATTCTAATTATGCATTATCTGAAAAAGCCTTTCCCCGAAATCTTTAAGCTTTTATTAAGACGTGTTCTACGCAACCGTATCCAATGGTTACTTCTTAAAGTTACGCAATTGGAAAGTTCCCCGTTTGTTTATTTTCACATCAGTGGATATGTTTTACGCAAACAATCCAACGTCAATCACTACACTACTGATTCGCGGTAACTTGCAAGTACAAAAATAATCATTAAACAGTAATTACGGACAACTCCTTGATAATGACTTCAATAACCGACAGATATGGACTTAGGAAGCAGGAAGTTCTTGAATTAAACGTGACCAAATATCCAACTTAAATCAAGCCATCATTAAAAGTTCACGTTGAATTCTAGAAAAAAATACAATGTTTCACAAACGGAAAGGCAAGTACTTGCAGTCAAATTATTTTCAAAATTATAGACCCTATTGATATTCAAAACTGGAAGCCATTGCTATGTAAAATAAACATGATCACGAACAAGCAGTTTGCAATTTCGGTCCTTCGAATCAGCCCAACCTGCGCTGTCTGGGTTAACGTAAGTTGGTCCGATTCGAAGGACCAAATAGCATAAAAACTGAAAAGTAGAAAATGGTGTACTTTTCTAAAAATAAACAATATCACAATCACTGTTCATGCGAAACTGAATCCGTACCTGACCAGGAATAAAATAAAAGTGTTTTCTATGTTCGCACCATTACGCTATGGCTCGCATCATTATGTTCAGTTACTCCCCGTAGCCATTGATTATTGTGATGAGAATGGACCCGTGTGTGACTTCAGTGCAACTAACTAATAGCAGGAAGTTCCCAGTTTCCACAGATGATCTGCGAATATTATGATAGTGTGAAAAATTGCATTTTATAAGGTAGTATGGTAGTTGCTTCCTTGGCTTGGTTTATTATCAAATTGATAAAAAGCAGCAACGCGGAATTTTGACACCAATCAAAACATTTTAAATTCTGGTGCACTTAATTTCTTGTACAAAATTGTTAGTAGTGTTACCGGTTGCACTTGAATTTCACTTTAGTAAATTATTTGTCAAAGAAAAAATGTGAGCATTCTCTTAAATGAAAACCTGGATAATCGATCACCGGTGCTCCAATTTTCAACATTCCAACAAGCACCAAGTGCTTACGACTTGTACCAAAATCTTTCGTTCCATGGTAAAAGGCGAGAGATATTTTCACAGGAGATTTGATAAGAGATAGCATGAATTGAGTGTAACGTGAGAGCTTATTTACTGTAACAGTGTAAATGAGAGCAACAGAGGTGAGTTTGGCTACTTAATTGATTTTGACAACAGTGCTAGCTGTTTATGTAAAGGCTGGGATTTTGTCTGATATGCCAGTGACCTTGAGTGTTTAGCTTGCGTGTTCTGTACTGAGCTCACGGAACGCGTCGTACGTCCAGCCAGTAATAGGACTCGCCCATCAAGGAGCGCTGTTCCAAATTAGACGCATTTATAATTTATTATACATAAAACAAAAGGCTAATATATTTTAATAAAGCACGTATACTAAAATATCAATAATTAAATTATCTTTAAAATGGGGACGGTTTCAGAAAAATACGCTTGATAGATTTTGCGTGAGTCACAGTTTTGTATCCGCGTTAGACATAACTTTACAAATTAATTTCACTATGTAATAAAAACATAATCTAAAATATGCCTATATAGAGTTATTCAAAAAATGCTCCTATTTTACCAATATTTTTTCCAAATTATTACCACTACTCGTTTACCCATTTTTTGTGAACGGAGTTCTATGGCCAAATTCTCAAACGCAAATTAATTTTAAGTCAGAGAAAGATCGCGAAAATCCGGGGACTAGAGCTCTTAACACTTTCACGTACACACATCAAAAGTGTCTAGGGATCAAGCATTTTTATGCGGATTTCTTGAGATTGAAATGTGGCTTTGTAATAAATTTATGATTTTATAAATTTTTATGGATCCTTTTTGGTGCATTTCATAATTTGAATCAGGAACTGTGAATCAAATTCGAGTAAAAGATGAAAATCAGCTGTCAATATTTTCCCTATAAAAACATACAACGCATTGAAGACATTATTAGTGCTACTGTTTCCCTACTACTGATTAAAACCAACGTTATTATGGAGCAGCGACGTCATTTAAGCAGGGAAGAAATGCTCAGAGCCGTGGGAATGATAGAAGCTGGTTCCCGGCAACGTACTGTGGCTTTAGCTCTGAATACAAGTCAGAGTGTTATCAGTCGACTTTGGACACGTTACCGAAGCACTGGTACCGTGGCTGAGCGCCATGGAGGACGGTATCGCTGCACCACACGGAGACAAGACCGATACATTCAAATCTTAGCTCGAAGAGCTCCAACAATAACCGCCATGATGTTAGCCGTGAGGCTTCATCACTCTTCAGGGAACTTAATTAGCGACCAAACAGTCAGAAACCGCTTGCATGAAGTGAACCTTCATTCCCGAAGACCGCTACGGGTACCACCTATAGCAATGCACAATCGTAGGATTCGATATCAATGGGCTCTTGAACACAGAAATTGGGCAGAAGAACAATGGCGTTTCGTGTGCTTTTCTGATGAGTCTCGTTTTGGTATGAGACCGGATACAAGACGTATACGACACTGGAGAACCCCTGGACGCCAACAGCGATTAAAATCCTGCCAGGAAGTCCATCCTTATAGTGGTGGAACCATCATGGTATGGGCGGGTATTTGGATCGGCGGAAGAACTGAGTTGATTTGGATCAGAGGCAACCTCAACGCTCAAATTTATGCTGAGACGATTGTATCAGACGTCATCGTTCCTCTACAAGTGCAAATCGGTCCCTTATTTCAGTTAATGCATGATAATGCACGACCGCACACCGCAAGAGTTGTAAGACAGACTCTCGCCGCAGCTAACATCAATGTCCTGCCCTGGCCTGCTCAGTCGCCAGACTTGAACCCGATTGAGCATGCATGGGATATGCTACAGAGAAGAGCTCTGCCGAATATGGAGGGTATCCAGTCGCAAGAAGACCTTTTTTTGTTGTTGCAACGAACATGGGCGGCCATTCCACAGCGTGATTTGGATGAACTCATTTTGAGTATGCCAAACCGATGTTCTTGTGTTGTTAGTGTTCGCGGTAGAAACACGGATTATTAATTGTTTAAGTTACCCAATAAAATTTTAAAGAAAACTGTTATTTCAGTCTTTTTTTCGAACTTTAATGTTAGTGGTTCAAATGTCAAAAATCCCTTTATTAGGAAAATGGCAAATTTCTTTATTAATGCAAAGGTGACTTGGTTTATCGTTACTGTGACAAACGAAAACACTTTATTTGATGAATCCTTAAAGAAAATTTTAATTAATATCAATCAGGAGAAAAGTTATTGCAAAAATATATGTTGATCCCTAGACACTTTTGATGTGTGTATTTTCTGAAAGCGTAATAACACACAATATTTCCTTAACTTTCATATGATCAAAGCCTCATTCAACTAGTGCTTCAATCTCCATCAATATTGAACACATGTCATGACCGTTAAAGGACCATCATGAACGTGTTAGTCATTTAAACATCAGATAACAATAGCGCATATTTACTTAAAGGATGTTAGGCTACTAACGTTACAATAACCTATTTTATAGGGTAAGTACCAGTTACAATTAGCATTAAAACGTTTCTCTTACATTCGCGAATCGGCATGCAAATGTGAACGACATAGTGGGCTTAAACATAGCGGCTGTGCGCAAGAGTTGACACATTGGTAATGTATCGCTTAGCAGTTGTAAGGGTCGGGGTTGACGATGCAATACCAATACACAATGTATTTATTGTCTATCAGTTACAATAGATGAACTGTATATTTGATAAATTATATTTTGTCATTCGTGTTTTAGGTTTAAACGTAGACGGGGAGACCCCGTTACAGTCTCCTCAGGGATGTGCCTGTGGTGGCATCTACACAGTGGCGTATTTACCCTAGGGCCAAAAGGGCCATGGCCCGGGGCGGTAGGCTACGAGGGGCGGAGCAGCCTAACCTGTCCAAGTCAGGGTGCCCCAAGTCCCAAGCTCGCTTCGCTCGCCCTTGCATCCAAAGTTTTCCTAGTAGTAACATTGCCTTTTGTCCATATACAAAATATGGAATAACGTCTGCTTTGGGCGGCGCGGAAGGGCGTGTCAGACTCTTACTGACTAAAACCCACCCGTGTTCCTTAAGTTGCCTGTGTGTTGCCAGGGGCCACGATATCCCTTTCGGACTTTCCCGCGACCCTGGCCGGCATCGGCCCTAGCGGACCCCGTCAGTTGTGCTGACATTTCTTTAAGGCGCGCATGGAACAAAACGCGCTGTCGAGGCGGGCCTGTCCCTTATTGGCAGCGAGCATTGCTCACCGTCCGCAAGCCCGCGCCTACGGTGGCCGGAAATCGGCTATGGATTTCCGACGCCCAGGGCGCCTCCAGTCAAGAGAGAGGCAAATTAGGCGCCCTCATGACTAGGGGCATGAGGGCGCCTAATTTGCCTCTCTCTTGACTCTCATGTCCTCTCGCTCCGTACCATGGCCTGGACAAGGGCCGGACGCGAGAGGTCACCGCTACCAATGGCTTCCACAAGGACACGGAGGTGCTCCGCATTAGCCGAGCAGGCCTCCACCGTATGCTCCACCGTGTCCTCCGGGCGATCCACACAATGGTGACACCTGGTCGTTTCTTCCCGCCTTATCTGGAACAGGAACCTCCCAGCCCCAGCCCACTCCAGTCTGGGAGCCAAACGTCCGAAATGCTCCACGAAGTTCCACCGGTTGTCGAGAACGAGTCCCAAGTACTTCATCGTCAACTCGACGCCAATGTAAACCCCGTCTACCGTTATTTAGGAACCCGACGGTGGCATGTCCGAGGACCATGAAAACACCTCCCCGCCGCCCCACCGCCGCCGCCGCACCTTTCCGCCTCAAAAATTCGAAATGTGCAGGGCTACCTCGAGTCCCAATTGCTGGATCCTATCGACGATTGTCGCTACCCCACGTGACGCTAGTTCGGTCTCCGCCTGGTGCGACCTCCCCTGCGCCAGGACCAACGTGTCGTCAGCGTAGCAAACCACGCTAACGCCGCTAGCAGGTCGGCGCGGAGCACCCAGTCGTATCTGATATCCCACAGATGCGGCCCCGATCCCTGTGGGACATCGCAAGACATCCCTCGTCGGTTCCATTCTCACTCGTGAATGGTCTAGATGACGGCCCTGTCCGTCAAATAGGCCTCGACCACACGACAGAGGTAGGTCGGCATCTAGTGATACCGGAGTGCCTCCCTGATGCAACTCCAGGGCAGGGTATTGAAGGTATTGGCGATATCTAGAGACACCGCCAAGATGACCCCACCTCGGGCCACAGCATTCCCTGTCTGCGGCGGCGTCCACCGTAGACCTCCCCCTGCGGAAAACAAACTGGCTCTACGCCAAATCCGGCCCCTCCCGCACTAACCGCCCGACGAGACGGTCTGCAATGACTCTTTCAAAGAGCTTGCCCACCTCGTACAATGCAAAATGACGGGTTATAAACGGGTCTAGGTAGCGCCACTGCTGTGGCACTTTATCCGATAGTGAGGAATGTTCAATGAACACACACTGGGGTTCTATATTATAATATTAAAACTTTTTGCTTTTTTTCGTTAATTTATGGGGCGGCAAACCTTACAGGCCCAGGGCGCTGAATCTTAAAATACGCCACTGCTCTACATCGTCACATGCGAACTATGCAACAAAGACCTGACGTCACACAAATCCTGCATCGGGTAATTAGATTTTACCGCGCGAACGACATAAATATAAGACTATCCGACATCAATCGTTGGGCAGTTTCCCGCCAGACAACACCCGTCTGGCCGGAGGATCCTCCCTTCTCAATAGAGGATGCGTGAACTTCACACCCTGTTCCTCATTCCTCTAAATGCCCTAACACGCGTTACACAGGACGTTACGGATCCGTCTTTTGCAAGGTAACGGTGCCTTCCGTGTCCAGATGGCGTCTGCCGGTATGGTTTTAGTGAGGTAAATATCTTACACTCCCCGGTCTTTTCCCCCAAGACCGGTCTTTTGAAGGTTTCCCCCCGAAAAACAAACGAAACTGAGGCCCTGGTTTCGAACAACGCAATTATCTTTTGGGTCTTGGAATTTATTATTTTTTCTTTAAAAACAACCAGAAGAAAAACAAGCTTAAAGGTGGATGAACTCACACAGCTGCCCTTACCCTTCAGAGTTTTCAAGCGTATCCGTTACATTACACGCATTTATCAAAACAACAGTAGCACTATACGTGTTGCGCATATAAACCAATTAGTTATCTTTTTTACTTCCAGTAAGGAACTAGGGACTATTTAATTGTCTTCTCTCGGATCATATACAAAGCACGAACAAGTAAGGAAAGCTCGTAATATAATAATGCCACTGTAGGGCAAAGACCTCTTCTCATACAGAGAAGGCACGAGCATTGATCATGAAACTTATATTCACAATAAGTCCCGGTTTCCTCACAAAATGTTTCTTTTACCGATGTCAGTAATGTCCAAGATAAACTCAGAAACTATATATGAATTGAGAATGTCACTTTGGTAATTGCCAGGATTTGAACCCACAACCTCATGATCAGCCTATAATGTTCCCACTGCAGAGACACAGGCCTCCTCTCTTTGAGAGGGAGTGGGCCGTAATCTTATACCATGCGGGCTCAGTGCGAGTTGGTAGATTGGAGATTTCTGGTTCTAGGACATGCCGGTTTCCTCACGATGTTTTCCTTTACCGTTTTGAGAGCAGTGGTGATGAAATTATTTACACAAAGTGAAGTGCCTGCTTGGGTTCGAACCCATGACCTACACAATACGTAAGTCGGAGCCGTTACCAATGGACCACCACTGCTCTCATCACAAGCATAAAAAAAATATTTAAAAAAAAACACGTAAGCTCATGCCGTGATAAATTGTATGTCAGTCAACAAGGTGGTAGCCCAGCTGACTGTTGAAGGGTGCCCCTGACGTATAGTTAAATTATATTGTCGTATTAATAATCTCGATAATCGATCGAACTATGATCGTGTGTCCAAGCCCTAAGCTGAGGAGAAATCTGTTATTTAACGCCCCGTGTCCGCAATTTACGAAGGAGATAAGCTGTGTATATATTCTATTTTCTCTTTCATTGCCTCAGTAAAACGATGGATGTAGATTCAAGTATTTAGTGAACTTTGAAGTCTTTCGTGCGTAATGCTAGTAAGTCTTCAGCTCATGCACAAGTTATACAAAGTGTAATTGGATTTCTGTTGGAAAATTTTCATATAATTCTGTATGGTTTGATATAAATTGCCCCGTATTACATATTCTGTGAACGTTTTCTGCTGCATGTCTGTTATAACACATAACATCACGCCTTGTTTCAGAGCAGAGGTGTACCTACAGTAGGTAAACCCACATTTCGCCAGTTATGTTTAATTCCCATGTACTAGGGGGCGAGCCTATAGCCATCAACCGGGCACAAATCCAGACTCCGGCTCAACAGGCTCTAGCAAATGGTGCTTATCTTAGGAGTTTAAGCGCTCTATGGGATTACTTATACCTTTCGGTATAGTTTTTGCAATATTCTTTTGCTCACAATATATTTTATGATTACTTGAGAGCTTAACCTACAAACTACACACATCAAAAGTGTCTAGGGATCAACATATATTTTTGCAATAACTTTTCTCCTGATTGATATTAATTAAAATTTTCTTTAAGGATTCATCAAATAAAGTGTTTTCGTTTGTCACAGTAACGATAAACCAAGTCACCTTTGCATTAATAAAGAAATTTGCCATTTTCCTAATAAAGGGATTTTTGACATTTGAACCACTAACATTAAAGTTCGAAAAAAAGACTGAAATAACAGTTTTCTTTAAAATTTTATTGGGTAACTTAAACAATTAATAATCCGTGTTTCTACCGCGAACACTAACAACACAAGAACATCGGTTTGGCATACTCAAAATGAGTTCATCCAAATCACGCTGTGGAATGGCCGCCCATGTTCGTTGCAACAACAAAAAAAGGTCTTCTTGCGACTGGATACCCTCCATATTCGGCAGAGCTCTTCTCTGTAGCATATCCCATGCATGCTCAATCGGGTTCAAGTCTGGCGACTGAGCAGGCCAGGGCAGGACATTGATGTTAGCTGCGGCGAGAGTCTGTCTTACAACTCTTGCGGTGTGCGGTCGTGCATTATCATGCATTAACTGAAATAAGGGACCGATTTGCACTTGTAGAGGAACGATGACGTCTGATACAATCGTCTCAGCATAAATTTGAGCGTTGAGGTTGCCTCTGATCCAAATCAACTCAGTTCTTCCGCCGATCCAAATACCCGCCCATACCATGATGGTTCCACCACTATAAGGATGGACTTCCTGGCAGGATTTTAATCGCTGTTGGCGTCCAGGGGTTCTCCAGTGTCGTATACGTCTTGTATCCGGTCTCATACCAAAACGAGACTCATCAGAAAAGCACACGAAACGCCATTGTTCTTCTGCCCAATTTCTGTGTTCAAGAGCCCATTGATATCGAATCCTACGATTGTGCATTGCTATAGGTGGTACCCGTAGCGGTCTTCGGGAATGAAGGTTCACTTCATGCAAGCGGTTTCTGACTGTTTGGTCGCTAATTAAGTTCCCTGAAGAGTGATGAAGCCTCACGGCTAACATCATGGCGGTTATTGTTGGAGCTCTTCGAGCTAAGATTTGAATGTATCGGTCTTGTCTCCGTGTGGTGCAGCGATACCGTCCTCCATGGCGCTCAGCCACGGTACCAGTGCTTCGGTAACGTGTCCAAAGTCGACTGATAACACTCTGACTTGTATTCAGAGCTAAAGCCACAGTACGTTGCCGGGAACCAGCTTC
This sequence comes from Conistra vaccinii, assembly GCA_948150665.1. Classification (NCBI taxonomy): domain Eukaryota; kingdom Metazoa; phylum Arthropoda; class Insecta; order Lepidoptera; family Noctuidae; genus Conistra; species Conistra vaccinii. The sequence goes on along the minus strand of OX411334.1, from coordinate 10,401,643 downwards.
TATCATTCCCACGGCTCTGAGCATTTCTTCCCTGCTTAAATGACGTCGCTGCTCCATAATAACGTTGGTTTTAATCAGTAGTAGGGAAACAGTAGCACTAATAATGTCTTCAATGCGTTGTATGTTTTTATAGGGAAAATATTGACAGCTGATTTTCATCTTTTACTCGAATTTGATTCACAGTTCCTGATTCAAATTATGAAATGCACCAAAAGGGATCCATATAAATTTATAAAATCATAAATTTATTACAAAGCCACATCTCAATCTCAAGAAATCCGCATAAAAATGCTTGATCCCTAGACACTTTTGATGTGTGTATTTCCATTAAAATATTTCCAAAGTAAACATTTTGAAAAAATATACGTTTCGACTTGAGAACCTTCTCCTTTTTTTTTTCGTCGGTTAATAAAAATATTAATTTAAACGCAAATGGTGTTCTTGTATATTTGACTAACAAACGCATGCATTCGAAAGAAGATGTGAATGCTTTGAAATATTTTATGGCGCAAGTCTGTGAAAAACCTTACAAGTTAATACTTTACGTCTTTTAATTTGAAAGCCATGCGAAATGTGTTGTTTTATGCCCTCGGTTTAAATAAAATAAAATGAAATGTCATCTAATGTCATGTCTGAAAAATAAACAATAAATTAACAAACAAAAAAAAAAGTTTTTATTTCAGCATTTTATTTTTATGGCTATTAGTATATATGAATTTGGTTGTAACATCGATAACATAAATAATAACAACCCCATGGTTACTTCCATTTTGTTAGTTTTATCTGTCAATTAATTGTCGGGAAATTGCTTTTCAAATACGGAAGGCGAAACGGAACGGTTTTTCTTATAACATTCAACTTTCTTTGTAACACGTCTGGCAGGGTACTATCGCGGTAAAAATACGGAACGGGAGTGGTCTATGTATTGCATCCGGACATCCGTACCTAGGTACTGAGATACAACGTCGGAAATGTGACTTTCTGAGTGATTTAATTAGCGAATGCACATTTTCTCCGTTTTTTACAGTCCATTCAATGGTTTTTCCCAAATATTTGCTAGGGCAATCACCAGTCAACCAGTTGTAATAATAGGTTATTACGAGACAATAGAATTTGTATTGTTGACTTCTAAAGGCAAATGGACAGTTAAGCTGTTAGGGTAGCCCCGAAATATTATACAAAATCTACTTTGTTTTCCGCAAAATGTTGCCTGAAATACAGCTCCTTTGCAGCCAATGCAATGGCCCGAAAACTTTTGAACTTCGTGACGCCCCGGTACATGTAAGTCTTTTTCGCTTAAAAAATCTGGTTCTGTAAACTTGTCCAACCAACTAGTATACTTACTAAAACTCGTCTCGACACAACATCTTCAAAAGCCTCCAGCATTGACAGGCTGCTGATTACCATCATCTCACATATCATTATTACATCAAGCGAATTAACACACTAACACCTCAGAGACAATCAGAAGTAGTCCACTTAAAGACTGCTCAAAAGCTACTATTAGCCGTGGTAATTTGCGGGCCGTGTGAGAAACTCGTCCATAGCACAATCTATTGTATTACTCTGTCTTGTTAGCCATTACAGTTTTACCCACTGACACAAAAATGCATTTCTGAATAGCGATAATTGATTGAGCAAATCACGACTAATGGTAATAGCAACCACTGACCAACTTTCAATACGATTGTCTACGAAATCACTACCTCATTTTCCAATTTGAGCATTAACTATGAAAATATAAAACATTTTGCTAAGTAATAGTATTTGTTTAAAACTTTCAATATTGGTTGAGTATTATAACGCACTTAGTTGGCGGAATGCTGGCGCCCCAGTAATCTTAAGTACTTTCTTGCTACTGAAAGTGTACGCTGGCTAAAAGAGGTATTTTTGCAAGCCGATCGGGCGATACGATTTATATGACTGATATACCTTATAAAGTAATCTTTATTGAGTTATCTCCGTATGTTTTACTTTCTTATAACGTGAGTCATTGCTTTTGATAAGCTGGAGGATCGGGCAAAGATTTTGTTTCAATATGTGGTCTTCTGAAACAGTTTGTAACTAAATTTTCTAGGTTTGATTTCTAACAATGCATACTTTTGTTAATTATATTAAAAGATTCTAATTCATAGTCTGTCTTAAGTCTAACACACAAACCTCATTTGTAAAGGTGAACAAGGAACTCTTTGATGCATCCTTTTAACATTCGTACGCTACGCACGCATCCAAAACCAATGTTAAAGCTTGATGCGAATTTTAAACTTCCGATCCGAAACGCTAGTCGCGCTGCCAAAAACGTGCACTCAAATATAGTTTAAATTGTGTAAGAAGCTAAGGTTAAAATAGCGTGACGGAAAAGTGTGCTGCACGGGAAGCATGTGCGAAACGGTAAGTTTAAGTTTACAATCAGGTAAATAAAAAGGCGTCTGTTTATTCAACATTTTCACGCATATTTTGTTGCGTTTGTGTTCCGGATTCGGATGATGCCGGTGTCCGGTGAAAACGACAAATTCCGTTAACCGCGTTTATCCGTCGCAAGTGGAGCGGCTGCCGGGTAAATCAGTCACTACTTGGCACGGTCGCTACTGGGATTAATTGTGCAATCCGTCATTTCGACATGCTACGAGTATTATATGCTTTTACGTAATTTTGATCACTAGATTTTGTTTTTGAGTAATGACGTCTATAATTTATTTTCGCTTGTAGATTTGATAACCAGTTGAGCGTGCTAAATAGATTTTATCATAACATACCTAGTCATCAAAATAACTAGACTCTATCGAACTTTTCAGCTACCAAATTTCATTTTCACGTTAGGACTTCTTCAAAATGTTTGGCGAATTTTTACAACATCCCGAATAATCCCGATTCCTTTGAGATTATTTTCCAGAAATGGCAAGATATTTTTTTTAAGCTATTGCATAGCTTCTATCGCGGGCCTTGAGCGTGGAGACCTAATCCAGTAATTTCGTAACGAAAATACTACCTAAGAAAAGAAAGAGTGTTTTGTATTGAAAATTATGTTTAACTGCTTGACAACAAAGTTCAAATTTACTTAGACGAATGATACGAGAGTGTTGTATTGAAAATTATGTTTAACTGTTTGACAATAAAGTTCAAATTTACTTAGACGAATGATCCTTGACTATTAATAGTTAAATTAAAACCTTTTTATTAGTTTGATGTTCCCGGCCATTACGTTGTGTCAAGTTTAAAAAACTATAAATGTGAATAACAGTTCCTGTCAATGTCATCATTGCTATTTCTTGTATTCGGGTTAATATTTTACAATTGCATAAGTTGATAAAAAATGCTATGCAATAGCTTCGCCGGGGCAGTCCCCGAGTGCCACACGTCTTTTTTTTTATATTGCATTTGATAGCCCAAATATTGAGGAAGGTTATAGACATTGAGAATTTATGCTTAAAATTAAATCAACAATCGTATGCTTTAAATATGCTTTCCAAGATGGCTGATATATCGACTGTACTGTCTGCATACCATGGTTATGTGGGATCCATAATAAGGTATGGAATAATATTTTGGGGACATTCTGTATATAAAGACGATGCTTTTAAGGCTCAGAAAAGATGTGTCCGATCAATATGTAAACTTAAACAAACAGATAGTTGCAAAGAGCATTTTAAATATCTCAAATTAATGACACTTCCATGCATATACATTTATGAAATTATTCATTTTGTCAGATCAAACATTATTTCCTTCGAAAATTATAAAAGTAAACGACACAGTAATAAAATTTGTTGTCCTAATAATAAAACAACTCTTTTAAATAACAGTATATTTTGCATGGCTCCCCGTGTATACAATCACCTACCTAAATATTTAATGGAGGCACCATCGCCTGTTATTTTCAAAAAAAAACTAAAAAGATTTTTGATAAATAAAGCATATTACAGTGTATCTGAATATTTGCAGGATAAATTATAGTAATTATAATTTTAAACTAGTTTGACTGATCTCATTCTTAATTTTATTCTGTTTAGTTTTTATTTATTCTGTGTTTTTCTTTTTACGTACCTTGCATGCCGAAAGGTAAAATATGGTGATACTAAGACTGTGATATACAATTATTACATGAATGTAAAACATCTGCACATTGTTTACCCATATTTGCAAATAAATAATTTTGAATTTGAATTTGAATTATTTAACGTCACGCTACAACCCTTAGGAGCCGAGAAAAAAAAAGTAATAGCGCGGGTGGGCGATATGCAGCGACGCAGTGGGTCAGGGGCCGAAACACGCTGACGGAATCCCGGGCAGAACCTAGTATACAATAATATGAAAGTCGAAACAGACACCTAGCCAACGATAACCTCAGTTGAAATTAAGATACAATCTCTAAAAATCCAAAAAAAAAGGTATTAATAAAAACAAAACCTTCGATTAATTGGATCATCACTAAAACGTGGAAACAAAACAGCCTCTTTTTGCAGTTATCGTAGAACTACAGTAACAACAAAAGTAGGCTGAAGCAAGGCCTGACGCTAATGAGACGATTTTACGACCAATGATTATAAGATTTGCAAAGAGAGCTGTCTATAGGGCCCGGGTAAATATAAAGGAAGAGATAACTGATAGCTGTAGTTGCATAGGGCGAGACTCTTATCAAGAACATGCAAATCACATAGGTAAATTATAGAAATAACAAGCCGTGTTCTCCATGGGTCTTCCATACAAACTTTAATCCCCTATTTTACCCTTTTAGGAAATGAAATTTCAAAAATCTTTCCTTAGTGCTGACTTTCGTTGCTCATGAAACTCTTGGGCAAAATTTTATGCTCTTAGACCCACCAGTTTAAGCTGTGCGTTGTTTGTAAGTGAATGAATTTAAGATTTTGATTAAGCAGGAGATTTTTATTGAGTAGATATGCTTCAGAGATTTTGTCATATTAGAATACGTCAACTCTTAACTTTACTTTCGGTCCTTTGATCCAGAAGAACCCATTTGAAATTATGAGTACAAAGTATAATAGTTTGGAAAATCCAAAAGTGCACGCCTCATACCAGTCATTCATATGTATACGAAAAAGAAATTCAAAACATAGTTTCTAACAAAAATTAACAATTTATTTAAACACTTCTCATGAAGTAAATTTCTAACCTCGCAATCTTTACGTAATGTCAAAGACTATTTATTTTGATATTTACTTTGTCGGTTGCTAGGCAACGAGAAAGGGTCGAAGTTGGAAATATTTAGATATAGATATTATATTTTAGTGGGTATTTTATTAATTATAATTAACTACTTTGAATAAAAGAGCACTTTTTTTTTCGATCGTAGAGCACTCTCTAATGCTTCGCATTATGAGTCGTAAAAAATCCGGTAAACCATTCCTTAACCAGTTATGTGCATCAAGTCGAAGAAAAGCATCAATCTCAATGATATCACGTACTAAGCGAGAGTTAATCAAGAAATGACTGTAAATTCGAGAAAAGTAAATAAATTAGCAAAGAATTTGCAATACTTTTGCTTTTTTACACCACGGTTAGATTAAATGGTTAACTGGTTTTTACTGACGTCAAGATTCACCGCTTTTTATATCTCATCATCGCCTCATTTAGTATTTTGTTTAGGTCCTAGAAACAAGAAATTAAGAAATTATTACAAGAATAGTTTTAAGTATGAATGTGGTCGGCTATTAATACGAAAAGGGTCCGGAACTAATAAAAAAACGAATGGATAGGTTGGTGGCCAAAAGATGGTAACCGCTTTTTAAATCTCATCAACAACGCCTCATTTAGTATTTTGTTTATGTCCAAGAAATAAAGAAATTAATACAAGAAATGTTTTAAGTATGAATGTGGTGGGCTATACGAAAAGGATCCGGTGGTGGTGGCCAAAAGATGGTAACCGCTTTTTATATCTCATCATCGTCTTATTTAGTATTTTGTTTAGGTCCAAAACAAGAAACGAGGACCACGTTGCAAGAAAAGTTTTACGTATGAATGTGGTGGGCTATACGAAACGAGTCCAAACCTAATAAAAAAGACGAATGGATAGGTTGGTGGCCAAAAGACGGTAACAATATAATATATCGTCGCATCATCGTTGGATCGTAGCAGGTGACGTTCTTTCTGTAGTCTCTACCCCCATGGGAAGAAGGTGTAAGTTAATGTATGTATTTTTATGTGTATTATATGTTTTGGTTTGGTTGGGTATGGTTTTGAGCATGAATGTCAATGGCTATAAGACTAGGGGAAGACCAATGAAACGATGGATGGACTGTGTGAAAGATGGTATGGCTAGAAAGGGGCAGACTACCGAAATAACGACTAGTAGAGAAGTATGGAAGAAACGGGCATGTTGTGCCGACCCCAAATAAATTGGGATAAGGCCAGCAGAATGATGATAATATAATATATGGCGTAGAAAAAAAATAACATTGACATAACAGCTGATGGAGTATGGAAGAAAATTGGGCCAGCTCAAAATTTAGGTTAAGGGCAATAAGGTGACTAGGCAATAAGGTGATATTCAATACAGATTATATCGTCTTGATGACTTCTAAGGTGTTACACAATCAATTCGCTGTCATCGTACAATTACACTCTATTCAAGTTCACGTCCGCACTTTTTACCGTTCGCGTTAATCAATCTGATCCGCGTGTTAGATCAAGATGTTCTTCAATTACTGAGCTTCTGAACTAATGAAAGGTAGATCTATCTTACACAAGAACATTTCCCATAGAAATATCGCAAAACCCATTAAAACAATAGACCAAATCAACTGTTATAGTGGTAAAATCCTTTGTTTATTCTTCCAATTATCTAGATGATGTACTTATTTTACTCACCTAAGTAAGTGAACTATTCTAGAATGTGTGAGTTAGCACTAAAATGAGTCTATGAAAGTGTGTGAAAAGCTTATTTAAATATCAAGTCGTCGATACCGGTGCGGAGAGCGTTAGCTGACGATCCATAGATAAAGATCGTTAGAGGGATCTTTATTGCTTGCCAACTATTTACGAGGCATTTGTGTAAATTTTCCATATAGCCTTTTCTAAGGCGTAGTATTATTATCTTTATACAGCGGCATAGCTTAGACGGTATTGTATGAAGCTATTAAAGATTCCGCAGTCCATTCTGTACTTCATTGATAAATGCTTGGGTTCGCGCGAATATACTTTGTTTGGGTTAAAGAGTGCTTCTGATAACTAGTAATATTTTACAGCGATTTCGGATCGGCTGGATAATAGTGTTTACGGCTCAGTAAAATGAGGCTAAATGGGACTATCTAACTATGACTGAAATCCAATAATGTTTATCTAGTCTACAGTTTTTGTACTACTTTAGTTTACACGAGGATTACACCGCGGCGTAACCCAGACTCACTACAGATTTGACTGCTGACCTTAAAAATAAATTGGCTGGCTAAGCTGGAAGACCAAACAATATTGGAAATTAAATGGAGCGTACAGAACGGCCTCGTCGAGCATTACACGGTTTGCGGTGAAGAATTTTTGATACAAATTCTGGGGACAGACGTGCATCGCTGTACCCAAAGTGAATTTCAACGCCTCTGATTGGATAACGGTACTGGGTGCTATATTGATAAACCACAGGGAAATATACGCGAAAATTCGATTCTAAATCTGAACTCATTTGCTTGATTATAATACCGCATGATGCACTTTCATGTAACGGCATAGTATATTGGCTATCGAGTACACATGGTAGTAAGATTAATTAGTCTACTAACAGGCATCTTCGTGCAATATCTTCGTTACGGAATTTATTAGGTCGTATTTTAATTAATTAGTTTCTGCTAAGCTATTTTTATATCTCATAGCTTAATACATGTTTACATAATAATGTTCGAACGTTCCTAGTTAAGTATTGTAAGTAATTTAACAGAGAGCTTTCATATAGATTGTCAATGAAAGAAGACGGTGTTTTAGCAACTTTCCTATGAAAGTTTCCAAGAAATTTTCTATTGTCATCGGAGTCAAAGATTTTAATATTCAACACCAATGTGTCACCGATGTGCAGTCTAAAACAGAACCCAGTTTTCTAGTTTTACTTCCATTTATTATCTAAAAAAAACATTCAAGTGTAGTTTCATATCAAACTTTTACAAATATAATTGATAAGTGTGTTGAAAATATAAACAAACAGCCATTTCAGAAACGGTATTTAAAATTACCACCCTAACAGCAATTTATTTAAATAATTACACATTACGTAATCGCCTTTACATAAAGCGAAGGTACTATTATAGAAAAAGAAAATTGAACAGGAACTACAGCGGCTGCATCTGCTGCGTTGTCCGTAGGGCGGAATGAACTAGGTGAACGGTGGCGGGTTCTCTTCAGCGGTGGCGCGCGCGCAGTCCCGCTTAAAACGTCGTCGCGGCCGCACGCGCACGACGCGCCATGAATCGTTCGTTGATCGTAGTCTTTGCGCTCGCCGCCCTCGCAACCATCGTCGCCGCCGATGACCCGCCGCGACCCCGCCTCATAGACTTTAACCCCTGGGCATGGCTACCCTCAAACCGAAATAGATCACCCTCAATCATGGATTATTTCTTCCCTCCATCCCGAACCCCTAAACAATCAAATCTTGACCCACCCGCTGACCGAAGACCCCCTGAAACCACTTCACACACGGTCGAAAACACCCCCGCACCTACCACTATTGAAGAACGCGCTACTACTTACGCGAAAAAAATATCCACTAAAACAAAATCAACCGCTCCCGTGACACACCCGACCGCTACAACGCCGCCCAAAACGAAAAAATCAACCCGTAAGCCTATCGTGGCTACGACGACCGAGGTAAAAACTACGCAAACTAAAACCGAGGCTCCGCCGTCGACTACGAAAGACGCGACCGTGACTACGTACAAGCCGCCGACTAAACATTACACGATCCGGCCCGTTGTGCGAACTACGGAGACGCCCACAGTTCAGGACACGGAAACTACGCTGAACAGCGACAGTACGGAGACAGTGTCTGATTTTGATACTGTGGGAACGACGGCTGATGGTCCAAAAGAGACGGCACCGACGCTGAGCACGGCTGACGAGACTCGGTCCACGGACGCTGGTACCGCGAGTACAGCCACCGTGGAATCCACCACGCCGACGGACAGCACCGAGCCAGCCGACAGCCGCGAGGGATACCTGCCTCTCCGCGACAAGCCTCAACAGACCCACGTCAAGATCAACGAGCAGACCAAGAAAGAGGTCAGTGATTTAATACTATTCTCTTTTTTCTAAATTGTTCACAGTCTAATAGCTACAACTTTCCTAGTTTGTGTCGCCGCCTTGTTTTCTCGAAGAGATCGTAAATTTCTTTAGGCGAGGTAAAGCCAATCGATACATAAATATTCGTAGCGCTGAGCATTCGATAGGTGTGAAATATGTGACACAAAAGCTCTTTCGATACTTATAGCTTGTGAGCTCGCCGGCACACGGGAGAGCACATACATTCGAGCTAATGAGCCCTTAGAGAAAGGTTGCCGTGCATTCACCAGCTCTAACCATGTTCTCACATTAGCCGTGCAAATTGCTATAAATTATTTATTTCCTAGAAACCCGATGAAGTGCATTACGGTTGTAAAAAAGATAGGAACAAGAACACATTGTGTTACGCCCTGTGCCCATATGTAAACTAAATTATTACACGTTGTTAGTTGTTAGACAGTTTCTATTGCACAGTAATGGTTGATAATGAACGTTTAAATCATTCCCACTAATCATCGCTCGAATTAAATGCTAAGTAATACTTCGAAGTAAAAAAATAATATACGCGTTGCAAGGAAAGTAGCTGCTTTTATTAGATGAACATTGGGTTTTAATTACAGTACCTAAGAACGCATCACGAGGTACTAAATTAAGCATGAAGAAGTAAGTAATATCGTTGATAATGAACTAAATAAAAAAACGCGAGCAATGCGCTTAAAATACACCGCCGTAATTTATTGTTTGTATTTCTTATATAGAAACTGGCTTTTTAACCGCAATTCATTCCTGACATCAATTTTACAAACCCTTATAGTAGGTATTTCTCTTATTCATAAGAAAAGATAAACTGCCCTTTGACTTCATTGATATTAAAATGACAAAGACGGATAGAATTCATACTCAACATACGTTAAAACTGACATAATTTAATGTTAAGCAAGTAAAATCAATATTTTAGTGCTTCAGGTCTCAAAATGGCAGCTTGCAAACAGAAACTTTGTCACAAATCACAACTCCATTTCAGTTCAGTACCCGAATAAGAAAGTAGTTTCACCATGACGCTTGCATAAAAAGAAGAACACTTTCCTAAGTAACAAGTGCACTGAATGTTTCTTTAATTCGAAATTATTAAACATGCATAACTCTTGCGTAAACGTCGAACTGAACATAAAAGTTTTCATAATTACAGTTATAAAAGTTTTCATAATCATAGTTACATTCATTGAAAATATTGTACGAATCAACTGTATTTTGAATTACTGCATAAAAGATTCTACTAATGTACAAAACATTATCCAAAAATGTCCTAATACATACGATACTGAAAAAATCTATTTGCATAAAACCCATCAAGTTATAATTGCACAAAAAATAAAACAATGGATTCCATTAAGTTAATATGAAACAAGAAACGAAGCAATTATTGAGTAAATTCAAGTATTTTCAGTCATTTGCTACATCCAGAGATTCGATAAAAAATGCCAGTACTAGACACGAGAAAAATTTAATTTCTGCAATAAGGGACACTCGGATGATAAATTACAGTGGCGTTTTTAATATTCGATCAGTTTTTTGCGGTTATTAAAAAAAGAAAGAATCTACGGGAATGCATAATAAAGACTTGTTTGCAGTTACAGCATCGGAAATAATAAAGTTGAATAAATATTGACATCAATATTAGTGTAACACTACAATGCAAATAGAAACTCACATCCAATAACGTTTTTGTCGATATGGAAATTAATATAAAAAAAGTTAATAGAGAAAGCACTTAGATTCGGAAACTTCGAAAAATCTCAGACAATGTACAAAAAAGTGTCCAAAATCATATTGTGGCGGTACTTTCCTATCATTAGCGACTTTGTGGTCTGTTCTAACTGTGGTGGAAACCCGCAGATTTTTGGATAGAAACAAATTTACTTTGGACACACCGGAGACACAATGTGAACTTTCACTGTTACATAGCCTGATCCATCATCGGTAATGAATGAACATTTTCTAATGCGTTTCGTTGATGAATTGGAGTCAGCTGCTAATCGCTTTTCAGAATTTATCCGTAAGCACATAATACACCTTCATTTCTTTGGCATGATATAGCTATGGCCATTATACTTCAACTTCATTATGAATTATGATTTCCTAGCGTATAACAAAAGCTATTCAGAACAGAAATTGCATCGTATTACTAGCGTTAATTTCGTAAATAATTTTGTTATTCGAAAGTAAAATATTATGGATAATGTGTAGCTTTTGAGGAGATCACAAATGATGAGTGGTAATGTTTAGCATCTAATAGATCTGCAAATTGATGAGTGTGAACGAGCATCAAATGCATAGAAAGGCAAAACAATAAAATTACAGCTACAGAATTACCTACGTATATTATTATATTATTGAAAGCTGCTAATATTTTACGATCCTAATATAAAATAAGAGAGACTAATAACGAAGAAGAGAATAATATAGACGTCGCTGAAGAACTAAAATAAATTCATCCTTTTCCATGAAGGCAGCTTGGGTTTTAAATTCACCGTTGTTAGGCGCCACCGGGCAAATCTAACGGACTCGCGGATACGATGCGCCCGCGCCGCTTGACGTTCAGCTATTTGCATTTTATTGTCGTTTATCCATAATAAACGCGAGTATCTGCCGGTGCAGCAACATCGTTAGCTTTTTAATATCCTGATGCTGCACTTGCAGGAAGATGTGAAGATTTTAATAGGGGAGTGGAATTTTCTTCATTAAACGTCTACGGTTACCTAAATAAATTCTTGCTTCAGCGATATACCTGTCTCTAGAACCAATGTGAAGCAATTTATTAGATACTGCTCGTTTTACTGAAAGAAGGAAATGCTTCTGGTACAAATCTGAAATTAATTACAAGTCACATTCTTTTCATTTACCTATAGTTTTCTTTCCTTTGGTTTCAAACAGATTTTAACTCTTTTTGTTTAGTTTTCCGCTTATTTGTGCCTGAAATGAACTAGAGTAAGAACAACAATTATAATATAATTTTTGGTTTTACTCTAGTTAATATATTTGGATATTATGAAAATCTAGATTATTTAACTCTTCAGTGACATTAAAATAAAATGTACAAGGCAGAAGAATGCGCTGTTAATTAACCAAAATCTAAGCAAACTACAGTAACAAAGTAAAGATAAGTGTATTCTCTAAGATTGGTTCAGTGGTATACTTAGTAAGTCATATAACCTAATCACTATGTACATAACCCATTGTGATGCAGATACACACGGTGAAAGAATTTAATGTTGGGAAAGGTCTTCAAGCCGGCTTTATTAAGGTCGTTTAGAATTCCATGTAACAGTGACTTTATTATATTTTATAGCCCGTCTTTGTTGAACCAGGAAGATTATCCGCGAAGATACGGTAGGCTTCATGGAAAGAACCTGATTGCTGTGGCACGTTTCTTTAAAATATACAGTTAATGGTAATAAACGACGCTGAAATCAGTTATTGTTCAATTCTGAGTTCGCTGGTGAGATGCAGACAATGGAAGGCATAGGAACATCTGGGAATAAGACCTAAGAACTCACAAAAGATAGTGAATAATAAGTATTCTAAAGATACTTTATAGTGACTAAAAACTTTGGTAAATAAAGGCGATAGAGAAATCAAATCAAAAGGAAAATGTGAGGAAAGTTTTGAGTATGAATGTCGATAGCTATAAGAGTAGGAGAAGACCAAAGAAACGATGGATGAACTGTGTGAAAGATGATATGGCTAGAAAGGGGTTGACTACCGAGATGACGACTAATAGAGAACTATGGAAGAAAGGGACATGTTGCGCCGACCCCAAATAAATTGGGATAAGGGCAGGAGAATTATGATGAGAGAAATCAAATCAAATATATACTAAAGCAAAGCTTGATAAAAGAGCAACGATTAATTTAGAAGATTTAGTCAAAACAGAAGTTACTCAAATTTTATTCATTGCAATATTCAAATCAGACACGCACGATCGGTGAAAGATGAAATTTTCACTCAAAACGTAAGTAACGCATAATTCATAATTACCTGTTTAATTCAAATCGAAACGAGACGAAACCAAACAAATCTCACTTTCGCGATTGAAATGAATCATCAAAAAGGTATCGATGTTACTAATCGTGCCTAATTAATCAGTACGCATTACTTGTAGAAAGTATAGACGGATCTGAAGAGAAAGGGGCAGTAGACGGTACCTTAGGAACTGTGAACAGGGAACTAGGTTGGAATACTCGTAAACATAAATTGCGCTTAGTCGAGAGTGTTTCATGAGAGAAAACGTTTTTGTTGAATAAGCACCGGAATATATAAATGATATGAAGATGTTCATCAATTCTATTAAGCATTCAAAACCTTGAAGTTTTATAATTATTCATCTGGGGTGGTCTTTAATTGAGATGAGTGGTACGATGTTATTAGGCAGAAACGATGGAGCGGGAACACAGACGAAAATCTCTACACGATACTGTGCCAAGATACAAGCGTTAACATTGTCTGTAGTCTCTTCATAAATAAAAATAAAAGACGAGCAGTTTTCATCCGATTCGTATTCTGTAACCGCTCTTAATACGAAAAACATGAACCGAATAACTGAATAAGACAAATAAACAACAGCAAGAGAGATTGATGTAACATTGTCTACCATTGTATGGACTTTACCGTGTCCAAATGTATTTTCTTCTAAGTAATCAAACTATTCGTCTCCAACTTATGTAAGCATGTCATTGTTACATAATTCAATGCGCATCGAATCTTTGTTTTCTTTTGCGACATTTTTGTTTCGGATTCGATCATTAGAGATAGCATTGGACTTTCATGCTCGACATTTCTACGATTAAATCATGTATTGCACAACATTCGAGTGAATACTTCGCAATCATGAATGGTAATTCAATTCGTACAATAAAAATAAGAGCATCGTCTGCTAACAATTGCAATCACGATGTAAAACACATACCTCGGATCAAATGGAAGTGAAATTCAACAGAGGAAACGATTTGATCACTGAACTATTCGATGCAATAAATGTTAATTCTACATTAAAAGAGTACGTGTGATACTTTGCGCATTAATAGAGCGAGAGTGGATTTCAGAATATCGAGTGAGCTACATCGAGGCGATCCGATTACCGATATCATTACTGACCACATTATTGTATCGGCCACTAGCTGCATCCGACTGGCTAATGATATCCTTTCCCAGTTTTTGTACATCATTATTTTCTCTGGCATGATTGAAGCGTGTACATAAATATGCATGGGAGTGTACCGACGCGAAGTCACGACGTCCTGCAAGGGTTGTTTAGATATCTTAGTTGGTGAAAGGTTAGCTTCTTAGTTGTCCATTGTTTTGTACGGTGAAATGTACTGGAAATTCTTGATAGCAAAATAAATTGCATTCCCGGACGCAATGAAATAAAACGTTGACTTTAGCACTATAAAACACCATTAAAGTTATAAAAAAAAACCACTAACTATTAAACTACTGTCATGCTCATCAGCATAATTCTACATCTAAATAAGTTAGATTGAAATAGTACAAGTTAGAGAAATAAAACAAACAGTCTTGTAATAACATATCACCGACATGACGCCAAGTAAAAATATACTTCAAACGCATTCTTATGGAAGTGCAAATTATAGTGATAAATTGAAAGGCAAGAAAAACGATGTAGTACTTTATGAGAAAGGATGACTTCATTTTAATTATAGGATGTTAAAAGAAGCAATCGCTGATGTTGAGAAGAAAATAGTAAATGCAGGTTTTCGAGGCGTGTCGTAATTTGTGCTTGGTTCGTATGTGAACGACATTGAGTTCGATCATTCGTTCAAGGCCATCTGTTATTGCATAAAGTGTCTCACGTAACTGTATGTTTGATTTAGATAATGTTGCATTAAATCCACTATACTTGGAAACCATCAATTTATTATTCCCTGCTTATTTAGCAGCGTAAAATGTCGGACAAACATTAAGTGAATTGTGGTGTTTTAACACGCATGTCTATAAATAAATGAATATAAAGAGATGTTTAATAAATAACTTGGTAAAATGTACACAATAACAGAAGAGGATTTGTGTGCTGAAAGAAATACCGCTAAGATGAAGATGGTTTAAGACCAACTGTACTTTAGAACAGTTGGTTTGCATGTTGATCCATACAACCAAGTTTTCCAGATTTATGAGATTTTAGAAGCTGATTCGATTAGCAAAACCGCAACGTTATGAATTTATCCGCAGCGTTGCCATTGCACTTGATAATACAGTTACATTCAACGACTCAAAAAATTACGAACGAATTCTTTAGTGTCACGAATATCACACCTGTCAAGAAAATTCGTGCTTATAATCCATTGCTATTCATCAAGGCTATGACAGCTTATAAATTTATTTTTAGAAAAATTATGTCTTGTTAGACCGGGAGCGGAGTGCGTCCAATATGACATAACCGATTCGTTGGAGCCAATTACAGGTGGCAATTCGCGTCACGATTGACGGCGTAAAATGCGTTTATCCGCTACACTTATCACGCGAATTCCACACGCGAAACTCGCCTTAGATAAACCGTTTACGAATCGGACAGTTAAGTACGAAATCGCGTTAAGTCCGTTGCATTAACCGTATTATCCTTGCTTCGTTTGTAAATAGCTACTGATATGCTGACAGTTCAGATAGCATGTGATAGAGTTGGAAAGTCTGGAGTTGAACGGATTAATAGATATGTACCATACATCTTCATTAATACCATAGTGTTTGAAGCTACGATTAAGTTCAAAACATTTAGAGGTTGTAGTAATAAACTTGGAACAAACTACAATAATCTTAATAAAGATATTTGCAATCATAGTTATAAAGCTAATAATGTTCTGCAGTATAGATAATGATCAAATAGGACTTGTAAAATGTACAATATATATTTACTGATAATAATTATGGCTTATCAGTGATGCTCTACCCCGCAATAAATGGCTACCATTACTCTGCGTATTTCTTTATTTTTCGTTACGTGCAAAAACCTGTATTTGTTTAAATGACGACTGTTTCTTTTCATTAGCAGCACCTACCGAACCATCATCGTCATCAGAAGTTATAAAATAAATAGTGGGCACTAAGAAAGCGAAGCTAACAAGAAAATAATCGTAGAAAGTGTATAAAATTGTTTTCTTGTATGTACTGTCGATAACAATTCGATTGCAAACATGGACATGTGCCGGAGTCATTTTCACTGATTCCTATTACGCATTAATTTCTTTAAATAAACGATGACATAAAAAAGCTAATATGTTTGTTCACGTTTCCGTAATCGAATGTTATGACGATTGTAAATTAGTTCGAGTTAGCAATGAATTATTTATGACACGCGTTTTACTTCAATTCAACAGTTGCATTATCGGCGACTGTGATTACACAAGCTCTGCAGGCTATCTATTGATCATTCACTAAGAAACCTCGTCGTTTATATGTATCATAAAAAGTTATAGTAATACTACAAAAGAACGTGTGATAACTATTACACGGGAATTTGAACACAAAAACTAAAGCAATCGTTTTGTATGTGATGTTAAGTATATATTGTGCGATAGCTAAACAGATTGATTGAACTAGATTCGAAGGTCATTATGGTCCATCAATTGAATGACAGGTGATTAAGTCCACAATTTGTTAAGTGAAATTAAATTTTGTTCTCTATTTACATAGGAATTAATGAAGCGCTACTGTAACAAAACCAATTCAATGAGATCGGTTGCGGAATTTGCTCGAGAAAATAATAACTTTGCACTAATCAATTTTCCCACAGATCCGTTACAATTATTATAGTACTTTAAACAGTAGAAAGCAGAAATAAGTGTGTTAAATGGATGGCCAGTGTTTGTAGCAATGATTTTCACTTTCGGTAAGCTGCGAATAATTACCTATGTATTCAGAGCACCGAGCGAATTGTCAAAGTACACAGAATATGTAAAGTGTGAAGTGAACGAGACACTAATTTCAAAAGCAAAAGCATATGTAACATTCGCTTTCTAACAATAGACTAGTAAATCACAACACATTTTCAGTGAAAGCAATGAAGCAAATCAAATTGAGTGCTGTAATAATGAATTTAATGCTCTGTATTTGACCTCAGTGTCGATATGATTTTTATATTCATGGGAAATAAGAGTCTATTGTATGGCAAAGAGAGCAATGTCTGTGTTCACAGACGCTTTGAAGAATAATGATTTGCAAGAATTAAGTGGTTTTTTGTGCTTCGTAATACACTGTTGCTAATAGCAATGTAAATAGTAAGGTCTGAAAGGCAAATCTTAGAAGCGCTTAAAGCTTTGAACGTATAGATTGAGATAAATATTTTATCTTAATTTTTGTATTGACTTAATTGTATTAGCTTATTTAAGCTCACATTGACATTGATTGAAGACATTCAGATCATCTTGAATTAAAGCTAATTAGTTTTAAAAGTGGTTATAGCACGTATTAAATTATTTTATTGGATTGATGGTTAACTAATCGTTCAATCACAGATCGTGATTTAGTTCTGGACGGAAATAAAATAATTACATGAAATGCAGATGCTAAACCAGAATATATCCAAGAAAAAGTTCTCAAAGGGGCCAAAGGCGAAGAGAATGGTTAAAAAAAAGCTGAGAGGTGTCAAGGGACACCCGGATGGAACGAAGTTATGGAATGAACCTCACAAAGGCATGCCACTAATTAGTATCTGTGGTCGCTCACAGATGGCGTTATAATAAAACAAATTAACCTCACAAAGGCATGCCACTAATTAGTACCTGTGGTCGCTCACAGATAGCGTTATAATAAAAAATAAAAAGTATCGTTACAACTTTTGGTCCCAATTTTTTCCGTCTCCCTTTCGCAACGCGCGAAAGAGAACTTCGTTCCAATAACAAACAAACAAATTAACTAACTTTCCTTATCCACCATAACATCACACGGACCAATATCAAATCAATAATTAAAAAGAAAACGAACTTACTGACAGCAGCACGTTGTGATACATACCTGAAACAAAAGAAGTCATCAATGAATGAAAAATGTAACGAACAAATGACGTAAGAACATGACGAATTCTTGCTCACATACATAATACACTGCTATTATATTAGAAGCCTCGGGCGAAAGTTTACTGGCACTACTGACCTCTCTGTTCATTAAAAGATAATCGAAAGTGAAATTAAATCGAGACGAGATTAGATCGACGATTTTATTAACACATGTTTTGGTTACTGGAAGCCCAGAATTGATTGTTTTGTCATAGCATACAAAATTTTATAATAAATATTTTTTTAATTTGTCTGTAATTAAATCAGTAAAAATCCATGGTACTGCTTTAGTTACCCCAAAAGGTAATTAACCATCTATAATTACATTTTGAAATGACTGTTAAATCTAAACAAAACAGCATTACAAATTGAGTCGCAACAATTTTCAATCTTAATTAAAATGTAGGTCTGTCTTCATTTACTTCGATGAGATTCACTTTGTTCTGTTTAAGTACTGCCAAACCAAAACTTACTTTTCCTACTTACTTTTTACTATTGATAAGAAAGCATAATGGTCTGCAGCTTTAATTAATTCATTTACAACAAAAGTATCTTCACTTACTCTAATAAAAATAGAGTTGTATAACTCACATTCTGCTACACTATATCACTAAAGTGTCGAAAAAATAGAACTTCTAATTGTTCTCACAAAATTTTACACATTCCTATTAAAAATTCCGCTTCTTCAAACAAAAATGTGAGAACTCGAGATTTCAGTAGGTACAGTATATTTCCCAACGGATATTAACTTATAACATGTTACCAGTAAATTCTTGATCTTTTATGTGCATAACAAATGTCTAAAGCGAATATTATTGCTAAGATTTGTTTTATAACTGTACATATAACTTGATATTTTGCTTCCTTGCTGTCTTTTATATATGCCCGTAAATGTCCGCTGAACGTGGGTTTGAGTAGACCGCAAGATATGTCGGGTACTGCTATGATCATGAATACTTTGCATTTTGTTATGACATCGGTAGACGAAGCAGTCTATCGACCAGTCTTTCTGATTTATGCCCTAATCGCTGCACTTCGAGAAGGATTGATGGAGTTGTCTATTCGCGGTTGGAACTTCACAGATTTACTTTTCTAAACTTTGTTTTGAAAGTATCGGTTGTCACAATTAAATCAAGTGCTAGATTCTTGTTCAAACTATATTTATGTGCATTATGTAAATTTTTTTGCAGATAATTATTGTTTTTATTACTTGAAGACACGTGAAAATTGACTTGATCTTAGATATTTGAAGATACTAGGACAAAGACTAAAAAAACATTGCGTAATGTCAAGTCAATGATATCTTGTCAAACCCGAAACCCATAAAATATTATTTACAAGAAAAATCTGAATGGTAACGGTGATAGACGTGATAATTCATCGCATATGACTTCAAATATAGCAGTTCATGAAGACACTTAAAACGATGATGATATAACAAACTTCCTATATTAAATATAGTGCAGTTTTTAAATACATAGATATAAATAAACCATTAACGCTAAGAAGTGATTAAATACGTACGAAGACGTTCCGAAGACGGAAGTTAGTCACTGGATCAATTACTGTGATATGATTGGGTCTGGCCAGGACTGACTGCGGTCTGGTTGGACCTGGTAGACAGTTGACGATAACAACCGGGTTGTATCATTATTTACCGTAATCCAACTAATGTTTGAGTAACATAATAAATGCGTGTTATATAATCGCAATGGCTTCCTTAATCCGGTTATGGAGGATTAGAGATGTTACACTAACGTTTCTAGTAGTAACTAGTTATTAAACGGAAGCTCCATTGATGACGTACAGTCGTTCAGTGATTTTGATTGATTCGGAACCGGTTCGGAATATCTATGAGCTATGATTTACTTCGTGGATATAAGATAATCTTGTTGGTAATTAAATTATTATAGTTATTGGGAGTGCTTTGATCGTGATTTATTTTAAACGTGTCTGCCTGGTTACGATATAATGAAACGGTAATAAAGTTACACTTTTTTTATTGCATTACTTCTGGTTTTTCTGAGCAGTCTCCACAACTTCATAATTGTATGGTAGTTTAACTATAATAGTTATTATTGCACAGTTCTTGCTATACATCCCACATTGGAACTCCACAATTGGCAAATAACTCTTATACCTTTACCCACTCCAACAAGTAAAACAATGGTTTACTTAATCCACAACCATAATACAATAAATAGCTGCTTTCAAAGACACGAGTTTCTACGTTTCAGTACATTTTATGAGCTTTCCCGCAGCATGTATTTTGTATACAATAGTTTTCATATCAAACATCACGACCCCAAGTCGAATAATGGCCTCCCGCGGTGAAATACGGCATACAATGCAAATGTTAGATGCCTTGAGTTGTGTGATATGCTCAGGCGCATATATACCATGGAAACGGGAGCTTCCTGCTATTATTTGTGAAAGATAGGAGTATATTCTCATGGTAGTATTTTTAATTGGCTAGTCTTTTACAGGCTGTAATACTTAATAAAGTTCTCTTATTACAGAACACTTCAGAAAATTGCTAGTACCGTTTTTGTTTTATGGTCTTGGTTGATTTCTGTAAGTGCAGTTACAGACTACCTGGTTCATAGTTGTATTATTTTAAACTACATTGTCAACTATGAGTTACGGTAATGATATCAATTCACATATTTTAGTGAATTGTTTTAACGGTGCTGAAATAGGAAATGATACAGTTATCATTTTTTTAGTCTGTGTGAATTATTCAAAACAGTTATAGTTAACGACCTTTATTAATATTATTTTTATTTAGTGTTCATACGGTAATTGCCCATCTAAACCTGCATTTTCGTCTAGGACATTCTAAAGTACTTTGCTAGAATTACTCGAGACTATTAACACATAAGTACTAAGCACTTATCCTACTTTTGAAGTTATAAAGTTAAATCCACGAATATTTGCACGTAACCGTTATCAGGGGTTACCGCAAAAGTTCTACTATCTCGACGATAGATCATTCATATAATGGGTAGGCACGGTACATAGTGGTTTATGTATCTAATGTACTTGAAGGTACATGACTCAATTATAGTGGTAACCCCAAGGTTACTGGGTTAGTCATAATTGTAGGCTTTCTAAGGAAATTACATTTTCATGATGGAATTTGTGGGTTTTTGTAATTGAATAGTTTTTTTTATTAATGTTTGCTATGCTAATGATTGAGATCTGAACATTATAAGTGCCTAAATGTCGGTGAAAAAACTCTATTATTTTGTTAAATTTATTGGTTGATAATATATCGTGTGTTGTGTAGCCAGATCCTTTATCTGTGTTTCATTTTATAAATAGGAATTTTACATTTTTGTTATCTTCATTTCCATAAGCTATAGTATGAAACTGTCACTACTCAGGACTTCTGTGTAATTATTGGATTGGCTTTTAGAACCAATACGAGCCTATTCCAATACTCACTGCAGTAGATAATTACCGCTTGCGAGTAGATAATTACTTAATAGATATTCTTTCCTCGCCTTCAGTTAAATACGTGGACGTGTGGCATCTTAGGATAATGCTGAGTCCATAATTATTAGCATGCTTGAATGGTTTGGCTGTGTTATTGGAAGACACAATAAGAAAATGGCAACTTATCGACAGTCTCTTCAGTTTTGCAAATAGTTTTAGAAGCATAAAACTCTCTTATGTTAAGCTACACATTGTTAATGGTGTATACAGGGTGGCAGGGACATCGACGCGAAGCCGGTTACCATGGATTCAGTACATGGTTCTGAACCCCCTGCGTTGAAATTTTTCGTCGGTTATTTTAAAAAAAATCTGCTGTTCCATAGAAAAGTGCAATACCTACGCGGTCAAAATGTATGGAACAGCAGATTTTTTTTTGAATAACCGACGAAAAATTGCAACGCCCCCTGCGTTGGTGGTTTAGAACCATGTACTGAATCCATGGTAACCGGCTTCGCGTCGATGTCCCTGCCACCCTGTATAGGGTGACTGGTAATTAGTGACCGATACTTAAACACGTGACTTTACTCATCATTATGAACAACTTTTACTATGGGACCAAACATGAAATCGCGACATAAAAATCTGCTGTTCCCTACATTTATGTCTGCATAACTCATCAAAATGTAGGGAAAAGCAGATTTTTTTGAAGTGAAAACTTTTGCATTTTTTTGGGATGGGTAAAAATGTTAAATTCAAGGTAGAACGTGCCGTAAGATCCGTTGCCTGGCAACTGACACAGTAAATATCAAAATAAATAGTCTTTGACATTACGTAAAGATTGCGAGGTAAGAAATTTTACCCATATTGATGGGTCACTTTAGTATAATGTTTTTTTAATATTTTTTTATGGACTGATTTTGTTTTAATAACCGCCGAAATATTACGACTACCCTAGGGATCCTACAACCATGTACTGAATACATGGTAACAGTTTGCGCTTCGATATTACACACCGTTTATTGCAGTTAAATAAAACAATATAGGTACAGGCGACAGGGACATCAACGGGAGTCGTACGAGTTAATTCGGGTGAGTCACCAATAACCCGACGCGAAGCCTGTTACCATGGATTGAGTACATGACTCTGAACCCCTCTGCGATGAAACTTTTCGTTAGTTATTTAAAAAAAAAACAGCTGTTCCATACATTTTGACCGCGTAGGTATTGCATTTTTCTATGAAACAGCAGATTTTTTTTTTAAATAGCCGACCAAAAATTTCAACGCAGGGGCGTTCAGAATCATGTACTGAATCCATGGTAACAGGCTTCGCGTTGATGTCCCTGACACCCTGTATAACACTAAACGAGTCGATCCAACCTCGGCAACCTAAATTATATGAAACCTGTATTCTTAGGTGTAACGAGAAAGATAAAGATAACAACAAAGTGTGTTACAAAATTAATAAAGCCCAAATATATGGTGCATTTGACAGTATAACCTTAATTGGGTAAACACGAAGCCTTCTGAACCCCGATGTTATCTATCACGACTTGTTTTACTTTTCTCCGAAACGGTCAATTTGTTTTTTATGAACATACTAAATGTCTAAGTTGGCCTTCATATGTAAAGAGAGGTGTTAACTTAATTTACGATATTATACATGTATTCATTTGAATAAATGGTTTTCTGCATCGCATAAAGTGAATATATTTAAATATCTGAACTAATTAAAATGTATTTGGAATCCGACTCCTGTTTGCTGTTTTTCAGGATTCAGGATCGTGTTTTGCTAAATTAACTTAACATACCAGTAACAGTTTTAGAATGAGACTTTCGATCTATAAATTGGTCCTTTGTATCCCAGATACGGTCAACTAAAAGTAATACAAGAACTAGCTTTCCAACTATGGAGTTTAGAATGGAAAATATTGTTATTTAGAAACCCAGTAGAATTTCGTTTCTCTTAAATTTTTGGACCTTAGGACCACGCAGATATAAATTTCGCTTTTCTCCCCAAAGAACTTACCTACGCAGAAAGAATTTCACCATACCTTAAACACATTTATGGCCTGCTGTTTTGTATTTGTCCGATTCCATGCTAATCATATGCTAATATTATACAAACGCTTCACGAAATCAGTTGCGAATCTACTTTGATTCAATTGTTTGTTTGAATACAAATGCACTGTTAATACGGATATCATTATTATGAACAGATGCAAAGATTTACTACCGGAACTAATGTTTACTCGTTATTGTGATGTATCCAATCTACAACCGATTATTTACATCTGGAAATAGAAATAGCCTGCCTATAACTGCACCGTAGAACGCAGTTCATTGAAAAAAAGACTTATTTTCAAAAGGGGTATGATCCTGGTAATCACGAAAACTTGTTTTCAAGACCAAATCAATCTCATTCCCAACATGTTGTTTTTTTTTTTCGAATTTGCAATTTTTACCAAATGAGATGAAATTATGTACGTATCTATTACCTACATGATACGATAATATCACAATAATAATATAAGTAGATTTTCATAATAATATGCTTATTTTTATTGGTCCTCCATCTAATAATCGGTTTCGAATAGGCTGCTCTGTGGTCGGATATGAGGTTTAGTCAAACGAATAATTTTGCAAATTACATCATTCCCATTAAGGCAAAGGGATTCGACTCCACCCGAACCAACTAGTAGTAGTAGTACTTTATCTATGGCTGTAGTGACTATATCTCACTTCGCCCACAGCAAGGTAATTCAAAGGTGCTATTAAATATGCTTTCCTTAATTGCACTTCGATTTGTCTCCATTGACGGAAGAGTCCTGTTAGCAGGACTTGTATCCGTTGATACATTTTATGTTAGTAATAATTTGATCAAATATAACGGTAGAACGGCTGGTCGGGTGAGTTCATATCCTTTAAACTTGCGTATATGCTAATAAAAATTTATATAGGTAGAAATGGTGATTATAGCTCCTCGACGACATTTATACAGGGTGTATCAGAAAGCTGTGGTCAAACTACAATAGACGACGTATATTTAGTAACCTAATCCGCTTAACTGTTCTTAAAGAGTCCTAAAGAACCCTGTAAGAAATCGACACGAGTTTCACCTCTCAACGAGGCATCATCAGGATGACGATTGACTTGGTGCGAACGCGGACACGAGGTGTTGCCACGACAAGCGCTGAACGCAAAATCGCAAAGTGTGGCAACCAACATCGGAACAACATCGTTGGGAAAAAATAATCAGTCGTCCATACATTTGGATCGAAAAGGTATTGAAGTTTAGTACGGGGATGGTAGCTCATAATTGAACCATGGACATTGGACACCAAGGGACCAATCCCAAGGAGAAAGTTGTTCAGTTTGATGATCTGTACCAGACCCTTAAAGACCACACCTTTCTGATGCACGCTGTACATTTTAGTCCATAATACAAAACATGAAATGAGGGAAACGTGAGGGAATGACGACTTGCAAAAGAGAAAAACATTGTACTGATACAAAATAACATGGCACCGAGGCAGACAGAAAAAGCTCCATCATAGAAAACACAATAATTTTACCTTAATTATGAATGGGGAAAGATAAGTATGGAAAGTAGGCAGAGCTACAGACAAGCCATAGCTAATTCCCCGCAGACGAAGCAACAGCGAATACCAATTATAATTAATTTCCTTAAGCCGCAAGCCCGAGTTTACTTGAAAAGCTAATTGCAACTATTACTGTTATGACTGTGCATGACCGAGAAGCCCTTTAAGTAAGGAAATAGTAATGTATGTGGAAATAAGCAGATACTAATTGCCCTTTTTCAGTTTAGTGTTGCTTAAGTCCCCGGCATAGTCATGGGTAACCTTTACAAACAGCTGTGCTGCTGGGGAGTTTGTTGCGCCACTTCTTCTTCCCAGCTAAAGCACTAGGAAGTGGTAATAGGCGGGCGTTTTGGGGAACTGTCTTATGTACGTTCAAAAAGTGCTGATTCTCAGCCTAACAGCCTAATTTGAATAAATGACTTTTGATTTTAACCACTAGATTTCCAAGATTTTCCTAAAATATCCCTCTTTCTAGTTTTATCTGTTAGAGAGAGCAATATTTTTATATAAGTTATGTCACTAGTCACTACTCATTCCTTGGCGCGACCGCTACTATATCAGGAAAAGCTGGTTTTCCTGAATCCGCTATCAGACTGCAGACACTTCATGTTAAACAAGAAAAGCATCATGTATCCATGAATGAACAGGTCGAATCACTTCGAGCAAGAACAAGACCAGACCATCATAACATCTTCCTTAGTATACCAACCAGAACTTGTCAAAGTCAGACAACCGCTACCATGAATAAAAATTAGCCAACTAGATCATTTACAAACTAATGAATGCTAAACCAACCCAAATTGACACTTATTCGCATTGAAATGTATCAATCATGCAAATCGAGTCACTCCAAACATTTTATCTTACTAACAGTTAATCCTATAAGAGAATGTGACCTCTATGTTCCGTTTTTATTGCAATCATCGACCATAAAAGAAAAAGAAAGTGCATTAACGCATGTGCGAAAAGGTTCAAAGGGAAGTCGATATTAGTCGCCCACATTTCAATCGACACTTATATAAGTGGGTTAAAATCTTTGCCCTACAAAACCTACCATGACAAATCGAAAAGTAACATACCTTGGGACCTTATAGGAATTTCAAACATGTTCCACATTTGTTAACTACAAAATAAATATGTTTTAGCGGCCACAATTTACTCTGTCGAAAATTTGGCCAATTGTTCAGACTTGCATACCTACGTGCACGACCAGCCAAATAAACTGTCGTTTTGTCTGCAAACGGCACTTGCGGTATTGACACAAACAGTTTGAATGACCGTCAGTTCGGGCTTTATTGAAATCAGAGGGAATGTCTATCACCTGTTTATTTTACCGCACAAATCTTGAGAGGCAGCTGAAGAAAACCGCTTGACGTTTACAACTTCTAGCCCTATTAACATACTTTGTGCTTTAAAGCGCATTCGATGCTGAATTGCTTTAAAACCTAAGGAAATGTCAATTAATTCTTAATGATGCGGTTAGAACTATTAATTCTAATTGAAGGGCTTTTTTTTTTTTGGGTGGGAAATCATCAAATGACTTCTCCCGCTCTGGGCGGAGCGGAAGGGCGTGTCAGACTCTTACTGACTAAAACCCACCCGTGTTCCTTCCCTTGCCTAGACGGGGGCCACGGTTTCCCCTTAGGACTTATCCGCACCCCGGTGGTAGGCATCGGCATAAATATTTATGATTATACTAGAGACAGCTTGTATGTTGATGAAGGATTTTAGTTAACTGCGTATATGTAATATTATGATTTCGTCGATTTTCGACGTGGAGTTTCTTGCCGGCTCTTCTCCATATGAAACGACCAATTAGAATAGTGCACCTAGCTTCTGACGTTTCAGAAGTTCCCTTGAACGTTTATGTGAAATAAAATATTTTGAAATTTGAATTTTTATTTAAAACCCAACACCGCTTAGGACTGTTATAATCTCGTTAAATAGAACTTTTTTGTATAAGCTACAGTTGTGGAAATACAAACAGTGAAATGCAGCTATTTCAATCAACAAATATTGTTTTAACCTGGACTTCTGCTTACCCTACCACGACAACAAGCTCAAACATACAACATGCTAAAACTATAAAGCAAACACACTAGTGACAAACTGAACGACTTGACACTTGAACCGTGTCTAAACGAGCAGTCAGTGCAAACACTATGCCGATGCGCAAGCGCAGCTCTCAAACATTCACGAGTGGACAGACACTGTTGAGAATGAAGTGCAATTTTCTAACAAGTACTGCAAGTAATACTGTACTATTATGTGTAGTGTGATATAAGAACTCTCTTGGCAACAAGGTATCGTCACTCGTTAGCATATTATATTTTGAATATTTTGTTTTGTATTATATTTGGAATATTTTATTGCTAGTCAGTCACTCACAAAATAAAATTATTTAAGTAAAAGGTTTCTTTAATAATTTTATGTTCTATTTGCAATTTTGGACAAGCAAATTACAGAGAAATTGTAACAATTAATTGTAATATTTCAAGTTTCAAGCTCAACGAAGAATTACGTAGACAAATCTGCTGATAGCGACACCACTGCACCGGTGCCAAAGATACTCAAACCTCCTAATTTGCATAGACCAAATTCAAATGAAGGCACTGTCGAATTGAATACCTATATGTTGGAACCGCATTCAAGTCGTATCTTCGCTGTCACAAGACAGTATATATCAACAACTACAAATTGAATGTGAATTGATCAAACATTTAGATACAAGAACAAATTGCAATTCAAAGTGCCGCGATTCAATTTAAAGTTTCTATTTAACAACCACTATCACAGTTGATTACACATTACAAATAACTGAACTTGTTTAAAAAGTAACCGATTAACGGAAAGCAATTGATGAATGCCTGATGTCCAATGTCCATACATTCCTTTCCGTGCGACTAAATGACGCAAAAAACGGTTTGATTCTCACATAAATAGGAAAAAGTGAAGGCAGGTTCAGTGAAGATTAATTACTCTAGTAGTAAATAGCAAGATTTATCTTAGTGTGATCCCCTATGTGATGTAAAAACAGAACGTCATCTGCTAGCTACTTAGAAGTCGAGCAAGTAATAGTAATCGAGAGGAAGGTTACAGTTGCAATAAGAGATGATCTTAGACTTGTAATAGTATGAATACCGTTGGTGTTATGTAATGAAGAATGTTATGTATTGAAAATAGTTACTGAGTTTCGATTTAGCAAGCTACACATCAAGCTATACATTATTTTCTAGTATAAGCTCCTAGTACGGACATCAACAATGCGAGATCAGCTTATACTGGAAATATATAGCTAGTACTAATGAAGCTACTTTGTCTCTAGTTATCTATTTGGTTGGATATACAAATCTACTGGGCCCAAACAGTATAAGCAACATACATATTATACCATCGACTCCCAGGTCGAGCAAAGTGTTACTAATTTGGTTTTCTATCTAGAATTTCTCAGTAGCATTCCGAAGTCTAGGTTTGTGCCCGGTTGATGGCAAGAGGCTCGCCCCTATTACATGGGCCTTAGATATAACTGGCGAAATTTGGGTGTACTATTAGTACACCTCTGCCCATACCTTCGGAGAAACAAGGTATGACGCTATGTTTATGTACCATTAAAACGAAAAGGAGAAACAAGTACGTTTTGAATGAATGATACCTATTGCATTAGGTAGGTACTTTAGAACTCATTAGGGTTCATAAGCGTCTTTCGGTGTAAGTATGAAACCAAGGGAAATACGTCAGAAAAAACACCACTTTTACCGTCTAAATGATTCACTTAATTGATAAAACTACAGATGTTATCCAAAGGTTTGATGTCAGATCGATTTTAATTAGGAGAGAATAGCTACTGGTTTTATCGAAGTTATCTTGACAGCCGACATGAAAGCTTGCCGTGTTGTCTGTAGGAAGAAGGATCATTAACTAATGCTAATATTTAACCGTTTGAGTGTTTTTAACTGTCAGTTCCCTTCTGGTTTATGTTCGTCTCAAAGGACCAATATTTGTAAAAAAAAATGTTTGCGGTCGGAGAACAAAGTTCCTTCTCACGTATGATTTAAAACAAAAACAAAATTTTCACAGCCACCATCCTGGATTTACATTTAAAAGCCGACTTTAACACCAAACCGAAAATCATGCAAACGACACCCATAATGATTTTTTTTTAATTTTTGCAGAGAGAATTTGGTCAAAATGAAAATCTAAGATGGCGATCTTAGATTTTCATTTTGACCAAATTCACACTACCAAGTTGCATAGAAGGGGTATAATGCTTTTTGGTTACGTGACGATTTCTACCAGTTTACTCCTACCGCAAACCGCTTTATAGAACTTCGTTCCAAAAACAAACAAAACCATTTTTGATGTATTAATCTCAAGTATTAAATTATGGTCTTCATTTGCCGCTTAGAAACATGATAATATTTGCAAATAAAAATATCCAAGAAAACCAAAGTCGTATGACCATTTATTCGCTATAATTTATTGCAAAGCTGTAAACACATCCATATCTTCGCGGCTGGAAGCGACGCGCCGAGTTAAGATTATGTCAACTATTAGCATTAATCTGTCCCGTTCACTCGTCGCCATCTACATCTCGGTAAGGCCTACCGTTGCGTACCAGTCAACGGAATCGTGTTCAATAAAGCACTGTGTCAGCTAGCGGTATGCACTTTTTTCTTTTCTCTGTCCAATCCACCTTGGTTGGTCGAACAACAATGACGAACTGGACTTAATCTCATCTAATACCCCAGTTTAGTTCTTATTTCAAAGTCTCGATGACACGAAACGCTGGACTGTATCGGTCCTCCATTAACACAAAAAATTGCATAAACGCCTCATTAATTCACCTACACGTAAATTTAGAAAGTAAAACATCTCAAAATCAAACACAAAGGCGTTAAATAACAAGTTCACTTTTCGTTTCGAGTGTTTAATGATAGCATCGGCGATAAATGGCGAGATCTACAGTGGTAAAAAGCGGATAGTAGATACAATGTACTTAAATGGAAACCTCTCACTAACGTCTGTAACTGTAACTTGTAATCTAGTATGGCGATATCACTTCTGACGGCACTCGGAACTGTTACACGAACTGGCTGTATTATCATTCCCACTATGCATTACTGCAGGCACGGATTTTGATTCGACCTACGATTATTTACCAAAGCTAAAGAATTAATGAACGCAGTGTGAGTGATAGCCGATGCAGGAGAAAACGTCATTAGCAGTATTTGGAGCATACGGACGTGGGAAGCTGTCGTTCGAGTAGTTATAATAACCGAGTCGAGTGCGAAATCAGAATAGATTAACAATTATACAATGAGTCGGTTTCTTTAGCCGCATATTGTTAATACGGATCGGTATAAATGATCCAGCGGAGGCAGACATTGGTGGCGATCTCGGAAACGTGACCACTGCTCTTGTTTGGATTGCGGTTGGAATGACTGTAAGCGGACGAAAGTTTCAACCTACATTTGGTCAGGCACGTATGTATCAGAGGACAGAATTTCCCTGCTTCGACGCAGGTCAAACTTTAATCATGCCAGTGTGTTGCATTGCGGAACGAATGCAAAGGTTGTTCGTGAATCACTAACTTGCGAATTTAGTATCCAGCTCACGTTTGTAAGCGAAATCCTCGGGCCATCGGCTCGTGCCGCCAAGTGACTCGGACTACTAATACGTTTGTTTACTTAAAACTCGGTCAAGTTCACGATCAACGACTTCACGAGATTGAGATTCACTTGCATCCGCAAGCTTCTTGAATTAAGCATTCCGGACTTCCTAATTTAATTCTGTCTGCAGAATACTAACATGCATCGTCGCTTTCTTCGACCATTTCACCGGTAAAGCCTTTAAAGGACTTTTGTTGCTCATTGCAGACAAGATAGAACAGCTATGGTTGTATCAGCACGCCACTATCTTGAACAGCTGGGATAGACAAATCGGGAAGCCTTTCTCCGTTAGCCGCTCGAGATCGAAGAATCTACGCCCCTTCGATTAATCTAATCCGATGTGATGTCTTATCTGATCAATACAACGTAGGTGGAGTAGGTATAAATTTCCTCGCATACAGTCAACGGTCAACGTTTCGTGATATAGAGATGCGTGTAGAAAATTGTTGTAGCGGAATAATTTGTAGCGTTTTGCATATGCCGATAGGATGCGTTCAATTGCTTCCTGTCTCAAACGTTTACGTTACGTGTAATGCACCGTTCGCATAACGAATACGTCAAAGCGGGCGCTCCATAAAACAGGATACTACTAATAAATAGTCTTAAGAATTATCATCAGTTTAATGACCTGCGATGTACCTAAGATGCTTTAGCAAAGACCTTTTTTGTATTTCAAATTCGATAGCAACGAGCTTATATGGACAATTGCGTCTACTCCCATGTCTCCGAACTAATGGGTCCCTTTTAAGGTACTATTCCTTTAAAATGAGGTCAAACGCCCACCGGGCCAACGGTAACGATCGTGAGATACTAATGTACTGTACAATGCTTGATATAAAATAAATATAATAAATCAAGAATATGACTTTGAATGAAGATATTCTGTTAATTGCGTTCGCATTACTTTTATGGAGCGTGGGTGAATTGATGATAAGTGTCCGTCATCGAGCGCGATATATCAAAAGCATGAAACTGTTCAAAATACACATCATAGAGAAAATTGCAGCGAGTCAATTTATTTGAAGCATCACTTCAAGTAAGCCGCTACGCTACCTATGCTGATGTCAGTTGACGGACGAGATGCCGCGCGTATTTATCGGCCGTTGCAAATTGTACAAAATGACACCATTCGCGACGAGCAATTTAAAAGTTATTCATTTCCCCGATTATGGTCCAATTTAAAAATAATTGATACGGTGAAAGAACTGTTAATTTAGTTAACAAACTAAACCGTGTGCGGAAGTTGTTGAATTTTTAAACAGACAAGAGTTTCGTGACTTACAAGAAGACGTAGAAAGATTTACGAGGCAATAGCTAACATGCGATGCATGTATTCGAATTTTTTATTTAAATAAAAAAAACTCAATACAAGACGCTGTACGCATAGCTATGTAAATAGATGCTCTACCCTTTCGTTTAAATTCTCCGACCGTAGTCGGCAAAAAAGCGTCAGCAAGAGCCACGACCGATCGTAATTAACCCCGGGTTCAAACTATCCTAGCGGGAACCTGAGCGTTATTAAAGCCTTACAAGGGGGAGAAAGTTCAACTAGTTCCCTTATTACGGATGAAAGATGAATTTGAAACCAATTAGTACACGATTACGTAACAACTTATCGACAGCTCGAAGACATAAAGGCATACACAAAAGGCCACGTAATGGGTGAAAGCAATAGAATCTGAAGGCCTCATCATCCGGTCTGATAACCTGAGCCGCTATTGTACACGAGCAACCTCTAACAGAACAACAATAAGGGAGAGTTGAGCTCATTGAAACGAACTTTTCATTTTCCTAAATGAGTTGCTAGTTGTAAAGTCACAGAAGGGTTATTAGGCGTTGTCGGTAGCATTGTGTAGGTCATCGATGTGGTTTGCCACAATGGCGGCTTTCTCGTGGCCTTTGTGCTCGCTTTTGAGCTGTCAATAAAGATATTCTCCTAACGTAGTAATGACTGTTCCAGCGAGACGTTAATTATCGTTGACGATTCGAGTGATTATGAATTCGAGAGTGCAATCTGTCTGTCTGATTCTCAGCGTTTAAAATATGTTGATTGCACTTATCATTTGGTGTTACTGGGTGAGTGGGAGCATAGCATTGCTGCATGAATTCGGCAGAGATGTACTCTTATAAATAAATTGGGTTTACACATTTTCTATTTACAGCGCATCATTAAAACATCGTTTCGTAATTTCTATCTCACTTTTTCTACCATAATGATTCAATTACAATTTTCCGACCTGGGAATAAAATCTAGGATTTCAGAGTCCAACACCATGATTAAATTAGTTACCGTTCGACACATTTCAGGTCGTGAGCATTAGTATCGTCGTAGCGACATCGACATGAGAAACTATTCGCAATTTATGTCAATCACGTACACAAACCGTCACCGTAACATGTTTTATGCTTACCGGAGAACAGTTACTAATGTTCCTTTTTAGAAAAGATATGCCGTAATAAAATACGACTGTGTTTTATCCGAACCTTCTAAGGCAAGGCTAGAAAACGGTAACAGCCTAACTTCCTGGATATCTGACTTAACCTTTTGTGTCGATTCGAAGACATTCGATTGGGTGGCTATTTCGAGATTTAAGAGTATCGGTACTCCAACCATAAGTTGACGGCATAGCGAAATGCACCTCACGCACATTTATGCCACAGCCGAGTGCAAGATATCTCCCGTTAGATACAAATTCCACGGAGGCGGCACAATAGCCGTTGAGAGATCATCGATGGGCAATTTGGGTCCATATTGTATAGGCGAAGGGCCCCGGGCAAGAAAAGGCGCAGCAACACGAATGATCGACGAACCGGAAACACGTCGTCCATTTAATTGAAACTTTAGTAAAAAACATAAGACAGATGGAATTAGCCGTGTTCCCTCCGATACGGTGAAATAAGTAACGCGATACGCATAAAAAAGGAAGAACTTGTTCTAATTCAATATCGAAAGTACCGTTCATTCCAGATTTACGCCTTTGTCTGTCATTTTGTCTCTCTGTTATGATGCTGTCAAATTTTGGTGCTCGTGCACGGTAGCCAGTAAGAAATTGCTGACGTCATTGTAAAAAGTGAGCTTTTGAGGATGACCTTCCAAATTCCACACATTGAACGAAAGAGAGAACGAAAGTTCAACTCATGCCAACATGACAAAATAATTGAAAATCACTCACGTTTCATGCCAACGTAGTCGTAGACGTCCAGTTAGACCTTTTTGTTATCAAAGACAACACAAGAATTTTAGGGAAAAACGACCTTCGGTCCTATGTTCCATTTGCTTTAAAATATGACTAAACTTGCTACAGCCAACACCTTTTTAACATCGAACAAACTGTTATTCGACCAGAATCGATCGAGTGGCTGTGCCCTAAAGAATCTATCTATTGTGGTTCTTTCACGGAAACTTCACGGAATGTTACGACCTTCGTACAATACAGCTTTCTATAGAGATTGATCGCCTTTGTCCGTCTTACCGCAAGCGAATTCAAACCTCAATGATTCGTGGAAAATGGGTGATAATGTCCAACGGTCAGGGTTGTACTTCAAATATTATGTCGGAAGCAAGCCTGAGCTAACCATGGACTTTTATAGCGACGTAAATTTCTGTTCACATTATCGTCTTGCTTGCCAAGTCCTAGGCTATTAAAGGGTTAATCAGATTTCAATTTATTAGTTTTCTAGCGGCAGTAACCAAGCCTTATTCTGTTCTGACATTTGGTCCTAAGGTACATTCAATTCACGACAAGGAACGATGAACAAATAATATGGCTATGAGGGTAATCTCGAAGGATTAAGGCCATAAAAGGTAAGCAAATTATTTGCAGTTCATTACTCCGTTGTCGCCCTCAGCAACCGATGACTTGAGTGAAAAACGATGGGGATTTAACAGGTCATTTGAGTTTGTAGGAAGTGCATCGCAAACACAGTTATCGATGGTAGGCAGTAGGTTTTCAACCCAGAAAGGAGTCAATGGCGTGAGAAGCGCCGCGGGTCAGCACTGTGTTAATGCGCTAGTCACGAACCGTGAGCGTATGAGTATCACTTGACGATTGTACCAATGTTTTGCAATCAGCAGAGAAAATGTTGAGTAGTATCGTGCAAATAGTGCATGGAAAATGCACAATTTCAAAAATGATCATTTTGCACGACGCTTTATAGGGTAATAGATATGATAGTAGTCCGTGTATTTCTACGTATAAAGTAACGTAACATATGAGTAAGTGCTGGCTGCAACAAGTATAAGGTTCATCAATATAGACAATTAATAGCTTATTGGCAATAAGGAGAAACTCATTGCATATTTTGTTCCTCTGGGTGAATAAGTAAGACAAGTAAAATAAGAAAGAAATTATGAATGTGCCTTTATAACTGGTTAATAAAATAAAATGTAATGGAAAATCTGTGTCGCCACAATATGCCTCGTAATTTCAAATTAAAACATAATAAACACGGTGTGACCAATTAACGGGGGGTTTTCCAAAATTTGCCTGTTTTAGAATCAATTTAAAATCGTCAAATTAGTGTATTAGGTCCTGAAAAAAATATATGTGATGGACACATCTTTGTTTGAGGGAAATGATTGGTTCAAAACACGATAAATTGTAATTCGCTCGATGAAAAAAAAATCCGAAACAGGGTCGATTTCAAAACCATTTTCGATCTCATTTCCTAATTACAGCACAAAATAATATGAAAATTGCATGTACGATGAGGTAATCGTATTTTGGAGGGAATTTATTGGTTGAATTTTTGAGTTTAATAAAAAAAAATTAAGTAAACTCAATATTTGTAAATCGGGCTAAATCGGCTCGCGCTCAGTGTCCTGCGGGACGTTGTCGAGATTGGACCTGTGTCAATTTATTTAAAAAAATTAGTTCCTCACCGTCTTTAAAAAAATGGCAAATAAAAAGAACAAAAGGAAGCAAAACACATATACTAAATTGCGGAAGATCAGACAAAACATCGCGTAATTATATTATTGCTTTAATTCATAATTATTGTTTTCGAAAATGAAAATATTTCTATGCGTTGTGATGACTTTTTTTGACATCTGACATTAGTGTTTTCATTTCAAATTTTTATCGATAAAATTATAGTCAAGTGTGAGTTATATATATCTTTGCGAGTAGTAAGTAGGTTGTTACATAAAGACGTTTTAGTAAAGCACATTTTTAATTCGTCTATTATTATTTATACCTTAAAAGTAAAAGAAACCCTATCCGATCCGAAAGGGGCTCATAGGTACTGCAATAAAATTACCTAAAAGTAATAAAAAATCAAAAGTTTTCAACAGGCATCATTATAGTTATGACTTGTAGACACCCGCTATACGACGCGGCGACGGCCGCCCGCGCTCCATGTCATAACCTGGTAAAAATCCCTATTAATTTTTTTTTTTACAATTTTTTATTTATTTATAATTGCCACATAAATAGGCTCTCAGTACGATACCTAACAACACCCTCATGGATCAGACAGGGTTTTGTTTTACATGTTGTATACATGATAACAATTTATCCAAATCCATTATACAAGCTTAGTTTTTATTTACCCTAAACCTCTTAAGGGGTCATTGTATTCATCATTATGAACAACTTTCACTATGGGACCAAAAACTGGGACCGCGAAAAAAAATCAGCTGTTCCCTACATTTATGTTCGCATAATCTCGTCAAAATGTAGGGAACAGCAGATTTTTTTGGGTTGTGTATTCATTCTCTGTCAAGCTGTCGTCGTCGCTGCTATAATCTCCTACATTAATTAGGTATACGGGATGGCAGGCACATTGACTCGCAAACTGTTACCATGAATTCAGCGCATGATGATAGGACCGCCCAGAGAAAAAATGTATAGTCGGTTATTTAAAAAAAAATTGCTGTTTCATTCAAAATTGCAATAGTTACTCGGTCAAAATGTATGGAACGGCAGTTATTTTTTGAGGATAATTAGAAAAAACGAAACTTTGTAAAAATCCTAGGATATCAGTATAAGCTGATGTCAGGATTTATGAAACAAAAACAGTCTGTTTAGGACGATTGGAAACATTTGTGCCGTTTTTAGGCACACGTCTGCCCAACCCTTCGGGGAATACAGGCGTGAATTTATGTTATGTTATGTGCCATTTTTCTGGTGGTAAATAGTCTGAAGGAACGGCAAACCGAATTGACCGGGGACAAAATTTTTTTTGTTTGTTTTGTCTTAGAACAAAGATTCGATAAATTATAGCCGTAGCAGTAGGTACGACACTATTGAAAATAAAGTACGGCAATTTTTTCTTCATACTAGCTACGAATATTTACGGATCTTCATGAGCGGGGGCAAACGTCAAAAAACAAAAGAATATGGTTACAGTATAAGCATAACAGTCCGACCACTTAGCTCATCTATCTAATCTATATATCTATCTAATATATAAAATTCTCGTGTCACGGTGTTTGTTGCCAAACTCCTCCGAAACGGCTTGACCGATTTTTATGAAATTCTTTGTGTATATTAGGTAGGTATGAGAATAGGATGTAAACTATTTTTCGTACCCCTAAGTGATAAGGGTGGTCCACCCCAAGTTTTTCTTTTCTTTTTTTTGGACAATTTTTTTTATTGTAGTTTTTTTATGATTCGGCATAAAAAATACATACAACCCTAAATTTTCACCCTTCTACTACCAACCTCTATTTTTTAATAGCGATATTAGTACTTTATTAATTTTCTACTCTTGGCGGTCGATAATTTTGATAAGTTACCACTCGATCAGTTATTGCCGTCAGGCGTATAGGTACTGGTGTCACTTCTCTCTCATCCCGTAAACAGCATAGAGTAAGGATGAGAACGAAACCGGTTTCCTGTCGTTCTCACACCATAATCTTTCTCTCTCTCACTCACTAAAGTATAGGGCCTAAAATGAATCCCTATTTGAACACGCGTGAACGGCTGGACCGATTTCACTAATTCTTTTTTCGTTATTGTAAGGAGAAAGTTCATAGGATAGGTAGGTGAAGGTAGGGTGTAAGGTAGGTAGGTATACAAGTAGGTAGGGAGGGTAGGAAAGGTAGGTAGATAGATAGGTAGGTAGGGTAGGTAGAGTAAGTAAGTAAGTACTAAGTGCTATCCGTTCGAAGCCGGGGCGGACAGCTAGGGAAATAGGGATTAATTTTTTTATATATAGAAGAAAGTAAAATGATAAGAATAAGCGTCACTGGAGAAGGTTCTTAGGATAGGTAGGTGAAAGGATAGGTGTGTAGGTAAGATAGGTAGGTAGATAGGTAGGTAGGTATGTAAGTAGGTAGGTAGGGTAGGTGTGTAGATAGATATGTGGGTAGGTAGGTAGGTATGTAGGTAGGTATGTAGGTAGGTAGTGTAGGTAGGCAGATAGATAGACAGGTGCGCCGTAGCTAAGTACTTAGTGCTACCCGTGCGAAGCCGGGACGGTCAGCTAGTCCTTACATATTATAAAACAAAGTCGCCCGCCGCGTCTGTCTGTCTGTCTGTCTGTCTGTCTGTCTGAACGCGATAAACTCAAAAACTGCCGAACGGATTTTCAAACGGTTTTCACCATTGGACGGAGTGATTCATGTGGAAGGTTTTAGTGTATAATTCATTAAGGTTTTGTGATAATTGGCTGAAATATGACGATTATTGTTGAAGATGTCGGAAAAAATCATGCCGACTGGGAGCTTTACTGGCGTGCGCTGCGTAAGCCGTGAGAGATAAATCAAATTTATGTTCTAGAGTATTGTATATCTTAAAAATTGGGATGACCCACAATAACCATTTTTATCTTTCAAAATTGTATAAAATTTTCATTGTTATTTCCGAAGCTATTTTGACTGGTAATCCTTATCCAATTAAATAGGTTATTTAAATTGGGCATTCAATTTCGATTAAAATATGCCTTTACATCACATCATTTAAATGAATAGTTTAAGAGATATCAAAGTTTCAAAATTACGCGTAACAAAATAATTATGGTTGACCACGCGGGCGCTGTAGTAGCCTACCACTGCGTCCGCTGAAAGTTAGTCAATGATCTTTTCCTTGGCTATTAGGTATGTATTCCCGGTAGAACGTTCCCGTGGGATATTTTGCGACATCCACGCGGGCGAAGCCGCGGGTAAAAGCTAGTATTATATAAAAATGAATCTCTATTTCCTTGGTCACGGTATCACGCGAGAACGGCTGGACTAATTTCGCTAATTCTTTTTTTGTTGTGTTTCTTATAGTATGGAGATGGTTCTTAGAATAGGTAGGTGAAGGTAGGGTAGGTAGGTAGGTATGCAAGTAGGTAGGTATGTATGTTGGTAAAGTATGTATGTAGGTAGGGTAGGTAGGTAGGTATGTATGAATATAGGTAAGTAGGTAGGGTAGGTAGGTAGGTGAAGGTAAGTAGGTAGGTAGGTAGGTGTAGGTAAGTAGGTAGGTAGGTATGTATGTAGGTAGGTAGTTAGGGTGCTTACCAGTGCGAAGCCAGGGCGGGCAGCTAGTATGTATAAATAAAAATCAATGGCCGCATGAATGAAAAATCATCACTTGAGAACGGTTCGAACACATCCAAAAACAAATAGCCATATCGGTATATGGCTATTTGTTTTTGGTTGTGTTCGTAAATGTCAGTACCTACAAGGTTTATACGAAAGAAAACTTATGGAAAATCCACCAGAAAAAATCTTGGATTTACAATTTGACCAAAGTCACACTTTCTCTCTCTCTGTCTCTATCGAATTAGAAGGCGACAGTGGCAAGTATGAACGCTTTTTTACCGTGACGATTTCTGCCAGTTTACTCCTACCGCAAGCATTAAAGAACTTCGTTCCATAAAGCTGATTTATTCAGTAAATGGAACCAATAGCACTGACTGTTATGGATGGATTGGTAGTGGATTTTGTTGTTGTAAAATGTTTAATTCAGAAGTAATATTATTAGTTTTACAATTTTTTTACATAATGTAATCAAAATTTTCCTGTTGTGTATTTTGCCTCAGTTTTTATTATTTTTATTATTTATATTTGGTTTTTTTTACCTTGATGTAGTCCTGGAAAATATTTAATTTGAAAACACGATTCGAGAAAAAAAAAACGCTCTTAGGATTTAGTGCAGGGTTCTAACCTAATTTCCTCGGCCTACTATGTTTGTAGTTTTGGTCTCAGCAGCCAAAATATGAAGAGAGTCAGGAGTTCAGGACTGGTGTCGCGGAAGCAAGCAACGTACAGTTGTCCGTGTGAGAAGCAGCTCGTTCTGAGGTGTACACCCGCAGTCTACAGTAGCAATTTCCCATTGCTTGCTAAAGTTTTCGCTTTTAGGGTTTCTTACCCGAAGGGTGCCAAACGGGACCCTATTACTAAGCCTCCGCTAGCCGTACATTTATCTGTCTGTCAGCGAGCTGTATCTCATGAACCGTAATAGGTAGACAATTGAAAATTTCACAGATTATGTATTTCTATTGCCGCTTTAGCAACAAAATAATAAAAAAATATAAAGGTAAAAATTAAAAGGGGGTTTCCAACCAATAAAAAATTGATTTTGAAATTATTGTCTATTTTTTTCTTCTCTTCACTATGAGGAAATAGGGCGCCGCGTAAAGGTTGTCAAGAGTCTGACTCGCACTTGACCGGTTTTTTGTAAATTAATGAACGCCTGAGTTCCAGCAAATAGTACCTAATTGGCCAACACTCACACACTAACTGATTCTTATAGATTATTCCTGACGAAACCGGCTATCACAAAAAAAAAAGTTTAGAAAATCCAAAAGTGCACGCCTCATAACACTCATTCATAAACGAAAAAGAAATTCAAAACAAACTTTCTAACAAAAATGAACCATTTATCACTTCATGGAGTATGTTTTTTTGACTGCTTTTTTACCCATCAATATGGGTTAAATTTCTAACCTCGCAATCCATGTAATGTCAAAGACTATTTATTTAGATATTTACTTTGACGCAACTTACGGATGTCAAGTCAAGGTTGGAAATATTTAGATATAGATATTATATTTTAGTAAGTATTTTATTAATTTATAATTAAACTACTTCGAATAAAAGAGCCATTTTCAATAGGGTTCCTTCTACGGCTGGAACGAAGGTATTAAAAAAAATTGACTCAATTAATTGATTTTACCGCAAGCTACAATGTTTTCAGGTTTGATACATTGACGGACAGGATTTTTTTTTCAACTATTTTGATGCTTTTTTCATTTCTGCTGCATTAAAACAATTGTTGAAAAGTACAGTATTAATATCCATTTAATCATCTATACTATACAATGGTAAATAAATTAAGTAGATTCTGTGTGCTAACAGGAGTGTAACAATAAAAACAGTTGCAGAAATGGGGCAAGAATTTTTTTTCGATCGTAGAGCACCCTCTAATGCTTCGCATTATGAGTCGTGCAATATAACAGTAGATTGTACACACGGGATTACAAACGAAACAATTTAACATTGTGTTGTTATTGTCAGCTATATCGCAGACAGCGGGCGTAACCGATATCGGCACGATATCTACCGGGGAAGACACAATATGGGGTGAGAGTAGGGGGCATTCTTTCAATTGAAAACACTTTTTAGCACTGCCGACTTCGACACGTTGATTCTTAGTAGGTACCTACTGCGGAAGTTTGATGCGTCACGATGGTCATCGATATTCACCAATATCATCGGGCCGATAATAATTATATCGGTATGGAATTGATGTCGGTATAGCTGCCAGCATATCGGTATCGGGTTGGTGTCGTTATCTGATAATGTGAAAACGCCCATTAGGTACACAGGACATTTTTAAAATTATTTTAGTTCACTACACTGTAGGTACCATATAATGGAAACCTAAGGGAAAAAAAATAACTAAAAAACTAGTTCAGTTGGTCAACTGCAAATATTTTATGCTGTGGCATGGATTTTCCGCGAAATGTTTGACAACTTATCGTAAATATATACGTCGCTCTGCAATTGGGGGAGGCGGAGGTAGTGTTTCAAAGGCGTATAGGCCCGGAAAACCTAGCCTTAATAAATCCTTAAACATGTAGTGAAAATAAACGTTAATTAACATTCAACGACATGTATGTTTGTCGGTTAACTGCATGAGATATGACGAGAAACCGTAAGCGTAACTGTTACGGTTAATTTAGAGCATTATAATGACCGGGGCTTTATTAATGACTCAATATCTCTGACCTTAGAGACCTAGACCTAAGCTCTATGCTTCCTATTATAAGTCTTAAATACAGCTAGTTGAAATTGCACTGGGTAAGAGAATTTGAATCAGCAAACACGCTACGGTAATGTTATAATGACTTAATTATTGTATACGTAGGAAGCTTGGATAAAATTACTTCATTGAAAAGGCTTAGGCAGGCGCCACACCATGCGTCCCGACTGCTAAGTTACGTGCATTACTGACATCTCATCAGCAACAGGCGCCGACAGCTTCACGTACACTTCAGAATGTCTGATTGACTGCCATAAACTAACTGCCTAGTGCATTTACTGCCTTATACAAAAAGTAGGACATTGTCGCCGTAACAATAATGTTTATCTCCGCAGAAACATTTTAATCTAGACGTTACAAGCTTTTATAGTCACGAGAACTTAGACATGATCACGAAACCGGAGAAATATTCCAAGAAAGCCTCTGTGCAAACACGAAGAAACATTCAAGTTTATTACATTTATTTTATGTATTATAGACCCTACTATTAGCTCTTGAGTTTTTCACCTCGAATAGACCACCCCCTAATGTTATAGGCGTGAGATGATGCTATCTGGTGAGAAAGTAGCAACATCCATTGGTCTACTGATAACATCATAATGCGAAAACCCAGTTTCCGAAGGTTGCGAAGGTCACACGGTAGTTGGTTCTCGTAGAACACGAGACTCGCGTGTCAGAGATTAAAGAAACTGGTCTTGAGCTAATGAGCACGCGGCCGAAACAAAACCGGACCTAGTGAAAAGCTGAGATAAAAAGGAGGTTAAATATGTGCCACAAATCAGGGAGAAAAAGGAATCCTGTAAAAAGGTGATGAGTGAGAAAAACTGTCTGCTGTAGTACCTCCCAAATGCCATGATCTATCGTTTTAACGTAGACGCTCGTCCAGGCACTTTGCTTACAGTACAGATAAATTAAATGTTCTTATTTGTATCACATCTAGTTCACAGCGAAAGTTTTCGTGATGAGAAGTCAGATAAGGTTAATATTGTTATGTGAACGTGACTGCAAAATAAAGTTCAGCAATCATTTTCCAGTCAGTCAGGTCAGAGCCAGACCTTAGGGCACGCTAGATGAGCCAGTCTAGAATCAATTTGACGAAGTATCCGATGTAACTATGTCATGGGGTTATAGTAATCCGAGAGGAGACTCCGTTAGGCGAAGTTCACGCGGCTCCGTGAAATTATACAAACCAATCATCGGTACTGGTGACTTTTCATAGTGACCTCAGACGGCTAGGAAAATGATAGGAACGATATTATATTCAATCGCTATGTGAATTATGTATTTACTGCCAATAAAACGTAGCAGTGAATTACTGTTGCATTCAGACATCGTATGAAAGCTCATACGATGTCTGAGAACCAAAAAAACATATATTTGTGTCTACTTAACAAGCGTTAAGTAGACACAAATATATGTTTTATTTTATGTTTATTTGAACTTTATTAAGGAATCTTATAATATCTTCTGGGTATTATCCCAGAGAGAAAATGTAACACATTCATGTTAAGCCAAATAGCAAATATATAATTATGTTGATCACTATTTAACTTTGGTACATCGCATTTGAAACCGATTTCATCCAATTATGTTTAGTATCGTCCCTAAGATCAACATAGACTTTGGAAACCACGCCGGTGACTTATGATGGCACTGCTGAATTAGTAAGAACAGCAAAGATAAATTCTTTTTCATATCTTTTATCAAGATTTGTACTCATTTCAGTTTCTTCTTAGAGGCCACCAACGTCTTTATTGATTAGTTAAATTATTACGATAACTTCCTTTCGTAAGCC
Source organism: Conistra vaccinii (assembly GCA_948150665.1). Lineage (NCBI taxonomy): Eukaryota > Metazoa > Arthropoda > Insecta > Lepidoptera > Noctuidae > Conistra > Conistra vaccinii. The sequence continues at coordinate 10,357,662 of OX411334.1, read as the reverse complement.
AGCACCATTTACAAAAGCGTTCAAATCCATAAATGCGTTGATATTCTTCCTTCTATGCGTTTTTCTTTATACCATCCGATAGAAAATAGAAAAAAAAATGATTTCTAACATCGTTTTAACAGGACATAACAACCCACTCACCACGCAATTCGCAAAGCTTTTAACATATTCTTCAATGCACAACATTTTCAATGAGTTGTGGCGAATCTCCAATCAGTTGCATCATAAATCTACGTCAATAGTGAAGACTTGAGAACGACATGGGCGGCTAATTCAACTCCATATAAATCCGGTCGTTATACTAACAGGCGGTATGGGGAATATGTTAGCAAGACGGAACTGGCTGCATTCAAGTGGTTGCGTAAAGGTACTTTTATGGTATTAGTTATAAGTGAAGACTTGCAATTTTTTGATGGCATTAAACGACAGTTCTTTTGGCAGTATGTTTTGTAAATAGCACCATACATAGGTACCTACTACCCCTTTGTTTCTTCTAAAATGTCGGATCCCATGTACCTAAGCGGTTTATGGCACAGTTAAAAATATCAATATAATTGTGGGATCCATGTAAATTGAATACGGGCTGTTCTTCAGTAAAAACAGAAGGACCTACGTGACCACGTTCAATCATACTTAAAATAATTAATCTAAGGCATATTGCAGTATTTTCGCATAATAAAGTAAACTAACTGTAACATGAAGAATTGTTGCAATCAAGTTCTGAATTAGAACTGCGGAATAAACTTTATTAATATCCGTCATAAACGCTTCCTGTTCAAATGATAATCCCATTTGCCTTGATATCAAACTGAATTAAACGAACATAAAACCTGGATGTTGATGTTAATTTCGTTGAGATAAAAGTAATATTACACAATAATAAAACAGTTATTTATATTAAAACAATAAATTAAATTGCTTATGCGTTTATAGACCCACGGAACTCAGTAATTGAGACATTATGACTCAAGTTTATTCCTTAAAGGCGATAGATGCAATAGATATAAAACAAATAAAGAATCTACATTAGAATTGAATAAGATAATGAGAATTGGATAAACGTGTTGGATACCACCAAATAACCATCATTTAAAGTAAATAGTTAGATGTGAAAATATAGTGGCTTAACAACGGTGTTTACTTAGAATTTAAATACAATGGGTATTTAAAGTCTGCTAAGTCTCCTAATATGGAAAGCAAACACCAAGCTACGGAAGGTGTGCTTCCGACAACATGAGATATTCGCGCGTAAAACGCTTAGCATGAGCAAGACCCTTCGTGAAACGAGCATGGAAGTGTCTGTGCTTATATAGATATTACTCAAATAAGTTTACCGACCGTAATATTGCACGATAAACTTATTCGTGAAGTTCTAACGGCATGCGACAGGTGAGGACATCAACCATCCGCGGCGGCAATATTACAAAATGCGACTATAAAGGCCCAGCTCCCCTCGACGGTTTGTGGTTTCAGCCAGGGGGAATACGGACACTAACTGCTAGCTCATTTCCACTTCGGATTTAAAGCAAACCACAGCCACTTCGCAAAGTCGTCGTCATGAACCGTGCAGCCCGGTGCAAAGCTCGGACACTCGAACTTAAACTACACTTAAACCCCTAGGGAAACTTACTGAAGCAAAGAATTCACTTCACAATTCACTAGGGACAGATTTATGATTTCCCAAGAGCAAATATTCAGTGTTGTAATTAGAATTTATTACTGTCTGCAATGAAAGATGAATATTAACAAGAATCTAATTAGCGTTACATACTGATGCATATCGTGGTTAATCGCTGCTGCAACACATATTTGCGTCAGAATAAGTGGGGCTTTCGTCGTCAACCATCACGGAAGATGATGAAAAAGCAGCGTTTCCGAGTCGAGTATCGCACGGCATATCTGTTTCAATGGAGCAGTTCAGTTGTTTGTAACAATACAACTGGTGAGATGCATGACAAAAAGTTTATAAACACAATAACTGAGCGGTTCCCGACCTTGCATTTCACTCGGAACTGGGCTGTGGTCGTGCCTGTAGATCCCACTTCGGTGAACGATTCAATTGCATCGCTAACTGTAATACCGTTTTGAGTACCGCTTAATCCAAAGACGTAACTATTGTTACGAAAGAAAATGAACTCGATAAAGTTGAATTTATTAATATTGGAACGTGGAGTCGAGATGACATTAACTACGACGCGTAAACTCAGTTTACAGTTACTGAAATAAAATCAGATGAAGTAGTTAGATTTAACTATTGCCATCCAATTCGGTTTTGTAAAGTATTTTCATATTTAAAGCAAAAGGTTACTTGGTTTCAAATAAATAGCTACAAGACCTGAAATCGTATTTACTCAATCTCAATGGCACCATTATTATCTTTTGTAGCATAAACGACAACCGATAGTGTCTCAACTGCTTCTTGGTTCTCTGTTTTCTGAACTTCATCTATCTATTATACACTGAGAAATTCTTTGAAATTCAAAGGAACGAGAGAATAATTTTTGTATTATAAAATCTAATTGCGTTACGTCTTTTCGCATTATACTGGGCGAATTATCCGGAAGCGCTTACAATAATTACCCAAACAACACATCAGTGGCGAAGGGTGCCGTAATAGAAAAGGTAAGCCGGAGCCAAAACAAAAGGAAAAAGGAAAAAAAAAAAAAAAAAAAAAAAAAAAAAAAAAAAACCAGGGGCTGCAGCCGTGCGTGAAGTCCAGTTACTTACAATTTGTGGCTAGCTTTCTGGCTCTTCAGTCTTGTACAGGCAGATGTTACTATTTACTATATGATAAGATGATACTATTTACGTGTCCAAAAAACGTTTTCATTTCCTGAATATTTTCAAGGGAACGGCTCAGTACTAAATTTAATATATGAGCGTAACATGGGACAAACATTGCCATATGGACATGCATCACGAATTTTCGCTTGTACTCCACCGTGGCTCGCCAGACATAACTGCCGCGCCGTCGTAAGATTGACCAACTAACTTATTTCTACAACGATACTGGTCAAGTATTTCTAACAACTGTTTGGATAAAACTTCAGCAGTTCGACTTTCGCTAACATCGTAAAAACCCAGGAATCGTTCTTCAATTCCAGTTTCTGATAAATATCGAAAAATTACAGTTAATTGCTCCCTATGACTGACATCTGGAGTTTCGTCAATCATTACAGACAGAAATTGAGCTTTATCTATCTCTAATCTAATGTGGTCTCGTAAAACGGATGCAATACAATGTATTAAATCATTTTGAATATCACTAGAGAGACCAGAAAACACGGGGTTCTGAACTGAAGATCATAGTTCTAAATGCGAGTTCATTACGGATCATATTTCCTCAGATATAACAAAGTTTTGATATAGTTACCGCGGTTATTGGAATTCAGACCTTCATCGTGGCCGCGAAAAGCTACTTCTTGTGTATCTAACAAAATAATGGTGTCAATAAACCGTTTCTTAAATTCCTATTTCGATTTACTTTTCTAATAGGAGCTTCATACGAATTAGCGAAAAATAATCAAGTTGTTCTGTGATTCGTTTAACGACATCTGTCGGCGAGTAGAAATACTATTTTGAGATTTGTGAAGCTAGTTTGGCGTTTCAACACAAGATGACAGCACATCTGATTTTACTCTAAGAGTGAAATCAAATGTAATTATAATACAAAAAGTATTTTTAATTAAGGAATTTGTTTCATAATGTAGGTATTAATAAAGAATTCAGTATTAATTATGTGTTTCTTATTTTCAAACCTTGAAAAGCATGTTTCCTCACAAAGTAAATAATTCGTCAAGCAACAATCAAAACTATTTGCCGCCATCCTAATCCTACTGATAGTACTAATCATTTTTCAAATCTACTCTAATGATGTAAGTTCAACTTATTAAACTTTCTACTTACCCCAAATACCTAATTACAACGTAGTTCAATCAACGTACGTTTCTTTCACTAAACTCATAACACAAACACTATCTTAATCACTTTTCTATACCTGAAAACAAATATTACTCGTACTAGTAATGATAAACTAATGAATACAATGAATACAAAATGCAAATTAACTACTGTAAACAAATTTTAAGGTTGCGATTACGACAAAAACCAACACATTGTCAATCGAATGATGAAATAATGTTTTGATGTCCGAACACCGAGCCGAACGCATTACGATACTCAACGACAACAACCGAATATCAAATGCGAGAACGAGTGAGTAATAGCAATACATAGTTCTTTCTCGTTCACACGAGCGCGTTTTCGCCTACTGTCCCTATAGTAACTCGTTGCAAACCGGCTTACTCGGCTGCTAAGAAAGGGCGGTGTCACGTGACCGAGTGACGTCAAGACGGACTATATTTTATATAGAAATTAAATTCACGATAACCCGTACGCGCCTACGAGTTATTTTAGAGCGAAATGTTTTGTTGTTGGGATATAAAGACAAAAATTTTTATGTAGGCGTTTTGTAATGTTTTAATTGTATTCAAATACTTATAGTGTGATTATTCAATGACGATAGAGTGGTTGTGTTCCGAATTACCGAAGGGAAGCCGATAGGAATCGGCTTGTACGGAGTCTGCGCCCCTGCAACACATTATACAAGTTATTTAAGAATACGATCTTGATAACATAGTAATTTGTAATGTTCTTCATGGAAAAAAAAGAAAGGTTGCCGACAGTATTATTGTACACAATTTGAATAATTATTATTGATGTAAGAGCATTCCACGATATCCATTCACAATTGAATAGTCAACAGCTCGTGGGAACACAATTGAAAAACGTAACTGAATTTATACATAAAAATATAAAAGAACATTTACGAACAAAAACAACAGTGATGTAATACCTAATTAGCTTTTATAATTGTTGTAAATCAACGCTTTCACACATCTGTGCTTACATGTTTTGTAGGCAATGAATTATCTACATAGTTTAACACAGCGTTAATGCAAGTAAGTAAAAGAAAGTGCGATGATTAGATATATATTACAGACAAGAAATCGATAGCTTTCCCCATGGAAGAAGAAAACTTGAAGCCGAAACCAGGGGTTAGTCGACGGATGCTCAAGCGCATGTAGACCGTATCGGCAAGAGCAGCCGACAAAACGGTGCGTCACGCCCAACTAAGCCACGCAACGTTACAAACATAAGAAGAAACGGCAAAATGATGTGCGAAATTTGTAACCACTACTCTAATTCATATTTTACGCGATAACAAAGAGAGAAACAAAAACCATAATGCGTTCATGAATAAAGAAAAACGTAATAGAAACACTTTCATTCACTACCATTAAAATAAATTTACAAACAACAACGATAAACTTAAACATTACAACACTTAAAAGCGAAATTAACTCATGAGAAATGCACAATTGTTCCAAATATTACATGACCGGAATGACATTTTCGCTTCTCAGATAATTAAACATGAAGACGTTTGTGCTCACGAACCAAAGTGACGTAGTTCAGCGTTTGTTTGAATAGTGAAAACGAGGAACAAAAACTGACCCAGATGTGCTAACAGGTGCCTCCGATGTGCAGCTCATGTCAAGTGAACCGTAAAAGTTTTTACCAATAGTATTTGTTGATTTGTACAATATTCCGAAAAATATTCAAGTGAGGAAACAACACATTTTCGTGCTTAAGAAAAAATGTAAAATTACTGATGCACTCGTAATACCCGACCTTTACCTACATCGTGATAAACAATAACATTACCGCTATAACACCGTAAGGGTCAACAAGCCAACATTTTTGAAGTGATTACCGGCGATAAGTATCTCGAAGATCAGATTAAAGCTGAACAAGAAGAAAGTAAATCGTTCAAGCGATCATTCGATAGCAAATTGGATTGCCTTGAACGTAATGATTCAAAGTTACTAAATGAGAAAACAATACTAGTAGATGTTTATCGGGGACGTGTAGACGTAGCTAAATCGCTTCAATGAATTGCAAAGGCATTGGGCTGTTGAATGCAAGTAGGCTATTCAACAAATCATCTTTTGATATAGGCACGATTTGGTTGGATAACGCCCCTTGTTTTCGGAAGAAATTGCAGCAACGTGTAATGGGCAACAGAGCCGATAATTACAAGCTTTCCTTTTATTGTTTCTTCGATTGGTCTAGAAATGTCTGGGAACGGAAGTGTACAATTGGATTCGGTTCAGATTTTTCTACCATTCGCATTGTTCAAAGTTTATATCAACTGCGAGACTGTGGGCTTTTAGGTAAAACTTTAATACCAACGTTTAAGATAAATTATTGTTATACCGTACTGTTAGTAAATTAAAAAAAAAATCTTTAGATTAAATCTAGATTTAACTATGTAAATTATCTTATTGCAGTAACAGTTAATGAATATTCGAAAATTCTTGTCGGGAGACTAATTGGGATTTTACGACATTTTTAATTAAGATATTAATTTTCTTTTCCATAAATCGAAGTTGCTGTTCTGATCAAAAACAAGCGAGTAGGTGGCCGGCAATGTTACTACGAAAATCCATATCTGTCGTGTTTAGCGAACAAATAAATTATAAAAAAAAAAAAGACGTGTGGCACTCGGGGACTACCGCGGTAAAGCTATTGCATAGCATTTTTTATCAACTTATGCAATTGTAAAATATTAACCCGAATACAAGAAATAGCAATGGTGACATTGACAGGCACTGTTATTCACATTTATACCTTAGAATTGATTGCATTAGGATATGGGCAAATAAATGCGTAACATTTTAAAAAGTACATAATAATATTTTAAAAAGTTGTAAATATTTCCATGCAAACTGCATAGAAATTCAAACATTTTGCAAGTAAAACTGTAAATTTCGCCAGACGTCTGAAATAGAATCCTTATTAACAAATTGTAAACATCTTGAAACAGCAAATAACATGGCAACTAAAACTCGCGGGGTTAATAAATAATTCTCATCTGCATAAGACAACTGCAGGAAAGCGCAGCGCGTGCCGCGTTCCATTGACCTACAATGTGCTGCAACCTACATACTATGCTGGAAACAAGCAACCTACGATTAACCCGCGAATATGATGCATGGCACGTAGAAAATTGCCGGGTAACGACCATTGGCAGAGAGCCGATGCTAATTTGATGACAGGATAGTTTTCGTACCTTACTTGCAACTTACATCTGTACATAATAGCCATAAATATGTATGTGAGACAGCCTACTGACATTTGATCGAATAAAGATTGAGCTAGATTGAATTCCGAATGAGGGACTTTCCTCTGTGACGTACGATTTCTACGTTTACATTGCCAATTACAAATAATTTATTGGGAACTCTTCTGATAATTTGATTTGGAATGAAACTAATTTGATTCTTGATGTGTTTTATAGCTATCTATTAGCAGTTTGCTCGACTTTAAATGTTCTAAATGCTTGCTTTACTCGAACATGGTAAGTAATAATCTTATGAAGACATACATTTATCTTGAAGTGGCAGTTCATTACGCACGTTGTTAAGAGGTTCCAACGCGTGGTAGTCGTCGAGATTTTTATATTGATAGCACAGCCTCAGCTCACTTTTCTTGTAGTTTTCTTTTACGTGCTTGCGTACAATATAATCATTAAAAAGAAACTAAGATTTTAGATGCGACAATAACTCTAAATAAAATAAGAAAGTTAGCAAAAAAGGTGTTTGCGGTATCGATGAAGCCGCATTGTTTAAAGTGGACAGTTTTGCGCGGAAAAAAATAAAATAATGCTTAGATTAGCTGCCTAGGCTTGTAGGACATGATTTTCTAGGTCATTTGTATTTCTCCGGACTACATTTTAGTGTTAAAATTTTTCAATATTTTACCATTTACTTTTCAGCTATCTAGACCACTTATTCCACGTGCCAGACAATTTTGAAAATATAAAATCTTCATTTGTATTTTTCTTCTTTATTATTTCTCCGAAGTTGTTGTTTCCAAAAATAAATGTTGTAACAGTTCCCAAATTATTCACTTCCAGAGTTCTGCATATAACCTTAAAAATACCAAAGGTAAAAGTGACACAATCAACAATTGAAATCCGAGTAGACGAACGGTAACCTAATGATAATTACCGATCGAGTAACCGGCGCTAATGTACCGGTAAATTGGTAAGAGTGCGGATTTTGTATGTACACCTTTTTTATCCGATACATAACAGAAGTTAATTTTATTGGTTGGTTGGCTCCACGAAGTATCTACTTATCAACGAGTATGAATCGGATTTCTCATTACAAACGTTCGTATTCAATAACGTCAACGGCTTTTAAAACCTGGTTACGCAACCTTTTAATAAGTTAGAGTTATTATCGATTAAAATAAAACGTTAATGAAATCCTATCAATGCACCTGCTAATTAAATTAAATAGAATTTTAATTACTACCATTTATTTTCTATAAATCAAGCATTGCTAATTTGGCTTAGGCAAATTCTTTAAAAGTGTTGTATACCGATGAAATTAATGAACCAGTAACGCAAGAAATTTTGATTTTCTACAGTCAAAATTACGTACCGTGGCATTCTTTAATTACTGCGAACATTGCTTTCAAGAACTGTGAATATAAAATTTAGATCTGATATGTACCGAAAATATAACTTTGAAACAACTCAGTTCATTACTTTAGATCTTGTTAATCGATTAGGATTTGAAACAGTGGTTCTATTGTTGTGCCAAACTGTACGGTTAAGGTTAGGGGCAAGCAATGCTACTTCTGTTGTACGATTTGTACGACAAGTCTCTGTCAAAATTTGACACCAATTGAAAACGATACTTATCTGAAGAGAAATATTCCCGCTAATAAATTGCATACACGTATCTTCGACAGAAATCGGCCATTTCTAGTAAATGTATCCAAGATTCAAGATAACAGCCTTTCACTTAGATTGTAATCTACAATGTTAGATGTATTGCTTCCGAAGGGTAGCAGAGGTGAACACTGAGACGGTAGGTCAACGATCATCAACTTCAATTGAACACAGATACAGATCTTGTAAATATGAATCAAGTTCGAGGTCGAGAATTCCCCTTGCTTATTCATAAGATTTTCTATTACCAATCTTGCAACTAGTAGCGCAAAAACATGTGCAGAAGTTGTTAATAAAACAAATAATAAGATTGGAAAATCCAAAAGTGCACGCCTCATATCACTCATTCATAAACGAAATTCAATACATAGTTTCTAACAAAAATTTACAATTTATCACTTTTCATGAAGTATGTTTTGACTGCTGTTATACCCATCAATATGGGTAAAATTGCTAACCTCGCAATCCTTACGTAATGTCAAAGACTATTTATTTCAATATTTACGTTGTGGGTTGCTAGGCAACACGTTAAGTCAAGGTTGGAAATATTTAGATAAAGATATTATATTTTAGTTAGTATTTTATTAATTATAATTAAACTGCTTTGAATAAAAGAGCCATTTTCAATAGGGTTCCTTCTATGGCTGAAACGAATGTATAAAAAAAAAATTAGACTCAATTAATTGATTTTATCGCAAGCTACAATGTTTTCAAGGTTCATAAATTGACGGACAGGATTTTTTTTCAAATATTTTGCTGCTTTTTCCATTTCTGCAGCATTAAATCAATTGTTAAAAAGTACAGTATTAATCTCCATTTAATTATCTATATAATGGTATATAAATTAAGTAGGTTCTGTGTACTAGCAGGAGTGTAACAATAAAAACAGTTACAGAAATGGGGCCAAAATTAAACTAAATCGATTATAGAGCACACTCTAATGCTTCGCATTCCGAGTCGTGCAATAATAAATAAACGGTGACTGCTTACAAAGATGGAGTGTTGTAGTAAAATTAATAGAGACAAAAAGCAGTCACACAAGACTTGGGTAGAAAAACGGGTGCAAGGGTTCAGTGCTCGGGGTAGCTCCTAACGAGTTCCCACAAGCTCCAGTGATGGTAATAACTCCACTCACAATGAGCAATCAGTTTCACTCACTATTATATAAAGGGATAACGACTATTACGCATTAGACGCATTCTAAGAAGAAAGTCACAGAAGATCAAATTAGAAATATCACTGCTTTTGATTTTGATATTAACCAAATTGAAATTTTAGATTTGACGATTCATACAGTAACAATAGTTTCTGATAGAGGTATTATTAGTTAATTACACATAGCTTTCTAAAGTTCACCGATACAATTCTCAGTCTAGGTATAAAATAATTGGCGAAATTGAATGACAAATAGAATTAGATTTAAGCGTCTTTTATGAAGCGGGCAATTTGGATTCACTTAACGAGTAGTAATTGATAGACGCGATCCAATATATGATAATGAGTGTTATTATTGTCGACTACATTGCGAGCAGATGTCTTGACTATAAAAATGAATGAGGAATGTTAAATTGAAACCCGGAAGCGTCACTATTATTTTAAAGTGTTTATCTACACGCTATCGTCGAAATAACTTTCTAACAAAGAGTTTCGATTGGAATCCATTATCATTTGTCTTAATAGACCTCCATCGATGTACCCAGTTTAAATGTTAAAGTGAAGTTCTCTCAGTGTGAGACGTAACAGATTTTTTAAAATGAAAACTTATTTAGCGGCGTTGTGATTTTTTTTTGGAATGGGTTAAAAATGTTAAACTCGCGTCAGGACATGACCGTAAGATCCGTTGTCTAGCAACCGACAAAGTAAATATCAAAATAAATAGTGTTTGACATTACGTAAAGATTGCGAGGTAAGAAATTTTACCCATATTGATGGGTAAAAAAAGCAGTCAAAACATACTTCATGAAAAGTGTTTAAATAAATTGTTTATTTTTGTTAGACTATATTTTGAAAATAAATAATTATACTACTACTACTACTAATAAATATTGTATTTAACCACATAAATAATAGTACTTTTATACTGATAAATAAAGCAATTCGTGCGAAATTATTCTCTAACCATTCCAAAATATTCAAAAATGCGCTAGTAAAACGTTAATGTTCAAGTTTTCACTTCTGCCGGCACTCCCGGAGTACTACCCGTTGTTTTTTTTTTGTGTCATAATTATCATTGATTAACACTACTTATCTTTAATCTCTAATTTGAATAATCTGTTTATCGCATGTTAGATCTAAGCTCACCAATAAAGCTGTAAATTAGTGAGCTTACACTTCTGATGAATCATTCCTCAATCATCGTTTTGTAAAAATAGAAACATGAAACCGCACAAATCATCCTAAAACGATCATCAATTAGCTATCATTATAAAGCAATTTGTCAGGTGCTGTCCGAACGCGCGGAAGAAAGTTCGATTTGCAGTCGCGTGCGCACTTCTGTTCAAAAACGAACACAACGTAAGACATTCGCCGCTTTTGAGTAATGAATCGTGTGTGAAATTGAAATGGCTTGGTTTTATAAGAGCTTAATCCTAAACGTTCGAGTAAACACATAAGAAGTTCAGTTTTTAATGACCATGAATGGGCGGATAATGGCTGTTCGAGCTTTAATATGGTTGTAGAACGTATTTGAAAGATTAATAGCCCATTATGTACTTAACGATTTATCCAAACGTGCCACTTCTTGTGAAATTTAATTTCTTCGACGGCTTTTTACTTTTGTTTGTGTATTATGGGACTGTTATGGAAATGTTTGTAACCATTGAACATGAAACAGTTGGAACTCTTTAAAGATGTCGAAATATCTCGCTTTAATCTTCAAAAGCATTATAACTACCACAATGAAATTGTTCTAAATAAAATCTCTACGACAAAACAATATAAAAGAAAGAATATAATGTTAGGCCTAAAATTGATTCAAGTCTATAATTTAGACTCGAAATTATAGGTGAAATCGTATGAATAATCAAATTCCATCGACAATCTGTAACGTATTGTGGTAATGTAAAAAAGTATTCAACCTTTTTGTTGGGCCCTTTCTCTGTGGCCTTTCTACTTTTATGTTTTACGACTTCTTACACGTTCATATTGTTTATTTATTAAATTAAACTTATTACTTATATTAAATTAAATTCAACTTGTCGTTACTCTATGATATGGCCTACGAAATCGAATAGTAAATTAGAGGTAAGAACTTCCTTAGGTTATCAAACGGATGGAATTTATAGTCAGGTTTTTTATCGTACTATTTTATTAGCTGTTTACAGTAATGCATCAGTTAGCTACATTTTTTTGTAAAATTTTTGTTGAACGTAACCGTTTAGAAGTTTTTTGCATTCAAAGAAGTTCTCCTAACGCGCTTGTTGGCTGCAGCTAGTTTTTCTAAATTAGACTTTATTCATCCAAGTCTATTAACATAAGATTTTTATCAAAGTCTTGTGCTAATTAGCATTTCCTCTGTGAACGACATGTGAATTGGATTTTTTTATTTTTTTTATTTACGTGCTACTAAATCGTGAAGATTCATCATTCGTATAACAAATGTTTACAGCGGACGCATCTTTAAATCAAACACATCACAGTAATTTATTTCCGTTTCGAATCTTTTAATATGTGTCTGACAGATGTTCCTCATGTCATAAAGCAGTGCGGTCAGTAGTTTAATCGACACATTCTTCGAATAAACTAGTTTTCAGAGACATATAGGTCTGTGCGTAGTTACGCGTCATTATCGCGAACTCACGTAAGCGCCTGTAATGAATGAACGTCTTTTCAAAGAGGCGGCTTGTCATACAAAGCCTTATCTTTCTTCATCACAAGAAAGCTGCGTTAGAAATTGTTGGCAAGTGCTGCAACTTGCTTTTGCGTGTTCTTACTTAAAATAAACTTGAATGTGCATTGTTACCAGTTTCAAGTATGTTGCTGCTTTTATGCTCAGGTGCACATATTTTCTATGAGGTCATTCAATTAAATTCTTTTGCATTCGAATACATAACTCGATTACGTAGCACAACGAATCCGTGCGTGTGTAATTTCGTACGGTCTTACACTTCTGTCGTATTTATTCTTTTATGATTGTTGCTCGGACGACGCACGCACGCGCACTTGCCGGCTCACTTTCAATTTCGGCGCTAACGCTTATTGTAACACTGCCTTTGTTGTCACACCCGCCGACCAAACAAAACTGTACACGCAAACGGAACTACCTTAATCATTTAGCTGACGATTTACAAACAAAAATGAATAGAGTCGCTACGACCAACAAATTGTCCAGAAAAACGAAAAACTTAGAAGAGAAATTCACTATAGAATAAAGTATCTATATAGACTTTCGTTATATCTATTTCGTTCCTTATTATCAGGAGAATTTTATTTATTGTTGCTGTTAAAAATTCTAAGAGATGTAGAAATCAAAAGCAGAATGAATTTCAGTTATTAAATTAGTTACGCAGATTGTCTATTTTTGGATCAATAATTTATTTTAAGTGGCTCGTTTTTGTTGTGGTAGCGTTTCACACATCAGCGTTCGTGATCGAACGATTTCTATTTGCGAAACATTGGCATCAGAATGCACAATCATGGCATGGGGTCGCATTAAGCTTGGCGCCTTTGATGGCAGGTTTTGTGCGCGGTTAGTAGCACATTCGTGTGGCCTAAGTATAGATCAACGAAGGCTACACGCAATAGTTCATTTTAAATTCCAGTTCTTTATAAATACCACTAAACTCGATAAAAATACAGTCAAAATAAATATATAAACCAATCATTGGAAATTGACAAAAACTTCGCTAAAAACAGTACGTAGAACTCATAATACTATACAACTCGAATTTATAAGAATGCATTATTACATGATAACAAACTGAATACGATATAAGAATGGATACAAACTTGAAATTAATTTACTTTGTAACGTTTACTAAATTAAGAAGTCACGACTGAGACCGTGTCACAAACGATTACTTTTTTCTCGTCGCATCGCTCGTCTTTGAAGACATGAACAGTTTTTCCAGAACTTCTTGTCAAAGGAGACAGTGAAGGCCGATTATTCAAATGTAGTACAAAATTCCGATGCGTCATGAAAACGCTAGCCAAGTAGGTTAAACGTAGTCACCAAACAGTTTTTAAAGGTAGAACTTGTGGGAGAACAGCGTTCCACTACGTGCAACAAGAGTTTCTTTAAAAGGGACGAAATGGAAAGCAACGTTAAGGGAATGTTCATAGTTGTTGCGACTTTCTATTTAACTATGCAAATCGCTTTAATTAAGTTGTAATTGATACATGCGAATGTCGGTAAGGGACATTGGAATAAAAACTTGAGAAAACTTGAGTCACATAGCAGTTCTAAATAAAACTCGTGGATGCGAATGTGGAACAAAATGTGGAACATTCATTATCTGCTCTCCGCACGTTGCGATCAACAGCGTGCCGCGCACAGACACGCAACTTACAAAAACATGACAACAATCTTGACAACATGCTGCTCCTAGAGAAATAGAATACGTAATAAGAACTTCTGTTCCAGTAGACTATAATTTAATACAGGTGTTTGCTAATAATAGTCAGGGCGAAAAACATGTATAATAGGCGCCTCACCACTAAATAAGCAGTGCTCATGAAAAGATTCAAGTACACTAGGAAGGATATTGAGACTAGCAAAGACTCAGCAAAGAAATATCACGACTAGCTTCTGCCCGCGACTTCGTCCGCGACCTTCCTCAAGAATTGGGCTATCTAATGCAAAAAGATTTTTTCAAATCCGACTGGGTAGTTCCGGAGATTACCCCGACATACAAACTTACAAACAAATTTTACCTCTTTATAATATTAAGTTTATCATCATCATTGTCTTTGCGTTCGACACTTGTCGTGGCAACACGTCGTGTCCGGATTCGCAACAAGTCAATCGTCATCCTGAGGATGCCTCGTTGAGAGGTGAAACACGATTTCTTACAGGGTTCTTTATGACTCTTAAAGAACAGTTAAGCGGGTTATCGTCTATAGTATTTTATAGATATCATTACTTAATATTGTGTCCAGCGTGGCCTGTTGCCTGCACGATACAGGAGCTGATGGACGCTACTGAAGGTGCCAATTTCTATATAAAATGCCATCGACACACTAAGAAGAAGCAAAGGAATTAAACAAGCCGCGGTTCGCATGGCTCGTTAATGACTATAGTGACTGCACACAACTATAAATTTTCTCAAAATAAATATTTCTCTTAGCCACGCGGAAGCCACTGCTGTATTATTTGAACAGGCGGCGCCGCATTAGCCAGCCGCAATGATTGCCGGCGAAAGGGCAATTTCCTAGACTCTGTTAACTCTAAGCACGAGCCCAGAAATTGTAAGGAAAAGCTGCGCAACTCCATAGTCGTGGTCTACGGAAACGATGAAATAATAAATCACAATAATGACGGCAATATGATAGGATTTATTGTGCGTCGTTCAGGACCGATCATGTTTTACATGAAGCTACATCCCCGAGCATGAACAACAAACCGTCTGACTGATCTATTACCTTCTTTGGCCACAGCTTTCCTATTATATCATCAGTATGAAGTGTAAATATTTCAAGCTCACGTTTTGAAAAGCCGACCGAGGTCAAGTTTGATTAATGGAGCGGGGTGTCTTTAGTGTATCAGTGTGCATTTGTTTTTCAAGTGCGGCCTGGCCTGGATCTGGTTGATACCGCTTTATTTAATGAGGTCGTTATTCAAAGATATTATTAAACGCCTTGCACGTAGCAATGCATCTTGTTCATGAATACTTAGATGAGTTAACAATAAATATCAGAAACTAACTAAAGCCCGCGACGTCTGCGATTCGGGAGCAAAAGTCTTCTTTTCCAAGTTATGGTCTACCCATGTACCAAATGTCATCCAAATCCGTTGAGCCGTTTTGGCGTGAAAGCGTAAAAAACAAACAAACAAACTCACTTGCGCATTTAGAATATGGTTAAAAACACAACACTTTAATGAAGTGAAATAAGTGAACAGGTGAAAAACAATGTGCATTAAATTGGTGCCATTGAATTCAAAAGGAGACCGCGGAATCTATATCTTGAGTTAAACTCACGAAGTGTAGGGAGCATAACAAATATAAATAGCTTTTCTTTAATGACTACATGAACGCTAGCTCTTTGTTCACACCTAGGCACACGAACCAATTGATTCAAGTTAGTTTTATCATGAGGCAATTATTAGGCACTAAGAGAGGATGTTCCGTAGTCTGAACTGACCACCTACAGATGTACGTTTACCATTCAACAACTCATCTAGGTACTCTAACAGCCCTAAGGTTTCCGATGCTACCTGTTTTGAACGAATTGAGCTAATACGGCAAAACAGCTTCAAGTGCGAAAACCACAAAACAACTACAGCCATTTATGATAATAGCCAGAACGTACAGAGCTGGAAGCAAATCAGGAACAGTTTTATAATACATAATGATACAGTATAAAGACTGCTCATTGAAATACTCCAACACTTAGAACCACCGCAGGCAATAGTAATTTGTAAGACCTGCAAACCTACTCTCATTCTTAGTTTATGACGCCTATATTTACAGATCTGCGAATACATGTGTCAGGTATTATTAACAGTGCGATTAGAAGACATAAAACTGTTACGTTATTGTACTTAATATGATCCAACAGTGAAATAACGGATACAGGTAATAGTTTCCTCCCTATTTTAGAAGTGTTATGACGATATTAAGTACAAGAATTTGCACTTTATATCGTACCTACAGCAAAGCCGTGGGATTCACACCTTCCCATACATTTTCATGGAGATCGACTTAGCTATTATTTTAAGTGGATGGGTGGCAACATCCATCTGTAAACTGATAACATTAAAACAAAACCTGGTTTCCCTAAGGGTAGCGAAGGTCGGCAGGCCCTTTGAGTCAAACTAGAAACTTGCAATATTAACATGGATAAAGAACTGGCTGAACCAGTTCTTGAATCAAATCAGATTTGGTCGATTGATCGGAAAAATAAACGCTTATCGTCGTTGAACGTCATTTGTATTGACAGCCGCATGAAATGATGGGAAGGAATGGCCTATTCTTAGCTGTAGAGATAAAACATCAGAAATAACACGACAAACATACTATATATCTACGCAAATATATCAAGAATGCTGATGACATCAAAAATATAAACGATAAACATAATTCACTTTAGTTATAAGAACACCATAGACATTATTTTACACTATCAATAACCGTCACAGTCACTAAGCTTTTTATTGGCATCCATTACAGGCATGTTACAGCATACCATACAACCGACAAGGAAAAACTATATACAACCTACAGAGTCACGACCGCTTACTCTATGGGAAACATAATCTAGTACAAAATCAGCCATAGCCAATCTGCTACTGGTTTTAATATTCCATTCAATGACTCCGGGGCAAGATAAGATACATTACCAGGAAACATCGCAGAAAACTGAACTGTAGCAGAGAATTATAATAAAACGTGATCGCTTCTAGGAATCATACAAAGTAATAAAGGCAACGATACATTGGCGATTGTTATTAACAATTGTTTTAAACTAAGCAACGTTGTAGGCGATCTAATCAATTAATAAGAGGGGAATAGCGCGGCCTGTCACGATAGAAATTAAAGTCGGTTTCTTATTGCATCGAGGGATTGGCCTGTGAGCGCCGGGTCTAATCGTGATCAGAACGCTTCGCCAATTTAATATATTGACAGTACTGAACTTTCTACAAATAACGTCGTGGAAAACAAAACGAATCATTAATTTAGAAGCCAACATTAGAGCCATTAAAATTATCATTATGAAATGGAAGTTTTATTTAAATGAATAAGCTTGTATTTTTCAATTCAATTTATTTATTTCAGACAAAGTCCATAACATTAGGTACATTATATTCAATGAAAAATATTAACCACATACATAATAAAAAATATTCAAACATTTTTGGGAGCGTTTGCCACGCTTGGCAGGCGGGTTGGCGATCGCAGTATGGTGTTAAAAATGCATAGAGAACGCGGAAGCACAGAACCGGTAGAAGTGCTAGTTTCAGCTGAAAATATGATGATGATGAAGCTTGTATAGACAACGATTGCATGTGATGTATTAGGGCTACGTAGTTTAAGAAACTCAAGATTATTTTAATTGCTGCAGCACCGGCAACAGCTGCTGTTTCTTGTTTCAAAAGTATTTTTTATCTAAAGAATGCAACAATTTTATAATTACGATATTCACAAAACGATTTAATCAGGCGTGAAACGATAGTATCTGTGTTTCACTGTGCAAGTCTTCCATAGGTAATTTACGACGTATGTGCGTGCAGGGGTCCCGATACGCCCGATCGGTCATTACGCATGTGCCCAGAACGAGTTTCGCACCATAGTATCGCAGTTAGCGGAAGAACCAACTAATGACCGTTGTTCAAAACGACGGAACACACCTGACAACGGCTATTCTCCATGTAAGAGTTACACAAGACTATGTAATTTATCTCTGAGAAACTTCAGATGCAACAATACCTTTATTACATAGTAGAAACCTAAAGCTAGCTTAAGACTTTGTTAAGAAAGTGAAAGCCTACAATGCGATTTGTAAGCAATATTTTATTACCACTGTTTTTGATAATAGTGCAATTATATTGGAAAGCCAGAATTGTAAAATGTATGCAGCACATAAATAAGGCAAGCATAGTTACGAGTTTTGCTTAAAATACTTTCTAACAATACGTGAGGTGATATACGACCATTATTGGGCTCGAATGCGAGAAACTTTCGTTCGTTAAGGTACGAGAAGACTCCATTCTTTGAAAACAAAACTAAATGCTTCGGAGAACTGGTTGCTGCGATAAACAGTAACAAAAAGCAAAAGAGCACGAGAGCCATGACACAGGCAAAATACGAAAATAGCAGCAGTAATTCACTACAGTATTTTCGAGCATCCACCATTAGTTAGAGCTTGGCGCCGCTTACGGAATAGATGTTCAGAGTTCAAACGGTAACCAACACAAAAATCCAATTACGAAAATGATCGAACGCGCCGCAAAAAAATGTTCCAACGTTGTCACACGAAGAGTTGCATCACGCTCACCGTTAATGTGACACACAAACGGCATGTAACACTGATAAACGGGGAAGACAATGGATTTGAGAGAAAAAGAGATTAATTGAGTGGTGATCGCAACGGAGACTGATGCCGACAGCGATTACCGCAAGCACTCTTAGAACGGGACCAGCTTTTGTGGGCATTTCCCGGGCCGAGGAACAGATACATGGAATGGACAGCTAGATTAGATAGACGCAAAAAATACGGTGGTACGAAGTAGCCTTGTTTATGGATATAATGGATTTCTTGCCGGAGAGGTATTGTACTTGGTTTTTGCAAAACTGCAGAACACTGGAAGCAAAAAAGCAATAACTGCAAACTTGGCCGGCGTTTGCGAGGCATCTAATATCTAACAGATATTTCAGAATGTGGAATCGTGAGCATTGTTTTCGACGCAACCGTGGCATTCTTGCCGTCCGTCCGGTAGCGTGCATGCGCATTTATCCGCATAGGCAAATAGGACCGTTTACGAGTTCTAGCAGGGTTGCACTAGCCAATTACGTGTCGGCGAGGTATTCATTACATAGGAAGATGCTGAGTAAAATGTATAGAAGCCAGGCGCACCAACAGCGCCTGGATAAGCGTAATGTACGATCGGTACCGCCTTATCGGGATATCGGTTCCTAGTACACGCGCGTGCCTTCGCATACATAGATGCGGCTGCATCGATACTCGATATCGCGTAGAATATTGTCGTGTCTCCGCGTTCGTCCTGGAGGCTGCTGGGAACCGGCACACAATGAAGACCACTGCCTCTCGTTCAGATGTAAATCTTTACCCACTCGTTTTCAATGGTTCGCATTGTTCTATTTAACGATACAATTCAAGCGAATTTCTCCAACTTTCGTGAACGCTTTATAAGGAAAGTAAGCGTTTGTAACGTCAATGTGGATAAATTTATCGCGTTAGTAAACTTTATTAGGAAATATGGATTTTAAAGTTTTAGAGAGAGCCTCGTTATTGTGTGTCGGTTTAATGGCGAGGATGCTCGTGCGCTTGCGCCGGTAATATCGGCTAACAATCTAAGGAAAATCTATGTGCGTTTAGCGCTAGCCGTATCTCAAGGGCATAATATGAGAGGACCACGCATGAACCATGCGGTAATAGTAGATTTAATACGCGATAAATTCAATTTATCTTATTAAAGGTGGGATATCTCAGCTGGCGAGGCGTGGCGGTTGTGTCGCACTCGCAGACCAGCGTGGGTAGGGTTTCTATCGTACAAGTCAAATCTTTCGCTTCGCCCAACCGTCGGCGTCGTTCTCTTACTTATCTAGCGGCCTACGCGTTGAGTTGTAAACGTTTATTTAAATAAGGGCAACATATTAAGTAAGTAGGCACTAAATTGTGCTTTTAGTTGGTTACTTGTATATCGTTTCTCTTTATTAATATTCTGGTGGCAATTTCATGACGACAGCCTGCAAATGTAGATTTGAACCAGCCCATAACTCTGTTTCTAATTTCCATTATAACGAGAACAATTCAGTGCGAATGTAACGAGCCGTTGCTAGACCATTTGTCTCTTATAAATTGTTTGCATTCACGCCTCAACCTCTACGAATACAAAGTGGCCACACATCCTTATCAACTTGACTGGAAGCGGAGGCCATTAATTTACCATTCGAGGGGCACACCTCGAAAAGTTATTTATTTAAGTTTCACACCTTGTTTGGTGCTTGTTAAAGTGATCCAGCTACTTGAGCGGGCCGTAACAAATTCCCTGGTAGACGGCGACACGGCAATCTGTAACTCGATCTGGTGGATGTAGCTTAGGATCTCCGAACTGTTTATCTGCTGGTTTCCTGGATGTCACGACATTGTAACTACGTTCGACGGCGACGTTCGACGTTCCGATGCATCGATACATCACTCGCGTCGCCTTAGTTACGGCTGATCTTGAGTCAGTTAATTTCTAGTGATTGCAAGTTTCTTGGTTATTTGTTTAGAAGATTACCTGTTTACAGCGTCTATTAGAGGCTGTTTTAAAAGCAATTTGCAATTAATTTGATAAATCAAAGCTGTGGTAATACAAGTCCAATTGATCTTCAAGAAATTCTGAGTCGACTTTGATAAATTGAATTGCGAGATATCTCCAGATCCGATTGACAAAAATATTTACTTATTTTTAGAGTTAATCCGTTGGATTGAGTAACAAATGCCTTCCATGTTATAATTGAAAATATTGAATTCCTAATTG
Source organism: Conistra vaccinii (assembly GCA_948150665.1). Taxonomy (NCBI): domain Eukaryota; kingdom Metazoa; phylum Arthropoda; class Insecta; order Lepidoptera; family Noctuidae; genus Conistra; species Conistra vaccinii. The sequence goes on along the minus strand of OX411334.1, from coordinate 10,336,492 downwards.
TAGCATTTATCAATCGGATAACGGAATTCTAAACTAATCGTCATTAAATGATAACTGTTAAACCGTTGTTTAATGTTAGTTTAACATTAAAATTTATACCCTACAGATTAATTTATCCGACGCGAATGCGGACGTTATGCTAATTAAAACGATAAACATATTCCTGACAATAATATCGGACTTAAATAATGCTAATAGCTGTCCCCTAAGATTTACTGGACTATTCAAAGTATGGTTAACTATGTAATCTATGGTAAGTACGGTTCAAGGAATCAGCTGTGTGAGATTTATTACGTCGGTTTATAAGGTTTAGATAGTATCCAACTTCGATTTACCACTGTGTGGAAACAGTGCAAGTGTGCGTAGGCCGTCCTGAGTTTGTTTCTAGGTATATCACCTATTGCACGACTCGTAATGCGCAGCATTAGAGTGTGCTCTACGATCGAAAAATTATTTTTGCCCCATTTCTGTAACTGTTTTTATTGTTACACTCCTACTAGTACACAGAACCTACTTAATTTATATACCATTGTATAGATGATTAAATGGAGATTAATACTGTACTTTTTAACAATTGATTTAATGCAGCAGAAATGGAAAAAGCATAAAAATAGTTGAAAAAAAAATCCTGTCCGTCAATTTATGAACCCTGAAAACATTGTAGCTTGCGATAAAATCAATTAATTGAGTTAATTTTTTTTTAATACATTTGTTTCAGCCGTAAAAGGAACCCTATTGAAAATGGCTCTTTTATTCAAAGTAGTTTAATTATAATTAATAAAATACTAACTAAAATATAATATCTTCAACTAAATATTTCTAACCATTGACTTGACGTGCGTAAGTTGCCTAGCAACCGCCAAGTAAATATCTTTGTCAGTTGGTGACATTACGACTTCATGAAAAGTGATAAATTGTTCATTTTTAAACTATGTTTTGAATTTCTTTTTCGTTTATGAATGAGTGATAAGTATGAGGCGTGCACTTTTGGATTTTCCAAACAATTTTTTTTATTTTTGTTACTCCGACGACATTCTTTTTAACTTTGTGCCTAGTGGTATTCCACTAGCCCAACTCCAAATAGCCCAAAACTCTAAACTTATAATTATTATAAGTTTAGAGTTTTGGACCATTTGAAGCTTTCCGTCTTGCTACAGAGTTTCGTGCATTCCCTGCACTTAGTCTGTTTACCTATTTAGTTTAATTTGATATTGGACCCTAATCTCGTTTTGGTTTTTTCGGTCTTATTTCCAAGGTTCAATCTATCTAATCTTAGATATACCTATTTGTTCATGGCGACACCGTTTTTACGTATAGAATAATATTCAGCATTATGTGACAAACGATATTGTATTGAAATAAGTTCACCTATTAAACCAGTTTCAATGTGCGGATTCTTTATTTCATGCGTACCTTTGCCATATAGAGATAATTGAAACTTTAAAGCTCGTCAATAAGATTTATTGTTCCTCCATTTGTGGTCGTGCATTTGGTTTCAATATTGTTTCAGCGGGTGTCACACAACTCATGACGAAATGTGTCCTAACAGGTCAGGCAGGCAGGCAAGTTCTAAGTTATATTATAAATCCGAATGTGTGCTTGTTTGGTGTTGAGTCTTGATGCCTAAACTACTGGACCAATTTCAACGAAAATTGGCACACACAATCCGGATAATAACAAGATATATAGGTTATCCGGACATAAGAAGAAGTTTTTCTAAGATGCGAGTTATACGGCAGACAACAGTAGTATTCCATAATCAATCAAGGCATACATTGCGTAAATAGATTACTTGGTGCCTATTAGTTCATCCTAAATCAAGACTAATACCTACCTATATTAATATGCTGCTCATAAACATAGGCATAATCTTTACTAGCTAGCGTAAGAACAGAACCTGCCTAGCGTAAAATCCTGGTAGACTTAATATGCAACAGTTATGTCCGTTTTCAGTAACACTAGGTGGCACCTAAATGAATGCATAAATAAAATCGTGCAGTTGGATTTTAAACCCTCGATTTAGAACCGAAAGTTGACAACCCAACGGCGCGCTTTTATTTAGATATTTATGTAGGTGTTAGCGAATACGGCCATTACTACAGTTTCACCGAAGGCTAAGTTGCTAGTAGTTTTAGATATAAACTAGATTTGAATGTGTCTACAGTGTTGCTAGCGTGAACATAGCTTTAAGTTAGAAGGGATAATGTGCCGATAAAATGCTTGTAAATTGAATCTGTCTGTCTCGGGTGTAAACAAGGCCATGTTACAATCTTTATGATGTTCCCTTCAGTCGTGGCTTTATCTGCGGAAGAAATTGCCTGCTTTTCGATAAAAGTTGCCTTCCTCTTCAAAATAAGATATATTATGGTGGTCTCGTAAGATAAACCCGAGCGTGAAAATAATGTAACTTTAGATCGGGGAGATTTTTATTTTTTGAGGGAAACTACATCGGCGCCTTTCATCAAAATCTTTCCGCAGTTTTACAAACGCAACAAACTTACATTTGCGTTTATACTATTTAGTTTAAACATATCTAATAATTTATAATAATATTGATTTCTTTGAATTGCTACTTAGCCCTCTTCCTCTCTTTTCAATTTTGCCGTGCCCGACAGGGTCCAATATACGTCTTTTATTTACTTTGTTATACCATCTATGTAATACATATGGAATGCAGTAAAGAATTGAGTATTGAGTATGGCAATTTTTTTACGTTTTCTTCATATGTCAACATTTTTATCAGACATCCCTACTGGTGTTAGTACAAGTTGCATGTATGTTACCGGTAAGCAAGCGACAGTAATCAGGTGTCCAGTTACCGATATAATTTTATGATGATTACATCAGACGAGCATAGGTTTACTTCTTATAGACATGCCACTTGTTCGTAATATGTGCAAATTACGTGCTTTATACGGACATATACGTGTAGGATATGTCTAAATTAGAAGTGTCTGTACATATCTTTAATTCTTTATTCAGTTGTTTGGTAAGCGTTGAATTTACTTATTTTCGATCTTTATCTGATTGATTTAGCATTGATATCTAGCAGTTCGATAAAATCTGAAAGCGATTGATTACGGTACTGGTAACTTAATCCAGGAAGCTCCTGTAAGGAAACTAAGTTTATGTATGATCCTAGATCGGATCTGTGTATCGATAGATGGCGCTGTCTTTCAACTGAGACCAAACATTAAATCAAGAACACTGACAGGAAGAGATACGTCTTTCTGAGGGTAGTCAATGTTTTTGTTGTTGGCTATAAATATGAATAAGTAGTAGGTAAGGTAAGCTTCTTTGTGATGCAGTATAGCCGGGATGGGACGTCCCTTCCCGGCTATACTGCATCACTACAGTAACTCACTAATAAACGTTGTATATCGCCTGTATAGGTAGTTACACACCGATTTCTCTCTTTCAGTAGTCAGTAATTTGACATTCGAAAGAAGAAAACAAAGCGTTGTGTAACTATACAGATGCTATACAACGTTTATTACCACTGGGGTTGCGGATAAGTCCTTAGGGGAAACCGTGGCCCCGGTCTAGGCAAGGGAAGGAACACGGGTGGGTTTTAGTCAGTAAAAGTCTGACACGCCCTTCCGCTCCGCCCAGAGCGGGAGAAGTCATTTGATGATTTCGCACCCAAAAAAAAAATAAAAAATAATACAACGTTTATTAGTAAGGCTTACTTAAGTAAGGGGGCATGTCTATAATGTAACGCCATGCAACATTACAATATTCCTGTTTTTCAGTCAGAGATGTCAGTTATTATGCAATCTCTATGAATGCAATGATTCGTTGAGATGTTTTAGACGATGTAACTATTGTAATAATCGTAAAAGCGAGAACCAAGTGCGAAGAAATATACTTACTATAAGTTTTATTCTCGTTCTCAAAGCTTGGAGATTTCATAATAACTTCTAAGGGTCAATTTGTTGTTATGTTAGCATACATAAATGCTTTCATTGGAACTCAAGAGAGCATGATTAAATTGTGTACACGTTATGTCACCCAGCATAAATTATAAAGCCTGTTACACAAACACGTTTAGGTATACATAAATATAAATAGTGCCTACGCGTTGAACTCTTTACTATGAAAATAGCGCCTCAATGAAAACTGAAGCAAGTATTGAATGAAAAATACAAAAACGCTTTAAAATAAGCGGTATCAATAAAAATATCCTTCATCTTGTTCTAATATTGGGGCGTTTGAGACAAAAAACAGTTGAAAATCGCAATTCTCTGAGCGTTCACGTTCGTGATCTCGTGGTTATTGCAAATGTACACAGAGTCACAGATTGTGGTGGCTACGCCTCAGGTGGTCTAAGATGGCGGGAAGTACAAAAAGTATAGTGTACAATAAATTGTTTGAGATAAAACTGCACGTTTTTGTATTTGCTAAAAAATATAACGAGGTTGATCGAAACATTTTTTTTGTCATTCCTAAAATACCTAGATTTTATATTTGATTTGAAAAACTATACTTTACTTGGTAGGTATCAAGTTTGCGGTATCTTAGCACAAGCAAGAACTAAAATGGCGTGCCTATTAAAATTCTAAAACGCATAAATAATTCATTGTCAATAAGCGAGAAATGCTGTCTAATCTCCGTCAGATAGCAGTCGGTGGAACGTGGATATTCCACTTGTCGTCATAGAGCTTAGCCACATAGCCACTAGCTAAAGCTCGTGTGTTAATAGAGGAACTAGGATTTTTACTTTGAGCTTACATGGGCTTTGTCGGCAGAACGGCTTGAAGGAGTTTCACGTTGGCTTGTTTTGCTTTTTTTGAAGTGAAAGCTTCTTTAGCGGCGTTGTGCACTTTTTTTGGGATGGATAAAAAATTTTAAACTCGCGTCAGGACGTGACCGTAACATCCGTTGCCTAGCAACCGACAAAGTAAATATCAAAATAAATAGTCTTTGACATTACGTAAAGATATTTTACCCATATTGATGGATAAAAAAAGCAGTCAAAACATATAGAGGCCTATGTCCAGCAGTGGGCTACGATAGGCTGAGTTGAATACACTCGCATGCAAATTAGTGTAGCGCTGCGTACCTACTACGAATATTCGTAGCACATTTCGATAGTGCTACGAGGTTAAATTACACGAGAAATCATCTTATTATTTTTAATTATTATGTATTACACTAATTATCCAGTGTACACAGCCCACAGGACCAAGAACTATGAATAACTTAACTATATTAGCATAATACGATCTCAATACAAAAATGATTACTATAAAATTGCCTACGGTAAGTTATGTCCTACGCTAATAAAGCTATAACGCAAAACATTATTAGCTAAAATTCCCGTTTATTTAGAACCTATAAAAAATGTTTTATAAACAGCGCGTAATAACCGGAAAGTCATAGCTTACCTTTGTACCGCTGTTGGCATAATCTATAGGTACCTCAAGATTTATGGGACAGATGCGGAAATAAATCAGCGATTAAGGATGGCCTAAGATCATAAGGTCACATTAAGACCCCTGCCCCTAACCTACTTAATACCTTTTATATTTATAGATAAGAGACACGTACAACTTAGGCTTCGTTCACACGGCATTGTCCTGCACGTTTTTTTTGTAATCGTTTTTATAACGTATAGTCAACCGGGTGTTCATATGGTAAATTTTCATTCGTGTAAAAACGAGTAACCGGTAAATAATGAAGGAGACAAAGCTATACCATATGCCACTGCGAACCGAATACGTCAAAGTTTATTCGATTTGCTTGACAAGTCCGTTGAGTATGCGTTTAAACGTATAAGCGGTACACGTTTTTTTGCAGTGCAATCGATGTGTGAATGGATCTATGTACGTTGTATGGTCACTATTTATACGTTAAGACGTATACTGCAAAAAAACGTGCAGGACAATGCCGTGTGAACGAAGCCTTATGCGTTACTTACGGTGAAAGTCGCGTAGTAATGTGCTACGAAAAAAGTGCTACGAATTACGAGTAATCCGTAGTGTTCACGAGCATAATATTATGATTTATGATTGTTTATAAAATATCCGCCCCTGCTTCGCACGGTTTCCCGTCGAGAATTCATTATTTATGTAAGATTAATATTATATATTATATACATAAACCTTCCGGAATCGATTCTTTAAATGATGGTGAAAACCGCATCGGTAGCCTAATTATGAAGAACAACGCGGTCACACAGACACACGAAAAGCGACTTTAATATATAATTTGTATATATATATATAGATCGGCAATAGCTGCGTCTTTTTCGTGTCGGTACGAGCAATAAAATAGCTCATGTATGTCGTGATAAAACGGAAATCCATTTAGCAAGAATGGTAGCGTAAACATATTCTAGCAAAATCATTCGAATAGAGGTCTTTTACAATGTGACACCTTTTCTACTCACACACACCTTTACTACAAACAAATCCAATTAGGCTACCTCGGGTGCTGTGTATACCAAATCCGTTATGCAATTCCGGCATTGAAACTAACACATTTATAATATTTACAGCGAAATTACCTGTCTCCCGAGTATGTGTTCCGCAATATTAAATAATGTAGAAGTGCTTCGAGTTCCATAAACTTGAATATTTAGATCTTAACTTGGAGAACGTATTTATATTTCCGTTTCAGATAGCGAATAGATCTGAAAACCGTAAGGATGTGTAGATACGTTAAATAAGCAAGGACGTAATTATATTTATTACTACTAAATATGTTTATTCCGGAGCAGTCGTATCTACATTTAGAACGCAACGATAACTGTTAGAAGTGTTAGAACATTCAAGTTTAAATGGATAATTAACTAAGATATTTGTGCCATAATTATTTTATAGCCAGTCTGCTAATTAATTAAATGTCTTTACAAACTTCTACTTGATATTGTAAAGTATTATATAACCAGGCAACCCTGCCGTCATTTATTTATAATATTATTTATTTATTATATTATTTATTTACTATATTATTTATTTATTATATTATTTATTTATTATGAGGCTGGCTGTCCCATAGCAGGGCAAAGACCTCCCTTAATTTTTTCCACTTTTCCTGGTCTACTACGATTGCGGGCCATTGCCAGAACGGAGTTCAGCCCATCTCTTTCAGGGCCTGCCGCGTAGTAGTTTCCTGCTATTTGGGATCCAGTGAGTGGTGGTTTGAGCCCATTGCTCATCTGACATATTTTTAGAGGTATGATGAACTGGGTGTTTAGTTCACTCATCCTCTACAGAAAAGGGAGGATCCTCCGACCAGACGGGTGTCGTATCTGGCGGGTAACTGCACAACGATTGATGTCGGGGAATTTATATATGCTGTTCGCGCGGTAAACTCTAATTGCGCGATGCATGGTTTGTGTGACGTCAGGATTTTGATGCGTAGTTCGCATGTGGCGATGTAGATTCCAACCCAGTTACACTTTAGTCTAGCAGCTGTGCAATTTATAAAAAACTGTTTATGTCCGTTTTCATCAGTTTCAACTACAATGAAGGGCCGTTCCGTTACGCCCCACACTAATAAGTAACCTAGGTAATTTACACAATGTAAGATGTAAATTAAAAAAATTCCACATACTTAGTACCAGCACAGTTTACAGCAGTTACATAATTGTAACAAGTTCTTTCCCTATCGGAACTCAACGTTCAATTAAAAAAGCGAATACATATAAAGGATTGCTAATTATATTGTCAACTACGCGTGTGTATCATTATGAGTAATCCTTAATAAGTACCTGTGTGTCCACTATCTTTTTATGGGTTTTAGTTATTATTGGACACGAGTTAACACGACTTATTTGGTATCTTGTGCTTGCAAATTATAGTCCGATCTGAACTGGTTTTATGAATTTACATGATGTAAAGCTTAGAATATATTTATGACTTTGCCTTAATTGAGTCTTTTATAAATGTTTTTTCTAACATTTTTAAGAGTTTGAATAAACAGACCAGTAAGAAGCTTTCTTTCTTTTCATAACATCTAAACTTAATATTATAAAGAGAAAAGATTAGCTTTTTGTATGTTTGTTTGTTTGATGCACTTTCACGCTAAAACGGCTAAACGGATTTGGATAATATTTGGCACATAGGTAGACCATGATTTGGGTTAGGACATTGAATAATTTTTATCCCGATATTCCCATGGGATCGAGACTTATACGGGTGAAACCGCGGGGCGCAGTTAGTATAAAATAAAATTCTGCTGTTTTAAGTAAATAAGAATAATTAATAACCTTTAATCTGTAGATAGTATTTTCATTTCTTCACTCGCTTCATTCATTTTGCTTTCGTTATCGTAGCTTAATTGTATTTCTATCCAATCGTGACTGAAATCATTGTAAATCTTTATTATTTAGTTATAGAACTTAAGAGCGGCCAACCCATCATACTTTTTTATATTTCATACAAACGCTCGTACGTGATTATAGAGTTTGAACACCTTTTTTTTTGAAAATTTTGGAACTAATAGATATCTTGTGCAATATATCTAGGTTTCTATGAAAACAAAAAATTAATTGGAGAAACAAATTCAGTATAAGCCTCCAAAAATCTGCTTTTTTGCACAAATTTTACCTGAACTTTGGCCGTTCATAATGTACTAATAAATTGTAAAAATAAAAAAGCCTCTTCATAGAAACCTCGCACATGTAATGGAGATTCTAAATGACAAACATTTATTTCAAAAACTTGTAAGGTTTACTCAAAAACACGTATTTCCTGAAACAAGTTTTATGAAATTTCCGCACACTATTTTTCGTACAATGTTATCTCACTTGCCTGTTAGTAGTTCGTACTTGCGCTGGATGAAACAACAAGCTTTTCGACCATGCTCGCGTTAACGTGAGATGGACCGGGAAGGGCCCTCTTAAATTTTATTGCTGCTAAGCTTCAATTTTCCATAACATGGTCTTGGAAAACGCCGTCTCATTTTGTTCCCCGGAAATTCTGACACAAAACTGTAACCACGATTCATTCTACACACACCTAATTCCACTTATCTCTCATTAAATCTTCCCTTAAACGTCCACCAGCCCATTAATGTCCACTATAAAGTTCTTCATATCTTCGAAGGCCACTCGAATCAGCCCAGTAACGAAGTATTGAATAACTGTACCGCTATCCTGGGAGCATGCGTAAGAGTGGGCGCAACTGTACTTGATAACTTCAAGTTTATGATTGCAGTACAGGAAAGCATTGATAACGATGACTGCTTGTGTGTATGAGCTTTTATTTACACATCCTTGTTATTCAATTACGGAGTTTTTTTCTTAAAATAGCCTTCACATTTATTAACTGTTTTAAAATTTTGGCAGGAAGCGATAAGTACAATCTTCATAAATATTGCCGTTTCTGGTTAAATAAACATGATGTCAAAGAACTTATCACTCTCACACTAAACACAAAAAACACATTTCGTTAAAAGTTAAAGAAAATTTAAAAAAAACGAGGCAGTCTGGGACTGCCGATTGAAGAGAAAACTAAGTAACGCCATCTAACGAAAATGTCAGGGATTTATGTGGCTTGCTGCCAGTACAAGAACGAAAGCAGTAGCTCCTATTAAAAAAATTCCAAAAAAATAAAACAGAGTGCGCTGTCAACAAAAACTTGAACGTCTTACGAATTTTCGATCAGGGCACGTGTCCTGACGCGAGTTTAACATTTTTTACCCATCCCAGAAAAGTGCACAACGCCGCTAAAGAAGCTTTCACTTCAAAAAAATATCGTTCTGTTTCTGTCAATCGTTTGAAAATTACGCAGACAGAATAACGTCATTCTGTGACGTCACTAAATAGTGGTTGTGGTGTAAGCGGGCCTTGGAAGGAAGGTATATCGGAATTGTTCGTCTTCCTTTTTGCACTACAAAGAATAAGCCATTACATTTTCTACCCGTAGTGGGTGTCTAAAGAAGCAATCGAGAGATTCAATCAGATGGATGGGCCAGTAACAGCCACCGATAAAATCAGCTGCGAATACCCGGTTCCAAGAACGTCGGCTACTCAGGGTCTGACAATACGCCTTGCGTTTAACACTCCCCTCCTCTATTACGATAGAAGTATTTTGCTAAAGTAAGCAAAAACAGTATTTACAGCCAAGATTATTCAGGCAGGTAAATTGCCAAAATCACGATCAAACTTGACCATTAAAGCCATGTACATAAGGCACGCGGCGAGATGATAATGCGTGTATCTTGTATCAGTATCTAAAAACAATGTAGACACACAAGGAGAGCGTAATATATTTAACGAGCAACCGGCGCGTGAGAACCAGTCTTTATACGGACGTGTTATGTCAGCCTAATGAAGTTTTTTCTCCTCTTCCTGCATTTTATTACCATAATCACTGCATTTCCTTGAGATTCACACAAAGAAAAGCATCTCATTGTGCATTTTGGTTTCGCACCATTGATGGTGGTAAATCTAATTTTGCATAAAACGATAGTATCGATTGTGTTCACATACATCGATTGCAATATGCAAATAAATCAGGATAAAGTCGGAAGTAATTACGCGTTGGTTATGTAACACAGCCCTGAACCTGTATTGAGGTTGGTCGCGGCCAACGAACGCAGATTGCGTGCGACTAATGTGCGACCGTGCGCACTTGATCGTTTTAGATAGCTTTAGAGGCACGTTATAAAGTCATTTAAAATCTTAATAATCTATTTATCTTTGTTTTTATTGGAACTTGTAATCGAATTTAGAGCTTAATTAAGATTTTGTACATCGATATCTTATAAGTTGTGGGTAAAATATTATCTAGATATTTTATTAATTAGAGATAGGTGTAAAACTTTCACGTATACAAGTTACAAAAATATAATTTAGAGTTTCATAAAAAAATTAAGAAAACATGATTCATGTATTAATAATGGGTGGGCCATAGTATGGCAATTTAGAGATTGTCGCGACTTCTACACTACATCCATAATTAGCAATTTTATTTTCTTTAATAGCCTAGACAAACACAGGTGCGTGCGTAATAATCATTTGACCACTATTTTGCTCGTTAGTAAGCGTGGGAGTAAATATCAGAGACGCCTTATATAGTACTCTTAAGCAATTATTATGCTATATTTGCTTAAGTAACTATCGCACCTTTTATTTTATTATAAAATACACTCACCGTAATCTTTTTACTGTGGGATTCTCGTTTTGTTTGTGTGACAAATCACCACGAACGTAATTACACTAAGCATAATAAATAACTTGTTTTATGTCACTTCTGGTAAGTAATCTTTCTTACACAATGTTACTTCGTTTGCAACAGTCTTTGAAGAAACCGATTCAAATGGCCATAGGTTTTATAGAGATCTTAAAGAACGTATGCTTGTGCTTTAGTTTTTTTTTCTTCTCTGGTTGTGAATATTTTTATCGATTCAAAAGTTAATTATTTGTTCAAATCAACAAAATTACTACACCAAATTAATAATTAATTTAAAGCATATATTCTTTCTTTTTTTTCAACTGTATCAAGAAGTGGTCATCGCGCTATACATACCTACCTACATTGTATATCATATTGATCTGTTATTGACGTTAGGTCATTTGTACTGTGAATTAATTTAATAACACATGAAAAGGTAACTCTTGACTTTCTATGCATTTCTATTGCACGTTGATTGGAATTTCACTTCAATTAATTGCTGTTAGAATATGTGAATGACTGTCAAAGGAATTCTAAGGCACTTCGCCGACGATGGCCACAATTGATTTAATAATAATAATTGAGTGCCGGTCTCATAGAGAACTAAAGCCAGTCTTTAATCAAATTACTAGACAAAGAGGGGCTCGCGGCTAAATGATAACAGCCGCACGCGCCGATCGGAGGTCAAGCTACGCTTGCCGCGGTCGTTTCGTGGATGGGTGAATACGAGGCTTTTGGCTTCTTTGTATGTATGTATTATATTTTATATAAATCTTGTAATTTTTTTGCAACGTGGGTTGTTTTCGTGCAGAATAAACAATCTCTTTTTTTTCTTGTGTCTTTCTTTACAGATAAAAGGAATATTACCTTAGTTAGGTAGAACCTCAGAGATAGACTGCCATATTGAAACCTAAAAAAGGTTACCCACGAAAAATTGCAACTTCCCTATCTATCTTTAACTGTTACACTTTGATATAGATAGGTACTTATGAATTTATTCATAGAGTAATCACAACTTTTTTTGCTTACACCAAGTAAGTGAACGATACATACGCCTGAGGCACTAACCACACTTTAACATTAAGTTAAATTAAACTTCATTCACAGTAATGAAGTTAGCAGAACTTATATTAATATGTCAGACAGTGTAATTCGATAAGACTTAAATACGAGAAAAAACAAGACTTAAGAACCAGTTCCAGTGGCTTTTTACCAGAATAAATGCAGATTCCATGTTCTACTTGATGAAGTTACACCATCTCAGTTTGAATTAAAATCTCTCCACCAGAGATACGTCAATGCACCTAATGTCTGGCGCATCCTGCGCAGTTCGCTGACTATAGGAAAACAAGACTACCAGCGGTTTGTGTTAATCGATACGACTTAAATACAAGACAAAACAAGACCTAAGAACCAGTGGCAATGGTTTTTTTCGGAAAATATGCCGATTCAATACTTTACTTGATCATGTTTAGCCGCTAAAAAATTCACATCCTTCCTATACCTATTTATAAGGTGCATTTAAAATAGCTTCCATAATGGGACGCTAGGTATCCACATCACTACAATACCATCTTTTAGAAATGTATATATCTTCTTCTTTATACAATGTGGAGACTACAATACAAAAATAAATGAAAACAAATTAAATAGTAGTGTATCCTGGTCCACCCTAAGCTATAAATTCCGTTTTTCCAACTCAGGGCGTTTACGAGTATCCACCTTAGGGTGGATAAACGGAATAACCCGAGCCGAGTATGGGTTTTGCCGGTCCTCTACTAGCTTTATTGACTAAACTATTGAAAATATTCGATTGAATTTTTGTATGCAGCATGGGAACGTCATTAGTGACTCGCCGTTTAATTTATTGTTGTATTGTCGACTCCACCTTGTATATGTATAAAAAGCAATTGCCGTGCGTTACTCTCGAAAAAGTCGAAAATGGTTCGGTCGGTTTTGTTCGACTCAGTACTTAGGTGGTTTAGGAAAAAGAAAATTAAGAAAACCCAAAGGAACAATCCAAAAAATCTAAATTTCACCCAAATGAAACTCAAACCGTAAACGATGCGGCCAATATTATCAATCTCACGTGGTACCAAGTTCCCCGGGTAATCTGTTACAATAATAAAGTTTATTTATCCAAATACATAGACACAGGTTGAGCACAGTGGTAGATATAATAAAATGATACATCATTGTTAAAACTCTACAAAACCAAAAACATAAATCTTGTCCTTGACCTAGAAGGACATATATATGTCCTTATTAGTGGTGTTCTTCAGAAAGGTCAGGTGCGTAGTACTCGCAACCGGCGGGCGTGATGTATAAACGTAAACGAAACAAAAGAAGTATGTTAGAATCGTAGCAGGTGGCCTACTGTAGTTTCTGCCTACCTCCATGGGAAGAAAGCGTGAGTTTATGTATGTATGTATAAACCTTGTCTCTTAAAATAGGAGGCCTGAATCATAAGAAGCAGAGAGAGACCTTGGTGACTATCAAATATTTTACCACTCAAACAGTTCATGGCAACACGAGAGAAGATGAACTTACAAACAATATCAGTTCCAACTAAATTACGACCAGGAACTGACAGTCCATTCTGATAGTTTAACAACCTTCAGTTATCGCGATCAGTGACGTCACGATGGCGGGATCATGTCAAGATCGCGAACCGAAGATTCGCTCTTATGGTAAACATGTCGTGTGAACAGCACTGCCCTACAGTTGACCTTTTCGCCCTACGTAACGGGCTGTAACATTATTCAACTTTTTTGTTGAACTTGGACGATTTGACCTTAAAATGAGGTAAGGACCGAAGCTTGAAAGCTTGAAAGTATTCAGTGAGCAAAATTATTACGATAATTTAAATATAGTTCCACGGTGAAAAAGTCCAGTCCCATACATAAAATCAAAACAAACATACACACATCAAAAAAAGTTTACGATCAGTTTGTAAGATCGAAATCCTTTTTATTACGGTAGACTATACATGTCTTCTTCTTTTTAGATTCTTTCAGGCAGTGTATTTCAATATAAAAAAGATATAGCGTCAACACTTTTTCTGATAAAGTTAATTATAAAAATATATCAGCTTTTGCTAGTGATCACAAACTTTTTTTGATGTGTTTACGAGTATATAGCTAAGATCGGGAATGGTCAACATGACGACAAAAATATTGAAGTTAAATAAAAGCAGTTCAATAAAGAAACATTAAAAATAGAAACCAAAAAATAAAATGCACAAACGCGTGAAAACATGATAAAAAGGCAACGCATTAACAGGTGAAGACCATCCCAAAACCGTTGAGACAATTTAGATCGTTCAACTTGAACGTGACGTCCGGTGCTATTTTCGTAGAAAAAATGCCAGTTCGAGGATCTAGCCAGGCTCGGTAACCCTCTCCTGAGTCATCTCAACCGCGGTACCCTGTTATCGAATACAGAATCAGTACGGTACTGGCGGTCAAAAAGAGCAGTAACTCTAGCAACGATAACATCCGACACAATGAGTACCCGACTCAATCGTGCTTTGCGGCAAGTGCTGTGTTTAATCATGGTGAGCATTTAAATACTAAATTAATTATCAGTGAAATAATTACGCGTAAAAAAAAGTGAAATCATAAAAGAAAAGCGGATTCACGTTCAGAAGCACTCATTTTTGTTTAGGAAATAATCGAATCTAAAAAGCAAGAGTTAATCACAACGCTCAATTTACGGAAAGAAGTGAAAGTTTGTTACGATTAATATAAGAACAAAAATTTGCGAGTTGTATCAGTAATAAAACATTTCTATTATAAGCACAATCGTGAAGGTCAATTGGGAGCACGGGCGGTATATTATTTAATGTTGCTAATGCAATTATGAGTATTTTCGGACGAGACCATAAAAAGAAAGTTATGACACAATGGATGCTCCAAGAATTCTTACTCCTTTTGTAAGTTTGTATTGAAACAGATTTACTATGTGAGAACTGCGGTTGAGAAGATTAGTGTTCGTGATTATCTACAGTTGTATGTGGTTGTAATAATGGTCACTCGCCGTCTTTAAATTAAAATGATTGAATAATCTTCTTAAATAAACATTCACGAGTTAGTGTTGAGTCTGTAATGTATAATTAGAAGTAATTTTAATACAAACGAAAACACGTGGAAGTCTATTAAAATTTTCATTTTACCGTGAGAAAACTTACAGAAAATAAAATCGAATATGCGTTATAGGTACTCCACAATTTGAACAGTAAATGCCTGCATCTGATTTTATTTTATCTAACTACATATCTTCGCAATTTGATTGCGATTACATTTTATATACCACATCGAATATGAAAATGCGTTGTACACCATAAAATAAAATCATTGATAACGATTGGTTACTTACAAAAATTGAACTGAACCCATTATAGCATTAGCTCTTTTGTGTAAAGTAAAAGGAAAATTATTGTAACAAACACGATCAGCGGTTGTGGACACAAAAAGCTCTTTGTTGTGAGTTAGTCGGATGTCAATATATACGGGTTAGTGGGACAGATAAGTAAGTACGTCGACTAGCTTATGTTGATAGCTATCCAAATTGGATCTCTCAGCAGGTGGACATTGTAATTGTTCGCAGACGATGCCACTGCATGACCGCCGCTCGGCTTCAACACGATGTGTTACGATAGCTATACTTTTACATTCTTTCTTACTTACATTTCAGATTTAGATCTTATTAAGAATACCTTGTTAATTTACAAAGAAAGAAACGTCAAATAAAAACGATCTCTTTAAATGCATAAGTCCCGTAGCTAACGAGTTTACGTCCAAAATTAAATTAAAGGCGCAAAAAGTAAAACGAAATGGTCTTTGTGAAAAAAACTACAAAGGATAATCGTCATTTAACAGGTTTATTAACCTGATCCAGCAACAAACGTGACGAAGTAATCGGCAAATCGCAGGGTACATGACCGTGAAGCATTGTTATGAGTAAGAACCAACGCGCACGAATCACTCCTTTCGTATACCAACCAACACTAAGTTTCAAAATCTCTAGCCGCCACAAAATTTGGCGGAATCCTTGAGTAGTAGATAAAGAAATACCTCATAAAACAAGACGTCTCCGTAACGATGGCAAGCGAAATAAGAAACAAATAAGGTGTATACGCAAGAGCGTTGACACAGAAACCCTCGGCGGCGGCGAGACAAACGGGGATGAATGAGATTGTGGTTCACGATCCGAGACCAAGCTCGAGCGATTTCCCATCATTGTTACGATAACTAATGACAACTTGGATAAATTGACGCACTTTCAACGGAAATATAAATTGTTATACTACATTCTTGTTGCTTGCGAAAATAACTTCATTGACAAATTGCATTCCATTTGTTATAATGGATGAAGATTCATAAATCAACTTTATTCTTTGATTCCAGACGGTGCCCCTACCCGCCGGGTCGACTTCAGTGTTGGCGAAGCCGACAAAGTATCACTACTATCCTCACAATCAGCACATCTATTTGTTGCCTGAATGCGCTATTCAACAGGTAATTGACGCTTTTGTTCTAAAGAAAGTACCGGAACTGAAACAAATGAAATTGTTACAAACACTAGGTATGACTAATCGATGGGCTAACCGATATAATTCAGTTATTGCGAGATCTTTTAAGACCTGAGCGAAGATAATACTGTAAGGTTTCCCAAGTTCCTCGTATTATCTATGCTTGGGATGGATGCGGATCGAATGTGCTTTTGTTCTAAATACAGTGCAATGCCAGAGAACACTGCCGTTATAAAAATATCATATTATATCAAATATTTCATGCTGATCCATAAATCTTGGGAACAATTAAAATAAAAGTAGCGAAGAGAGAACATTTCCAAGAAAAATATTATATCAAGTACTCCCAGATAATTTACTTGATGGACTCATTATGAGTGTAATTACTTGCTAGTTAGTTAAGCAAGCCAAGATCAGTCCATCCATGTTTGTTATTATGACATACCAAGTCTATGTAAGACATGTGATGAATGAATATCAATACTAAAAAATCTCGTCCCACATGTCTGGCACGAAGACCGTCGCTATGCAGTATGTTGGTTCGTTAGCTTCATATGGCGGTAACGTTACAGGTATGCAACGCGGTCTACGTGCGTCTGAACTACACGCAGCCGCTGTGCGCGTGCCCCGCTCGGTACCGAGACCCCTGCTCCGCTAGTCTCAACGCCGACGACCTGCATACTACGCGCCTCACCACCGACTCGAAAAAAAAGGTAACGCTCTAACATAATTGGATTTGACACACTGAATTCATTCTACGTATAGTTACTTTTTGTAGAAGAATTGGCATGTTTGTTGCAAAAGAAATCGATTTTGCGAAGTCAAATGCTTCTTACAAAGATGTGAAGCACAAATTAGTTCTCGTATTGTTGTATGGTGCTGAAACCTGGTCATCGATGATTTGAGGTCACTCAAAAGAATGCAGCACGAGTAACCGACCAAATCAGAACCTAGAAATGCAACTTCTTATTCACAGACTGAACTTATTCACGCAAGTGTGTGATAAGATTTACGTGATACAAAGAATCGCGTGCTAGTTCTAATTGAAGAATTCTATTTTGGTATATAAACCGATGATCCAATTAATTTAATGCTGTTGTGGTCACGCTAGTGCTTACTACTAAATTATGGGCAATCGTTATCATTATCAACAATGGCAACACATTCTTGAGATGGTTTAGATTTATATTTGAAATTATGAAAGAATGATTTTAATAAGAAGGTTGACTTCTACGTCGTCTAACGTCTACTTCAACAAAAGCTTATGGATACCATAGCAGATACTGTAATGCATGCCAACACCAAACTCAATATTTTTGAATTCATACATACTAACACTTGCACTATTCGTATTACAGTTTGCCAACAAAGCCGTGACCCTGGTGAAGACTTGCGAGGCGGTGTCAGAGATGAGAGAGTGTCGAGCGCCTAGAGACTGGTCTCTATTGGCGCTGCAGAACATCCGAACTGGAAAGTCACACTACTTGGTCATCTGCCGGTGTCCCGAAGATCATATATTAGGTAAGGCTTGTTCATTTCTAACAATTATACGCTCTGGGATTAAGTGACTATTAAATGAAAATAATACCGAACAAGATAAAAGACATTCCCAGTTTTGGCAACCGCAGTAAGGCAATTGATTGATTGATTGATTGAATTGGCTAACCAGGAACTAAGTTGGTATTATGCAATGAATGTTTTATACTTAGTAATGGGTGAATGTGGGCTGTATAGAATATCCTGCTATTAAATACATTTGCGTAAGAATTTTTGATCATTGTCACGTCAGATGCTAGATTTCCGCACGGAGTGCTGCAAGGTACAGTCTTGGGTACATTACATATCCAACTGAGAATTCCTATTGTCCATTATATTTGGTTAAGAATTCCTATTATCAGATACTGTTACCCACATGGTTGCGGCTACGATATAAGGGATCTTGCATTCCATACATGTTGACAGTTCGTGTTGCATTGTATGCAGTACATTACCGTATTGTAAAGTGTTCACAGCTAGCCTAATAAGTACAATAGTGACCAATGTAACATAAATAAGGTACAAGAACATTTTAAAGCTGTTCCAAGTGCAATTTGAATCTGGACTACCTTACATAAACATACAAACATATACATAATATTTGTTGAATTTTATTGGTTTTCGTTGAGGTAATCACTAATGAATAATGATGTTAATTGTTTGACTTTACAGAAGGGCCGATGTCTCACGACCAGCCGACGTACGCGTCTGTTCCTGGCATCAGAGTGTACGGAATGATGTGTGTACGACCCACCACTGCTTACCATTCATGTTAGTATCTACTTTACTTATTACACCAGCTGACTCCTCATATCGAAAAAAAAAAAATGTCTGTATGTCTTATGGTAGATTTCGATTTCATTGAAATCATATATCCCTTTCAGTAATATTACTTAACTAATAATATTTTTGTTTCTTTTTACAGCGTACAACAAAAATAGATACACTGGCCTCAACGTGCAGAGTACTACAAGTGCCTACAAAGTGGACTATTCTCAGTCTCACGCGTATCCCGATAACAAGCCCGTATACAACAGATATCACACACATAGCTATACAGAACCCTATTACAACCGGAGATCTCGAGTCGCGAGAACCAGGCGATCGACATCAGAAGACCCCCCTTTCCCATGGTACAAAGTTATCGAACTAGCAAGGTCACTACATTGGATCAACTAGAAACTAACCTCCTTTAAATATAGAATAGAAAAAAGTTTGTTGGCTTCATGGAGGCTTTATATTAATCGGATCCGCCTCTTTGAATTCAACTTATACTTGAAACATATTTAATTTCGAAACGCTTTTTCGCTTATTTATCCGAATTTTTAGTTAATACTTGCTTACTAACTTTCCCATTCTAAACGTAATTGTTTAGTGTGGTGAAATTTATTTTTCTATGCCTATGAAATACTCAGTACAACTGCATTTACTAGAATAATTAACAATCATTTTATTTATTGAAATATAATAGTGAAGCTGTTATGTATGGGGTGAAAATATTGCTAGCCATTCCATTATTTATATTCCAATATTTTCCAAAATGATTTCTCAGAAATTTTATAGAGTCTGCAGTTTAGTTATCATGTTATGACGATAGGTGTTTTCCATTGTAATATATTCCGTCCCGTTTGAAGGAAAAGTATAGTAAAGTGATAAAGTGCCAGCTTGTATAGGCACACATTTTGTTTGAATTTGTTTCAAAACAAAATGAAATATGAAAGACATCTGGTGACGAAAACATTTATCAGCCAAACAGCAGATTGTCCATACAAGTACATTAATCAACAATTCCTTGAGCACATTTTATTATTAATACTAATTGTATAAAAATAGCACATGGCTAGTGCTAAAAACTTGTATTAGTTTCACCCAAACAATAAACTTCATAGAACAATTCTGTTTCGAAAGTAGATTATTTCTATTATTTATTTTATTCAAAACACGTAATTTATTTCTCGGTATTATTTAGCATAACAATTTTGCCAGAAATAGAAATAACCATGACTATTAGCTATTAAGTTTTGGATTATTATAATTTCAAAATAAAATAATTATTTTTCCCCACCAATAGACGGTGATTACATAATAATTACAACGTAAAACATTTTTTATTGTACACAAAAGATATGTGATAAGTTTTCAATGGTTTTTTTGTGTAACATTTCAGTGCATTTATAGTTACATAAGTACGTTTAGTTTAATGATAACATATTTATTTAAGAACCATATTTATACTTAGCATAGTGAATTGTAAATATTAGATGTAAAAATTACAATATTTGTAATTACGGAAAATAAATTTAACGGATTTTTCATATTTTTTCACTTACTCATCGTGCCACCCTGTATTTAAAGGACATCGAATAATAAGTTATTGAATTCCAGATTTTGTTGTGCTGTCATAAAGTTCATATTGGCATGCCAAGTGCGAATATTCCCAGTCCACATGGATAGCCACCAGGTGGCAATCGGGACTAAAATTCCCAGTTGCCACAGGCTGGCGACTGGGAAGTTATTGCCCCTACTTCAAATACACTGCGGCGTGGACCCCCTCATCGTTGTCTGCCTTACGGCCGCGATGAGCGGGTTGGCGGACAGACTTTGCTGTGTTGTTAAATGACTTACCTAATACTTTCTGGTCGACGACAATATCGCAGGTATACATTGCTGCCATCAAACGCTGAGGTTGCGCCTGGAATGCTTTCCGGCAGCCATCCTTCACTGCTGACATTATTTGACCTGAAAAAAGCAAAGATATTAAATGTTTTTTTTTTTTTTAAATTATTAATATAAATTTTAAAATTAAAAAATTAAAAATAAGCTAGATGAGTTCGGCGTTTTCTATCTGACTACTCTGAGAAGAAAGGCCGAAACAAACTCAAGAGGTCGCAGTCTCTTTTAAGTCCAGACATAATCTTGGTCAGGCTATATGAGAACCACGTAGACTAATATTTGAAATGGTCTTTTGAGGAGAGAACCACACAAGGCTACCGGATGCGCATGACCGATCCGCGTGATGGCGCTGATCGGGGCTTGACCGTTGAGAGGTTATAATAGTCCTACGGTCATCGGTTCTACGCCTAATACGGCCGGCCCATTGCCACTTCAGCTTGCTTATTCTGTGAGCTATGTCGACAACTTTGGCTCTCTGTCGGGTCACCTCGTTCCTGATTCGATACCTCAGAGATAATCCGAGCATAGCTCGTTCCATAGCTCGCTAAGCGACCGTGAATTTATGGACCAGCCGTACCGTGAGTGTCCACGTTTCGGCTCTGTAAGTCATAACAGGCAGTACACACTGATTGAAGACCCTCGTCTTTACGCTCTGTGGAATACGCGGCGAGAACTACTATTACATAAATACTATTTCATTACCAACTGCGGCGAATCCAAAAACGGGGGTTATGTGTTTGACCTGTATGTATGTGTGTCTCTATGTTCTTTCGTAACAACAGAACGGCTGAACCGATTTTGATGAATGATATATCAAAATGGAAAAAAACAAGCATTATAATCTATAGAATTTTGGTATCGCAGGCGGGGACAAACCAATAACCTGAAATATGGTGTAACTTTTGTTTGTGATACCAAAATTCTATAGATTTTAATGCTTGATTTTCTTTTTCAATTATGTTTTTTTCAGTCGGGTTCTTTAAAAAATTTTTATTACTTTTTTTTTTCAATCAGCTATTTAGTTCGTACCTGACAATGGTCCAAAATGTAACATATCATCTCCAGCTGATTTATCTAACGACCATTCTTCAACACAGAACGCGACGCCCATCATTGGCTCATCACACAATGGCCCAGCTAACGAAGCCAACTGGAACCCATTCACGAAACTGCTCTCGTATTCAAAGCGCGGATCTTCTTTTATTTCTTGTTCGTGATGCAAGTATTTCGTTCTATAATCTTCAGTTTGATTGAGAAGCAAATTCGGACCACAATTCCTGGGCCCTACGGACCATATTTGTTTGACAACGTCCTTCCATTCGGGACTGAGTTTGTCGCAAATAGTTTGGAGTTCGTCTTTAAAAACTTGGATAAGTTTTAGCATGCGGTCGGATAGTTTATTTTTTGTGCCGTTTATTTGTAATGCTTCTAATTTACTTTCCAACTTATCATTTTTGTGTAGTCCTTGTTGTGTTTTTATGTGTTGGGAAATTGCTTTGAGTAAATCAGTTGATCTATCTAGTAACGCTGTTATTTCGTTCGGTAATGGTTTTGCTCTGATCTTTATTCTACTTTGTTTGTTGTTTGAATATACTGTTATTACTGGGTCTATATCTTTGTCTACAGTCTTGTCTACAACATTTTGAGCGTCTATTTCTTCGTTCGCCATGTCTATTTTCGGTGGTTCTATTATCGTTTCTCTGAATGGAACGATTGGTTCGGATACTGAGATTTCTATTTTTGCGTAGTGGTTCCTAGAAGAAGAAAATAACAATTTTATGTAGAATAAATACTTCTATAGATATTGAAAGGGGTTTTATGAAATACTAGCTTTTGCCCGCGGCTTCGCACGCGTGGAGGTCGGAAATTATCCCACGGAAACGTACCACCGTAACGCGTACGTCAGTAAAGCTTCCAGTCAGCATGATTTTTTCCGACATCTTGAACAATCATCGTTATATTCCAGCAAATTTTTTACACAAATCCTTCATGAATTATATACACCTAAACTATGTACGAACATCCGTTCGGTAGTTTTTGAGTTATCACGTTCAGACAGAGAGACAGATGCGGCGGGGGGACTTAGTTTATTAATATTTAGTAAAATCTGTAGTTTTAAAAGTACTTTTACAATTTGTTTGAAAAATATGATCTGCTTACTTTAAATCTTCTAGACATCTTTCTAAATGTATTTTACCAGCTGTGACTAAGACGTGTTCACCCGTTTCTTGTAGCAACACTTGCACGCAAGAATCTGATTGGTTGAGCAGTTTCAAACCTGTAAAATTACAAATTGATACTTGAATTAGCTCTTATTTTCAAAGATATAAAGTCAAATTTTCAACAGCCAAGAAAATGGAAAAATATAAACCTTTGACTAATTGTGGTAGTTGTGACGGGTAGGTAGGTTCTAAAGCTACCCTCAATATTGGTACTACTGAGTATTGCATCTCACTGAACGCAGGGCACGCTACAGTACTAGATAATGTCGCTGTTCTTAGTACATGTTCTTCAAGACCACCGATACCTGGAATATTAAACATATAAAAAAATATATATACTTGTTGGTTCTTCCGTTAAATATGTACCCTTGAGTTGCAATACTTAAATGTACTTTGCCGACGAGATAATTAATATTTCCACGACTAAAATTCTTCATCAGAAATGGGCAATTGGGTTTGTATAGGTGACTTAGCGACATGTAATTGAAATTCAAGAAAGACATTATTTCAAGTACGCTGCGCTCACGCAAGCCTACCGAATAACGAATGTGACGTAATTTGTTCTACTTTAGATTTAAAGCATTTGTAAGACCTTTATCTCGATATGAACAGATTGAAACGACTGTCTTTAGATGAATCTATACAAAACAAATAAATTAAATAAAACAGTCTGTTTGCAATTAAAAAATTACAGCAATTATATGCATAAGAATGTTTAAACGTATAATAAAAAAAACAATTTAACAAAAAATTGTCTTTCTATTTGTTTATTCTGGCTAATCTCCGAAACGGCTGGACCGATTTTTACGGGACATTCACTAGCAGATAGCTGATATTATAAGGAGTAACTAAAGCTATTTTTATTTTACAATAAGAAACAGGATCCACGCGGGCGAAGCCGCGGGCATCAGCTAGTGTCACAATATAATACTGCATATAATTCTAAAAATATAAATTACTCACCAATTATATTTCCTGCTATTGCTTCGTCAATTAATTCTAATTCTCGTCCCATTAGAATATACAAGGATTTGATCCTGAAATGAGACATACCTACAGTACAATATTTTACTGTTAAAATATCTTAAATTAAAAACAATAAAATTCGCATAGCTTTTCTTATTAAAATATTGGGAAACCAGACTTTAAAGAAATTGCACCTGAAGTTTCACTCACAATAGTTATAAAATGTATAGTAACTTACTCTGTACAAGTAATATGCTCATCACTGTGCAAGTCCTTCAATTTCTTATTAGGATCTATTTGGAAGTCCTTACTAAGTATTTTGGAAGGATCATGTTTGGGGCCTAAAACATAAACTTTATCCCCTTTCTTCACTTTCCCACTAAATATTCTAGCAAAAGCTATAAATACTGGCTGGTCAATATCTTCTACAGCTGCCTTTTCTACTTCCAAACCTTCATTATTTTCTTCTAGAGGAGTACTTTCAATGTTTGCATTGTTCTCTTTCTTTTCACGCAACTGTCTCGCTCTTTCCCTCCTTAAAGCCATTTCTTCAGTCGTCAAAACCTTAGGCTTGTTCTCCGGTAATATACTCTTATCAACGTTATACATTTTGGATATAAAAATAATTATTGGTCTATCATCACTACTATCACAGGCTAAAAAGTCTTCCTTTAGTATCTGTGTTTCAGGGAAGAAGGAATCAAAATCGCGTATTCTTGAGCACATTAATTTTTCTACTTTTTCTGGGAGGATCTCTTTGGGTGATGGAAGTTTTTCGCAGACCATGTTGAGGACTGTACTTGATAAAGGCAGCCATTGAACCATAAGAGACTGGAGTTGAACTCTAGAGTCAGTATGCCTTAAATCCCTTGTTGTTAACTTTATACCAAGTTTCTCACAAATAACAGGGACTTTTTCCTTTTCGTTTCTCATAGCTACTGTTTCATATACATTCCATAGATTGTCTAAAATGACTTGGACGAAAAGAGGTTTCTTGGCCTTTTCTTGAGCTCCTTTCATGAAGCGTTTTGTTTTTGTATTTAGATAAAAGTCTCCCCAAAGTACCTTTCTCAGGATTTCTTCTTTTACACCTGAAATGGAAAAGACTTTCAATTACTTTTGGACCTGACAGAAATAAGATGTTCCAAATTGGTTAGAAATATGTCATTAATGTTATTACTTTTGTTATAGCTAGCCATATGTTTTACTATAAAATAGGATTTAAAAAACACTAGCCTTCGCCAGCGAGTTCGCCCGCGTGATATCTTTGGAAATTATAGCCTATGTTACTTAGTGCTAATAATTATAGCATTCTCCTGGTGAAAGAATTATTAAAATCGGTCCAGTCGGTGTTCATTCATTATAAACAACAATACAAAATAATGTTTTCTCATTATAAGTAGAAAAGCAGCTCAGAATTAAAAAAGTGTGATTGGCTCATTACAATATTTTATAGCATAGTAAAATAAATAAAGTTTTTATCACACTTACCCAGTTTATCAGAGAATAACTTAGCAAATGTATGAGTAGTGAAGCCCCATCCATCAGCTGCACTGGCAAACACCACATTTCCATGTTCAGGTGCGAAATAAAGGTTGGAGTCATCTGCATCATCCATAGCAGAGGTCCAATCATAGAAGTTGTTGTCTTCTTTATTGAGCTGTTCTTTTTGCTCCTGGAAAAGGATAGTTCTAGATTTAATCTGTGACACCCCTTGAGCTGTTAAACAAAAGCACAACATCATGCAACTAATTGTGCTCAAACTCAAAAAATTCAAAGCGTTTATTTCAATTAAACCATTTGCAGGCCCTTTTGAATTATCAAGGAGTGTGCTGGCTGGTGACAAAGATAACAATTTTTAGCAAGCCCCTCAATTTATGACTAAATTAACCAATGCATTCGATATCAGCCTAATGCCAAAGTATTAAGCGCAAGCCACACTGGGAACAAAGCTAAGTTCGTTTAGCTTTGCTTGTGTAGCTACCGGTTGTTTGCGCACTTCGGTTCATACCACTAACTATTAACCGAAGTATGAAAAGACGCGGTAGCTACTTAGTGAAACTAAACGAACTTAGCTTCGTCCCAGTGTGACTTTCGCTTTAGACAGCATTGCTAGCTAGATAACTCTTTGGTAGCTAGATAACCCAATAATACTTTGCCAAACATATAAATCAAACTAACAACATCTATGTATGCAAAACATAAGGCAGTAAAGTCTACTTAGAATCTAATTGGAAAATAAAGTTTTATAAAGAAGATATTGCAGCTGCCGACTATTTATGTTCTGTATTCATGAGTAAAATACTTTTAAAATAAATTTATATTGTTTTATGAGTTATGTCAGTTTTGTATCCACGAGTTTCTGCGTCATAAATCAATTTTTCTTTCTTTGTGTGACATACCTGTTTCCCCATAGTAGATTCCTCATTTTCAAACACTTCAGTAGTAAACAGCTCTGCCATAACTGCGTTAACTTGTTCTAACAACTGCATCAAGTGCACGTAAGCGTCCAACGGTGTTAGCTGCATTTCTAATATGAGGCGGTCAATTTTGTTAAGTACCAACACTGCGCGGATGTTCTCAGAGTATGCTTGTCTTAGTACCAGCCTGGTTTGTGGACATACTCCTTCTACAACATCAACCTGGAATCACGTATTATTGGATTTATAATTACTAATGAAAGGTACTGAACACTGTGAATACTATATTGTTATTTTAAAATGTGCATTACTGTAGTGATTTAAAAAAGTTAATCCTTACTAAGTAGCTGATGAATTTGGGAGGACATAGTGCAAAAGAACGGTCAAATGACACAAAAATAATATGAACATATGGTAGTGAAATGACTTATCTCTTGTGTATTCAAAAACTTTTGACAAAGAAAAATAAATAAATTAAAGTTATAATATTGTGGAACTTTTTATCAGCAATATAGAGAAATTCAGTGGAGAAATATAACAGTTTTTTTTTTTTAAATCACCTATTTTTTACATTCTTTAGGTAAGTAAGACTATGACACTAAGTTCTGATTAGATAAAGATAAACAGCGTACAAAAAAATATTATATCTGGCCACCATTCTTTGTAGCACAATATTTTATTTTATTTTTAGCAGAAATATTTATTTGGATATTCTATTGACAATTGTATCATGTTATTTGGTTGAGAAATTAGTACTTTATACAACAATCTTATTGAAAACTAACAACAAGAAATATAATCTTATTGAAAACTTACAAGAACAATAGCTCCGTCACAAAGTCTGACTGCAGTAGACACTTCACTGGAGAAATCGATGTGCCCCGGCGAATCTATCAGGTTTACCAAATACTCCTGCTGTTCCAGACAGTGGTACAACGATATACTACTGCTCTTCATAGTTATTCCTCGCTCCTGTTCATCGGGCCTGCTGTCCATATACCGCAGCTTCCCCGACATCCTCTGCGATATTATCCCATTGCTAGATATCAGTGAGTCCGCCAAAGTAGTCTTTCCATGATCCACGTGCGCCACGATACAAATATTTCGAATATTTGTAGGTTTGTTTTGAAGCTCTAAAAGTTTTGATGAATCCACGAGCCGCATTTTGAGATTTTTAGTGCAGCCTTGTTAAGTACTCCTGTAGAATGGTGCCACTGGAATGTACTAACTATTTTGAGTGCGTGAACTAAAGAATTTATTGCGAAAATTACAAGATAAATTGCACAACATGAGTTAAAACTTGTGCGACAATATTGAAATTGAAAATGACACTGACGTTTTAGTTCGGAAATATAACATCCTAAAACCACGACTGCACTGCAACTAAAAAGTTCAAACCAAGTTCACTTTACAAGCAGCACGTTCGAGTATTTAGACGTTCGATTTATAGTGGTCGATCAATTGATATTCGATTATTTGGCATTCGATTTGGCATAGTACACCCGTCTATTAGGTGGGTAAGTGGGTTTATTATAATATCATTGGTAAGTGGGTATTACACTATAACATAATTATGTGATCATAGATATATGATCAAAGTTATAATGAAATTGTAAAATAGACATTAGAGTAATTTATGAGCTTCGTAGATCATATACCTATCATTATACTGTATATCTATATGATATAATATGATAGTGTTAATAATAGACCAAGTAAGTCCAAGAGTCAAGGAGTCATATCACATTACAAACTGAAGGACTCGTCAAACTGTTATTATTATCAATCACACAAACGACAACACAAACACAATAAAATCTCAAATCTTTCCGATCGTGTAGGCGCTTCCTATTTATCTTTTTCGGTGGATGTTTGATGTTTTTGGACTTAGTTGACGACGTTTACCCTCAGCGTTTACCTTTCCATTGACAACCTTTGACATGTTGACAAAAAATAATAACGTGACACTGACAGTGACATTATTGACATTTCTTGCTTGCTCGCATTCGCATCGTATCCTTGTTAATTGAGGTTATGTCCTCTTAATATATAGAATTATTGAATAAAAAGTAAAGCAAATGGCGTTAAATAGATTATTTGCTAGTCTAGTCATCACTCCTAATTTGATCGCAAGGAGGTCAATTCATGTGGCTGTTGTAAATTTTGCCAGTAGACCCGACATTGACAAGCCCAAACCTGGATTAGGCAAGAGTTACAGAAGAATTGTGCATTTCCCTGAAGAGTATACTGTTAAGCCTTTAGATGTTACAAACCTCGCTGGGAGAGATCCTGAATCCGGTGAGTGCGAAGTAATTTGGGTAGCTACATGATAATAAAAGTTTGTTATTTATGACCATAAAGTATAGTTTGACCAAATTTGCGGATACTGTTATTGCTTATATAGCTGGCCACAATCAAATATTATTTCAAATTATAAAGCATTTGACAATAGTATAATGGTATTACTTATAATAGGTTTACATCTTCTTACAGGTCGAGTTATAGCAAAGGGCATTGGTGGGGGTATCAAACACAAGTACCACTGGATAAATTGGGTCAGAGATGGTCCTACTGAGGGGCCACCACAGGAAGAGAAAGTTATTCAGGTGAGTTAACGTGGGTAGTAGTTAGCCGCAAAGTTCATTATGATGTTTATAATAACATGTATAATTTATGCCTTATCCTCTAAGATAAAAATACCTATTAGCCACTTGACCGTTACAGTGGACATCAGGTGGGCATAACAATTAAAATTCTATTGTGTGTCATTAATGACAGCTGAAGGTTTAAATGTTAATTTATTTTTATATTTGTGGTTCTTTGCTAAATATAAGTGCTCATAATACACAAGCGGTACCTTGCCAACGGCAAAGGCAACTGCAGCTGTAGAAGCGTGGGTGGCTGCCGCTGACCAGTGGCATTGTGCCACTTGTGTGTATGAGCACTTATTAACAAAAAAATAATTATGTGGATAATGAAGCAACAAGATTATGCTTCACTGTATTAATCAGCGAACAATCATGCCAAAAGTTAAGGTAGATTCTGTCTTTGTTTATCCATTTTGGGTTTCCAAAAAATTTGATGCTCAATCAGGGACCCAGTTGAAGTTGAAGCTTTCCCCTTATATCTAACTATCCTATAGTCTAGTTTCCAAACAATATATTAAATGCTTTTCAAACTGGAAATAATAATATTCTGTAATAACTTACATTACAGGTAATGGAAGATGGTTGCAGAACAGCACACATAGCTTTAGTTGCTGTTGGTGACAAACTCAAATATATTTTGGCCACTGTGAATATGAAGGCAGGAGATATCATCAAGTCTTCTCGCATATTGCCTAGGATACCAGGTAAGCCCAATAATTTTACATTTTGTAAAAAAAAGTCACATTAAGCTAATTATTCAGGGCACATGTTTCAAGTCTCAATTTGAACACTAGTCACGTCACGATCTGGTCTTAAAACATAATACTGAATCTGAAAGTTTGTATTTTTTTTTTATTGGACTTAAAATAGTATACCACTAAGTAGATCTTTAAATGTTTGTTTCAATGACATTACAAAGTGAATATCGAAAAAAATGGCCTTAGGATAGTATACCTCCAGTATACAGAAATATATTTATATATAAATGTATTGATAAAGATTATATTTTTATTATACTATTGTTAAAAGAAATGTGTTTTTGTTTTCAGTGAGAGCAAATGAAGGGGATGCTTATGTATTAGGAGCGCTCCCAAGTGGAACAGTTGTACATTGTATTGAAAAAGAACCAGGTAAACAGAGAAGTTTTATCAAGGAAATACTTTAAAATAAAATAAATCGGCCAAGTGTGAGTCGGCCTCGCACACAAAGGGTTCCGTACAGTATTGAGATCAAACAAAACACCTTTGTTGTATGGGAGGGGGTGCCCTTAAATTATTAACTTTATTTAATTTTTAATATTGGTTGTTATAGCGGCAATAGAAATACACAATCTGTGAAAATTTGAACTGTTTACCTATTACGGTTCATGAGTTACAGGCCGCTGACATACAGACGAACAGTGGACGCTGAGTAATAGGGTTCCATTCGGCACCCTTCGAGTACAGAACCTAAAGCTTCTAAGATTTATGTCTAAAACATAATCATGTTAGAAGATATGCATGAGCTAGACTGGCATAAATACTGAATGAATAAATAAAAAAATTAACATTTGCTGTCTCTCTGCTTAGCTAGTATTTGTTTATTTACAAAAAGCGCAGCCTCCCATACACTTCACCTATGCTAGAAATAATAATAATAGTATCTGGCACAAAATCAAATCGCAAAGTGCCTGCCTGAGTTCGAACTCAAGACCTAGTTGTAGGTCGCGGGCGATACTACATACCCCCACTGCTCTAATCTCTGCTGCATAATTTATTAAATAAACGTTAATTTTAACTGTTTACAGGTCAAGGCGGTCTTTTCATTCATGCTGCAGGTACATTTGGAACCATTTTGAGGAGACAAGACGACCGCATCATAGTTCAAATGCCTTCCAAGAGGTTGTTCAGTTTTAATCAACATTGTATGGCTGTTGTAGGTAAGATAACGCTAAAGAGCAATTTTTTACTGCCGATAGAAGTGAAAACTAAGTAACGCCATCTAACGAAAATGTCAGGAATTTATGTGGCTTGCTGTTAGTACAAGAACGAAAGCTATAGCTCCATTAAAAAAACGAAACAGCAGGAGCAGGCATACATTTTCGCCGCGCGGTAGAAAGAGAGGGGGATATTACATCCTCTCCTACGCCGCGCCAGCGGTCTACTCTCCCTTCGTCTTACGAATTTTCGATCAGGTCACGTGTCCTGACGCGAGTTTAACATTTTTTACCCATCCCAAAAAAGCGCACAACGCCGCTAAAGAAGTTTTCACTTCAAAAACTGCTAGGCCATTTCTGTTGTCTTGTTTTGCCAATAATATTGAACCTTAAAGAAAATGATGTAGGTATATCAACAGCATTGTAGCTACCAATTCACAAGCAACCAAAGAAATGCAGCACATTATTTCTTTTAACATAAATCATTTTTCAGGTCGCCTCTCAAACGTAGATCACGGGGATACACCAATAGGTTCTCCACAGCGAAACAGATGGCTCGGAAACAGACCTCGCTCTGGTCTTTGGCAAAGAAAGTCTGGCCGACACGGAAGAAAGATCAAGCCCCCTAAACCAGTGAAAGAAATACATTTACCCACTCCTAAGTCTCTGCCAGCCGTCAGACTGACAATGACAAAACCCTAAAGTAATATTTTGTAGAAATAAATAAAAATAATGTTAGATGTTTTTAATTAATTTTATTTCTTAATAAGACATTCGATCTATAGATAAATATCACAACATAATATAAAGCTGCTTTTTGGCTTACTGAAATATTTTTAATAAGTCAATTTTTAATATTAACCAAATAACCATTTTTACTCTAATTAACTGAGAGATTAACTGAGCTTATAATACTTACAATACAACACTTTTAAATGCACGAGATTAAAATGTGTGGCAAAAAGCGTAGCTTAAAATTTAAAATACACATAGATCTTGGAATTATTTCATTTTATTTTAGTCTTCGTCTTCATCCGAAAAAGTCAGTATCTGTGAAAAACAAAACATTTGAATAAATTCACATGACAATCCTATCCACATAGCCCAGCGGAATGTGCCGGCGGCCTGCCAGTCGGCTTTGCGTGCGGCAATTGCAACAAATCCGGCGGCCATTTTTTCGGCGGTGGCGTGCCGCCGGCCGCACCTCGCGGCATCAGGGGAACATCTTCTTTTGCTCTTTTTTTTTTCTTTTTCACATCATCATCATCGTCAGCCTATTAATGTTCCCACTGCTGGGACACAGGCCTCGTCTCTGTGAGAGGGAGTTTTTCTTTTTAAGACAGAGAATATACACCAGAATTGCAGCAGCAATTGCGATGTTATCGTCCATTTTTGTTTCCAGTATCTGCCGTATCTGCGTACAACTCACTTCACCGAAAGTCACAAGATAACTGAAAATATCGATTCACAGCCGCACGATTCACGGCTTCTGCCGGCGGCTTTGCTTGTGTTGTGGTCAAGCCGCCGGCTGTACCGCCGGGCTGTTTCACCACCCGCTTCTGCTGTCCCATGGTGGGTATCCACCATTATAAACAAGAATATAATCTTTATTATGCTGCAGACTAGCAATTTTAGCCATCCTCAAATTGATTAAGGATATTGTAATGAAAATTTGAGCATCCTTACCCAGTATTTGTAAAAAAAAACTTAACTAATGGGATATAATGATAGAATAGAAGGATAATCCAGCCACGAGAGCCCATGACCAAATTGCCTTATCGTTTTACGAACAAAACCGTATAAAATCGATAGATTTGGTTATTCTGAATCCACAAAACCTAATTTCAGAAATTTTCCGCGTTATATGTGACCGGGCCGCAATTTGAAAAATGTAAAAAAAAAATACTGTTTCATAGTAATCTGTCTGATTTTCAGAATGTAGGTGTAAATTTTTAATAAATCGTATTGCGGTGTTTTTACGTACGATTAATAAAGAGCTTACCCGAAACCATCGAACTGAAATTAAAAGGATTTTTTAAAATAAATTGGACAAAAGGAAACGTTTGAAAAATATTGTTTATTGAAAATCATATTGCACGACTCATAATGCGAAGCATTAGAGTGTGCTCTACGATCGAAAAATATTTTTTGCCCCATTTCTGCAACTGTTTTTATTGTTACACTCCTGCTAGTAGGTACACAGAACCTACTTAATTTATATACCATTGTATAGATGATTAAATGGAGATTAGTACTGTACTTTTTACCAATTGATTGAATGCAGCAGAAATGAATAAAGAAAATTATTCAAAAAACAAAAAACCCGACTGCAAAAACACTTAACTGAAAAGAGAAAAACATTATAATCTATAGAATTTTGGTATCGCAGGCGGGGACAAACAAAAGTTACACCATATTTCCGGTTATTATTGTTAAATTATTATTGTCCCCGCCTGCGATACCAAAATTCTATAGATTATAATGCTTGTTTTTCTCTTTTCAGTTAAGTGTTTTTGCAGTCGGGTTTTTTGTTTTTTGAATAATTTTCTTTATTTCAAGTTTTTTAGTTTTATTAATATATCTTAATTTGGAATTGACTCATTACCAGCTTATATTTGATACCAATATTGTTGTAATTTATTTTTAGAAAAACCTTCCTCTCCCTTTTTATTGTATTTGCAGATGCAATACATAAATATTATATAGCCTATGTCACTTCTACGATTAAGACGAATCTAACGACACCTCATATGTTAAAATCCATCAAGCCGTTTAGGCTACAGAGCGTGCCAAAGAAATAGACATACATACATACATACTCTCGAAAAACATTACCCTCCTTCTGGGGCAGTCGGGTAAAAAAACATCAAAATAGTTGAAAAAACATCCTGTCCGTCAATTTATGAAGCTTGAAAACATTGTAGCTTGCGATAAAATCAAATTGAGTAAATTTTTTTTTAATACATTGGTTTCGGCCATAGTAGGAACCCTATTGAAAATGGCTCTTTTATTCAAAGTAGTTTAATTATAATTAATAAAATAGTAACTAAAATATAATATCTTTATCTAAATATTTCCAACCTTGACTTAACGTGTTGCGTAGCAACCCACAACGTAAATATCTAAATAAATAGTCTTTGACATTACGTAAGGATTGCGAGGTTAGAAATTTACCCATACTGATGGGTAAAACAGCAGTCAAAACATACTTCATGAAAAGTGATAAATTGTACATTTTTGTTAGAAATTATGTTTTGAATTTCTTTTTCGTTTATGAATGTGTGTTATGAGGCGTGCACTTTTGGAATTTCCAAACTATTTTTATTTATCATTGTCAGACTCAAGCACAACGCTATTGCCGGACGACTGCGAAAAGTTCTTTTGGTTTTTGGAATTATGGGTGACATTTAAAATTCAACCAGGTTGCTATGAGACAAATCGGTATTTTTTTTTTTGACATTTCTAATAATTTAACGCAAAATGTCTGAAAATAAACTTTTTCGTAATAAAATTACGAAGCCTATGTACATTTTTAATATCAGCCTTATTGTGATGAAACCGTCTGCCAATTTTTTTTGACATAGCAGAAATGGGCTCCTATAAAACTTGGGCGCCCAGAGTCAGGTTCAGAATCTTCAAAACTAACGATTTTATTAATATGCTGTATTGGCTGTAAAACGATGTCGTGGGCTCTCGTACTATAGAACATAATATATCATTACGGCAAGAGGACAAAAACTGCTACAAAGATCTTTTGTTTGTCGCCTGAATGACATTGACAGGGAGGCGTTGTTAGTAAATATTTGTAAGATTATCACAGAAATGGTATCACCAAATCAAGATGGCGGCGTTAGTTCTGGTTTCCACTTACCTCTGTCATCTCAGCCATCAAATGCAACTCATGTAGTCCGGTCACCTCTTCCAAATAGTTCCCGCTATTGAAAACTTTGAGCAGGAACTCAATATTCTCCTCTCTATATTTATTTATCACAACATCAGAGCAAGCTATGCACTGCTTGAACTTGGCACAGGTTGGGGCCAACGTTTGGTACGAGTGTAAAAAGCCTCTTATGGTGTGGGGTATGGGACCGAGCACGCCTTCGAACTGTGGTGGTATGTCGTCTGTTTCGCTGTTTAGATTGTATACAGCTGGGGCGTTTTCCCTGGAAAATAAGTATAATGTATATGGAGTGCTAAGTAAAAAAAAAATGATATCCAAAGACTGGCTGTCATATAATTTTTCTATTGTTTTTTTGGGGCCTGTGAAGTATAAAACAGGTTGTTGGACGTACCTCAGTGGATGTTGTAATAACCCGACTAGAATCTCAACGGCCAACGCGCCTGCAATAGCTGCAACACCCGGTCTAGTCACTGTGCATTGCTGGTCTAATGTGCGGTCTTTTAACGACTGAAATAGAAACAAATATACAAATGATCAGTACATATCTACAATGATACGAGTTTTCTTAAGGGTTGTATTCAATATAGAACCATCCGTCGCGGATGTCTTACGTACAGAAACTCACAAGCAATTCTCATATAGCTCATAAGTACAGGCAACAATTGAGGCTGCTATGCCTGCAAAGACAAATAGCTCTCTGCTAAATATTGTGACTGGTGAGCATTGCAGTTTACGTTCGCATTATTAGTGCCGAGCTGTTAAAACGGGGCTAAAATGGTTACTTAGCTATATTTACCTAATGTATTCACTGTAGTTTAAAAATGATTATATGTATAAGCCTGTAAACTTATTATTTATTTCTTCTCGGCCACGAGGACGGAAGTACGACGGCGGTCTGTTTGTGTGTTTGCGAACTGTGCTAGCGGTGGGACTACTGTCCTGGCGGAGGGTAATGGCGTCGACCGGAATGGTGAGTGTGTATGCATTGCCCGGTGAATCCTACTTATTAGGGAGGGAGTGTAACGGGCAGCTGCCGCTATTAGGGGAGGGTTGGGGTGCTTTATCGCAGAGTCAAAGAACTTTGAGAGGCGTATCATGAACTGCTGAACGGTGGGCATTTTGAGATATACGTGAAGATCCAAATACCGGACATAGAACTCCTTCTATGTCCGGCATTTGAAAATCGTTTCCTTAGGAAAGATACGGGAGCCCCCGCTTCCGTAAGGAAACGATTTTGGAGTCTGCATTTTTTTTATTCCTGAATGGGCCTGCTCTTGACCTCGATCTCGCCTGATGGAAAACGATGGATGAGGTCTATGATGGAACGAGCGTGCTCAGAAGATGCCTGTTCACTCTTGCTTATATGTGGAAGGGAACACAGACGCCGGCAGAGAGTTCCACACTTTGGCTGTGCGCATTATAAATGTAGAGGAGAAGCGCTGAGTACGACTGGACGGGATATCAACCAAGTGCGGATGGTACCCTGCAGTACGCCAGGTAGTCCGGTGATAAAAGGGCGATGGTGGGATCAGATCGTGGAGCTCCTGCGCACACTCTCCGAAGTACAGTCTGTACAAGACCGACAGGCAAGCAACATTACGCCGATGAGCCAGGTCGCCTATAAGCCTTTTAGCTCTGCGTTCCACCGAATCAAGTGCAGCAAGTTGGTATTTTGCTGAGCCATCCCACAAGTGACTGCAATACTCCATACAGGATCGAATCTGTGCTTTGTATAAGCTTAAAAGCTGTTCAGATGTGAATTATCGCCTCACCTTATTTAGGATGCCCAGCTTCTTGGCTGCAGTCTGTGCTTTTGACTCAATGGTGAGATGAGATTAGACCTCAACTCCATGCCCAAAAGCTCTAGGCGGTCGGTAACTGGTACAGATGCACCTCGGAAAGTAGGAGATAACTGAAACTGGCTCTTTTTAGCAGTGAAAAGACACGCCTGTGTTTTCAGAGCATTGAATTTGACCAGATTGGCATCGCCCCACTGGGAAACAATATTTAAGGTCAAATTCATTCGCTCCTCTTTGAGTAGCTGTTTCATCTCTGCTGGCTCTTGCACTGGACAGGTGTCTTCCTGAGACTGTGCTGTCATCCGCGTACCCAATAGCACCAAGCTTTAGCAGGTCGTTAATGTGCAGCAGAAATAGAGTCGCAGAAAGAACAGACCCCTGAGGAACACGGGCGATGAGCAAGGACGTCGCTAGCCTATGGCCCAGGGGGGGGCAAGTTGAATACGGAGGATGGGAAAAGTATGATTTGTATGTACAATCAAGAGCACATGAAGCTTTACACTCGTAGTGCCTTTAGCTTTAGCAGCTTTACACTTTTACCTTTACGATGGGGCCAAAATCGATTCTGTAGTCCCAATAGGAACTGAGAAAAATAATAATTTCCATTTTCAATGTATGGTTTGGAATTGAACGTTTTGGTCGTTTTTTCCCAAAACTATTCAGAACTTTAGAAGTGAAACCTAATAGGTATTATTATCTGTGGTACGACCACCACATATATACTAATATTACATCCCCAGACTCTGGATTAGACCCCGTTTAGGAGATATAGAACTTTAAAAAACCAAATAAAAGTCGTCCAAATAAACAAAATTGGCTGTAGATATTGTAGATTCTTTACCTATTCTAAGTTCTTTACATTAAAATGCGTTGTATTTTTGACTCCCATGCCGATGAGCAGCCATCTATGACCACTCTGATCGATCGCTCACTCAGGAAGTCGGAGATCCAGTTACAAAAGTCAGCAGAGATGCCGAATGCGGGTAGTTTACCCAACAGACTAGCATGCCAGACCCTGTCAAAGGCCTTTGAGATATCAAGCGACACAGCAAGAGCTTCGCCGTGTCTCTCAATGGCCTCGCTCCAGCAATGCGAAACATACACAAGAAGATCCCCAGTTGACCGACCACGACGAAAGCCATACTGGCGGTCACTGAGGAGCTCATTGTCTTCCAGGTATGCAAGCAGCAGGTATTGTTTTGCACCCTTTCCATCATTTTGCACAGTATGGAGGTTATGGCGATTGGTCTATAGTTGACAGGATCGGCACGGCTACCCTTTTTGGGCACAGGCTGCACATTAGCAAGCTTCCAGGACTTCGGCACTACTCCGGTTTTTAGAAAGAGGCGATACCAGCGCGTCAAGACAGGAGACAACTCTGGAGCACAGCTTTTCAGGAGTCTTGCGGGTATTCCGTCAGGTCCGCTGGCTTTATTCACGTCCAGATTGACAAGGGCCTTACGGATCTCTTTCAGGTGGATTGAGATCTCCGCCATTGCGGAGCCACAGTGAGGTATGATAGGTTGTATTTTAGAGGCCGTATCTAGGCGTGAATTTTCGGCAAAGAAGGAGAAGGGAAGGATAGGTTTGCCTTCTCTTGCGCGGTATGAGCCAGCGTTCCATCAGACTTTAGCATAGGAGGCAGCGAAGGACGGGAAAAGTTCGACTCGACCGATTTAGACAGGGACTAGAACTCCTTGCTACCCGAAGGGAAGGACGCCAACTTGGCCCCAATTCGTCTAACATGGTCGAAACGCGCCCTTCGCAACACCCGTTTGCACTCCTTGGCGGCATAATTGAAAGCTCTTTTCATTGCGCGACCCTGACTATCGGACCTGACACTGCGGACCGAGGCCCAGGCCTGGTATGCCTGTTCCTTGCGCAAATCGGCTTGCGCACAAGACGCGTTATACCAGGCCTGAGCCTCGCAGCCCAGTGGGGCGTCAGAGAATGGGATAAAATATTCCATTCCCTGACGTATCACGTCAACAATTGCGTCAGCGCAATCGGAAGGGTTGCGCGAAGAGAAGCAAGAACGCCGCCATGGGTATGATGCAAAGAAGTGCCGCATCTTATCCCAATCTGCTGACCAGTACTTCCATACTCGCCTCGTGCCTCTAGGGCTTAAATCCGAAGGAGAACAGGAAGACACGGATTTCACCAGACAGTGGTCAGACGATCCGAGCGGAGCCCATACCGATACAGAGTGCCTGTCCGGATCTGTTGTCAGCAGAAGGTCTAAACAATTGGGTGTGTGGCTATCAACATCCGGAACGCGGGTAGCTTAGTCAACCAGTTGGTGGAGACCTAGCGATATCGCAAACTTGCGCGCCTCTCTTCCAGCATGGTCCGTTTTCTGGTACGGGAACAACCAATCCTTATGATGGGCATTAAAATCCCCCAGAAAAACAAGCTCCGCTGTCGGATATTTATGTTGGGCCAATTCTGCTGCCTCTGTAAGATGGTCAAATATCCCATGAAGATGGCATGGCATAGCGTGTGCGAAGACTACGCACGCGTAGGTCATGATGGGACGAATGACCACGGTGTAGATGCGCAATTTGCACTTGAGTCACAATAAACCTTAAAGCCTGTAAACTTATTACTGTGTAAGCAATATTTTTACGCCTTATAATGAAGCACATAGTGCATATTTTCTTTAAACCCCATATAATTACCACAACTTTATAGTACATCATTTCTTAGACCACACTCACATTGCCAGGCGCAGTGACGTCATTACAGAAGTAACACCCGAGGCTACCGCCAGCTATCCAGGCAGTGCTTACAGATGTGGGTTCTTCTGAGTTCGAGCCACCGACGCCGTGACGCATCACTAGGTAGCTGTCGAATCCTAACGCCGCGTTTATCACTATCTGGGGAAACAAAATAAGCATTACATTAGTTAGGTAATTTTAATTGTACCAAGCAACAGAACCAGCACAGAGCGAAATTATCGTAATTTATTTAATTTTTACTCAATGTGGGATGGCCCTTTACAGACTGGACCGATGATCAAGTGAAGGCAGTGGCGTAACTTCAGATCGGATACCCTGGTGCAAAGAGGAAATTGACGTGTTTCTTTTTTTTTTCAAATTCAAGTATAGTGGCACAGCAAAACATTTTCGAGGCCCCTTTGAGTCTGTAAAGAGATTTTATTTGGAGAGGTCGGGTTTCGTGCTGAGATTTGTTTTTTTAACTGTCAGTTTTTTTACTACAAGAACCTAGAATGCAAAAGCGAGCGAGGCAAGCTAAAAATTTTCTTTTTCGTGATCCGATGGTTAGAAGAAGACTGTTCGTTGTCCAACAGTAGACGACTTTCGATTTATATGAATTATTGCTCTAGAGATCGTGTTAATTATTACAAGGTAAATATTGATAAAGGAAAAACAGTTTTTTTTTCAAATTAGGTATACCTTTCCGTAATGTGCCGCTATAAGTGTAGGAAACCACCGTGCTTCTCTAGTATCTAAAAGAAGGAATATAACATCATGTTCAGCGATGGCCTCCGTGATAAGGTGGATGTTGGTTATCGTTTCTTCCTCCAATGACTCTCCAATCGGATGGCCTGGCATCGGAATGTGTGCTACTATGCCTTTGCTTACCTAAAAAATAAGTAAAATAAAAAGTTTAGTAGTAGTAATTTATTTTATTTAATCTCTAATGTTGTTTAGTAATCTAAACAACATTAGAGATTAAATAATCTAAATGTATAGAAAATAACAGCTATAATAATGATCAAAACCGCAGGCTAGTTAAAGTTGTGCATTCGTCTGCTTTCTGCATGCGAGATACATAAACCAATATGCTCACCCTATAGTACATGGGACTTAAAATGTGCTCCTAACTTCTTTGACATCCTGATTTTATGATGACAAAAAATGCAGGAAAATAAGGGGTAAGTATAATCGTGGCAAAGGAAATTATTGAACCAAAGTCGAAATACCTATATCCTTTTTTACATATTTTCCCATTCATTTTTTTCATCTAAGTGATATAAAGTAAAGAAAAACGTTTATTGAAAAATTGAAATAGCATTAAATTGATCAATATACGATACCTAAACCCCTTTCTGCCGAAAAAAGAAAAAAAAATACATAAGTAGTTGATCCCTAAGTCTATGAAGATCGATTTTCAGCCCACTGTGGGGCGGTGTTCGTTGGAACACCCAAAGAAATATCATGATCGTGTGAAACAAATAATTCCTGTTTTGGGGTCATAAAATGACTAAATAACCAAGTAACTGCGACCAATTTGGATGTAACCCAAGCCAAAATCCGTCCGCCGTAGTCGGGTAAAAAGAACCTTTAAAAAAAAATCACCATTAAAAGCCCAAAAAGTTTTTAGAGGTTCATTAATTTAAAAGAGTGTACATTATTAGAAGGTCAAATAAGTTTTTATAAGATCAGTTAAATATTTCCCCATTACTTACAGTAGTAGGCAGAATATTTTTCAAGCTATCTGCAGCCGCTTCAGCTTTCTTCTGACCGCCATTGAGGCAGTCTTGAAAATTGAACAGTACCTGTCTCGTCGGGTTGGAGTATGACACTTTACCATTATCTATAAATGTTATGTGACGGAATCCCCAAGCCTGCAATGAAAATATAATATTAGAGACATAGCCTCTGCAATGTCGCGTGATTTTGGCGACGCGCGGCGTTTACATAATCTGTCAACCCGACCACACGAAAGTGTAGGTGTGAATTGTGCTAAAAGTTCACTGAAGACATCGATCACTAATAAAGAACTAGATACACAATCAGCGGCAAAAAATGTCCTCACCAAATGAGCACCCACTTGAACATTTGGGTGCGCTTTTGATTTAGTAGCATTCGAACACTCTGATGGTAAACATGCCACATAGTACCGGTCGTAAAAATTTATTGCTTTTTAAACATAGCTTTGTGAAATAAACTTTAAGCATTGCGTTTAAGGTGGAATTTACATTAATGTATATTTATTTCAACTATTATTACTTAAACACAATATGGTGACAGTTTTAAGAGAACTTTTGTCTAGTTCTTTATTAGTGATCGATGACGCGACCACAAGACTTACGGGTCGCGTAACCCGTTATGAAATGGGGTGAATTAAAAAATATCCCAAAATCCTATTATCCCAAAAAAGTTGGGATATAGGCAAGAGGATGGCTAGAGATGAAAACCACCACAACCTTATTAATCTTTGCTATCAGTATCAATTATTATAAAGATAGAAGTGTTGAATGACTACAATCTTACAATGACCTTTCACTAGAGCCTTGTCCATTGCAGTTGCCTGTTCTGGCCTTCTTTATTTTTCACCCACATTTTTCTTACCAATAAATTCCGTGCGACATGACAGCCGAGGGTCCCAGCTCCAAGCAGCAAACACTTAGTACTCTTCATCACATCCACGTTTATATTTGGCACTAGACGCCATTTCATTAGCTTTATATTCAGATCTGAAGCTGTATCAGCCAGGCTGGAATTTGGGAGGAAAAGATGAAACAAGTGACTCTTATAAATTCCTATAGTACCGGGCCAAAAATATAGTGCATAAAGTTTTCAAAAGTTTGACCATCTCTGTTAATTATAACTGTGTAACATGTTTTTTTATAGGTTGATGTGGCATTTTATTATTATAATTTTTTGTTGCTTCTTGACCTCAATAACGCCTGATGGAAAGCGATGGATGAGTTCCCAGAAGATGCACTCCTATTCAAGGCAAGGGCACGTATTTGAATCGGAAAGGCAACCGGATAACGAGTGCTAATCTGGGTCTTGATGTGATACAGAGCCCACCGTACCGTCCGAATGAACCCCAAATGGACGGGAGTGGAGATTAGGGGGGGGGGGGGGGGGGAGCAGTTTGAAAACAAAATTTTACATGCTTTTGAGTTATTAACGTCATATTTCGTAATAATGTTTCGAGAATACTTACAATATTCATAACACCATAGAATTACTATCAATACTATAAAAGAAAATCGCTTTTGAATCTACCGTAATTGTGTACACTGACAAGCAATATATAAAAGTCACTAACTTGTATATTTAATAGCGCATAAAAAAGACCTATATATTGTTTTCAAGATTTTTGTAGCTATCTTATATGGCGGCACTTTGCAAGTGGCTTCTTTTATATTGCTCGTCAGTGAGTATTTTTCCTTATATTTATGTGACTGTACTGTATTCTCATTGAAAAACTTACATCACAGGATCTAAAGATGCTGACATGTTAGCCAGCTTTGGGCCAAAGTTTCCTTTGTCATTCCTTTCCCATCCAACCCACACATTACCTACAGTAGAAGGTTCCTGTTTTACATCCTAAAATATTAAATGAAATTTTAAAACCAATTTAATAACATAAATGATTGATTTCGAATGGAAAATAAAATGATCTGTTTGTACAGCTGTTAATTGTTTGAATGGTTTCAGAATATTAATAAAGAAAATAAGTACCTTTGACGCTGTTACCGCAAAGTATCGACTATTTTCAACATTACCAGTAGCATTGCACCGTAGGCCAATCACTTTTATATCAGCTCCGACTAAACTTGGACAGTGATCCAACAAAACTGCCAAGAACAGTCTTAAAGGCCATCCTGGATTACTTCCGTTACTCGGATCATTAAAGACAAAATAAGTACTGGATAAGTCAATATCTTTTAGTGAGTCTTCTTTCAAATGCAATATGTTTGATAATGTTTTAACACTGATAGTGTCATTTTCTTTAGTGACTGTAAAGAAGCATTTTTGATCCAAATCTAAAGATTTATAGCTATGTGCAAGCTCGGCAATCTGTTCCGTGCTAAAAAGTGTAGTGATACTTGTACTTTTGTCTTTTACATATACTGTCGGCTGCATGGGTGCGGGGAACGCAAACCAGTAATAGTAATGGAATTTCTTGAGATCCTGAAATGTAAAAGTCATTTAATAATCATCCTGAAATTGGAATATGAGTAAACTGAAATATTGCAGTTGCCGAGTCAGGGGCCGAAAATCCGTGTCGCCTTATAGCCTGCTCGCGCTATTACTTCGTTTTCTCTTTCTGACTCTTTTGGTAGCCTATAATCTTCCTCAAAAATTGGGTTATCCAATGCAAAAACAATTTTTCTAATACAACTGGTAGTTTCAGAAATTACCCCTACATACAAACTTTTAAATAAACAAATTTTACCACTTTTAGTATAGAAGTAAAGATTAATACTTATACAGTTACACAGCTATCATCAACCTATTTATTAAATCTAGCATAGTAGCAACATGATACAGAGATATGCAGTTGAAAAATTATGGTAAATTAAATCCAAACTCACAGCAAATGATAATATAATAAAATTCAATAAACTACTAGGTTTCGTTATCCATGTTTTTTCTTTCAGCCCGGCCCATATATTTTTTCCGACTGTGCTCAATAGAGCAGCTTTATCAATAGATTTGAACTCTTCAATTGTATT
This sequence comes from Conistra vaccinii, assembly GCA_948150665.1. Lineage (NCBI taxonomy): Eukaryota > Metazoa > Arthropoda > Insecta > Lepidoptera > Noctuidae > Conistra > Conistra vaccinii. The sequence goes on along the minus strand of OX411334.1, from coordinate 10,292,312 downwards.
CTTGTTCATTATTATACCTCTGGCATTTGTGTATAACTGTTCATTTTCTGGCACCCTGGAATAAGTATTTTAATATATTTTGAGTGATGATTTATTTTTCATAGTACAAAGGAGTACCAAATTCTCACTAGAAAAAGGGTCGGTGGGTAGCTTAGGGGGTCTCATTTTGCCCAAAATGAAGATAATGAAACTATTCCTGTTGTTAAAGTATTCAAACGACTATGAAACCTACTTGTTAAATGACGTGCCATCGACTTCGAAGACAGCTCCTAGGTCGCCGCGATAAGTAAATCGTCCCCAAATCTGCTTGGTAGTCTCGTTCAATTTATCTACGTCGAGTTTCATCTCCGTGAGGGCATGCCAAAAGGATGGGTGCACAAACGACATAAACGGCACATATTGTATTATTTCTTCTTGACCCTCTGATGCTGACATTCTCCTAGGTATTCGCTCCCGGCTATTAAGATTTAAAATTCAGTAAAAATAGCTCAACTTCGAAGAATAAAATGCAAATTGCAAACATGAATGAATACAAGCAGAGTCAGTGATAGTTTCAAACATGTGTCATCATGACACTGTCATATCATGTCAATCCTGCTGTCAAACACAGCTGTGATTAGTGATGCGACACCATAACGGTCGTAGCTCTGTACACATCATGGAATTAGTATGTACTATATACCCGTTCACCATAAATATCAAAACTCAAATAACTGGTCATTCAACAAGTTAGGATCAAATCGATCAAATCGATGGCAGCAAAGTAGAAACGGACATCTACGTTTTTTGTGAAAATGCTTTTTTTGCAAAAATGTGCTTAAATAAACGCTATCTACAATTTTGTATTAAAATTATTTCAAATTTTAAAATAATGAAGAAAATCTGGCATGAATACATCTACTCGATTTAAAAAAATCATCGCAGTAGAAACGGACATTTGAATTTGTCCGCCTTATGTGTACCAGGTATGTTGGGAATGCTTGTTTGCATGTTGCTTAGATTTTCTTTAAATATCCATAAAAGTATTACTCGAGATTATTATCTTAGTTTACTAGATATTTTAAATGAAATGGGCACTTTTATCACAACGTATAACGGGAATCAGGCAGATGTCTTCTTCTACGTCAAAGATTGTTCAGAGTAAAAAAAGACATCTAGGTACATTATTTCAGTAAAAAAACGACATAGCGATAAAACCTGTTACATAATTCATAAAGAAGGTTATTTTAATGCATTATAGAACATTTTATATTAATCGGTCCATAAATTTCAAAATTATCACTATTTTTTATACCGGATATTAGGCAGATATCTTCTTCTACGTCAAATATGTTTAAGAGTAATAAAAGACATCTACATTATTTCAGCAAAACAACGACATAGAGATAAAACCTGTTTCATAATTCATAAAGAAGGTTATTTCAATGCATCATAGAAAATTTTATATTAATCGGTCCATAACTCTCAAAATGACCACTATTTTTTACTAAATCTGCTCTCCTGTAAAATTGCGATTTTGTAGATATCCGTTTCTACTTTGCTGCCATCGAAATACAATAAAGTATTTACGATAATAATACAGAATAGTGAACAGCTGTCACTCACGTCGCACCGACGACCACCGCGCGCTTCAAGCGAGCAGCCAGCTCCCCGTTAGCTTCCCGGCGAAGAAACGCCTGCAAGCGGTATGCATACTGGCGCCGTCCCCGCACTCCTCACGGGGAACCTACTTCGTCGCCCGCGCGCGCTCGTAGGTATATCTTATATCTTTAAGTTTTTCCAATATTCTCCTCCCGCTCGTCTTTCTTTGAACACTATAAGCACTCAATATCTCCTTTTTCTTTTTTTAAATTATTCTCTTCTTCGTCGAGTGCAATAGCTATGATTCGCCAGTTCACGTAAAGAAAATTGAGACATCATAACGCGTGCTTCTCAAGGTCGATTTACATCAAACGAGCGAATGCTCATTCTATCCCCACTACAGCTAATTCTTCTAGTGTAAACAGGCGTAGAGCATTCCTTCGTTGTTCTTAGTGCGTTCGCAAAGATTCTATGGAATATTCTAAGAATGCTCGCTCGCTTGATGTAAACGGCGCAAGAGCGCGCGAACAGTTGCTTAGAGCCACAGACTACAATTATATATAGGGTACTTAGAGCGTTCTAGCGTGTTCGGACGTGCTCGCGCCACTGAGCGGTCTCATCAAAGCGTTCTTGTGTTCTAGCGATTGTTTACGTATCTTATCGATTAAGTTATGGATTGGTCTCAAGAAAAATGTTTATTAATGATAGAAGCCCACCGCAATTTCAGATGTCTGTGGCAAAGTCACTGCTAGTTTGTCATATGCAGGAATCGAGTCTCTAAAATTCGTACTTGATTTTCGAATTTTTTCGCTGGTCAGAGATAGTAAATGATCAAAATCCTCTGGCGCCATTCTACAAAAGTTTTGGAATTGTCCACTTTCTTCTTGTTTTTGCATATCCGTCATTGTTTCACCTACATTATCCAGTTTCCTTCGATACATTAAATTTGTAACCCACCAACGTCTCTTCCTTCTTTTATTTTTGAGTTTTTGCGACAAAATAATAAATGCAGCACTTGCAATAATGATATCGCTGTCAGAGTCAGACATAACGAAGCACTACCAATACTAACCACAGAATTGACACGAATGAGCAAAGAACATTCGATCTAGCTTTTGTTTACACTAAAAGATTACGAAAGAATGCTCTTGTTCTAGCTCTAGCTCTATGTTCGTTTGATGTAAATCGATACCCCTAGCTTTCGTTTACACTAAAAGATTACGAAAGAATGCTCTTGTTCTAGCTCTAGCTCTATGTTCGTTTGATGTAAATCGACCTTCAAACGAGATCATAATGTTCGTAGTTTGTAAGCTGAAAACTAGCCGTTGCACGTTGGCGCGTGAATAGTGAGCTACCAACTAGTAAAGCTACGGTTTCCTAGTAGAGCAGTGGCCGCACTTAACCACCGCTGTGTCGGTGTCACCTGTCATGTAAATGATGACAGCGACAAAGATTTAGATTAGATTCACCCTACCTGGGTCCAACGATAGTCGGTATTCTGTTTCGTTTTGACACCTCTGACACACAATGTCACAGTGAATACACTTGTTTGTCATGGAAACGCTATTTATTAATGTATGAGCTCAAAAATCACATTTTGACAGTTCAACCACATTCATTGCTTTGTTTGTTTACGTTGTTGAGCAGACAAATTTTTCGAACAGGAAGATGCGCCAAGGAAGCCCCCGAAATTCAATTTTTCTTACGTTTTTTGCAATTTGCAGGTCAGTATCAGGTTATATGTTGATCTTAATATGATTCGCGGTCGTATCAAATGTTTATTTATAGAATTATATTCGTAAAAGTCATCAATACAACTCTCTTCATCTCAGTTCATGAAAGTGTATTGAATGACTATTTCATTAAATCATGACATTTGACACCTTTGCTAACTTATGAAGTTGTATTGCTAATGATTATAATTCTGTAAAGCCATATTTGTTACGGGCGTGTTAGAAAATACGGTGGGCACTATAAGTATATGTATAGATATTACCCAAATAGCAACATTTGAATGTCAGAATGACTACTGATTATTAATTACTTATGAATGTTCTTATGAATAAGTTGTGTAGGGAATGGTTTTCATACAATAAAGCACAGAAAGACAAGACTAGATATTTATTCAATTAGACTTGTCAGTATTTAATCAGAAAGCTAGTTGTCCGTTCCAAATCTAGGTCTTCACGGAGAAGAAAGACAAGAAACTCCATGGAAACAATATTACAGTATTCTATCAACACAATTCTTATATTTCCATAAATTATCGTTTATTGTTAACAGTTTATTCTATTTCTTGGATTCAAAATAATAGCAACATTATAAATATAGCAATACTGGCAATAATACACCAACATAATCATAATAAGCAATAATTACAGTATAATATCAAATTACTTAACTTACGTGACATCTGATCGGTATATTCCATACACTAACAGCACTATAACCAACCAACTGAACATTTACTGAGTAACTGACTATTCCATCACTTGATTCGGTCCGCACAGCTCAAAAGCCAAATAGAAACTGACTTCCCACAGAAGGCGGGTCTTTTATAACATCAGTTCTTGTAAACAAGGTGGGGGATCATCCCACCTTGTTTGAAACGTAACAATCGTTTGAAACAGTTTGTTATATTAAAATAATAATATAAAATCTAAGATATACTAAATGTCTCATTAAATATTACTTAATAATTAATAGAAATAATATCTAAATGAATTTTACAAGTATTACTTTTAAGTAAACACAATACCTTAGTCAAATGAGGTACTTTTACATTGGTCTCAAGCTTCGTAAGTGTGACAGACGTCACTTTAAGACAAACAATATTTTAATATTATAATAACCTCAAAATGAACTATCTGACACGGCCAGACTGACAAGTACTTCGTTCTCGAAGTACCTATGTATCTATTCTAATATCATAATAATCTCAAAATGAAATATCTTATAGGCGCGACTCATATTTTAATCAACATACAACCTGACACTGAGCTGCAAATTGCAAAAAACGTAAGAAAATTTGAATTTCGCGGGCTACCTTGGCGCATCCCCCTTAAGAAGCAATGGATTAGCAATTTCCTTCAAAATGATTCCTTAGAGCATTTTAAATGCTCTAAGAATGATTCAGATCAAGTTAATAACTTACTAAAGAGGTAAGAACAGTAGGTAGCGGAAAAATCAATACTGGTAGTTGAAAATTCAAGCTGATTTTTTCATTTTTGTTTATGATTTTTGAAGTACCTATTCGATTCGAAATTATTAAATGTCATTAACATGATAATGTCAATGGCGTATTTTATAATTTATTTAATTGACTTTTGAAATAAATTCATAAATATAAGTATAGTTCCATGTAGAGAGTGGTTTTATTTTGGTCTCTACAATCGAAATTATAGTGAGAAAATCTGTACTGTAAGTATTGAACAGAAAGTTTCACATTTAATACCGTATCGTCGTATTCATTGGTACAGTGGGCGTTAGGCGTAAAGGCGCAGTCTCATTACTGCGCACACTATGTACGTGTACCTATACGTGTACTTAGTTTTGCTTTGTATGAAAATGAAGGCGGGCCGGATTAATATCCATGTTTAGGACTCTGAACTTTAGACCAAGTTCGATTTTAAAGTATGGCTGAAGCTATACCTGTGTGACGCATGTGCCGCAGGGAATAGGTAGACACACGCAGCCAGATAAATAGATCCAGGTAACTGACGTGAGTTGCGTAGCCTCTGCGTGTACATCCTACAAACCAATGGAACCGTAGTACTGATGCACCATGGTTTTGAGGTCTAGTTAAGATAGTTTGCAACAAAGTTCTTATTCTTATATAAATGTGACTGCTGTAAAAACTTTTCTATTTTTCTCTCATTGCGTGTTTTATTTTGTGTCCATATGAAAGTAGTGGTGTAGGTACTCGAGTACCTACTCCCACATTTTTCCCGATATGTTAAAGTTCTATAAAAACGGGGCGAACCTATTATTTTTAAAAGGGCACAAATCCAGACTCCGGGCTGCAACCTACTGAGAAATTACAGTTAGAAAAACCCAATAGCACTGCGCGACCCGGGAATCGAAGACAGAACCCCCTGTTAGAGGTTTCAATAAATGGCCAAATTTGATATTATTACTTATTATTTATTTAATAAAAAAGAGAACTCACAGAGCACACAGTCATCGTATGACACCACAAACAAGAAGACAGGAAAAGGATATGACATATTAAATGTCATTCACAATCACAGACAAAATATAATTGAGTATATTGCCATAAAGATTTGCTAAAGACAATTTTTAACACTCCCCCTTACTCAATTATATAGGCATTAAAACAATTTTACAAACTAAGTACACTATTTGTTTATATTAAAATAAAATAAAATGTTTAAACTAAACAGAGACTTTCAACAAATTGATAATGTTTGCACTTTTGAAGAGGTTTTGTTAGTATATCCGCAATCATATTCTCTGTGGGTCTATGAACAATTTTAATAGAATTATCTTGAACAGCATTTCGAATAAAATGATGACGGATATCAATATGCTTGCTTCTGCGATGACATAAATTATTTTCAACAATATTACGAGCACTTAAATTATCATTGTAAACAGTAATTGCAGGCAAACAGTAATCAAATATATCAATAAAGAAATTACGCAAATATTTACTTTCTTTTACTGCTTCTCCTATACTATAATACTCGGCTTCAGTGCTGGAATATGCTACTGATTGCTGTTTGCGTGCTTCCCAATTAATAAGACATTCTCCATACTTAACTACTAACCCACTAAATGATTTTCTGTCATCTATATCATTTCCCCAATCAGCATCAGCAAATATTTCAAATTTATTATTTCCTTTCTTAAATTGCAACCCATAATTAGATGTCCCAGCGAGATATCTTAGTACCCGTTTTGCTGCTTGCCAATGTATCTCAGTATAACAATTATTATACTGTCCTAACTTGCTACATGCAAATGAAATGTCTGGACGTGTACATACCGACAAATACATCAACCCACCTATCAACTCTTGATAAGGGTATTTAGAATCACATGTTTCAGATTTTTCAAATAGAACATTCACTTGCATTGGGGTGGAAACTGGTTTACATTGTGTCATGCCAAATCGTGTTAACAAGTTTTTTACATATTCCTCTTGGGATAATTTCAATAAACCATTCTTTCTATCTCTTTCAACCTTCATTCCTAGACAACTCTTAACTTCACCTAACTCTTTTATGTCAAAATTTTGTTTTAAAGTATTTAATAAATTCTGTTTTTCAGAGTTATTGGCACTAAAAATGAAAAAATCGTCAACATAAAGAGCAACAATTACAGTGCATTCACTATTTATCTTTGAGTAGACACATGGTTCACATCTTGACCTTTTATAACCTATTTTCTGTAAGACCTCATTAACTTTTAAATTCCAACTTCTACTAGCTTGTTTTAACCCATATATGCCCTTTCTTAATAAACAAACTTTAGTCTTATCCTTTTCATATCCAGGAGGTTGTTCCATATAAATTGTTTCCTCTAATTCCCCATTAAGAAATGCAGTACTAACATCCACATGGTCAATGTCCATGTCTCTATCCACTGCAATTGAAAAAAGTAATCTTAATGTTGAGTGACGCACTACGGGTGAAAAAGTCTTATCATAATCGATACCTTGCACTTGTGTAAATCCGCGAGCAACTAATCTAGCTTTATATCTTTCAAAGTTACCAGAAGCATCTCGTTTTTCTTTATAAACCCATTTACATTGAATAATATTTTTATTTATTGGCCTATCAACTAACTCCCATACATGCTTTTGTATTAATGAATCATATTCATTATCCATTGCAGATTTCCAGTCAAGGGAATACTTAGAAGACATTGCTTCAGTATAAGTTTTAGGTTCAGTGACTAGCATTGAAATGTCACTATTATCTAAATTACTAACATAGTCATTTAACCATACAGGTGGTTGACGATTTCGTACAGGTCTTGACAGCTGTTCAGTGAACCCATTTCTATCAGAAATATTTTCCATTGTCTCATTTTCTACACTATCATTTATATTTGAAACGTCTTGATTATTATCAGAAGATTCCACTATTATGTCTTCTTCATCTGATGAATTACATTCATGAGTGACAATAGGTTCTAAATGAGTATTTTGAGTCTCAACAATATTAGACTCTGATATTTGATTAGGATTCAATGAATTGATTACATCGATATGAGGATTATCAATAGACTCAGATGCATGATCAGAATATAATGGACTGATTATATTAGAATTCTGAGTTACAGAAGTACATCCAGAAACATTTTCTATAAAAACTACATTTCTAGCTTTTATCATTTTTCCTGGCTGTAATGGATCAGCTAATCTATAGCCTTTAGAGTGATCACAATAACCTAACATGATATATGGTTTAGACTTAGCATCAAGCTTATTACGATGAATATCTGGAGTTAACGCATAAACTAGACATCCAAAAACCTTAAGATTACTTAAATCTATTTTGGTACCTGACCACATTTGTTCTGGGGTGGCATATTTTAAAGCAGTTGTAGGACTTATATTTTTCAAGTAAACAGCAGTTGATACTGCTTCACCCCAGTAACGCTGATCTAAACCAGAGTCACGAAGCATTGTTCGAGCCTTTTCAATAAGAGTCCGGTTTAAGCGTTCCGATACTCCATTTTGTTGAGGAGAGTAGGGAATAGTAGTCTCATGAATGATACCATTAGCACAGAAAAAATCTTTCATCATGTTGTTACAGTATTCTGAGCCATTGTCTGTTCTAATTCGTTTAATTTTTAACCCTGTTTGATTTTCCACTAATGTTTTAAATTCAACAAATTTTGAATGAATCTCATTTTGTGACTTGGTCTTAAGTAAATAAACAAAAGATTTTCGAGTAAAATCATCAGTTAATGTCAATATATATTTTGAATTTCCCCATGAAGGGATAGGCATAGGGCCACATAAATCTGAGTGTATTAAATCTAATTTACATGTTGCTCTTCTCGATACACCTTTTGGAAATGTTTTAGTTTTCTGTTTCCCCTCAATGCAAGGAACACATGGCTTTAGTGCTTTATCATCAAATGAAATGCCATCTGCAAGACCATCACGTAATAATAACATACCTTTATAACTGAGGTGTCCTAATCGCTTATGCCACAAATCTATATCATTACATGAAGCTGTGACTAAAGAAGTATCAAATGATTTTGCATCCGTATATTCAGGAGACTTCAAAGGTTGCAGATGCTGATTGAGTTTATATACACCATTGATATTACAAGCTGAAAAAATACAATTTCCATTAATTTTAATATTATTTTTAGTATATGCTTTACATTCCTTATCATCAAATACTAATATATAACCCTTTTGAGTAATTTTATTAACAGAGAGTAAATTAGCAGCAATATCTGGCACATGAACAACATTGGTAATGGTTTTCTTTAAATTATTATTAAGAGTGACCTCAACATTGCCAGATCCACAACCGTATACAGTTTGATTATTAGCTATGGTGACTGCAGTTTTATTTTTATCAGAATAGTTGTGCAGCCAGTCTTTTCGCATAGACATATGTGTTGTACAACCAGAGTCTACTAACCAATCAGAGCTCCCACATAAACCTGTGAACAAAGCAGCAGCCTGCTTCTCTTCACATTCCACTGTTGTAGGGAAAGCTGAACCGTTGCACTTTGTCGCTGAGCTGTCACACATAGCAGCTAAACTGTTGGCTGCAGCTTTTTTCTTCAAATCTGGACACTTGGGTCGAATATGTCCCTCTTTTTGACAATGATGACATCTAATTATCTTCCTATTCGATTTCTGCGCTATCAACGCACTGGTTTGAGAGGTAAGTTCTGAACGCCTGAATTCACCACTCATGAGTCTTTGCTTTACCATTTCCGATGTCATAGAATCTATCTGAGAGCCTTCAATGGCCATAATGAGAGGGTCATAATCATCAGGTAACCCAATCAAGAGAATTTCTGCTATCTCATTATCATCAATTTTACAGCCAATTTCACATAATTCTTGTGTTACAGATATTATCTCCGATATATATTTTTCCATAGAGTTGAAAGTAGAATAGTGCATTCTAGCAAGCTTCCTTTTTAGATATAAGCGCCGACTAATTCCAGTATTTTCATAAGCCTTTTGTAAAGCAAGCCATGCTTCCTTTGCAGTGTTTGCATTGCGCACATGCGGGTAACATGCTTGACTAATATTGAGGCAAATCTTTGCGTAAGCTCGTTGATTGTGTGAATCATCATTGTGATCACCAGTCACATGTATCCAAAGCCCTGCATCAATGAGCAAAAGCTTCATTTGAAACTTCCATGCAGAATAATTTCGAGCACCTTCTAGTTTTTCAATAGATACCACGTGGGGATGACTAGGATTCATTCGGATTGCCGTTTCAGGTTCAGAGATTGGTTTCGTCTGAGACGGCGAACGTGGTGGCGAACATGGCGGCGATGGCATTGCATCAATTTCTATTAAAAACTTTATAACCAACTTGTTTCTGTTCACTAATTAACGTATCTGGGCCCATAACCTGTTAGAGGTTTCAATAAATGGCCAAATTTGATATTATTACTTATTATTTATTTAATAAAAAAGAGAACTCACAGAGCACACAGTCATCGTATGACACCACAAACAAGAAGACAGGAAAAGGATATGACATATTAAATGTCATTCACAATCACAGACAAAATATAATTGAGTATATTGCCATAAAGATTTGCTAAAGACAATTTTTAACACCCCCACACTCAGCCGTTGCGCTTGTGACTACAGAACTTAGTTAGACCAATGAGGCAGGTCCTGTACCTACAGAGTACTGAAGGACGAAAAGAATATCATTTACGAGGTTTATAACGTGACTTTTTTGTTTATTTCAGATTAGCAGATTTTGTTTACTTACAATCAGTATAAAATAAACTCAAAAACATGGCAATAACTTCATCGGATACGTCGTGTGATAATAAAGTACCTTCGAAATCTTCTAGTTACGCTCACAGCTCTAAACATTCTTGCCGATTACTTAAATTAAATTTTAGACCTGATAGCAGCATATCAAGTGCTACTAGTAAATGTAGCAAGCCAAAAATAAACAATAGTAAATGTGGCAAACAAAAAATGAAATCTCCATATTTAACTGGGGATAGAATACAGTTACTTTCAAGAGTTGTAGAAAAGCGATTCGTTCACAAAACTGATATTGTTTCATCATTTCCATTAGCTGCAAAGCTGTATAAAACTAATTCTGATGACTTTAAATTACCTAAAAAAGCTACTAAGAAAGTAAAAAAATCGGTGCTCACCCTTCCAACTGACCCGGCTCCAGTTCCTCAAGCATGTACAGTAAGCGATATGAATGAATCGGAGTATTGCGACAAAAACGATGAAGATCGGAAACGAAAAGTAGTTAAGAAGCGCGCTCCGATTCAAAATAACAGAAAGGCCCGTGTAAGAGAAAAAGATTTTGAGTTTTATGACAGAGATGCTGAATATTGTTCGCAGCTTAATATAGACTTAGACTGTAGCTCTACGGATATGATGAAAAATTTTAATGGTGATAGCAAGAGGTTGTCCAATAGGAAGAAAATTGTACCAAATTCCAATAAAACTCACACAGCGTCTAACAATCTGAGTGATGTTTGGGCCGTACTTAGAAATATAAATAGATTTCAGTTTAGACCTTCACCTCCGCTGTCTGAAGAGAGTATTGTACCGGTGAAAAGAAAAACACAAAAAAGACCAAAAAAAGCAAATCGCAAAGATGCACGGTAATTATCTAAACTGTGTGATAGTCTTTAAGGCGAATGCGTCAGGGTAGCCCGCGAAATTCGAATTTTCTTACTTTTTTTGCAATTTGCAGGTCATCAGTATCATGTTGTATGTTGATCTAAATAATATGATTCGCGGCCGTATCAAATGTTTATTTATAGAATTATAAACATAAAAATCATCAATACAACTCTCAAGTTCATGTAATCCTATTGAATGATTTTTTCGAAATAATTACATTTGGGGATTATGCTAACTGAAGGAGTTATATTGCTGATTCTAATGATTATAATTATGTAAAGACATATTTGTTACGGTCGCAAATCATATTTTAATCAACATACAACCTGACACTGCTTTGCAAATTGCAAAAAAACTGAAGAAAATTTGTATTTCGCAGGCGCCCTTACCGCATCCCCATTAAGTTCTTTCATAATTTTAACAGTAAACCAATTTAATCTTTCAGTTTGATTGAGACTTGTCGAACCCAAGAATTTGCGTATATATCAAGTTACGAGCTGGATAAAAACTCTGCAAGTAACTTCTCACCATCCTCTAGTGTTGATCGTATTACAGTTATTAACAACAAAGATGAATTTGACATAATATGTGAACAATTTGAAAAACAACTTCTTGGAACACATGATTTTCTTAAAGATTCAAATAATTCCAAAAATATAATTCAGAAAAATAAAATTCTGTCCAAAAGTTCTAAAAAGAACGTAACAGCATTAGGTAATTCTGGGGCTAAAGATAATAAACAACTGATAACCTTGAAAAAGAAGAAAAATTATAATTTGAGGCCTCCAGTTGAAAAAAGTAAAAGTGAAATGACGGATAATAGCAACGGAAATAAAGATTCTCTAATTGGTACCGACACTTTACAATATAACGGTAATTCTGATATTTTGCTTCATAAAACGGAAAACGACAGCATATTTCCAGCGAAGGTCAGCTATATAGGTTCTGATCATTCAGGATCGAGCAAAGCTGAACTACCTAATAAAATGAATGAACAAGTTAGCAGTTATGGTAAATAAATAATACATTTCTCTTTTGATTTGTGTATAATGTATATACATGATAGATACACATATTTTATGTAATTGTGTTGTTTCCAGATAAATCTCTAGATATTGCAGTTTTAAACAAACAACCCGAGGCAACTGCAAATTTACCTAAACAATTAGATCCTCAGCAAAGAAAACCCCGCTTAGTAACCACGATGCCCAGTTCGTGTATGATTCCAAAATTAACTCAAACTGAAATAAAACGGAGGCTTGCACATATCAGGTTTCCAATCGTTGTTTTAGGGAAAGATCAAGTCAGTTCTAGTATACAAGTTATGGATTACGATCCTCCGCAGTTCAATGGCTTAGATCATCATATTTGGCCATTTATGATTGAATGGTCTCCAAATGCTCCTAAAGATACAAAACATCACAATAATACGCTAAGCAGAAAATGCCTGTCTTATCTTTTGGATTCTAATTCAGCAAGTCAAATCAGAACTAAATCACGCAAAACCAACACTGAAGTAGGTATATGCAAGCAGGCGGCCTTGAAAGACAAGAAACAAGATTCAACTACGTTAAAAAAGAAAGCTATAATTACGCCTACGCCTCCTTCAGAAATAACCGATAAGTTAATTCAATGTACTAAAAAACAGAAATCAATTGTACAGTTAAAGGACAAAATGTTGAACTTCTTGTATGAAAAATCTTCGAATCGCGATGTTAACAATTACAGTTACAAAAATGATGGAAGCAAACGTATAACACTCAACGATAACTCTGCCATGGCTGAAAATAAAGTTACGGCTATAACGGACAGTCAATTGAAACCAGATAATTTTTTGATATTAAACGACCGACCTATAAAGAGACCTATTTCAATTGAAGACAGTAACAAAAAAGCTCCAATTTATAGATATCCTTGGGCCAAAGCGAAGTGGGCCAGTGATTTTATAGATAACGTTATGAAGAAGATACGAAGCGGAGTTTATTATTCTCAAGATCTTAAGGATTTTTGTCACACATATCAAATTGGCAAGTTTTTCCTAATTTGTGTAAAAATAATTATATAGGTGTATTAGTTAAGTACCTAATTAATGTATTACCTACCTTATCCTTTTACGCAGATTTGCAGGAAGTTTCCGTAGATGCGGGATCGTATAGAAAAAGAAGTATCACAACTGCTGTTTCTACTCAGACTTGTGATAGTGAGGCAGATTCCTCACATGATGGAACGAATGATATAAACCAAAATAATTGTATAAGTATACCGGGCTTCAATAATACACTACCGTTGCTCGAAATTCAAACGCTCAACACGAACCAAATTGCTGTGAAACATTGTATGACAAACATTATGGTACAGTTCGACGTTACTGTCCCGGCGAAGACCGATAAAAGTACAAAGGGCCTAAATAAAACTTTGCCATTAACCCCAATTGCGATAACTAAAAGTCTGACTAAAGTATACAAATGTAAAACTACAATTTTTAATGCTATGTTGCCTGCCGAGTTATGCAGTATTCTACCAAAAATGATGAGCAGTATAATTGATTCAAATCATAGCTCGATAAAAAATCTTGCTTCATGTATTACAAAAACAGATTCCTGGTTATCTACCATAACCGAACTGACCCGCTATGAAAATGGAGATTCCTTTCCAACTTCACCAGAGATTAAACACATTCTTGATGGAAGATTTTCAAATATAGATTACAAAAAGACAAGATTTAATCAAATAGATTTCAAAATTAAATACGATCGGTGTTTGGCAACAAAAATGTTACCGACAGTTTCGTTGAATAATTTGTTAAAAAATAAAGCGAGTGCGCTGGTAGTAGAGCTGGATAATTCACAATACAAACAGTCGCAAACATCTTTACATCAATCAAGCAAACAAATTTCTGGCGTAGCTGACACCCAAAATCATACAATTTGCACCTCTGTGCAAAATACCGGCAGCAAAAACAGATTGACTTCAGTCTTTAAACCTAACCAACTTGTGGGTATGATTGAAAGTATTATGCGTAGTTACAACTTCCAAATAAATCAGAATTTGAATTCGTTCTTCGATATGCTCAAACTGCAATACGATGGTAAAAATGTTCAAATAAAAATGTTGATGACAAACGACAGTGGCGTTCAGAAAAAAATCGCAGTATCCATAAGCAACCTGAACATTGATTCGCTATATAAAGCTTTTCCAAAAATTAAGACTGATAAAAAATATCAAATGAATATAAATAATACTCCTTTGCAATGCATAGAATATATTAACACTTCACTAACAAGAAAATCGGAGAACAAAGAACTAACTCAAGTCACCCTTAAAACAGCCAAAAGAAGAGGTTTCTATAAGGTTTACAGAAAATGCAAATCGACCAATATGCCGTCAATAGAGAAATTGACTAACACGGCTAACACCCCACTCAATAAAATTACAACTATAGACGATTTCTTCCAAATTCTCGGATCGAAAAAAATATTTTCTAGCGTATTTGATGGGAATGCTGCAAAGAACATTTTATCGTCATTGATGGAGGTAATTTTCTAACACACTATCAAATAAATGTTTATCATGTTCGTTACAATTTTAAACACTTATTTCCATAAATAGTCCGGTTAATATAAACATTTCAAATAACAAAATTCCCGGAGAGCCAAATATTGGTGGAGAGCTGGGTTTTACCATTACAAATAAAGTTTTAAAAATCCCCATCGATCTTAGGTGTGCTACAAAAGTTATTCGGGGTCAAACGTCAAAATTTGAAAAAAAAACCCTTAAACCAAAGTTGTAATATATCTATACATAAATCTGGTCCAAAATATGAAGTTGAGAACTACCGTCCTATTTCCATTCTGTCGATCTTGTCAAAGCTTTTCGAGAGGCTTGTCCACAATCAGCTGTATCCGATTATTCATGATCAGATTATTAAGCAACAGCATGGGTTCGTCAAGAAAAGATCTACAACTACTAATTTGATTGAATATACTGATTATTTATTCAATAACTTGGACACACGAGTACAGGTGGACTCTATTTACACTGATTTCCGTAAAGCCTTTGACAAGGTCGACTATAAATTACTTTTAGATAAATTAGCATTTAACGGCATTCGTGGGGACTTGTTTCGTTGGTTTACGTCCTATGTTACAAATAGAACGCAAAAAGTGGTAGTTAATGGTTTCCATTCCAAATCCATAACTGTTTCGTCAGGGGTGCCTCAAGGCTCGATATTGGGCCCTTTGTTATTTATTTTATTTATCAATGATATTGACATGTGCTTCCTTAATTCTAAATTCTTACTTTACGCAGATGACCTTAAAGTCTTTAGACCCATCAGAAGTATGCTTGACTGTCAACTGCTTCAACAAGACCTCAATCGTCTTGCAGATTATTGCACTGAAAACAAACTCCAACTCAGTATCTCTAAGTGCTGTTGTATTAGCTTCACTAAAAATAAAAATATATTTAAATATCCCTATGCAATACACAGTGAAATTCTGGCAAGGGAAAGATTGATTCGGGACCTAGGTGTATTACTTGACGACAAACTGCACTTGGACGCACATGTTAATAAAATTGTTAATTATGCTTATCGTATGTATGGCTTTGTTATGAGATCAGCCACAGAATTTAAGCACCCTAGTACATATTTATATCTCTACCGATCACTAGTTAGGTCTCAATTAGAATATGCAGTACCTGTGTGGAATCCCTACTACAATAAATACATTGAGTATATAGAAAGCATACAACGTAAATTTTTGAAGTCTATGCATTACCGCTGCTTAAAAAGTTGTTATCTCTCTTATAGTGAGTTACTTAAAAAATATAATTTGCTTTCTTTGAGTTCTAGGCGTACTTTTCTTGAAACAACATTTTTGTATGACTTATGCAATAACTCGTATGATTGTTTAGACATTAGTAACAAGTTGTGTTATATAGTTCCCAGAACATGCCAGGGACGGGAGGTGCGCGCACGACCTGTATTCGCCACTACTACCAGTCGTACAAATGCCGGCTCGCGTGCACCTATTCGTCGCCTTACGAGCAATTTTAATAAGAATTTCTGCAGTTTGGATCTATTTGCTTTACCGCAAGGAAAGTTTAGACTAATGTTACTTAACATTTTGAAAAATTAATGTGACACTGTTGTTCCACTTATGCGGCATTATTGGCAGCTATATGTTTTGTTGATATTTTAATATTTTACTATTAATATTCTTCTTTTTATTATTTTTTATTATTATTGTTTACAACGCGTGTCTTAAGATTTACCAAATTGTCTCATTGTGTATCTGTGGAGAACGTGGTTGATTTCACATTTCTATCATTTCTGTATCCTATCTTTTTGTAATCCTTAATGTGTAATTGTTTGTTTTCCCGAATAAATAAAATAAAAAGTAATCTTTAAATTCTCTACAAAAATGGTCCTTATGATTTTTTCCTAAGAGTTACCATTCCTGAGATATCGCGATTCTAAGAGTCACATTATACATGTTATGCACACATTTCCACGCCACCTGTGATGGTAGGTACTCGGCGCGTTTTTTTTACCGTGGTTTTTCCTGTAGGCCTACTCCACTAAATATCATGACAATTTTAGGATAATTTAAGTGAACAATACCCGTCAACTTCTAGATATTACCTTATTATTGATATTGATTATTGATATTGATTATTGATATTGCTATTGATTATTGGGTTAACTATTGTTTTGATTTCTTTAGATATTTTAATCAGATTCATATTCTTGAAAGTCTACTTCAACAGTCATGTCTTCTTCGATTTCTTCTTCTTCCTCTTCCTCTTGCTGGATGTTCGCGCCGAGTACTACACTACATCACAGGTGGCGTGGAAATTCATGTATTATAGGCAATGTGAAATCTCAGGAATGGTGACTCTTAGGAAAAAATCATAAGGACCATTTTTGTAGAAAATTTTAAGATTACAACTTTGGTTTAAGGTTTTTTTTTGATAAAACTTACCGTTTTCGAGAAAAAATCAAAATAGGTACCTCAAATTTTGACGTTTGACCCCGAATAACTTTTGTAGCACATTTAATATCGATGGGGATTTTTAAAACTTTATTTGTAATGGTAAACCCCAGCTCTCCACAAATATTTGGCTCTCCGGGAATTATTGTTATTTGACCACTATTTTTATGTCTAAATTGACCGGACTAAAAATATTACAATAAATCTGCAGATGAAGAACTGGATAACAGAGATAAATCCAAAACAGGCCCTGTTGGTGTTATTATTGACCAATAAAAAAGATACGCAGAATTTAGTGCGATACAGACCAATAATTTTGCAAGGCATCGCAATGAACAGAATTACTCGAGCTTCTGAATTAGATATGGAGATTGAAGTAATTGACAGAGAAAAACTTAAGCCATTTCCGCAGGTAACTTTAACACATGTTTGAAGAAGTGATTAAAAGTAGGTAAATCCTCTTTCTTTAACCTACTTGCATCTTCGGTAGTTGTCTTCTCCCAAATCGAACATATCCACTAGAAATATTATTCAACCAATAACACATTTTTTTTTCTGAAGCAGTTCGAAGGAATAACTTACCTATCGGAATCAGGAACTGATTACGAAAATCTTTTGGATGAGTTGTACTGGATAGCTAAGACTACAGTAAGATATTTTTTTAGTAATTTTGGTTTTATAGAGTACACATTTAGGACTAGGACTTGTTAAAATGAGTCATTATTATTCTGCTAATGAAACTAAATAATTGCCGAGTCGAAAAATCAAAAAGGAGGCCCTTCTTTTTTGTATGTTTTTTACGCGATTACTCCGCCAATTATGAATTGATTTTGATGTTTTTTTTTTGTTTGTCCCATATAAGTATTACTAACTTTGCTTGGGTAGTTAGACTTAGCATCGATAATACGTATTTTTCCCGAGAACCGATCACTTTTAAGATTTTTTTTTGTTCGAATTTCATTTTACCGAAAACTATTGTCCGACGTCTTTTTTTGCTATATACATTATTTGACATATTTTTAGATCATCGAAGTATCATGCATGTGTCCTAAGTATTATTTTACCGAACTATTTTCGCCGATTCACAAATAACTGTTGCTATTGGCCGAAGCCTCTTTTGAACTTTTTTCATTTGCCAAGTGATTTATTTGCCATATTTTCACCACACCGAAATAAAATTTTACGGAATATTAATGGTAACATTTTCAAAAAAAAACAAATAGTGTCATAAAAAGTCAATATAATATGTTCTGCTACAAAATTTTGTGACAGACACGACTCGCTGCAAAACCGACTTCACGCAGTCTTGTCTGCCCTACCCCTAGAGTGTAATTTAAGCCCACGTAGGCGCGAAGGGGTGGGGCGGCCCGCGAGCTGACGAGCAGGTGAAGCTGCGGTGGCGGGCGTTAAACCCATCTGCGACGATAAGCTCGTGTGGGGAAACCTAAACCCCGCAGCGCTGGAGCCGTGACAGAAACAATGCTTGCTGCATGTTGCATGCTTGTTTGCATGCTGCATGCCTGCTTGCTCCCTGCATGCATGCTTGAAGCAAGCATCCTTGTTGGCCTACTTCTTACTGGGACCACTTAAAAGTACCTTTGT
Source organism: Conistra vaccinii (assembly GCA_948150665.1). Lineage (NCBI taxonomy): Eukaryota > Metazoa > Arthropoda > Insecta > Lepidoptera > Noctuidae > Conistra > Conistra vaccinii. Next base: position 10,273,289 of record OX411334.1, on the reverse strand, counting down.
TAATAATCAAGTGTTTTATTAAGTGCCATTACATTTAAATAATTAATTAAACAATACAATGCGTTTGGTCTCGGACTGTACAAACTTCAAGGGAAGGTAGTTTGCTCTATTTTATCAATAAAATTATTCTACATGGGGGGTCGGAACCCAACCCCCCCTGAATGGCAGCCATTTTTGTTTTTTGATCGCATTTTATGAAGCGTGCATACTAAAAGTACTTTAACTTTGGAATTTAATGTCCAATTTTCGTAAAATAAAAACTTTTAATAAGTGAAAAGTGTTAACAATGGGATAAATAACTCAAATATTGACAATAAATGCTGCATCATATTGAAATAAATGCTAGAAGATAAATTTCACGTTAAAATTAACATTGTTTTTTTAGTTAATCAAGGTTATTACAAAATTCACCCCCAGGAACTTTCTTTTTTTATGTACTTGTCTAATAGATGTTTAGTTTACCTAAATAATGATACCAAAAACTCGATTCTATGACAATTGGTTTAAGAGATATTGGTGTTGGAACATAGGCTTGCGTAGGTAGTGAGGTCATAACGGTTTGGTTTTTCTGTAGACTTTTACAATGATGATCAATGATAAACAAAGAACAAGTACTATCTATCTGCCTAGCGTTTTCCCAACTATGTTAGGATTGGCTTGCAGTCTAACAGGATGCAGCTGAATACCAGTATTTTACATTAAAATGATAAACAAAGCACAAGTACATCTATCTGCCTAGCCTTTTCCCAACTTTGTTGGGGCCGGCTTCCAGTCTAACCAGATGCAGCTGAATACCAGTATTTTACATTAACTATTATTTAATATTTACAAAAGTACAAAATTTGCCCCCCCCCACCATTTTGAAGGCACACAGTAGCTCGGATCAGCCATAATTATTGCTGCAGCAACGCGAATACACCGAGCAGCTCTTCTCAGGTGTTGACTGGCTTCATCCATCCCCAAAGACCACCCGCACCCCAAAGAGCCACCGCGTTTACCAGACTTAACGCCATTGGACTATCTTTGCAGTTGGATGAAGTAAAAAGTTCATTTTGAGCCAGGTCAACACCAGAAAAGAGCTGCTGGGCGTTTTCGCGTTGCTGCAGCAGAAATTATGGCTGATCCGAGCTACTGCGTGCCTTCAAAATGGTGGAGGGGGCGGGCGTTTTCTACTTTTGTAAATATTAAGTAAGTAATAGTTAATACTTGTTCCTTGTTTATCATTGATCATCATTGTAAGTCTACAGAAAAACCAAATCGTTATGAACTCACTACCTACGCAAGCCTATGTTCCAACACCAATATCTCTTAAACCAATTGTCATAGAATCGAGTTTTTGGTATCATTATTTAGGTAAACTAAACATCTATTAGGCGAGTACATAAAAAAAGAAAGTTCTCGGGAGTGAATTTTGTAATAACCTTGATAAACTAAAAAAACAATGTTAATTTTAACGTGAAATTGATCTTTTAGCATTTATTTCAATATGATGCAGCATTTATTGTCAATATTTGAGTTATTTATCCCATTGTTAACACTTTTCACTTATTAAAAGTTTTTATTTTACGAAAATTGGACATTAAATTCCAAAGTTAAAGTACTTTTAGTATGCACGCTTCATAAAATGCGATCTAAAAACAAAAATGGCTGCCATTCAGGGGGGGTTGGGTTCCGACCCCCCATGTAGAATAATTTTATTGATAAAATTGAGCAAACTACCTTCCCTTAAAGTTTGTACAGTCCGGGACCAAACACATTGTATAGTAGGTTAAACTAATCTGCCCCCCAATTACGCAAAGCACGATCAATTTTAAATCGAAACCAATTGAAAAAGATTGCCAGTCCATTGCTTTTATGCTAAATCGAAATCGAAATATTGTGTTTATGCTAAATCGAAATTTTTAAGCGATACAATAAAAAATTCCAATAATAAAGTAAAAACCACTTGGAATATTATTAACAATGAAACGGGTAAGTCGGTTAAACAAGATAAAGAACTTGAGATTATGGTCGACAATAAATTAGTTACTAAACCAGCTGACGTAGCTGAGGCGTTTAATGAGTTTTTTGCCAACATACCTATAACTACGACTCGCTCCTTAAATTCGTCGCCGTCTGAAGCTGAAAGCCTTTTGCTTAGTAGTGTGTCTAAAAGTAGTCGCTTACTTAGCTTCGAACATGTAACGCCTCGTGATGTAGTTAATGTTTTTAACACACTCAAGTCTAAAAACACTGGTGATTATTGGGGAATCTCCATTAAACTTTTAAGTAATATAATAGACATCGTAGCCCCCTATCTAGCTGTAACTTTTAATAAATGTGTTGATTTAGGAACTTTTCCTGACCTCATGAAGAGTAGTAAAGTCATACCATTATTTAAATCAGGTAATAAAAATGACGTTGGAAATTTCAGGCCCATCTCTATCTTACCTGCATTTAGTAAAATATTTGAAAAGTTAATACTCAAGCAGTTGCTAAGACATTTTAATTTAAATAGCCTCCTTCATAAGGAACAATATGGCTTTACAAAAGGTCGTTCGACTACAGATGCGGGTGTTGCTCTGCTGAAACACATATTTAACGCATGGGAGAACTCGCAAAATGCTATTGGGGTTTTTTGTGATCTTTCCAAAGCCTTTGATTGCGTGCACCATGACACGCTTTTGCGTAAACTGCGTCATTACGGTGTGCAAAACGAAGCTCTCGATGTTATAAGTTCGTATTTACATAACAGGTCCCAATGTGTAGATGTTAATGGTGTGAAATCTTCCGGGTTACCAGTTCAATTAGGTGTACCTCAAGGCTCAATACTGGGTCCATTCTTGTTCTTAGTGTATATAAATGACTTACCATTCTTTTTAAAGGGTATCTGTGAAGTTGTACTGTTTGCAGATGATACCTCTCTTATTTTTAAAGTAGACAGGAATTGACAAGATTTTGACGATGTAAACCGTGCTCTCTCAATGGTTACGGATTGGTTTACGGCAAATAACCTAGTTCTCAATGCCAAGAAAACGAAATGTGTAAAGTTCGCCCTACCAAATGTTAGAAATCTAGGACCAAACAACATCTTAGATAAAGAGGTACTTGAAACTGTAAACTCGGCAGTTTTTCTGGGCATAACAGTAGATGCCAAACTTCAGTGGGGCCCACATATATCGAGCTTAGCGGGAAGGCTCAGTTCGGCCGCATACGCCGTCAGGAAAGTAAGACAATACACTGACGTGGATACAGCTCGGTTAGTCTATTTCAGTTATTTTCATAGCGTTATGTCCTACGGTATTCTGCTGTGGGGCAAAGCTGCTGATATTCAAAATATATTTGTCCTTCAAAAAGGAGCTGTTCGAGCAATTTACCAGCTAGGTGCCAGAGTTTCCCTGAGAGATTTTTTCAAAGATATTGGTATCCTCACAGTGGCATCGCAATTCATCTTTGCCAACATCTTATATATTAGGCAAAATATACACTTATACACTAAAAACAGTGATATTCACAGTGTTAACACTAGAAATAGGGACAAACTTCGAGCTCCCTTTCACCGGTTTCATAAGGTTCATAACTCATTTGTTGGGCTTGGTATAACCTTTTATAACAAAATACCCTCTTCTTTGCTAGATTTGCCTTTTAATGCGTTTACATAAAACTAAAGTAAAGTCCAACCTTTGTTCAAAGGCATACTATTCTATCAACGAATAGTTGGTCGCTGTGATTAACTCAAGACAATGTTTATGTTCTTTCTCCAGAATTAGCTTACCTACTGACAGGTTATATGAGTTTATGTAATGTTTAATTTATTTGACTTTATTAGTCAATTTATTTTATTTTTATTTATTGTTGACTTAATCTACTCATTACAATGTTTTCGTAAGTGTTGTATTGCAATATGTGGTTAGCTAGCGACCTCGACAATTGATCATATTATTCTTTGCCTGAGCAACCAGCAGCAAGTTCGTCATGCTCCCTTAGATGTCACTGCTTGCGGTAGCGTCGGGGGTCGGGTCGCCTCCTTCCCTCTAATATGGCGAGGGGGGTGGTGATGGCTGATCTTTGCGTTATACTCGTGAACGGGTGCTGCTTGTGGTGATTGGTCGTCTTGCTGATCATGGTTTTGTTATTGTTATTAGTAATTAACTGTTTACTTATAAAATACTTCGATGGTCCTAGTTTATCATTTATAACATCCAGTTACAGCTATATGTCAGCGGGCACTCCCTGAATGCCTGGAGGCTTTTATTTAGATATTGTTTACATTTAGTTTTTATTTCTGCCTGAGTATAGTTCTCGATGTTTTTGGTTGGTATATTGGCGTGTGCTAGCTGACTTATGGCTATTAATTTAAATAATGTTTGTGTTGCGTAGTCATTATTTTGCATACTATTATACGGGGTGTCTGGGACATCGACGCGAAGCCTGATACCATGGATTCAGTACATGATTCTGAACCCCCCTGCGTTGAAATTTTTCGTCGGTTATTAAAAAAAAATCTGCTGCTCCATACATTTTGACCGCGTAGGTATTGCACTTTTCTATGAAACAGCTGATTTTTTTTTTAATAACCGACGAAAAATTCCAACGCAGGGGGGTTCAGAACCATGTACTGAATCCATGGTAACCGGCTTCGCGTCGATGTCCCTGCCACCCTGTATAAAATCATTTTTTTTCTAACTGAACAGACAGCTGTGCTGCTGGGGAGTTTGTTGCGCCACTTCTTCTTCCCAGCTAAAAGCACTAGGAAGTGGTGAAGGGCGGGCGTTTTTGGGGAACTGTCTTATGTAATTTTGACGTTTAAAAAGTGCTGATTCTCAGCCTAGTTTGAATAAATGACTTTTGAATTTTGAATAGCTTCATAAGTTCGACAAAAAAAATCCGCTCACGTTTTTTTGTCGAACTTATGAAGCAATGGACTGGTAATCTTTTTCAATTGGTTTCAATTTAAAATTGATCGTGAATTACGTAATTAGGGTGCTGAAACTAGTTCCTGTTTCCTGAATACATAACGCCAGTGTAACAATTACATTAGTTTTGAAAACTCTTTCAAATATTTAATTTCACTTAAATTGTCTTTTCCATAAATTTTTAATTTTTGTTAAGTACTTCGAACATATGTTATTTCGGCTAAGTGTAACTTCGGTAAAAAGTTTTTCGACCAAATGAAACGTCGGCGTAACGAAAAAAATCGAATTGATAATAGGTCAACAGGATACAGTGGCAGACGTGACCATAGATATATTATGTTCCACACCTTAGCAATAGTTGGACTAACAGACTGTATGAAACGTGGCGAACTGGAGATCCCGTGGGTGATTTTTGTGATATGGCGCTATCACAAAAGTCACCTGCGGGATCTCCAGTGCACACAGCACCCGAAATAATGCCCAGTGGAAATCCACTGGATAGGCTAAATGTTTTGTAGTAAACGTTATAATATAGCTGCTGATATGCGTTGTTTGAGTATTTTGCTAAATAGGTCGATAAGTGTATCTAAGAAATTTTGTTTTCTATTCACCAGGCTTCCGATTACAATAAACCTTTCGACGAATCTTCAGTAAGGCTCCTGAAGTCCCTGTTGCAGAAACGCAAGAAGTTGAATCCCTCGTACCTCCGCGTAATGGCACGCTATGTAGGCTTGGGACTGGTAAAAACGCCGACTAGTTAATTATTTTGAGTGCAGTGTTAAATTATGTGAAGTTCGCGGGTACTTGAAAATTGTCTAGTGGTTTTGTAAGTTGTATTTATTTCATAATATACATTATTTATTCTGATAAATATTATGTAAAAATTAAATCTCTTTTGATTGTTTTTTATATCCCCCGACGGAAACCGAAGGAGTGTTATAAGTTTAACGTGTGTATCTGTGTGTCTGTGTATCTGTGTATCTGTCTGTGGCATCGTAGCTCCCAAACGGTTGAACCGATTTAGATTTTTAATGTTTTGTTTGAAAGGTGACTTAATCGGGAGTGTTCTTAGCTATGAATAAAAAAAATCTATTCAGCCGTTTGAAGATTGTCAGGTCTTTTCTTATTGATGAATGGATTTTAGCATCTTCCACAGGTCTGATTGAATTTAAATTTGGTAATCTGTTACTTCAATGGTATTAGAATAACATAGTAACCTTGAACTGATGCTGCAGCATTACCTGGTATTTGCAGGATACCCAACTCCTCAACAATTTACAGCAATGGTATCGTGTTTGGGATCATTGGATTGGTCTCAATAAATAGGTTATAGATAAAATTATATATTTATCAGGGTCTGATGATAGAGAAGCAAAAAAAAAAATCCGGATAAATTAGTAACTAACTTTACTGTGGGAAAAATACGTACAGCTGCGTAGATTTAAGCGAGGCACGTGTCTATCGTATCGTATGTACTAGTAATACGTATATAAAGTTTAAAAAGCTGGAAATAAAAGTTAAATTTAGAATTTAAAAAACCCCCGACACAAAAAAAAATCCTTTTAAAAGCTAAAAAATAAAATATACTGGCCTTTTAAGTTTAATATAATTTGTAGTTAATATTTTGTCGTCGCGTCGGGGGACGGCGCATGAAAAATTGAAAATATATTTTCTACAATAGCATGCCGCGTCCCCCGACGCGACGACAAAATATTAACTACAAAATTATATTAAACTTAAAAGGCCAGTATATTTTATTTTTTAGCTTTTAAAAGGATTTTTTTTGTGTCGGGGGTTTTTTTATAAAAAGACGACTGTGCCAAAAGTGTTCCCCTAGAGGAATCCCATTTGGAAATAATCAAATAACGAGCGGGAGGGCGTGTCAAACTCTTACTTACTAAAACCCACCCGTGTACCTTCAGTTGCCTGTACGTTGCCAGGGGCTACGGCACAGAGGGCTGTAACAGTTTCGGACTACCCCGCAACCCCGGCGGCATGTGCTGACACCGGCGCGCGTGGAACACAACGCGCCGCGTCCCGGTCCTGCGGACGGCGAACTACCCATTGATCTCTGTCCGCCTACGGTGGCCGGAAATCGGCTTGGGATACCCGACGCCCAGGGCATCTATTTCTTCTAGCGCATTACGCATATAAGCCTAATAAATGGCTTGCTCTGAAAAGGTCGACAGCCTGTTGTTCCGCTATTGCAACAACAACAATCGACAAAATGTAAGGTGGTGATCTACCTTCTACCCAAACAACCGATTGGACCATTTTGTATAAGGTCGAATTTATTTTTTGCGAATTTGTTTGAAAAGTTGTTTAAGATATTATATGGGTAGAACACCTCCTTAAAAATATTTGATGATTGATTAAAGTCGTATCGTCTATTCTTAATTTCTTACCCCCTTACTAATACACGTCACGTTGTATATCCTGTATAGTTACACACCGATTTCTCTCTTTCAGTCGTCAGTAATTTGACATTCGAAAGAAGAAGACAAAGCGTTGTGTAACTATACAGGTGATATACAACGTTTATTAGTAAGGGGGTTAGAATATACGATCTATGTGGTCGACTATGCCCTCTGCCTGCTGTTTGTGTACTTTTGCTGTCTGAGGTTCTGTTAAAATTTTACCTGCTATATTTCGCATGTTGTAGGTACCGTTCGGCCATTTTCACGAATTTGCGCATCTCTCGTTGCGCAACTTCTGTATGAAGATGTATGCGGGATCTTCCAGTGTCCTACCTACGGGGTTACAGGCACACTACGTTACGGATGCGCGGCTTGATGAACCGCGCAGTTAACGTGCGTATACCAGTATTATAATAGTGCTCTGTGTGCGTGCGTAGCCTCTTCGTACACATCTGTCCGTCCGTCCTTTATATTCCTTCCGAGAACGTAACATGTTTATTTGGGTATTAATTTCCAAAAATGTTAACAAATATTTGTGTTTTTTGAAAAACTATTTTAGTATCGACGCATAGAGTTCAGTTTCCGTTACAACTTCAAACATTTTTATGACTTTTTCAATAGTACGAGTCATTCTGAAATCAACGTAATTTATTCTACGATAAAGATGATATTCGTAATGAAAATAACAGCAATTGGAAAATTTTGTTAGGATTTACGGTTATTTTCTACTTTAATTTTGAAGTAGGTGCGGTATGATGATTTAGGTAGTTTCTATTTTTTTAGTTGCTTTTTTCCATCTATCAAAATTCTTCACTGAAAAAGGAGGATGCTTAAAAAAAACCCAGCTCCGGGGGAAAACCGATGTATCTCAAATCATCAATAAATAAGTAAGTACTACTTTTATCAGGCGGAAACAAGGTGCGTGCCTTCAACGGTTGGGTCATGCCGGTTTTGATGTATTCTTTCGGCATAAGTACTCAAATGGACTCAGACGGAACTCGACGCTCTGGATAGGAAGGTCCGTACATTGCTGACAGCAAATCGGATGCATCACCCACGATCATCAGTGATGAGACTGTACATCCCGCGGAAGTGTGGGGGTCGAGGTTTCTTCAAAGCTAAAATCCTCCACAACCGCCAGATTTACAGTCTCAGGGAATATTTCCTTCAAGCTGACGTAGGGATGCACCGAGATGTGGTCGCAGTGGACAAGGGCCTCACGCCGCTCTCCTTGGCGAAAGAGAACTGGCGCAAACCTGCAGTACTGGATACTAATGATCGTAAGGAAGTATGGCAAGGCAAAGAGCTTCATGGACGCTTTTTCCGGGCCCTCCATGGGCCTGACGTAGACTTTTTGGCGTCTATATCCTGGCTGCGCTTCGGCGACCTCTTCGGAGAAACCGAAGGTTTTGTCTGTGCGATAATGGATGAAGTTATCATGACGAATAACTATCGGAAATACATTGTCAAGGACGGTACGGTTGACATCTGTCGGGCATGCCACCGTCCCGGTGAATCAATCCGACATATTGTTTCCGGTTGTTCTCGTCTTGCTAACGGCGAGTACTTGCACAGACACAATCTAGTGGCTAGGATTATCCACCAGCAACTTGCCTTGCAATACAATCTTGTGGAGTCAAAAGTACCATACTACAGGTATGTGCCCGACCCAGTTCTCGAGAATGGTCAGGCCACATTGTATTGGTATCGATCTCTATCATCACTGACAGGACTATTGTAGCCAATAAACCTGATATTGTGGTGATAGATCGACAAGAGCGCCGTGCTATGATTGTTGATATCGCTGTCCCTCATGACGAGAATCTCGTGAAAGCTGAGAAAGATAAAAAAATCAAGTACCTAAGTATCTTGACTTAGCACACGAGGTTGTCGACATGTGGGACGTGGACTCTGCAATCATTGTACCGATAATCGGCGGAGAGCCTCGACCAACACCTCAGGAGGCTCTCATTGCGTGGCTGGGTCAAGGGCTTGATTCAGAAAGCAGTACTCCTAGACACGGCACGCATAGTGAGGAGGTTCCTCTCTCTAGAGCCCTGACCACCAGCATCCTGGATGTTTTTTATATCTTTTTTTAAGAAATATTTAAAAATGTAATTTATACAGTATGTTAACTAACAGAGGGCGTTCCCGTCAACCCGCAATAAAATAAAAAAAGTTTTTTTTTTTCGATTTTAATATTGTTTCTAGCTTTTATGGACGCTATACTATTGCGGGTTAACGGGAACGCCCTCTGTTAGTTAACATACTGTATGTATTTACGAGTAAATGAAATAAGTACTAAAATAATAACCAGTCATGATTGTGATCCTTACCGGCAAACTTAAAAAAATTGCCAGTTTTATTAGTTTTATACTCCGTTATCTAGAGTAACAAAATTTAAGTACCTGGGTCACTGGGTCACTCATGACCTGAATGATGACCTAGACATAGAAAGGGAACGCAGGGCGATGGCTGTCCGAGGTAATATGCTGATCCGCAGATTTGCACGTTGTACGACGCAAGTCAAAATAACCCTTTTCAGAGCATACTGCCAGTCTTTTTACACGTGCAGTCTGTGGGTCAGGTATACGCTGAGGGCATACAACGCCCTGCGTGTCCAGTATAACAATGTATTCAGGATGCTGTTGGGTCTACCACGCTTTTGTAGCGCTTCCGGGATGTTCACCGAGGCCAGGGTTGATGGTTTTCATGCCATTATACGGAAACGGTGCGCTTCTATTCTTGGTAGAATACGTGCTAGCTCCCACAGCATCCTGAGTGTATTGTGTGATAAGTGGGACAGCCCCATGCTGGCTCACTGGATACGGCTGCACACGTAGGTGTCAGTCGTTTTAATTTTGTACATAGGGTGTGGCTTTTTACTAACATTAGGTTAAGACCTTTACTAACAACTTATGGATCCTGTACCTAATTAGATCTGAAATAAATATATTATTATTATTATGCAGATAATGCAGTCGTCTATACAATGTGTCCCAGGGATAAGTGACCGCCCGGCGTTTTTTGAATATTTGTACAAAATTATTAGATAATAATTTACATTTATATTTGTGACTTAGCTTTAGTTTTTTTTTGTAATTTTTTTTTTTTTTTTGTAAAGACGCGTGACGTGCTGCAGTTTTTTTACGATATTTCCTAAGATTGTTCATCTTGGAAAAACTAAAAAGAAGATGTTTCTTCGAATTTTAATTTTGTTTTTTATTTAATAAATGTTTTACTACATTTTAGTTATGTTTAATGATTTTAATTGATAAACTATGATGTCGACTAGTCAGTAAAAAAAAAATAATGGAAAAAGATGAACAAACTTAGGAAATATCGTAAAAAAAACTGCAGCACGTCACGCGTCTTTACAAAAAAAGAAGAAAAAATCATAAAAAAAAAACTAAAGCCGCAAATATAAATGTAATTATTAATAATTTTTTACAAATATTCAAAAACCGCCGGGCGGTCACTTAGCCCTGGGACACATTGTATAAAAAATTGATCATTCAAAAATATTATGTTAAAATGCGAGCTTGTCTCATTTTATATTTTTTTACAATGCTTAAAGTCGTTGAAAGTATTGGGAAGTTTTGGGAGTACAGGTGAAATCAAACCAGAGTGTTTCAATAACATTTTTATTCACTGTTTTAGAGGTATGAGGAACAGGGTGTAAAGTTCACTCATTCACTCACTCATAAAGTTGCTGCTGAGGCTGATGGTGATAATCAGGAATGCTCTTCCGCTGGCACTGTGAAGCCATATGCGAACTACGCATCAAAAACATGACGTCCCAAAAATCTTACATCGCGCAAGCAAAGTTCAACATAAATAATCAAGACCGCGACATCGATCGTTGAGTCACACAGCCAGCCGGCATCCACGGCTTCAACGGGTTTCCTGATCACCAGCATGCGGCGGACGAGCATTCCTGGTCATCACCTTCAGCCTCAGCAGTTACTTTGAAACAGCACACTGCACTTTCGGCTCGTCCACAACAGAGCCCTTTCTACCGACTCACAGGATCATAACGCAGCGCCACCCAGTTCCGACTCACCACCAACTATGTATGCGGCACCCGGTTCCGTCTCACTGGAACCTCAACTGGCACTGTGAAGCCACATGCAAACTACGCATCAAAATCCTGCATCGCGCAAGCAAAGTTCAACATATACAGGGTAGCAGGGACATCGACGCGAAGCCGGTTACCATGGATTCAGTACATGATACTGAACCCCCCTGTGTTGAAATTTTTCGCCGGTTATTTAAAAAAAAATCGGCTGTTTCATAGAAAAGTGCAATACCTACGTTGTCAAAATGATTGTATGGAACGGCAGATTTTTTTTTTTATAACCGACCAAAAATTTCAACGCAAAAAAAAAAAAAGAGGGTTCAGAATCATGTACTGAATCCAAGGTAACCGGCTTCGCGTCGATATACAAGATCCTGACATCTAACGTCGGGCAGTTGGCCGTCATACAGGACACCCGTCTGGTCTGAGGATCCTCCCTTTTCTATAGAGGATGAGTGAACTTTACACCCTGTTCCTCATACCTCTAAAACAGTAAATAAAAATGTTATATAATTACACTCTGGGTTGCTTTCACCTGTACTCCCAAAACTTCCAAGTGTCCTCACGTGATTATATAATTGTTGATAGTATAGATGGCGCTGATGGCGATAATATAGGACTCCAAACTATCGAATCAATATTAGTAGATTGTTTACTAAGGGAGCAAACAACTATTTTTAAGTGTGTAAGTGTTTCTTTGAATCCAAAGCGGAGCGAAGGATTCAAAGTACATCACTCGAGCTTAAAATAGTGTTGCTCCCGAGGTGAACACTCTACTTTTTATCACCCTCTATGAGAAAACAAACGTGTGCGGTCCGACCCCCATCAGTAACGAATTTCCTACTCACTGATTTACACAAAATTTGAAAATTTTCGCATCCGCCATCTTGGATTTAAATTTTGACCTCACAATCGGCTTTACCACAGTCGAAAACGAAAAAAAAAAAAATACGAATCCGCCATCTTGGATTTTAATTTTGATCAAATTCACACTTTCGTTCTTGTCAGCCTGTTACTTATTCATACAATGTTCGTGATCGATCTCTTTGGTGAATAGAACTTTTACTAACAATTTCCACATTCCAAATTCAAATCACTTTTAGTCCCTAGGGATTAAAACGCTATTTTGGTCCCTGTTTACGAGGATTAAACTACGTCTTTTTGAATAATGTGATAAAAAATAGTATTTTCACGTGACGATGCTGTTAAATCCTGACTATTTTGATGTCGAACTCTCGAAGTTTCTGTTACAATAAATATCCATAGTACTTTCAACAACTTTAAGCATTGTAAAAAAATATAAAATGAGCCAAGCTTGCATTTTAACACAATATTTTTGAATGAAGTAATTAAAACTAATTATCATTTTTTTATTTATAGACGACTGCATAATCTGCATAATGAAACTGGCAATTTTTATATGTTTGCCAGTAAGGATCACGATCATGACCGGTTATTATTTTAGTACTTATTATTATTGATGATTTGAGGTACATCGCTTTTCCCCCGGAGCCACAGATTATTACAGATGGGACTCTCCGAAAAATCATTTAAATAAAAAGCGATTCTTGCTACGACACAATAAAGTGCGATTCAGGTCGCACAACGCTAATTACCTACAGTTATATTCACCTACAAGTTACCTCTCTTTCTATCGCGTAACTCTTATACCTTCTGCCCACGTCAGGGTTGTCATCTTTTAAAGAATAATTAGATAATTAAGTAGGTATCATCTGTCGGTCTATTATATTTTTAAATGTACCACGAATCCGTAAGTAACCGACCGCAGGCGACTTCATAAAAATGCGATTGGATTTCTTAAAAATACAATAGACACCAGAGTGTCGCGGCGGCGTCACGTCACCTGCTGCTGCCGCCTGCGGTAAATGGAGACTAAACAAATTAAAGTACGTCGGTACTTTAATTTGTTTAGTCTCCATTATTTATTAATGGTGCCGATTCTCTTGTACACCGAACTAAACTAACTAAACTACGACTAAAATACCTTACTTTTGGCTATGAGAATCTAAAAGCTATTCTGCGGAAAAATATCTCTAAATTAAAAAATAATTTTGACACATCTAAAATTGAATTTGACAGTCACGTCGCGACCCACGTGGTACTTGTTTGCTCTACCCCGTGATTTTTTTTAGAGCCAGAGGCGCGCGGGTGGGCAGCCTTGACGTATTTTGTATGGAATTTTAAACTTTTTTTATGGAAAATATGAAAAAATATTATCTGTGAGTAGGGGCATATGGGATTGCGGGTGGCAGAGGGGGTCGAAATTTCCATTATTTTTGTGCTAGGACGCACCGTTTTCGAGATATAAGCAAAATAAAAAAAAAGATAAAGTTTTTGCAGCTGAAGTGTGTGAATTTTAGTTCATACCAACTAATTTTATTCCACTCCTTTTTAATCGCGTTTAAAAATAGACTGATTTAGTTGGATAATCTAAATTTTTAAGTGAAAAACGTCAAATTCAGAATAGCAAAATTGCCATTTTCACTAAACTAATAACTCAGTGCAATCTTAGTGCTGTCAAACTAAAATATAGTTATGTTGTGTCACTTTAGACTATTTCAGAATGGGAAATGCTCGTTTGACAGGACTAAACTAAATTTTAGTGATTTTTAGTCTAGTTTAGAGGCATTTGTGACAAGAGAATCGGCACCAATATGTACCTACGTAACTGGGCAAATAAAAAAGTATGTACGAATACCCTGTTGTCTACATAATACAAAATTTACTAAGTACATCATATTTAGTTATGATTACACTAAGTCCGTGGTCTACCTACCACGGATAGGTACCACCAAACAAAAATATTATTTAATTATGTAATAATATTTTTAATACCTTTCTTTTTTTTTTTCTTTCCTACCTATACTTATCGAAGCCTGAACCTGACCTTGTAAACATAACTTGTAAGTACCTAACTATCCTAAGTATAATAATAATAATGAATACTTATGAACTACGTAAATACGTGTGCCTTATATAAGAATAACAATTAATGTAAACGTTTGGTACCTATACTACCTACCAAACGTTTACATTAATTGCTATTCATAGATCATTACTAATAACTTAAAGGTAGATGTGCATTTCTTTACCTTTTCGTGTCCTTTGGAAGTGAGAAAAACCTGAGGTTCGGATCCTTATTATTATAGTATAAGCAGCCAAATGGGATGCAAAAAACTGCTGCCTTCATTTTAGTATTATTAGTTTTAATATCTTGCGACAAACGGCGCGCGGCAGCCCTACTAATAGGCACAGTGAGACGAGCCCGCCGGGTACTTGTAGCTTCATACCTAAACTGCGGAGTGTCCCATCTGTATTAATCTGTGCCGGAGCTGGGTTTTTTTTCTATGGAGCTTGAGCATTCTCCTTACTCGAGCATTATTTTGCTAGTTACTAGGCTGCAGCTGTCAGCACCATGGACATAGTAGAAAAAACAAACTCTCGTACAAAAACACGAGCAGAGAGAGATAATGTATAGGTACCGAGGCTGTCTATCTCTTTCTAATAGGGTGACCAAACATTCCTAAAACAAAGAGCAAAGGAAAGTTCGTTTTGAAATAATTTGTGTCCGGTTGACAGTGATTTCAAATTATTGTTGCATTACAAAAATATTGAAATTAAGTTACTTAGAATATTAAAATAGTGAACTTGCGCAAAACAACAGAGGGCCACAATGACCTATAAATAATCATATTAGAGATGCGCCGAATGTTCAGCCGATATTCGTATTTGGTACATTCGGCATTTTTTTTCATGTTCATATTCGGCCGAATATTCGGTTGATTTGCCGAATAATTAAATGTTTGTTAAATTTTTATAAAAAAAGAACATTTAATTTATTAAACAGTAAGCTTAACTTATTACTAAAGAAGTGTGGTTTATTCCGAAAGTTGTACATAGTTTTTTGTAAATGAAAGAAACACTTTTCAACCAATGCAATCGACCGATCGCATTGGTTGAAATCTACATTGCGCCTCTCGTCTCGTTTGTGGTTGGTCGATTACTACACATCTCTGCCGCACTATCAGTGATTAATTTGGGTCGGGCCACACCTGCCGAACGTTCCGCGGCGGAACGTTCGGTTGAATACGCTCCTGTTACCTATGACACATCAGCCGAACGTTACGTCCATACAAATATGACGCGACGGAGCGTTCCGCCGCGGAACGTTCGGCAGGTGTGGCCCGGCCCTTTGATGTGAAGGCAATGTATGGAAGTTTCACCCCCCTGATTACTACACATCTCTGCCTCATTGAAAACACACCTTCATGGTGATCATTTAATTTTCGCAGATGTTTATACTTAGGATGTTGAGTTTTCATAGTTTTAGTAAATGAGAAGATTTTTTATTAGGTTTTACAGTTTTTTATTGTGTAAAGTAAATCACTTCTGTGGCGCACTCTGGTTGGAGCTCTTTGAGTCGCGCATTGAAGCCGAACGCCTACGTTTCAGCTCTTCTTGACGTCTTACCTGCAAAACGAAAAACAACAAATTTGAAAATTATATTTTGTTTTGGTCACGTTTTTTATATTAAGAGGGTTTATTCTGAAAGTTGGCAACGTCGCAAATAGATGTCAAATATTTCGCTGTTTTGATTAATTTGATATTATTTCTGTATGGAAATAAAAAATGTGGCTAACTAGCGAACTAGAATATTGATTATGAAATCCAATAATAAATATCGTAACACCGAATAGTTAGTTTTAGATGTAAAAAAAGTATTTGGAAACTTTCCAAATGCCTTTTTTACACCTAAAACGGGTACAACATCAAATTCAATGTTATAATTGCAATTCATTATTAATATTCTAGTTAGTTAGTTAGCCACATTTCTTATTTCCATACAGTATTATTTCCAAATTAATCGAAACAGGTAAATATTTGACAGCTATTTACGACGTTGCCAACTTTTAGGATGCACCCTCTTAAAATAATAAATATGCGAAAAAAACTGTTGCTGTTTTAATATCTTGGTCTATATGAATAATATGCCAAGGGGTAAGAAACAGCCATTAATCTTACAGCTGAGTACTATTTCCACAAATAATGTGGCCATATGATACCAGCTGTTAAGAAATGAACACTAGATAAAGATTAGACTGGTTAGATGGTAGTTGTAAAGGTCTGTGAAGAAGTTCATTCAGGAAATTGTATTTTACAGGGGTACTTCAGAGCTTTGTCTATGGCATTTACAATGGATCTGATATTACAGATGTGCATTAGGTAGCGGTAACTACGCTGTATTTCCATAACATTAAAAGGTTGAAGCACAAAAAGTTTATTTACCTTGGATTCCTTCTTTCTCTGTGCCAACAGCTTAGCATACTCGTTCTCGGACTGCTTGCGCTTAGCCAGACGCTTCTTCTTGAGTGCGAGACGATGACGTCTGCGCTGCAGGACTACTGGGGTGACTAACCTCTGGATCCTGGGGGCCTAGTGAACAAAAATATGACATTAGTCAGGATTCAAGTTGGGAAAACAATTTAGTTTGAAAATGATAATGCACAGGAAAAGTAATTGACATCGATTTTTTATTTAATGCATGCCTGCACAGCCTAGGAATGGTGCCACAAGATTTAATTTTAATTATTAATAAAATATAATTATAAATTTATAATTAAAAAAAAAACAATGCATTTATATAAATTGCCAAATCTATGTCGGAATAATAGAGAAGGTTGTAAAATAAGTAACAATGTTCAGCACACTGTAAAAGTAGACAGACATGAGCCTGAATCTTCTGCTCGGCGCCATTAATATGCCCTGATGCTGCTGCTTCCAAGCTAAGGTGGCTTGCAAACAATATTGTAATCAGGGGGTTGTGATGCAATATAATCATGCACTGTTTAAAATTACCAAAGCCATTTGTATAACAATCCTATATAACACTACAAATATAATAAAATAGATGCTTGTTTTGTCTTTTAACCATGCGGAAGACTGCTTCTAATATTAACAAATTACAATATGTGCCGCTAAAGATGAGACTTCACACACCACATGGTTTGACTAGCGCAGTAGAAGATTTATAGTCGGGGCGTCGGAAAGAGCGCAGGAGGCGTGGTCAAATCTCATCTTTCGTGGCGCTTATTGTACTTACACTCAAGTAGTTAACTACCAAACAGGGATATCAGAATTGTTTCACCTATGGCTTCTCTCTTTCGATAACCACTACCCACTAGATTAATAAATGGACATGTGCTATAAATGAAATTTTTAGCCAGATTATTCAGCAGGTTGTTATCGGGAAGTGATGAAACACCATATAACTAGTTCCTTCACTCTATAAAAACTTCAATTATTATAGTTGCGTTACCTTATATCTGGGTTTAGCATTCTCCTTGCCTTCCTTGGCAGGGAGTAGGCGTTTGACGACGTAACGACGGACATCATCTTCCTTGGACAGGTTGAACAGCTTGCGGATCTTGGAAGCACGCTTGGGTCCAAGACGACGGGGGACATTGCCGTCGGTAAGGCCGGGAATTTCCTGTAGACATTTATGGTAGATTAAGAATACTGTAGTTGTATTCAATGTGGTGCCTACCTAGCTAAAATTTTTGGGAGAATTAAGCTGGAATAGGCACACTTGACTCTCGGTCTTTATTTATATGAAAGGTGATGATACTTTTATTTTATTCTTTCTGTAGATGAATAACAAAATACTGTAATGACGAATCTTCTTGTTGATAACCTCTTGATTTTATATTAATTGCTGTGCCCCCAGGTAATAAATACCTATGATGAATAGGGTTGTGCAATAAAATAAAAACAATAAACCAACATAGGTTCTCAGATGATGAAATATTATAAATAAAACTGAGGCAGCATAGGCAAGATAACATTTGTTGTATTAATCCATCTGGAGCAGTTAATATGTTAATGATCTTAACCAATTCTTTAAGTTCTTGATTTAAGTATTGCAGGATAATAGCCTGATGAGAACTATTTTTTCTAGGTTAATAACTACAGGAGATCTAAAGTAAATAAATGTATGGTATTTGTAAAATGACCTTTGAATAAGTAGTTCAAAGGTTATGCCAAGTACCAGTTGTTTTCCCCTGACGCATATAATTGCTAAGATGTGGTTATCTTAGAAACAGTAAGAACAGGGTTAAAAAAACTTATGTATAACTGATAGTATTTGCCTACTTTATTATTGACCATGTGGTCAATAATAAATTTATTTACATTATACATAAATAACAGTATTTACATGTGTGTAAATAATGAAGTTTTAAATATTAAAATTAAGTTCAGATGAAAGCACTAGGTTGTCTTTGCCTTGCTTAAAAATCGAAATGATTTAGTGCTGTATGTAGAAGATGTAGATACTACTAAAGGTCTTCAATCCTAACCTTATTACTACTGAAGGATGTCATAATTACCTGTTCACCCTTGCGGACAATGACGAGGGCCAGCACAGACAGGTTAGCATCAACAATGCATCCACGAACTGACTTGCGTTTCCTCTCACCATCACGACGTGGTCTGTAGCATGAGTGGCCCTTTGACATCAACAAACGGACACGACCTGAAATACATAGGAGACGGGTCAAGTATTTTGTAACTACTTACTGATACAATTACAGTTCTTGTATTATTTGCACATGTGGGATATTATTCAGGTCATCATAAAGATATGAGTAACCACCGTGACATGGTCATACGATAGGGTAACTTGTGAAAAAAGAAATGATAATATTTTTTTTTTTAATGTAATGTGGAAAATACGTACTGTTGGTAAGGACTCCCTGTTTCATCGGGAAGCCCTGCTTGTCGTTACCGCCGGCGACGCGGAGGACGTAGCCCTTCCATTCATCACCTAGCTGATCCGCCTCCACTTCCGCGCCCATGCGCTTCTCGTAGAAGATGCGGAGCTTGTGCTCATCAACTACCTCGAATAACTTCTGGCATCCCGTAGCCGGGAAGGAGACGTTCAGCTACAAAAACAAAGTGAGGTTAGGATAACAATCACACTTCCCATCTTCATGAAATAGCAACTACAGCCCCCAAACGCGGTATTAGAAAACATTTCAGTTAAAATCTACTTTGAACTTGACTAACAAAACCACACGGCACTTATTTCATAGCATGATAATTTCACTTCCACAATACGGCACAACTTATCAAATATTTTCCAAAGAATCATATTCCGCTTTTAATAATAAAATATATTGGGGTGTACGTTAGCTATTATAGTATCACAAATTCAGTATATTTCACCTAA
Organism: Conistra vaccinii; assembly: GCA_948150665.1. NCBI lineage: Eukaryota > Metazoa > Arthropoda > Insecta > Lepidoptera > Noctuidae > Conistra > Conistra vaccinii. The sequence goes on along the minus strand of OX411334.1, from coordinate 10,253,651 downwards.
ATTGTACATATTTTACTAAAAAACATTATGAGAACCTTCATGACTGCGGTTAGATTCCTTGAACGTCAGCCATGAAAAAGACCAAAGACACACATAGAGCTGCAAACAAGGGATGTTAAATTCTGTTTTGGTTATGACGTTTACACAGCATTATTACTATTTGTTTATGCCGATTCGACTATCCGTATCTAGAGGTCGACATAAAAGAGTCTGACGTGGTGACATTTGGAACTTAAATATTTTACTTATTGCATGATTAATGGCATTATTGCCGAGAAGTGCTAATGATTGATTTGAGTCATCCACAAGCACCGTTTTGGTTGCACATTTTTTTAAACAATTTATTTCGCATTCGAAGTGATCTATAGTAACTAAGTGCGATAGTGGCGTCCTCATTTTCATTTTACTCTCTTTTGCCAAGATGTAAAATATTTCTGAGTTGTTATTTTTTTTATGTATAAATTATTTGGAACTTTCCCCTTTCGGGGATCAAAACAGTGACATACTGACAGAACTATATACGTTTTGAAAAGGAGTGTAGGCCTAGCTAGGGTAAGGTAATATCATTATGATAAGTTGTTCAGACATGCTTTCTGGGACGCACCAACCGAACGAAAGCAATTAGTGATGGCTTGCAAGAGTTGCAAGTGGCAATCAAGGCACCGATTTTTGCTCGCCTTCATTGTCATGACATGACTCGTGTCCAAGCAATGAGAGCGAAAGAAAGATATCGATGGCATGGGCATGGGCACTTATGAAACGTCAGAAGCTAGGTGCACGGTTCCTTTCATATGGACGGCAAGAAACTTCCACGTAACACATTGCTCGATTTTGTGTAAATCCTCGTGGATAGGATACCCTCCTTCTGTGTAGAACGGAGGGTTATGTCTTACTCCTACCGACGAAAATGCCACTGTTCCTTCTAGTACTATAAGCACGTCGGCGATCCAATGGGTTTGAAATTTTGCTCGTAGCCCGCCTTGGTTCGTAGTATCCTGATCTGTCATCGCCTGCATCGCCGCTAGTCGCGAGCCGGCATTTTGTTTCGTAATTTGTTTAATGTATGTTTAATATGATTCAGAAAATTCGAAAACATCGCGATACAGTGTGAGCAAGGTTCTCGAGTGTCACCGATGGCGATTTGCCAACTTTAAAACCGCGGACTTTAAGGGGGATGCGCCAAGGTAGCCCGCGAAATTCAAAATTTCTTAGGTTTTTTTGCAATTTGCAGGTCAGTGTCAGGTTGTATCTTGATTAAAATATGATTTGCGAGCATAACCAATATGGTTTTACAGAATTATAATCATTAGAATCAGCAATACAACTCCTTAGGTTAGTATAATCCCCAAATGTCATGATTTCATGAAATAGTCATTCAACGGGATTACATGAACTTATAGATTATAGATTATAGATAACAATACAACATTGGTGATTTCTATGATTATAATTTTATAAATAAACATTTGATACGGTCGCAAATCATATTTAGATCAAAATACAACCTGACTATTACTATTAGTATATGATACTGACCTGCAAATTGCAAAAATCGTAAGAAAATTTGAATTTCGCGGGCTACACTGACGCTTTCACCTTAAGTTCACATGTCTATATCACCCACTTTACAGCAGACAGTTAATACTCTGAGTTACAGACTGACATGCATCTAACTAATCAGGCGAAATAGAGAACTGAGATAAAATGTACAGTACAGGGCGTGTTTCACACGTTTTTGACATTTTTCTAGCAGTGCTGCCGTTCACGTTGTCCACAGGGTATCCATGTCGGACTGTTGTATTATATCTGTGTGACTGTGAAAATACACTCGGGACACTGTTTTATAAAATTACAAAACTATTTGACAGATGTGTCGTGGTTTTCGTTGGTGAACCAGTGTTTCCACTTTTAGGGATTTCTCTCTTTCTAGGGATAATGGCCAATAATAAGCATGGTTTAGGGATATTTTATTTTGACAAGGATTTAGAGAATTTTAGGGAAAAGTTGAACTTGAGTTGATTGTTTAAAATAGGCAGTAGTCAGCACCCAATTACTACTTTATTTTATGGCATCACCGATTGATTAAAGGGGATTCCCTCGTAATAAATATAATTCGTCTAATTTTAGTTTACCATGTTATTGTTAATGGCAAAAGACGACATCTGAAATAAGTTGCATTTTACATAGAGTTGGTTTGTTTTGTCTCTCTCGATTAATATTGAATGTTTTGTAAACTCGTGAATTAATTAATGTTTTGTAGGTATTTAATTAGTATTTATTCGGGAATTTTTATAATAAATTCATTAAAAAACTGGGGAAAACCAAAAACGTAAGTGGAAACACTGGCGTGGTGGACGACGAATGTATTTTTTTTTGTACCACATTTTGCTTAAAAATTTTATTGGCTGGCATTGAAAGGGTTGTCAGGGTTGTGTCTTGCTTGTTTGTGTCAGACAGACAGTCAGTCAGACAGAAGTACAGTCAAGTCTGTGAGTTTTCGTCTCTCCAAATTAATGAGTGGACAAAATTAAAAATGAAATAATTTCACACACTAATAAGCAGTTCGTAACAAGTGTATCGTCATTCTCATTTACTTTTGGTTTGAGTGTATAATTTCATTTATTTATATTGCTTGAAGCGTTTGAATAAAACTTAACTAGAAATCTACAAAAATGAATCACGAAGAGAATAAAATTATGGCTCACCGGCAGCATGTGAAGTATTTCATGCGATTTCTGAACATTTTGCCATCGTCGTTGTCATCTCATGATACTACCAGGTAATAAATATAATTTATAATTTAAATGGCCAGACAAGGACTGAAATAAACTTATCACTTTCTCAGTCAATACAGTGCCTTGTTTAGTCAGGATGATAAACTAAAGCGATGAACTCATTCATTCTTAAATAAATAGGTACATTTATTATATTACAATAAACATTGAAGCAATAGTAAACCAATAATGAAGTTCATCAATCAGTACAAAATTCGTCATTTGTGATAAATTCCTAGTAATGATGATTGCATCAAATGAGTTTTGAGAGAATTCAATTACGGTAGTTACAGTTAATTACATCTTTATGCTAATTTCATACAAGACTTAAAATTTTTCAAATGTACAATTATTTCATTGCCGTCTTATGTGGATTGGCTATGTAACAACATAGCCAAAAACATAGTAAAGAACTATGCAATTTCAATCCCTTATTATATCGGATGGTTTACCAAATTATCAGTGCATTCTGCGGATATTATAGGATAAGGGCAGGAGGATAAGGGAGGGAGGATGATTATAATGCATTTATTTTGCTCATTTATCTGCATGTAACCATGCAAATATATTATGTTAAGGAGGATCTGCACTGGTGGCCTGCAAAATTCAAATTTTCTTATGTTTTCTAGGTCTAGGTTAGGTCAGTGTCAGGTTGTATCTTGATCAAAATATGAGTTGCGACCATAACAAATATGTATTTTCAGAATTATAATCATTAATACATTTCTCTAACTTTTAAGATTGCGGACCCACCTTATTCTCATGTATCTGTTTTTGTTTTTGTTTTTTTATTCCTATCTAATGAAGAAAGTAGCATAGCCAATCAACGAGTCTGCAAATTGACTAAGCTACTATGAGATTGACTACTTGCGACTACTGCTTTCTTAATAAGACAGGAATAAAAATATAAATTAAAAAAAATATTGTCAAGCAACCATTATCAATTAAAATACCATAATATGCGATGATAGGTGTTTATCCTGTTTCACAAATGACCCTTTGCTTTATCATGTTTTTATACAGACCTATGCAAGAAACATATTTATAAATAACAAAATGAGTAGAACAATAAGGGGAGACCTAGCAGTGGGACAATACAGGAAAAAAAAAAAACAAAATTGTTGATTGCTATTCTGTTGGATTTGGAAATTCTTAAAATTATTGTGACCCCACTTGTCAGTTATCTTTGATTTGTCAGCAAGTTATAAAAAAAAAAAAAATGTGCTGAGTAGTGAGTAGTATTTAGCATAAAAATACTCAATAATTATATGTTGATAGGACCAAATGGTAATTTTTATAAGGAGCCAAAATTATAAAATTAGAATAAAATAATTAATACATCCTGTAATTTACAAATTCCCAATGCATAAAAGATAAACCTTAACTATTCAACAAATTAATTTAAAATGAAAAACAGACATTGCTATCGTAATTACTTGTTTTTTTGTAGAATTCAATTTTATTTTAACCTGAATTTTTATCATAGGTAAGTAATTAACACACTATGTTTTTATTTCAGAGTAACCATTGCCTATTTTTCTGTATCCGGTTTGGATGTACTTGGTGCAATTTCTTCGGTTTCATTAGACCTAAGGACTAGAATAATAGAATGGATCTATAGACTACAAGTTCTCCCTGATAAGAATAGTAAGTATTAATTACTGTTGCCTGCTGTGTAATTCACATCCTAGGGATACACCCGGCGATGACGGTAAAATTGATTCGCTGGAACTTATCAAGCTTCATTGCATCAGTACTTTTATGGTGGTCGCACAGCATTTAGGAGATGCAGTGGTTGGGAAAATTGTGGCTTTTCCTAGTTTTTTTTTTTGGAAATACTTTATTTTCCCAGATAAAACGTAGCCCACTTCCAGGTCATATTCTCCTTGAATATCTAAGAACTTTGGCACTAATATTATTAGTAGTAAGTAGGTATAGGCCAGTCACCCACCGTAGACACAAAAATCGCGTTAGGACTTAAATGACTGGTCTAGTATTATCTAACTACTGATAAAAAATCCTGAGATTTAGTCGAAAACGTCCACAGCTGGACATAGGCCTCCCTCATCACCGCCACTTCGACCGGTCCTGTGCTTCTTGCATCCAGCGGATTCCTGCGGCTTTCACAAGGTCCACCTTGTGGGAGCCCTTCCAACGCAATTATAATTTAAAAAAAATGCAATTATTGTCTTATGCAATACATGTCATGAGCAAGATATTTAATACCTATCTTTACTGGACTGTAAGATGGTTGACCTCAGACAGTACTTATATCTGTCTTTGTTTAGTATAATAATATTTATAATGTCATTTTTCAATTTTCTGTATTGAAGCTTCTGCTTTAATTAGATAAATCATGATTTATTTGATTGTGATATGATTATAGTAACTCTCATAAATAAGGGATCCACATTAATCACGTGAGGCTCGAAAGGGGGGGCAGGGGTTCAGAAAAAATCACGAAATATCATGAGGGGGTGTAGTGAGATATCAGGTGTATTTACTTTTTCGTTGAACGCACGATTTCTAAATCGAAAAGCGGCTCGTGCCAGGTAACGATAATACCTGTATTTATAGATAAAATTCCGTTTTTTTTAGATACTTTGTAGTTTTGTTCCAAATAAATACACGTGATTTTGGGTTGGGGAAGGGTGGATTAGTCTAAAACCTCACCACGTATCACCAGGAGGAGGGGGGGGATTGAAAAGTTGCTAAAAATCATCACGTGACTAATGGACGGCCCATAAGTTACTAAAATAGGTTTATAAGTTCATCAAATTTATAAACCTATTTTCACCTTATTATTTTATAATGTAGGTAATTAAATAACTACAGTGTAAATAAAAGTATACCCAAGTAAAACATTTTACTATTAACATAAATAATAGGCAGTGTATAGAGGACCGTTAACTCTGTCGCCGCAGTTTAACACTCTTTCTCAGCAGTGTATTAATGCCGTCAGTTTGCGACATGCTAGTGACGTGAACTGAATGTTTTTAAAAATAAGGTATTATTTAAAAAAACGCAACGGGTAATAGGTATACTACAGTACGACAGGACACCACAAAACACATGTTTAAAACCACACCATGCATGCAACTTGCATGCAGTATGGAAGCAAGCATGCAACATATTATAGCATGTAAGCAAGCATGCAAGCGAACATACAACATGCAGCGGGCATGGTTTCTGTCACGGCTCCTGCGCTGCGGGGTTCCGGCGGTCCCACGCGAGCTTATCGTCGCAGATGGTTTAACGCTCACCGCTGCAGCTTCGTCTTGCTGGCCGAGCGTTACAACCACCTGCTCCTCAACTCTACAACAATACTTAGGACATATGACTTTATTTCATTCAAAATTAGGAGATTCAATTATTATAGTACTCGATATTATGACAGAATAGTTTTTGAAGTAAAGATAAATAAGTAGAATAACAAAATTTCGAATTTTTGAACATTATGGTTACTGAAGGTTATAGCAGACGTGGACTAACCTCAAAAATAAAAAAACAAAATAACAAATGACAGTGACAATGACATTGACAATACAATGCTTACGGCACTCTAGCCGGGCCGAGGCAGTGCTACTAGTATGTCGCATTAAAGGCACTTTATCCGCGGCGGATAAAGGGCCGTTAACGGTCCTCTATACACTTCGTAAATAATATTTACTCATAATACAATTCTTATCGTCATTAATTACAACATTTATCATTTACTATGCTAATTTGCTATTGTTCAAATTGAAGAACATACCTACTATGCACATATTGCACTTATATAAATAAAATATTTGTTCTAGTGGCATTCACTTTTTTAGAGTTCCAAGTGTTTCTTCAAGCTGCCTTGGGTTCTTTGATAAATGCTTAGCAATAAAAATGGTTTCACTGTCTCTGAAGTTACTGCCCTGAATATTTGATAGATCATAGTCATAACCAAGGACGAATCCATGATTTAGTTCTGGGAGGGGCACATGGGACAGACAGTTAAGAAGTGTCTCCCACAATTATCTTACTATGCTATTTTAGGGATTATTTCTTTTTTAATGAAGATAAAGTAGCTTACTTCTTCAGCGTTCATCATTGAAGCAATCGTTTCATAGATATGCATTCAGGCCAGTCCATTAAGACGATTCGATTTTATTTTAATTAAACCGTTGGGTGGGGGGGGTGGGGCACAGGGCACGGGGCGCTGGATCCGCCCTTGGTCATAACTAAATAGCTAATTGGCGTATGTTTTTGTGTCAGTACGAGTCTTGTACTACTGTAGGCTGACTGCAGCTTGGGTCCTACCTATAAGCATAAAAAACCCTGTGTTGAGGTTTCTAGAGCAGTGCCTTAGGACCTTTTCACATGCTCCGGCTCCCGATTAGTAGGGGCTGGGTGGTTGCGAATTTACGGGTAAGCCGGGTCAATTGTGCTGGTATGTGTATAAATTTCCATATTTACCCATTAAGTACCCATATTTTAAGAGACCTGTGTTACAATTTTGGTGTACAAAGTATATTCTATCTATCATTCACGTGCAAGCTGAAGTGGCAGCGGTCTGGCCATATTTGTCGAAGGACCAAATGGCCAGTGGAGCAGACGACTCCTGGAGTGAAGACCGCGTTTCAGCAAGCGTAGTGTAGGATGCTCCCCAGTTAGATGGACCGACGACCTTAAAAAGCTGGCTGGGAGAGACGGGATGCGGAAGGCCGAGGACAGGGTGTTGTGGCGCAGCCTAAGAGATGCCTAGTCCCGCAGTGGACTGCGTTAGGCTGAGTTGATTGATTGAATCATTCATGTTGCCACTATACCTTGTATCGACTACCTAGCTGCCGAAAGTGCGTGCGTGAACAAGGCCTTCAGATTTTGCTCCTTTCCAGTAAATTTGAAGTTGTCAGATTCCATTTGTTCTATAAAAACACTGATCCTCAGCGACATGCATGTCCTGAATGCTGACACCATCATAGTTAGAATAGGACTTGGCTCATGATGGATTTAATTTATTTTGTCGTTAGTAAAATGTAGCATTTGTGTACATTTAATTTGATTTAGCATAGTATTTACTAGGCATACACCATGTTTGACACAGGTATCTGACTATGCAATGTGATGTATTTGCACATAATTATCATTTTACAGTAACCACTAAGCACAAACATAAATAAAACTTTACAATTATTATTATACGCCCGTGTTATCCACGGCCCTAAAGAGTGTATATAATATCTCATTCAAGGCTGTAGGTACAAATCAGACCTTATGCACGATTTATCCTATATGCAGCAGGCAAAATTAGGAACTTTACCTTTTAAAATTTATTAGGTACCCAAACAGAGTCCGTTTCGTTACTATACTGGTTGACACCAGTTTGCGTCACGTTCCACGAGGTCAACGAGGTTTTTAATCCAATGTCAATTGCGGTCATTTTTTCTCTTTCACTTGATTTAACCTTCTTTTAACCCTCCGAATTGGCTGTTCTACAAAAGTCTACAGTAGGGCCCATTTGTTTATTGTATTTAAGTTCATACATCGGCGGATCGATGCAGCAGTATGAGCATCAAGACGACTCTGGTCTTATATTATAATCAAAGGCCCTAGGTAGTACTGTTCATGGAGTTTCTTGCCCGTTCTTCTCAATCTTCTCCATAGGAATGAACCTACTAAGCTTTGGAATGACAACTAGCTTCATCTTTCTGACTGACCGAATCCTTGACAATTCAAAAGTGCCTGCAATAATTGAGTTGAAGCGTATTAAATAACGGATAGTATTCACGTGCATTTTACCTGGATCATTCCTTTGGTTTCGAACTCAACCGAAATCAACGTCATAGCCGTGACTACTCCTAAATCTGAATTTTACTCAAGACATTCGTTACAAGGGATCCCCAGTTTCCGGATGAATTTCTACTTTCAAAATGACACCTATACACCCGCATTTAAAATTCAAATTCATTTAAAAGTGCTAAAAATTATCGTCAATACTACAAGGTTGGCCACTGGCGTACCACAACACGTTATAAAATTGTCAGAGGTCAAATCATGTCGCCCAGTTATAATTTCCAACAAGTAGTTTGTCCGCTTTTTGTAATTGCACTACTGCGTCCCAATTAGATAAAACCACAAAGGCGTTAAAACGAGTGTTAATCTAAGCTATAAAACTTTTTTCAATGCAGTTTGTGAAGTTCAAGAGCACTGGATGATTTTTTGGATTGCTTCAAAATACTTGATTGGCAGTTGCATCTTCTCCGTGTCACTGGCACGATCGTACCTATTTCAAATTTCGTTGGGCCGAAACTTCACCACTTTCACGGCGTCGTGGTTGGCAGCGCAGAGGTCACTTTGGCTGCATATTTTGGGGCACAGAGAGCAGGGTAGAACGTGGTACATAGTTTGCGAAACAGGTCCACATTCACATCCTGCTGCCGGCCGTTGCTGATTGCTCTATATTCGCCCTCCTCTCAAAAATGTTCGAGCAATTTACCAGCTAGTTGACAGTTTCTTTTTAGATATTAAGTTCTGTTTACGTTTAGTTTTTATTTTTGTTTGAGCTTATAGTTCTCGATGTTTTTGGCATTGAGTTAAAAATGAACTACGTGTTTTGGTTGGTATATTGGCTTGTGCTAGCTGACATACGGCAAATAATTTAATTTATGTTTGGGTTGCATAATGTAAATTATTTTGCATAATATTGTATAGAATCAATTTTATGCTTCTTCCCAGCTAAAACACTAGGAAGTGGTGAGGGGTGGGCGTTATGGGGGACTGTCTTATGTAATTTTGACGAAAAGTACTGATTCACAGCTTAGTTTGAATAAATGACTTGAATTTTGAATTTTATCAAGGAGAATAAAGAGCAATGTTAATGTAAACATCGGAAGTCTTGACTCATCGTAAACATCATTTAGCCGAAAGACGGCCACTGCTGCACATGCTGGTTATAGGCCTCTATCGAGCATTGCACATGAAGTCTGTGATGAATTTATCTGGGGGGCCCAAGCCCATTTCACATTGTCAATTGAGAGAAAAGAATTGAATTCGACAGAACTTGACGACTTCAATCTACATAGAAAAGCATAAGTACGACAATAAAAATGTTGGTAGTTGGCAGCTGCTGGTAAAAAAACCCTAATAGAGAAAGCATGTTCATGACAGTTTTTCTATGCCTGAGTATAGCAGGTCATTGCAAGCATGAGAGAATATGTGGACTCTTTAGAGCACAGGTTACTTTTTTTCTTAGCCCATGTTTTCTGACATTTACGGTATGCAAATAACTATTTAATGTTTAAATTATGTACGTTTTATTGCTTTGTCTAACTGTTAGGATATAAAAAAGTGCTAAGTCCACTTAAGCGTCTACGCAAAGGTACCTGTTTAAACAGTTACTGTAATTTTATTTTTTACAGTGTTAGATTAATTTATAAGCATTGACTTACACGTAGGCTGGCTTTAATACGTAATGAACACAATGCTATAGTGTTGTTATCTTGTTTATTTTACTTGAACATGTTTTTACTAAGGTAGCGGGTTTATTGCACGGTTTATTGGCATGTAAATACATTAAACAACCTTGTCTACGTCTTACAAAGAAGCTGTGGTATTCATTTTTTACGCCTGTGTGCGTCACCTTGTTAATACCAGTTATTAAAACTGTGAAGAAGCTCAGACGATTTTTTGTAGTTTTTTTTTTTACCGGTTTATAAAATCATCTTATGATTTCCCTGCCCCGGTTTTAATTGATGCCTCGTTGGTCTAGTAGTCGCAAGCGCTACTGCCGAGTATGAGTCCTGGGTTCGATTCTCGGTTCGGGCAAAGTGTTATTGGGTTTTTCCATCTTTAATTTCCCAGGAGCAGCCTGGAGTCTGGATATGTGTCCGGTTGATGGTAATAGGCTCGCCCCCTATTACATGGGACTTAAACATAACTGGCTAAATGTGGGTGTACTATGGGTACACCTCTGCCTACCCTTCGGGGAATACAGGCGTGATGTTATCTTATAATTTTAATACCAAAAAATAACAAGGCATTTAACACTGTTTATACATAAAATGTCCTAAACATTCATGCAAAAGTACAGTTCGTGTCAAATAACTTTGTCGCTCTGAAGTTAGATTGCGCATGCGTACTGGCATGCGCGTTACTGTTTTATAAGGCAGATTGATTACGGCGCAGTAATTTGTAGTATACTTCAGAGCGACAAAGTTTTTTGACGCGAACTGTAACTCTGTTTGCCTGCCTGCCTGTCTGTTACCATTTCACGCCTAAGCCGAAATGTGACAGATACGTAGCCTGTTACCTGGAGAAAGAAATTCTCTACTTTTCATCCTGGTTATTTGAATTATAAAAATATGAAATACAAAATACACGCAGACGAAGTCACGGTCAACAGTTAGTTGAAAATAATTTACGCAAAAAATGCCTAAACCATTTTTTACAAAAATAAAATATTTGGTATACACAAACTAATAAAAGCCTTTCTCCTTTGCAGATGGCGACATGTCAATGTGTGGCTTCCAAGGTTCCTCGACAATAAATATAGAATTAGCTCCTCCGAACAACCACTATCGTTGCGGACATCTCGCTATGACCTATACAGGGCTTTGTATCCTGCTGGCATTAGACGATGACCTCTCCAGATTAAATAGGAAAGCTTTAGTTGAAGGTAAGTTCCGTAAATTTGATTGGACGGGTTGTGGGGCGATATTACCTCCGTTTGACCGTCTGTATGACCCCAGAAGTTGTTGGGTACACTTATCGCAGAATAAATAATATGCGTTCGCAATTTATTTGGGAAAAACAACCGTAATACCTACACATAAGGTTCAGTTTGCGCTACAACTTCATATTTTTGATGACTTTTTCAACAATTCTAGTCAGTCTAAAATCAACTTTATTTACACTTGCATAGATGTTTGCTGTGGAAATAACATTAATTGGAAACAAGGTTATAAATAGCCTATGAATGTTGCACCTGGATTTCTTGCTTAGCGAACATGCAACACGACATGCGTGTATTAACATAAGACTACGTATGTAAATACATGTTACAAGGTACTCTTAAGTGGTTGAGTTTCATAAATTCTGAGTTAAGCTCCACGATTACTGACAATGCTTGCACTGACTGGACAGGTCCACTCTTATCTGTGCGGTTCTTACCTCAAAACACCATGTCAGACACTAATCTACATGGTCCTCATGTGGCCTGATCAAGATTATGTCTGGACTTTAAAAGAGACTGCAACCTCTGGGTTTGTTCCGGCCTTTTTTCTTTTCTCAGAGTAGTCAGATAGGAGACGCCGACCTCATCTAGCTTATTTGTTAAATTTTTAATATGACGTGTAAAAGTGATTCAATCCTAGATCCTATTTACAGAATAAACAATTTCATTTTATTTCACTAAATTCATGGTAACTGTTTGCGCGTCGGTGTCCCTTACAGACGTAGTAGTGGCAACAAATTAGGCGAGTGCTTTTACGCTGTAACTTTTCTTTTACTCAGCCTATTGCTAATTGAAGAACAATCCCAAATTTTAATATAGGAGTCGTAATGTTCGTTTTGACTAAACACTGCGCGACATCTAAATGTATTGCCTAATAAAAGCGAGTTGTTAAAAATCCAACTAGGGGCTGTCATTAGGCATTTCTTTTAGGTGTGCTTAAATGTTAAAACACTATCAGCCAGTTGCACAAAGACAAACATTACGTAATGGATCATTAACGCTAATGATTTAATTAATCTGTTCAAAAAACCATTAAAATCGAGGCTAATGTTGCTTTCTGCAACAAGTTAATGGAAGATTTTCATTTAATGACAGCTTTAAAAGTTAAAGTTCATTTCTGCAACTGGCGGTATGTAACTTAGTAAGGTCTACTCTAGTTAATTTTATTCTAATTCAAATATTATGTCCCTTAATTCCAGGTGTAAAAGCACTTCAAACAGAGGAGGGTAACTTCGCAGCAACGCTCTCGGGTTGCGAATCAGATATGCGTTTCGTGTATTGTGCTGCATGCATCAGTTATATGCTCAACGATTGGTCCGGGTTCAACATTGAAAGGGCTACTGATTATATTATCAAGTCTATTGTAAGTATTACGTTATGTTTTAATTTATTAAAGCAAAGCAAGAAAAGTGACCAAAGCGAACCTCATAATAGAGATGTTGACGGAAAAAAAAACTAGTCCGTCAGTCAGATAATAAAAAAATATTAAACACGTATTTTTTGCTTTATCATATTAATAAAAAATCGTTTAGATAAATCGCATTAAAGTTGGGGAGTGGGGGCTCGCTACGTCACAAGTCGGTATAAAATCTACCGGGGAGTGACGTCATACCACGTTTTAACGTACTTATTGCCTACTAAGGGCCTGTTTCACCACCTACGATTAAGTTCCTATTAACTTACTTGGCAGATAATTTCATACAAATTCTGTTCCATTTTTGAATTTATCCGGTAAGTAGTGACTATTCAGACGTCGTGAAATAGGCCCTCAGTGTATTGCCGTAATCTTTTGATTATTTCATCCCTATTTTTTACGACCCTTAGGTTGAATGTCAATTTTACGTAATAAAACGCCAAAGTATATTTTGTCTTTATACAAATGTGACAGTTCGATAGTTTCAACCGAAATGAAGTTTCAATTTACTGGGAGTTTTTACCCGACTGCCCCAGAAGAAGGGTACTGTTTTTGTCAAAATGGTATGGTACAGCAATCAATCTGTTAATAACGAGGTTGACTATACTTTGACACAATTTAACTTCACGAAGTTCTTAAAATATGTTCTCATGCTACAATAATTATATCTCACACTTAATGCCAACTTAGAATTAAGTTACAATTGAGAAAACGGCTAACTATAGTGTAAAAAATAACAATAATATGTTGAATGCAGAGTTGATGGTAAAAGAAAAGTTTTGAGACTACACAACTATGTTGTGAGGCATGGCTATTTTTCTTACATTAAAGAGAGAATTAGGTGATACGAAAATGATTAAAATCCAATTAACACGTTTCACAAATGTAAAAGAAAATTACATGCATGTTTTGAACAAGTTTTGGATACCTACTAGTCTATATAACTTGTTTTAAGTGCAAACGATAAACGAAAAAGTAGAAACCTTGCTGTAAATATACAGCGTGGCGATTAGGTTATCACATTCATTGAAACCACGTATTCTACATTACGTATTTTAAACGTGCACGATTAAAATAATTAATAAAAATTAATATTCTAGCCGTGGGACATTATTTTCTATTTTAGTATTTAATAACATCATGTATTGCATAAAGAAAATCACCTGAACAATACTAGTAGTTCAAAGCCCCTTGGCCGGCGAAGATAGGTAGTTCAAATGATGCCATTTCGAATTACTTGGAATTACTAACAATTTCAAAAAACGTAAACAAATCAAGCGGAAAATGTCCTTACGGCTGAAAGTTTAAGGCGTTCTCTATGCGCAAAATTAAATTATTCGATAAACAAAAAACCCGACTGCAAAAACATAACTGAAAAGAGAAAAACAAGCATTATAATCTATAGAATTTTGGTATCGCAGCGAGGACAAACAGAAGTTACACCTTAGTTCCTGTTATTATGTAGTTTGTCCCCACCTGCGATACCAAAATTCTATAGATTATAATGCTTGTTTTTCTCTTTTCAGTTATGTTTTTGCAGTAGGGTTTTTATTTTTTTAATAATTTTATTTATTTCAAGTGTTTTAGTTTTATTAAAGGTATCTTAATTTGGAATTGACTTTTATATGATCTGACCTTTTCTTCCTAGCCTTTTCCCAACTATGTTGGGGTCGGCTTCCAGTCTAACCGGATGCAGCTGAATACCAGTATTTTACACGGAGCGACTGCCTATCTGACCTCCACAACCCAGTAACTGGGTAATACAACACCCCTTGGTAAGACTGGTGTCAGACTTTTGGGCTTCTGACGACTCGTAACGACTGTCAAAGATCCACGAATGACAGCCGGGACCGACGGCTTAACGTGCTTTCTGAGGCACGGAGGAGTCTCGGTATGTAAAGATGGTCACCCATCCATTGACCAACCCCGGCAAGCGTAGCTTAACGATGCAGCGACCCGTGCGGCTTGTTATTCTTTAGCCACGTGCTCCTCCATGTCCAATTAACAATAATAAACAATATACAACAACACACGCAATTACATACATAAAGTCATATTTAGTCAGATTGCATTAGTAGGTATTAGATAGTAAAAAAGTAGAATAAAAATAATAATGGAATAGGCATAGATTACAATCATGTCATGTCAAGTTATTGATTAAATTGCAATACGGCATGTCATTTTACAATAAAGAAATAAAATAGATCTGTTAATGTCATTGGAATTAAATAATATGTATGTAACAATATGTAAAGAAAAAGTTATGAACTGAGTACCTACATCTATAAATTTTTATCCGTCATGAATTCGTCTACTGTGTAATAGTAATAACATTTCCCTATTAAAATTAATTATTTAATAATATTAATGTCCTTTATTTCATTTATATACATATAATTTACATTTTTAAATATTTTTATAAAAACAAAATAATACAAAAACATTTAAAAATATAAAAAATAGTAGCCCACCGGTATCGGGAACAGGGTCCAAGCTACCGGCGGTCAGGGCTCCAGAGAGAGGAACCTCCTGACAATGCGAGCCGTGTCCAGGAGTACCGCTTTCTGAATCAAGCTCTTGACCCAGCTGCCTAACGAGAGCCTCCTTAGGTGTTTGTTGGTCGAGGCTCCTGGCAATTAAGCCATTGGCTGATACGACTATCGGCACAATGATCGCTGAGTCCACATCCCACATGTCGACAACCTCGCGAGCCAAGTCAAGATACTTGATTTGTTTATCTTTCTCGGCTTTCACGAGGTTCCCATCATGCGGGACCGTTATGTCAATGATCATTGTGCGCCGCTCTACTCGGTCCACCACCACTATATCAGGTTTATTGGCAACAATAGTCCTGTCAGTGATGATGGAGCGATCCCAGTACAATGTGATATTGCCATTTTCGAGAACTGGGTCGGGCACATACCTGTAGTACGGCACTTCAGATTCCACAAGGCTGTATTTCAGAGCAAGTTGCTGGTGGATAATCCTGGCTACAAGGTTGTGTCTATGCAAGTACTCTTCGTTAGCTAGACGAGAACACCCGGAGATAATGTGTCGGATTGATTCTCCCGGACGGTGGCATGCCCGACAAATGTCAACCGTGCCGTCCTTCACAATGAATCTCCGGTAATTGTTCGTCATCATAACTTCGTCCATAATTGCACAGACAAAACCTTCGGTTTCCCCAAAGAGGTCACCAAAACGCAGCCAGGCTACGGACGCTAGGAAATCTACATAATATTATTATTAGTTGTTGGTAGATTAAGTGTTGTGACAGTTCGTGCGAGATTGGACGCTTTTACTGTTTTATCTTTATTTTATTTGTGGTAGGGCACGTTATTACAACAGTAAAATTAGTTGTAGGTAACTTAGTGAAAGTGGTGCGACAGTTCATGCGACATCAGACGCTTTTAATGTACAGACGCCAGCACATCAAGTTACTACAATCTGTCAAATTTCTTTAATAGGTTTTCAACTCTACCGCTAAAGAATAAGGTTCAATGTTGATTGGGAAAATTTGACAGATTGGAGTAGGTTGATGTGCTGGCGTCTGTACCTTTTTAAGTTGTGTTGTGTTCTCAAGATGGCCTCGTATCAATTTCACGTCATGGGAGTACACCGATATGATTTTGATTTATTTAGCCGCCCATAAGACGACCCACTGATCGAGAGTGCTATCAAAACGCAACGCTGCGTTACGAACATACCTTTCCACGGGCATTCCAAATATAACGTGATAAAAAAAACTTAATTTCTGATTCTTTGGTATCAATACCATAAAGTTTCTGTTGAATTGTTGATACCATCGCCCCGCGCGTGCTTAGTGCAAGTACCTACCTTCCACTGTCGATGTCGCTTGGCGCCAAGACGCCCGCGCGCCTCGCCTCCGCGGGGTTGCCGCTTTTCTCTAAACTCTTAAATCGAATGGCAACATTGCGATTCCATTGCTTACCTAATGCTTTAATAAACTTTTCGATCTTGCCGCTGACGGTCCATGGATGGGTGACCATCTTTACATACCGAGACCCCTCTGTGCCTCGGAAAGCACGTTAAGCCGTTGGTCCCGGCTGTCATTCTTGGATCTCTGACAGTCGTACTGGGTCTCCAGAAACCCAAAGTCTGACAACCAGTCTCAATCAAGGGGTATCGTATTACCCAGTAACTGGGTTGTGTTGTGGAGGTAAGATAGGCAGTTGCTCTATGTAAAATACTGGTATTCAGCTGCATCCAGCATAGTTGAGAAAAGGCTTGGCAGATGATGATTGTGAAATGTCATCATGGATTAAAATTATGTTCGCGTCAGATGTAAAAAAAAGTATTTGGAAACATTCCAAAAGCCTTTTTTACACCTAAAACGGGTACAACATCAAATTCAATGTTACAATTGCAATTGATTATTAATATTCTAGTTCGCTAGTTGGCCACATTTCTTATTTCCATACAGTAATATTGCCAAATTAATAAAAACAGGTTAATTTTCGACAGCTATTTGCGACGTTGCCAAGTTTTAGGATAAACGCTCTTAATAAAATAACCACGAAATCTTCTAGAAAAGTGACGTTGCCAGCCCGCGCGGGATGAACGCTCTTAAGAAGATTGGTTTACAATTCAAATCAACCTTCATTAAAATAAACGTTTTTCACAGGGTTACGACTACGGCATCGCTCAGTGTCCCGAACTGGAATCCCACGGAGGCACAACCTTCTGCGCGCTAGCCACACTAAGCCTAACAAACCAACTGGACAAGCTATCAGAACAGCAAGTTGAAGGCTTGAAAAGATGGCTCCTCTTCCGACAAGTCGACGGCTTCCAAGGCAGGCCAAACAAACCCGTCGATACCTGTTACAGTTTCTGGGTAGGGGCATCCCTAAAAATACTAGACATGCTACAATACTCGAACTATGGCAGCAACAGAAGATACGTCTATGAAACACAAGACACAGTCGTGGGCGGCTTCTCGAAATGGCCCGACACATGCACAGACCCCATGCACACATATCTAGGACTCGCTGGTCTCAGTTTAATAGGCGAAAGTGGACTACTAGAAATAGAACCGACTTTAAATATCACTAAAAGGGCGTATGGACACCTCAAATCTTTACACGCAAAGTGGGAGAGTGAAACACTCTGTGTTTTATGAATACGCGTTTGAAAGTGTCCTGAGAAGCTGGTTTTCTAATTGTGAATGACGACGTTAAATATTTATTTTTACTTTAGTATGTGTATGTTTGTATATGGCGTCCGAATGTAGCCTTTAGATAGCACATGTTTTTAGCCTGGATATTGATATTATAAACAAAAAACTGCACGAATAAAGGACCAAGTTTAATTGTTAATTAGAAACGAACAAATAATATATAAACGCGTACAATAAATATTTTTCGCTTGTTGCCTTAAAACGTACATTCATAATTAGAAAATACTTTCCTACCAGTTTCGTATACCCTAATAAAAGTTCTAAGAATTTTAAGTTACCTACCGAAATTATCGTAATTTAAGTTTATAAAAACGTTCATTATGCTAAAGTATTATTACTGTTGCATAATCCTTTTGTATAATATTGAATTTGTTAGTACTTAAAATAATGTTTATGAATACTAGGTGCTAATACTTGAGTAGGTATCGGGTACCTAACGGGGTCATCAAATGGACAACGAGTAAATACTAGTGTTATAGTACAATATGAGAATTTCTCGCGACGTGCCATGAGCAGTTGAGTAGTTAGGCGATTATCAAATTATTGCACAAAATGTAATTTTAAGCAGTTTTTATTGTAACAATGATTTAGGACGCAGTCACATTAATTGAGCTACGGAAATTGAGTTTTATTACCCAAAACAAATATACCTATACATATTATAAAATAAAGTCGATTTTCGTGTCTGTCTATGTGACCGCGTTGTTCTTCTAAACAACCCAACAGATTTTGATGCGGTTTTCACCATTATTTGAATAATTTATTTCGGAAGTTTTTATTTATCTTATATTTAAAAATTAATCTCTATGTTTTGTCAAGTTAAAACCGTGTGAAGCAATATGGCGTGTCACTAGTTCATTATAAACAGAATTGTCTATTACAAAGATGCACGCATGCATTTTTATAGTGTCTGATGTCTTTAACAACAGTGTAATTAATTCCATTTTATACCACTGCCCAAAAAAAGAGATTAATGTATATAATTACATAATTAGTTGGGTCCACACCGGACGATCAAATTTGGATCGACGATCCACGGTCATGGAGAGCCGATCGTACATCGGAGATTCTTTCGCACGATTCGTTTTTGGAAACCCGCGATCCAGCCGCGTGTTCCAGTACCAATCCACGTTTTGGCTAAATTAAGTTCAGTTGAACACACGCTCGGTATGGATTGCCCGATCGCCCTATCCACACGCAACAGTTCAGACCGAGCGCGCCAAAGAACTGAGGGGCTTTTGGGCATTGAGCATTGTCAAAAAACCAACAGCGCTTGGATTGGCCGCTCCACCGCGTGTGCTCGGATCACGAGCGGCGCGTCCACACCGACCGCGCATTTGGATCGCGCTCCTGCCGCCCCCGATCGGAGCCCACTGGATCGTCCGGTGTGGACCCAGCGTTTATTCAATAATGGGGAAAGTGGAACTAATTATGTCAATTACAAACACAGACAACTATTTAAAACCGTCACTTTATAGCGAGTCGTCAATTACAACAATTAAATTGTGGTTACGTCATGTTGTAACTGCGTCCTAATTCGCAAACGGTCAGCTATTAGTAACGACCAATAGTATTCGAATTTAATGTGCGTGCATATTTTTACTGGAGGATCAGATATCTAAGGGTGAGGTAAGACAAAGCGGTTTTCACTTGCGTTACGAAAAACATGTAGGTAGTACAACAGGTCCGTAGCTACCTTATACATATAGACTGGTTTTTAATAATATAATTTGCATTAGTAGATTAATTTGCATTATTTTGCTAAGGTAGCCCGCGTATTTAAATTTTTCTTACGTTTTTTGCAATTTGCAGGTCAATATCAGATTGTATGTTGATCAAAATATGCTTTCGCGTTAAGTCATAAAGTCCATAAATATGGGCTGGACCTTTGTATCGAGTAGAGCTTAGTAGTCATTATAGCTACCTACAATATAATTAGAAAGTAAAAAAAAACGCAAGTTGAAACCGCCAGTTTGATCCAACCTTTAAAAAAAAATAAAAATGAAGTAGCGAGTACTAGAGTAGATACATCGAAAAAGTTTGGCAGTCGCAGCAAATCTGGTCAGGACTTTAAAAAGTTCACCTCAAAGCCTTTATTTTGTTAATTTGTTATAAGAACCAGTTTTACTCTTCTTCCTTATAATTATTTTGCGAAGACTAACATGTTTTAATTCATGTGTTTATATCTAGCTAGCCTTCCTGAGCCCACATTGGAAGGAAGATATCCTGTAAAATTATCAAGTCTCTCGCCCAGTTGCACAGACAAACTTTAATGCCCCATTACGTAATGGATCATTAACGCTAATGATTTCATTAATATCTTCAAGGAACCATTAAAATCGAGTCTAATGTTGCTTTGCAATAAGTTAATGGAAGATTGTATTTAACGATAGCTTTAAAAGTTAAAGTTCGTTTCTGCAACTGGCTGTAAAACAATAGAATAACGAATGGATGGAAACCGAAAAAATTTAATGTTATTTCTGACATTGTGGCGGATATGCTATACATTTCCAGTTTATGCTGATCTCGCATTGTATAGGATTTCGGTATAATGCAAGGTCAGCATAAGCTTACCTCGCATTATACCGGAATCCTAGCTATACATTTCCAGTTTAAGCTGACCTCGCATTGTACGGAAAACGTTTACAATGCGAGATCACCATAAACTGGAAAAGTATAGCTTGATGTGTAGCCGTGCGTACAGTAGGTACATTGAATATTACGTTCGATTAGACAGGTACATTCAACAAGCTAACAGTCTACATCGTTATTGTTGTTTTGGCTCAGGGGGGCTAGAAAGAAACATTTATTTTTGTTTATTTTCAAAAGAAGTTGTTCCAAAATGAACTTATGAAGCGGTGAAAATATTTTACATACTTACCAATGAACTTTTTGTCTTTTTAGGTTATTTTTTGACAGTCAAAATTTATACTATTCTGCTGCCTCCCTTAACATTGATTGTTTCATTACACGTTGTAAACAATTCAAATTAGATTTTTATATAATGTTTATATGAAAATACATATTTAGCGAATTTACATTTACAATGATTCGTTGCGTCTTTTTCTTATATCTGACGTCAGAATGATGATCTTTTAACCGAAAAGTAAGTCATTAGGTTAAATATTCTATGTTGTGTTCCGAAGCATTTATAGTATTCCGTGCCTTTAAAATATTACTAAGGTTCTAGTATCCAGTTTCTGGTATCTTTTTCAGGTATCCGGTTTCTGGTACCTTTTTTCTAGTATCCGGTTTCTGGTAACAGGTTGTATTTATTATTGAAGGCTCAAGTATGCGCACACTTTATATTTACGGCACATATAACCTAAGTTGTATGTAGGTATGTAAACTTGCTGGCGACCTTGTTTACCGGCAAGTACACTACTTTTAACACTAGCTCAAAATACCAATTTTTTGTGAGTAATACTGGTACGGAATACTAAGATACATTTATACTTTTTTAAGTGGCGCATACTGGTTTTTTATGATTAATAATTTATTGTATTTCACTATAAAATAAACAGTTCCATTTGCTCTTGATTTTATTGCATCAAGGCTTGACTATTGTTTAGAAAAATATTTTGTATATTTTAATAAGTTTTGCAGACAAACCTTTACTGGTGTTACACAAGCTGAAATAAAATTATCCCATAAATTTAAAGAAAACTCAAATACTTACAGGGAGAATTTTCCCTATTTCAAAACAACGTGTTCGATACTATTACTGGCCAGTAAAATTTATTTTTCAAAATGTTACGAGACCGTTCTCGATTTCATAAAAATTGGCTTCTGTGAATATTAATTATCGCCATTTCTCATAAGTAGTTTCGGATTTATCCATACACGAATACTTGGAAAATTCACCCTGTATATTAAAAATATATAATTACTTTATAATATAGAATATTGTTGTGAACTACCAGTTTACGTCAATGATGCGTATTGTGAAATATTACGTTCTTGCCTTCATCCGCAAAGATGTCGACTTAATTACGCCTACGGGTCCCAAGGCCAAATAACACAAGACCTATTAAAATAATCTATAGCCTTAAGGTCACACATAAGTCTCAACATCAATCAATAAGTTTTATTTTTTAAATAGTGACTTAGGGCAACAAAATCACCGGAAGAGTGAGCCTTAAATATCAAATAGACGAGTAATATCTATATGCAAGACTATCAACAAAAATAATGAAACATGCAATAATGCAGATGCAACAAAAGGACACGTTATTCTGTTAAAATAATGAATATTTCGTTATAAGATTGTTGTTATAATACTCGGTCAATGAAATATTTGCAATCTGAATAGGTAGGTATTCAGTTTTGAATCCAAAATGTCAAACACAATCTACCATTATCATTATAGTATTGCTATAGTACATAATACCTACAAATGCCAGTAACTTGCACATAATTATACAAGCTCTGTTCCAATGTATCTGATACTGAAAAGGGTCTGTTTACACTTATGTAAACAGACCCTTTTCAGATTAAATTATTACGCGATTACTCACAAAGGCGCACTAGAAACACATTTTATCTGTATTTAGAAGGTTTCAAGTTTATATCTCAACCACGTTTTCCAACACTATCATTTGAATAACAAATAACATACGAGAACT
This sequence comes from Conistra vaccinii, assembly GCA_948150665.1. Taxonomy (NCBI): domain Eukaryota; kingdom Metazoa; phylum Arthropoda; class Insecta; order Lepidoptera; family Noctuidae; genus Conistra; species Conistra vaccinii. Next base: position 10,230,940 of record OX411334.1, on the reverse strand, counting down.
GAGGTTTTAAAATTAACATCTTTAAGGTAATTTCAAATCAGAATTTCAAGTTTAAGTAAGCGGCACTACAAATTGTCATCCACAAGTACGTCTCTGATTCCCTTGTTTATATTTTCATCAGCTATTTTGTTATATATAGATAGATAAAACATTTATTCATTGGATACAAAAGACATAGCACAACACACAAAAGCACTAATAAATGATAAAAAATTACATGAATATATATATATAAACTAGGTGCCAATATACAAAAAAGGAAAATATACCTACCTACTTAACCCTGTCATATCTAGTGATCGGATATTCGGATGCATATTTACCTAAAGTTACGTTTTGGCTAAGAAATTATGGAAGCGGCTTTAAATATTTTTTTTTTCTTTATATAAATCCCGGATTTGATTGAATTGCGGGATCAGATACATGGTATGGAAACGACTTAGCAGCCCTCTTATGAAAGTTACTTTTGCGGTGTTAACATAAAAATTTATATACCTACTGTAAAAGCTTTTCTTTAATCAAAAAGTACTAAACAAATCAATTCCGGAATCGCGAGATTTTTGCGATCGATACAAAAGAGCATTTCATATTAGCCAACACCTGCACGTAAGTAAATATACATTGTATTCTATAATCAGAACTCAAAATTTGTTGATCCCGGAATCCCGGGATTTTTTTGCATACAAAAGTGCTTTCTATAATAGCCAACATCTCAACTTTAGGTAAATATGCAACCGAATATCTGATCACTGGTCATAACGATTTAGCAATCGAATAATATTTAAATAGTCATAGGTTATATTATGTATTATTGGAAGAAAACGTGTTTTTTTTTCAATACCCTATTATTTTGTCAGTGATTGATAAGATAAGTCTTCAAATAGCCTTTGTTAAAAAATGGAATATCTAATTGGAACGCAATTTTTGGAAGGACACTACCTACTTGAAATTATACATACTTTTGTGCAAGTTACAAATATATATATGGGTTTGCGGCTTATCTGTATCTATATTTTTGTTCGCTTCCATTGACCGTATTATAATGCTTACAGCGTTCTCTGATTTACAATTTTACCTTAAAGGGTACAATACCCTTTTAAATATGCTGCCAACAACTGCATACCTTGCCTCAAGTATGAACCTGTTTACCATATGAGGAAAATAAATAATTTAAATTAAAGGCGGGTATCCCAAAACCTGTATTTTTGCTTGTAAAAAAAGGTAGTCGCACGACTCTGCAGTGTGCAATTTTTTTTTTTGTACTGTGTTTAAACCAAAAAGGGTTTTCGGAATCGGTGATCTGGCAGAGCCCAATACCTATAGCATCAAAGCTTATACGATAACAGGGATGTATCATAGGCATATTTGAAAAATGCGTTTATTGGCATTACAGCTAAAAAACACCTCAAATCTATTTCTATCTGGACCATACTAATTTAACTTTTATTTAAAGTTAATTTTAAAAGCAGAAAATTGGGTTAACCCGCCGCTAAGTGAGTAGATGGCACATATTTTGTTTTTGTTACAACTGTTTTTGAGTCAATTTACAACAACGTTTATTAAATACAGCTCTAATATCTTCCCACAGAACAGGTCCTTGGGTAGGACAGAGACTAGACGGGATACAGGTTGCATCTACAGTAATCGGTCGTAATTATAGCACATCAAGTATTTTTAGAAAAGTTCGAGTTAGGTAGTAGAGTCTCTTTTGCCAACTTTTGTGGCATTCTTACTTGTATGACTCTTCTCGTACCAACGAGATCTACCTACGTTATGTTCAACTGTGTCAATCGAAGAATTTTATTTGTGTCTTTATTTTTGTTCAATCATGCATTCTTGGTTTGCCAACTCACTTTAGACATTGGCAGAATGGTAGATATCGACTTTGCCTGCCATAAAAAAACCGGCCAATTCGTGTCGGACCATGCACACACAATGAAGGGTTCCGTTGTTACCTTTTATCCCAAAAACAAACTTAACCTTGTAGTTGAAAAATATGTTCTCCCATACATCGATAAACGTCACCTCCAACTGCAAATGTAAAATAAACGTAAAATAAATATTATGTAATAAAACTACAAATGAACGATTTTGGGGCTTTCTCCTTTACTTGTGCTGTAAGACCTTGCTTTTTACCAAATTTCATGATTCTAGGTCAACGGGAAGTAGGTAGGTACAGTGGGCTCCAGGGAAACTTCACCGCCTAGCAATATAAAAAACAATGCAAGGGGGTGAGGTTTCTATGGAGCCCACTGTACCTTATAGGTTTCGATTTATTTGCCAGGATCAAAATATGTGCTGCTATGTGAAGAGCAGTGGTGGCCCAGTGGTAACGGCCCCGACTTACGACTTAGGTCATGGGTTCGAACCCAAGCAGGCGCTTTACTTTGTGTAAAAAATTTCATCACCACTGCTCTTAAAACGGTGAAGGAAAACATCGTGAGGAAACCGGCATGTCTTAGAACCAAAAATTCCCAACCGTGACATTTACCAACCCGCACTGGACCCACGTGGTAGATTACAGCCCACTCCCTCTCACAGAGAGGAGGCCTGTGTCCCAGCAGTGGGAACATTAATAGGCTAATTATGTATATTATGTATCAAAATATGTCGCTTATATGGCCGTATTTTGTTATTGCGTTGACTTAGAAGCTTGATTTTTTTAGAGCTCTAAGGGCTCTAACTTCTGAGGGGTTTCTGCTTTTTCCTTTTGAGTTACGGAACCCTAAAAATGGGATAGAACCTGTGTAACAGCCTCTTTCTTAAGCTCGGTGTGGTATATTTAAGCCCGGATACTGTACTAAGTTAGGCCCAAATCTGTTATTTAATTTTAATTTATTAGTAAAGGTTTGTCACTAAATTAAAAGGAACCATGTTAATATGATTTGTGTTTGAAATTATGTGTAAATTATTATATAGTTATGGCATTAGTTTTATTGAAAAATGTAATTTGAACATGTAATTATGTCTATTTTGATCATTTATTCGACTTGTTTAAAAAAATATTGAAATATAATGAAAGTTAAAATGAATGTTTGTTTTTAATTTATTCCAAGTTTTACTTAATGGGTATATGCGTAGGTAACACTTTGGCAGTATGGGCTTTTAAAGGCGGCTTTTAAAGCCGGCTTTTAAATTCACATGCTATTTATTAGCAAAAAAGAATGGCAATTTATTCACTCGAGCGAAGCGTCTGATACCGGCTTTATGAAGGTACGCGACCACAACATCGAAATCGGACCTATGTCATTTGTGTTTCATCGACCCATGTCTGGTTCGCACGGAGCGCCACCTATCGGGTCCAAAACCATCAATCCATTTATCCATTTATTTCAAGCTGGAACCAACCATACACATTAACAAAATTTCCTTGAAATCGGTTGGCTAGTTTCGGAGATTACCGGGTACGAACGTAATGACACATGATTTTTATATAAGTAGATACCACCTACCTATTAAAATTTAATAGTCTTAAAAAAAAAAAAAAAAAAAAACTAGCTGCCCGCCCCGGCTTCGCACGGGTAGCAGTAAGTACTTATATACGGCGCACCTACCTATCTACCTACCCTGCCCTAACTACCTACCCTACACTGTCCGACCTACCTACCCTGCTGTACCAACTACACTGCCCGACCTACCTACCTACCCTGCCCTACCTGCCCTACCTACCTACCTACCCTGCCCTACCTACCTACCCTACCTTGCCCTACCTACCTACCCTTCCCTGCCCAACCTATCTACTTACCCTGCCCTACCTACTTACCCTACCCTGCCCGAACTAACTACCTACCCTACCTACCTATCTACCCTACCTACCTAGCTTCCTATCTACATACCCTTCCCGGCCCGACCTACCTACCTACCCTACAGTGCACTGCCCGACCTACCTAGGTCGGGCAGTGCAGTGTAGGGAGGTAGGTACCTACCCTACCTACCTACGAGTATCTACCCTACACTGCACGACCTATCTACCCTACCTACCTATCTTCCCCTATCTTCCTATCTACCTACCCTGCCCTAACTACCTACCCTACCTACCTACATACCTACCTACCTACCTTACACCCTACCTTCACCCAGCTATCCCTAAAAAGAATTAGTGAAATCGGTTCAGCCGTTCACGCGTGTTCAAATAGGGATTCATTTTAGGCCCTAAACTTTAGTGAGTGAGAGAGAGAAAGCTTATTGTGAGAGAACGACAGGAGACTGGCTTCGTTCTCATCCTTAGGCTGCCTGTCTACTGGAGCGGAGAGGAGAGGAGCGGAGATGTGCCAATATTAACCAATAGAATCTTGACTCCGCCCCTGAGTTTAGATTTGATTGGTTGGAACTTGCGTCATCGGTGACGATGACGCAAGTTCCAAGATTTTTGTAATGGCACATCTCCGCTCCTCTCCTCTCCTCTCCGCTCCAGTGGACAGGCAGCCTTACTCTGTGCTGTTTACGGGATGAGAAGTGACACTGGTAGACGCCTGACGGCAATAACTGATCGAGTGGTAACTGATCAATAAAATTATCGACCGCCAAGAGTAGAAAATTATTAAAGTACTAATATCGCTATTAAAAATAGGGGTTGGTGGTAGAAGGGTGAAAATTTAGGGTTGTGTTTATTTTTTAATGCAAAATCATAAAAAAATTACAATAAAAAAATTTGTCAAAAAAAAAAAAAAACTTGGGATGGACCACCCTTATCACTTAGGGGTACGAAAAATAGTTTACATCCTATTCTCATACCTACCTAATAAATATATAATAAAATAACCACAAAAAAATTCATAAAAATCGGTCAAGCCGTTTCGGAGGAGTTTGGCAACAAACACCGTGACACGAGACTTTTATATATTAGAAGATATAATAATAATATAATAAAATCGTTTATTTATAAAAGGGGCACGTTTACAATAAATACTTTAACAATTTAAAATAGAGTAGGTACAGTTACTTATTTGCCTGAACTAGGTTGAACCTGTGCTTCAGGCTAGAAAGTGCATAAATACTTATTCCAATAAATTAACATGAGTGTATAATAAAAACTAAAATTAAAATTTAGGTAAATAAAAGCAAAAATAGCATGTTAGCGGTTCTATTTGCAGACAGCAAGTAGATCTTCTGTCTGTGCATAATCTACGGTTAGTAAATATTTAAGTACATTTTTTTTACAACTAAAGTAATTTAAATTATATAAACTAAGTTTTTTATTTAATCTATTGTATAGAAATGGTCCTAAGAATGTAAAGAATCTTTCTACAAACACATGTTTTGAGGATGCATTAGATATGCATACTATATCATTCCGTCTCTTGTTAGTATTGCCAGCATTGTAGGTAAGCATGGTGTGCTGTTTTAACACTAAGTGCATAATGAAAAGCTGGCGAACCGTCAGTACATTGCAGGATTTATATAGGAGATCTGTGGGAAAGAAGAAGGGATGGAAGTTTGCTACCTTTAAAATTGCTCTCTGAGCTCTTTCAAGAGGAAGTAAATTAGTTTTTGGTTCGCCACCCCAAGTAGTGATACAGTATTGAATTATCGATTGACATAGGGCCAAATAAACTTGTGTGATTAATTTTGAATCTGCAAATGATCGTAATTTTTTAAAAACATATATTAGTCTGCGCACTCTTTTAACAAGGCTTACAATATGTTTTCTGAAAGAGAGTGTGTCATCTATTATTACCCCGAGGTATTTTATGCTGCTCGTTTTGAGGATAAAAGGACAATTACAATTGTTGACTGTACGGTTTCCACATTGATGGGCAAATAGATGAGGGTTAGTAATGTTCAGTGGAGACTTGCGCATGGAGAAGTCAATATATTTTGTCTTGTCAGCGTTTAATGTTAGTAAATTGCTTTGAAGCCAATTAGTCACAGTATTGAAACCTAGTTGAGCGATTCTGAAAAGTTCGCTACTGGTTTTAGCGCTAAAAATTAAGGCCGTGTCGTCGGCATAAGATATAATTTTGCCGTCTTTTATATTAAGACCACACAAGTCGTTAATATAAATCAGGAATAGCGTAGGGCCCAGAATACTCCCTTGAGGCACGCCAAAACCAGTATTTTTCTGCTCATCGCTCGTAATATTATCTATTCTAACACATTGGTACCGGCCATCTAGATAGTCAGCAAAGAGTTTCAGCGGCGTTCCTCTTATTCCTATATTCTCTAATTTGTTTAGCAGAACAGAAACAGACACCGTGTCGAAGGCCTTGGCTAAATCAAGGAAGACTCCCAGGGTTTGATTTCCTTTGCCGAGTTCTTTTGAAATATAATCAGTCAGGTTATGGACTGCATCGGCTGTCGATAGTTTAGCTCTAAAACCAAATTGCGCAGGGGATAAGAAGTTATTTTTTTCCAGGTAGTTAACTAGTCGACTGTTTATAATTTTCTCTAGTATTTTGGATATTGAGGGGAGTAAGGATATTGGCCTATAATTGTTAACTAACTCTTTGCTTCCAGATTTAAAGATAGGGATTACAACTGCCTTTTTGAGACAACTAGGAAAAATTCCTTCAGAAAGACATATTCGAAAAATATGCGTTAAAGGAGGTACCAAAATACGCTTAAAGAGCTTAAGGATCTTATTGCTAATATTATCACATCCAACTGCACAGCAATCTTAGCCCAGAAATTATTCGAGTTATTTCATCTTCATCAGTGTCCAGCATAGCAAAAGATTTCGGATTACCTACTTGATTTTTGGAGAGATGGTTGGTCACAGTGTTTCGGAATCTGTTCGGCAAGAGTTTTCCCAACATTTACAAAAAAGGTATTCACATTGTTAGCTGCCAAGAGTGGTGAAGGATTAGTAAGCAGTAAACTCGAATTTGATTCACGCTGTTTATACTTATTGGTGATTTTTAATATGTTTCCAAAGTTGCTTGCTATTGTTACCTGCTCTATTTAATTCATTTTTATCGTAACTATTCTTTAAATTCTTTAGGAGATTGTTGCAGAAATTCCTGTATCTTTTATAGGTGATTTGGATTATTACATTTTCAGGGTATCTCTTTGTTCTTTGATGAAGTTTATCTCTGCGTCTTATACACCGGATTAGTCCAGGAGTAATCCAAGGTTTAATATTATAAAGTTTTTTATTTACTACAGAAACTGTCGTGTTACGTAATATTGCTTGTTGAACATGTTTTATTAAGTACGATAAGGCCAAATTAGCGTCAGCAGTATTGTAAACTAAGCTAAAATCAACGTTGCATAAGTCATATTCGAGTTTGTTTGTGTTTAATTTGCTCATAGTCTGGGGACGATTTAGCTTAGACAGCGTTAAATTTACGGTAAGTAGGACAGCGTGATGGTCAGTAATTGTTGAGTTAGTAACAAGCGTAATATATGATAGGCTTGATTTGATCATCATATGATCGAGACAAGAACCGCTCTGATGAGTAGGCAATGTGTGAGCGGGCAGAAAACCATGGTATGAACAGATATTAAGGTAATCTTGGGTCCTAGCGTCGCAGTTTTCGGAGCCGATATTTATATTTAAATCACCTGTTAGTATAACATTCTTATACGGATTTAGTTCTTGTAGAATCTGGTTTAAGGAATTGTTAAAAGGATCTAAGTTTCTAGCGGAAGGGGATCTATAAATAGCGATTATAGCTGTGGATGTACCAATTTTGATGACTAAACAGTTACTCATACAGTCTTGTAGAGTATGTTCTTCGACTGTGACCTTTAACGATTCCTTAGCAAAGACTACCACACCATCATTTTGATTGTGGTTTTTTGTGGTATGCAATAAGTTATACCCTGGTTTTACAGGGAGGTTATCGTAGCGATTTGATAGCCAACGTTTCGTAAGTACCATTATATCACAATCAAATTTAAGTCTATGAAGAAAAATGTTAAAGCTATCTATGTTCAAATACTACGAATGTTTTGGGTCAGTATGGTTAGTGAATTTTGATAGTCGGAAAGATATGTTCTGCAGTCCTCAACGTCACATGTCCTTGAGACAGTTAAAAATGTGTTATCTATATCCGTAATTAAGTTAACATCATACTAAAAACTAAAAAACAACAATAATAAATTAAGTCTAAAATATGTGGCGCTCTTAGGCGCCTTCATAATCTATAGAATTAATGTACTTACCTGTTTTCGGCAGCTTTTTAGCAGGGCAATCTGTGTCTCCTGTCTTGTGGTTGGCTGGTTTTTTAAAGCGAGAACATGTTGCACATTTTGGCGGATTGGCTTTCTTTGCGCAGTCGTAAGGATTGTGTGCCCTTCTTCACCGCAATGTCCACATGTGGGGGCAGTAATTTTGCATGTCTTGGCTGCATGACCGTACTGTTGGCACTTGTAACATCTAGTTACCAATGTGAAGTCTCGTACCGGGCAGGACGTCCAGTTAATAAATAATCTATCCTGTGTGATGAGGGCCTTACGAATGACGGCTGGAACTTCTAAAATATAGTTGCAATTCTCAGCATCTTTTCTGCCAGATTTGTGGCTAAGTTTTATAGAGGTCATAAAAGTATCTTGGGACATATTCGGCAGTTTGTCGGTCAAGTTTTGTTCATAAATGCATTTATACACCTCCTTTTCAGCCATTGATGTGGGGACTCCTATAACTATAATGCGGGGTTTGCGCTTTCGTGGTTCGTCGACGGTAAGACCTGACGAAGCGAGTTGGACAGTTTGTTTGAGCTTATCTAGGTCATCTTTGGTCTCAGTGCTTATTATCAGTCCTCCTTTTCCTATTTTCCGGACGCCTCGTACTTTCAGCTTCATTTCTCCAGGGCATATGATTTTTTGGACCATATTCTTGGTTTCATCGCTGGTCTTCGAGTTATCACAGGGATAAATCGCCACGGAACTAAAAGTATTAGGACGAACAAAGCTGTGGGACCTCGTCTTCACCATATCTGCAAAAGATGTAGTAGCCGCACTATAATAATATACAGGACTCCTGAGGCGTCCGGTTCATCTCAGTTAGACACTCCGATAGGTCTCGAGCTTCAGTCATGGATTTAAGGGAGGTATGGGTTTGTATGGCTTTTTGCTTTGCCTATCTGACCTCCACAACCAAGTAACTGGGTAATACGATACCCCTTGGTAAGACTGGTGTCAGACTTTCGGGCTTTTGACGACTCGTAACGACTGTCAAAGATCCACAAATGACAGCCGGGACCAACGGCTTAACGTCCTTTCCGAGGCACGGAAGAGTCTCGGTATGTAAAGATGGTCACCCATCCGGTGACCAACCCCGGCAAGCGTAGCTTAACCTGATGGATCGACCCGTGTGGCTTGTTATTACTTAGCCACGAGAAAAGAAGTTAATAAAGGAAATTTTTATAAACATGATAACAATTAAGTAATAAAATATTTGTTCATTTAAACAATTTACCTACATCTTTGTCTCAAATATTTTCTTCGACTTCATTTAAGTATTTGAATGTAAATGGTGGAGTATTGAAACTAATATTTCTAGCTAGCGTCCTCAATTATTAAGATAGAGAAATGAAAAGTCCTACTGAAAGGGCTAATATACCTACTACATTTTTTTTGTGAAGTATGTTCCTACCTATAATATAGGTGCATATTTCCTTTTTTTTAAACACTTTTCTTTGACCATTTCTTTTGGGACCTTTTTCATAGAATCTTAAACTTCTCAAAAACGAAAACAGATATCGAAAGCAAGTCCCTAAACAGAACCAATTTGAAAACATACCTACGCGAAACAGCTGCAAAACAATTAGGTGCTTGGTAGGTACACCATTGTACACAAACGGTTCATTCGGTGAGCCGTAACGCGACTGCTTCATTACCTCGCCAAGTGCAGTCCACAGATACGTACGGAGCGAAGCTTGGCAGCCGGTAAACTAGACTTACAGAAGTATTAGTGAGCGCAGCACTATCTTGCCGGCACACAACCCCAGCGTTTAAGCGTCGACGAAGGAACGCAGAATAGACTGAGGTGCCGCATTAACAGCTAATGCTTCGGATTTCACGGTATTGTGCTCGGTTCTAACTTTAACATGTTATATTCATGGGATCCGAGTGTTGTGATAACATGCGAGACGTCTGAAATTGGAGTAGGTACCTGAGGACTGTAGGAGCTTGGAAGTTTTCGGGCTAAGTCTCTACGTAAAAGGAAAGCACTGGCATTGTGATATACCTACGTCTGTAGATTTAATGGATTTAACCAGCTTAAAGAATGCTCATGCAACAGAAGCTGTCTTTTTACCCGACTACGGCGAAGCAAAAAGGAGGGTTCTGATTTTGACCGGTAGGTATGTAGGATGTACATCTGTTCTGTATGTACCTAATTGTATTACGTTTACGTTACGTTTTTGTTGTTATTCAAATTAAATCGAATATAATGCAATTAATGTAAATACATGGGTGCATCGTTTAAACTTCAGCGTTTTTCGTGGTCATTAATTAACTCTAATAAAATGTTTCGCTTAGCTTTTTTCCGCCGTCACGCTTGCCTGGCTCTTGTGGTTTTTGCAAGAAGTAACATGTTATGGTAAAACGTTCTGAATATTACTCGTATGAACCGACGAAGATCCAACGACTGTATGGAAGCTTAGATTTAATTAAAACACAAAATATTTACATATACCGTAAATATTTTGTGTTTTAATTAAATCTAAGCTTCCATAAAACAAAGTCGGTTTTTGTGTCTGTCTGTGTGCCCAATTTTTATGATGCCATGTTGGGTATCAAATGAAAGGGCTTAATTAGCACATAAAAAAAACAAAACCAAAACTAATTGAAATAAAGATAAAGTTATAAAAACCAAAACCCAACTAAGAGAAAAAGTCAACTAAAAAGGTATACTTAAACAAGAAATCACAGACGGACAAATTTAAAATCCGGAGTCATAGGTACGTAATCTGTTCGATTTAAAGTTTGCATAAATATACCTTTTACATAAATCCTATTATTATTGATGTTTGTGAGCTATATGCGGCTCAGATACCACAATTTTATATAAAATGTTATTAGGTACATTCCATTGAATTTTTCGCCCTGGCCATGTATTTATTCTCGATCGCGGGCTTAGGGACGCTCTTCCATATTTGACACATTTCAACTACTCCGCTTATATGCCTGCAACTAAAGACCGCCGCGCTGATTAGCTCACAACGGAATAAACTAATAAGTTACAACTGGTCACCATATGCCGCTGGGTTGTAGAAGTTATTAATCGTAGATTCAAGCGCGATTTCAAGTAGTTGCGACAAGATTATTTTAATAGGGCTCTAAATCTTATGTTCGAATAATTTAAAATACGCAGCGTCTAGCGGAGGCCTATGTCCAGCAGTGGACGTCTTTTGGCTGAAATGATGATGAAGTAGGTAGTAGCCACACGTTCGACGATTTCCCAAATCTTTCAGAAATCTTATTATGTTTTTATTCGGTACCTATGTACATATCAGATCAAGCTAGCCCGCAGCTTTTATGTACTTAGTTCAAGGCTTGTATAATACTGAAGAGTAGGTACCGAGAGCAACAAATAAGGGGTCTTAGTGAGTATATTTTAGAGTAAGATGTGTGGTTGTGACGTGTTCGGATTCAATCCAGACATGCAAGATCCAGGATTTATTAGTCTTACATTCGGAACGGACGAGATGCTAAGCTCATTACCTATTGTCCTTGCCTGAGTGGTAGGCGTACAGTTGGATGCTGCGCACATATTATGTGCATACTATGCTATTTAGGATGCGCAAAAAACCAAACGGAAGATGTATTGTTACCAGCAGCAGAATTAAGTGTCATTAATTCATTATAGAACATGAATATGCGCAAAAATATGTACAAACTAAAACTATTATTTTTATTTCTAAACTACAACTATGTTGTCATTTATCTTGTGTGTTGCATCTACGCTCACTGACTTGGTTTCTATTAGATCACCAATAAGAGCCGTCATAACTAAGTTGTCATTCATTTAATGAGTAACAATGAGTGGCGTCTTCTTGTGAAGATTCTTACAATACTTAGTTTTCTGTTCTGTCTTATGTAGGTACTGTAACTTTTTTGCATCATGTACTTTTTTTTGTCATTTCGACATATCAAGACAAAAAAAGGGCTAATCAGTCGGGCAATCTAACATGTTACAGGACAAGCGCGAGAACGCTCTGTTCTTGCGCTTGTTACTCTCTTTTGTTCTTAAATCTCTTAAAAGTTAATCTCTCTCAAATTAATTGCAATTAAGGTTTTTTTTTTGGACGCATTTTACTGTCGGTAACCCACCCAGGGGATAATTCATGAATTAGGTAGGTACAACCATTTTCTTTGGTTCATATAACTACTTAAAGGCTCCCGCAGACAGGTGCGACGCGACAGCGCAACGCGACTCTGGTGGAACAATTTCTATAAAACCTTCTCGGAAATCGTTCTATCGGTGACGCGTCGCGTCATCGCATCGCGCCTGTTTGCAGTAGCCAAAAAACCAAAAATTTTTAGTTTAAATTAGCAAAATCTGCTGATGTTTTAGAGACATTACTATGACTTCACATTCCGATTAACTTGTAATGCCAATTACCTGGGCGACCGAGCTCTGCTCGGGTGAAAGTAGAGAAAACGAATATTCCCGTCTTTATTTTTAAAAAAAACAACGTCGGTTATTAAAAAAAAATCTGCTGTTTCATAGAAAAGTGCAATACCTACGCGGTCAAAATGTATGGAACCGCTGATTTAAAAAAAAATAACCAACGAAAAGTTTCAACGCAGGGGGTTCCGAATCATGTACCTACTGAATCCATGGTAACAGGCTTCGCGTCGATGTCCCTGACACTCTGTATATTATGTATGTATAATACATAGGAGATTGAGTTTTATACAATGCAAAGATGGTGTTACAATCTTCAGCAGCTCCAATAGTATTTTCAAATGTTAATCAATTAGTTGTGGTTGTGGAGCGGGACCAGCATTGACCTAAGCATTTTTATCGGCGATGTAATCCCCCAACTTATTATATGCCTGCCTGCATATTGTGCGGCTTATGTCAATACCTTATTAGTTCATAGAAAAAATACTAAAGGAATTTCCTTCGTGAGTTCTTATGACCTTACATTAGCTAGTTTATCAATGACTAATGTATTTATTACAGACAATGATTGTGATTTAAGTATGTAGGTAAGTACTACTATACTACTACCAGGTACTTATAGTACTTAGTATTATGACTATAATTCGGTATAACTGTATCCATAATAGCTGGATGGAGTTGGGTTTCCTACAAACGCATGGTTTACCTAGTACTGCAATAAGGAAAAACAGCGCTGAGGAGGAAAATAAATTAAAAAAACGATCTTATGGACATGAAGGGAAAGCGCGGCAAGACGGGACGCTCTGTTTTTGTCATCAATATTATCTACAATCCCTGAGGTGTGTTGGATTTTCAATGCTCGGCTCAGCGCTGAGAATTGAAATTCCAACAGTGCGTTGACGCTTAGTGTGATTAAAAACGGGCATGAGAGTAGATACCTAATAGAAACAATGCAGCAGAACTAGGTAATGTCCAATTGATGACTGTATCTTTGTATGTGAGTAGGTATTCTACGTGCCTAAGCAAGGATACGCGCCAAAACATAACCCTTCTTAGCAGTCGGGTAAAATAGGACCACATAAATTCAATCAGCGCACCCAAAAACCTTTAACTTTTTCCAGTCACCGTGATGCTCATTTCTAGGGTTGCGTACCACAAAAGGAAAAAAACGGAATCCTTATAGGATCACTCGTGTCTCTGTCTGTCCGTCTGTCACAGCCAATTTGCTCCGAATCCAATGGACCGATTAAGTTGAACGTAAATAAATGAATTTTGAATATGGGGGTCACTTTTGGGGGGCAAACAAGAAAATTAAAAAAAAACTTTTGCTAGCTGTACCGTGTGACATATTAAATAAAAGGGTTTATTGCGACGATCTCAAATAATTTTTTTATTCTTTTAAAATAAACGATTTTAAAGATATTTAAGAAAATAGATGAAAATTTACCATCCCTTAACTCTGAAAATACTGAGCATTAAATAAAAAAAAATACAGAGAATAGTTCTATGCTTATAGATTACAGGAAAACATATAAGAAATTGGTCTTAAATAAAATAACATGGTAAATCACTCAATATTGTGCGTACAAACTTACATTAATTGCAGTTAGAATGTATGGGAAAACATGATTTTCAACGGGTTAGTATGTTTTTCAAACGGTTCCGTAGTTGGGATGAATTCAACTACGAAACCCTTCATTGTGCGTGGTCTGGCACGCACTTGGCCGGTTTTTTTTTTAGGTTTGGGCAGGGCTGGCTCATCCCCATTTCACGTGTACGGCAGCCACTGTCATTGCATCTACGTACGGTCTATAATCGGTTTTTGTGTTTATTTCTGTGACCGCGTTGTACTTCTAAATTACGCAACGGATTTTGATGCGGTTTTCACCATCGTTATAAGAATAAATTGTTTAAATTTATTCTGGTAGTTTAATGAGTGCTTATAATAAATTCATATTAAACTTAACTAGGTAGGTACATATAATATAGTAACGATGTTTTGCGAAATCGTAAAAACCCCCGAGGACTTTTTTTTACAACGTCAATGACAATTTAAGTACCATCAGCCTTCAAGGACAATAATAGGGAAAAGACAATAACTTGGTCTAGCAATGACGCCTTTCGTACGGCTTACTACTAACAGCCTGGTTAAACCGCACCGCACATACCAACTTTAATAAGATACGTGGATTTTCCTTACTAACAGATTAACCCTGCAGTAAAGGCAAGGATGACATGAGTCATCCAGAATCCAAGTTATACCGCTCTTGACGCAAAGGTATTGTTAAAATGATAAAATAAGCTTAATTTATATACTTTGGGTTTCAAAGTAATTGCATATTGTTATGTTACTTGAAGAGGGAAATGCAGATGATTGAATCGAAGGATCTCCTTGCTTGATTGCGTTCAGGCTCAAAATGTCCCTTTCCCAAAATGTCCCTTGGTTTCAAAATGTCCCTTTCCCAGAATGTCCCTTTCTCGAAACGTTTGAATCGAAGGATCTCCTTGCTTGATTGCGTTCAGGCTCAAAATGTCCCTTTCCCAAAATGTCCCTTGGTTTCAAAATGTCCCTTTCCCAGAATGTCCCTTTCTCGAAACGTCCCTTTCCATATCTTTAAACTAAAAGAGTACGGCACCTAGATTTAATTTAAAACGTCTAAACTGATTAGAGAAAAGCTTAATTTCATGAATCTAACTTGTAATATTATATCATTGTTTGTAAAAGATTTAGACAATTATACTAATAAACACTAAATATGTAATGATTAACACCTATTCGTTCGTACGAATATGGTTCGCGCTAACTTGCGACAGTCGCGTACATACGGGTTTTTATCCCTTTACCTATAATTGCCATCTGCACGACAATTGCAGGGTTAAAAATACCAGGCACTAAACGAGTTTCCAAGCATATATAAACAAGGAAAAGCCGGCATCAACATCAGTTGAAATCTCTGTCACTTCAGTGAAACATCAGTTGTACTAACGCTCAAATCTCTTCATAAACGTAAACATGACGAAAACTACCCAGTCAATGTTACTGTTGGTGTGCCTCTCATTCTTGGTGATCGTCTCGTCTCCTCAGAATGCAGTCCAAGCGGACGTGCTCATCGGCAGCTGCGTCTGGGGCGCTGTCAACTACACCTCAAACTGTCTCGATGAGTGCAAAAGACGTGGCTACAAAGGAGGACATTGCGGAAGCTTTGCTAATGTCAACTGTTGGTGCGAACAATAGGACGAAAATTAACATTACACGGCAAGATAATTCGGCGGATAGTGTACCAAATTGACAGACTGTAATCGCAAATAATTGAAACTATTCATAATAATATTTTAAGTACCTACTTTATGGTTTATTTATAACTTGTATGTAAGTATCGATGGGACTTTAATTAAATGATTGTTTAAATTCAATTGCTGTATTTTAGTCCAGTTTAATAATTTTATATGTTGTTACAACAACATTAGGGCGTTTCATATGGAAACCATTGTTTTTAAATCTGATTCGTGAGCGTAGCACTACTTATCTCGCTCACACAGAAATAGGGGGATCAGTGTGAGAAATTCCAAGCTCCCTCTGAGCATGGAAGTACTTCCATGAGGCTTTGTGAAATATGTAGGAAATTGGGGGACAGCCAGTTACATAAGTTGTGAAACACAACAGCTTCCTTAACAATCATAATATTAATGTTGGACAATGATTAAGATTGTTAAGGTAAAAGCCAAAAAGCAAGGCCAATCACTGGTTTAAGGGGGGGCTGCAAATCAACCCTAGGGGGCATAATATTCTGAAGAATGTCCTGTACTACTTTGGTATAGGCACTCTACCAGAGGAAAGGGCCACCTGGCCGCTCTCCTCTGCAAGAGTGCCTTCATGAACTTTTAGAAAAACATCGGAGAATTGTTGAACTTGTGAATTCCCACCAAGCCGAGCTCTGTTGATGGTCAAGCGCAGTCTATGAACTCTCGACCAGAGTCGACCTTTTCAACAAAGCATTCACCTTGTCAGACAGTTTTCGTTCTTCTCTAAATCGAAGGGAATCTTAAACATGGATGGCGTGCCCTGTTTTGTCATCAGGAAGCAGTGTGGCAGCGATTCCAGAAAATTCACACACGGATTTTAAAATCGCTAGGACGCCGTCAAAATCTGTGTGTACAGTCTAAAATTCAGCTAGTTTTTTTGTGCTGTTCAAGGCCTTCTCCAAGTCTATCCAGGTAGGTACTCGTTTCACGTGGGAATCGTGGGTCTCAATAGAGAATCTTAAGCAACGCTGAGACAGCAGACCAAGCAAGGAATTAGTACCTATATACTATATAAACACTAGGTATAGTTAATTTATTTCGCAAAGTTCTGTCTAAATTGACTGACGTTAATCGATCATGGTTTGAATTGCATTATCTAACAGGACTTCGTGAAATAGTTTAAGCAAACTGTAAAAGGCGCACGTTTTTCGGCTTTTTTCATAATTTTTCGGCTTAATTTCATCCTTGATACCAAAGAATTAAAAACATTCATTTAAGTATTTAGTATTTCATGCATACTTTGTTTTTGTGATACAGAACTGCTTTTAAACGTAAATAGTGCTAAAAATATTGTTTTTACCTTAGGTTTATTCTATGACCTGTAAAAAATCATTTTTTATCACATCTATTCAAAAAGACGTAGTAGTTAATCCTTGTAAACAGGGACCAAAATAGCGTTTTAATCCCTAGGGAATAAAAGTGATTTGAATTTGGAATGTGGACATTGCTAGTAAAAGTTCTAGTCACCAAAGAGATCGATCACGAACATTGTATGAATAAGTAACAGGCTGACAAGAGAGAAAGTGTGAATTTGATTTAAGTTAAAATCCAAGATGGCGGATGCGAAATTTTTTAAATTTTTCGTCAGGGTTATCGTTTTCATAGTTTTAGACGGTGGTTAAGCCAATAGTGAGGTGAAAATGTAAATCCAAGATGGCGGATGCGAAAATTTTAAAATTTTTCGTCATGGGTATCGTTTTCATAGTTTTCGAGGGTGGTAAAGCCGATAGTGAAGTCAAAATGTAAATCCAAGATAGCGGATGCGAAATTTTTTAAATTTTTCGTCACGGGTATCGTTTTCATAGTTTTCGAGGGTGGTAAAGCCGATAGTGAGGTCAAAATTTTAATCCAAGATGGCGAATGCGATTTTTTTTTTTTATTATTTTCTGTTTCCATTTTCCAACGAGCCTACAAAAACGAAAAATTTTTTGTTCTTATCTATACTTATAATATTATAAAGCTGAAGAGTTTGTTTGTTTGTTTGCTTGAACGCGCTAATCTCAAGAACGATTGGTCCGATTTGAAAACTTTTTTCAGTGTTAGTTAGTCCATTTATCGAGGAAGGCTATAGGCTATATATCATCACGCTAAGACGAATAGGAGCGGAGCACCAATGAAGAATGTTTCAAAATCGGGGATTTTTTTTCCTTTTGAGAGCTTCCGCTGCGTGCGCTGCTTAAACGATGAAAGTTGATCAACAGAAAATCATGTATGACAGAATTGTTCCTCTTTAAAATTACTAAATAAAAGTCCGTAATAGCATATGTCTATCTTTTAAGGTTGACTCACTGTAACCTTTTTTATGCTAACCAAATTTGTTCTAAAATTATGCATTATTTGCGAAGGTGTTTTTATAAACATGATATTAATCTTTATCCAAATATCTATACTAATATTATAAAGCTGAAGAGTTTGTTTGTTTGTTTGCTTGAACGCGTTAATCTCAAGAACTATTGGTCCGATTTGAAAACTTTTTTCAGTGTTAGTTAGTCCATTTATCGAGGAAGGCTATAGGTTATATATCATCACGCTAAGACGAATAGGAGCGGAGCACTATATGCGTATATAAAATTTCTTGTTGGTGCTGTTGACCGTTGAGGAGTTCCCTCATCTGAAGCCAATCCTGGGCGCAGCAGCTAGATTATGGCTGAATTTAGAATGGTCTACCACAATTAAAACGTACATTATATTTCGAGTTTGTACTGTGTACCCTCATCTGAAGCGAATCTTGCGTGCAGCAGTCAGATCATGGTGGACTTTAGAACAGACTTTCATAATTAAAGGGTACATAAAATTTCGTGCCTGCACTGTTGATTGTTGAGGAGTTCCCTCGCCTGAAGCCAATCCTGGGTGCAACAGCCATAAATGATGGAATTTAGAACGGACTATGATAATTAAAGCGTATATAAAATTTCTTGTTGGTGCTGTTGACCGTTGAGGAGTTCCCTCATCTGAAGCCAATCCTGGGCGCAGCAGCTAGATTATGGCTGAATTTAGAATGGTCGACCACAATTAAAACGTACATTATATTTCGAGTTTGTACTGTGTACCCTCATCTGAAGCGAATCTTGCGTGCAGCAGTCAGATAAGAAAGCGTATATAAGATTTGCTGTTTGTACTGTTGACCGTTGAGGAGTTCCCTCGTCTGAAGACAATCCTGGATGTAGTAGCCAAATCATGGTAGAATTTAGAACAGACTGTTATAATTAAAGCTAATGTATTAGCAGTGCTTGCCGACAATGCCGGCATAGTACTATGGAATCGGCAAACAGAATGCTTCGCGGAAGGTACGAGAAGTGACTTCCTCGCTTTAGTACACGTTGGGCGAGCCCGTTGAACGTGTACTGGGGGCTTTAGTCGAACTAGCAGTAGCAATAAATTATCCCAAGAACTAACTGACCATTGTAGTTGAAAAACCTATTTTCCCATACATTCCAACCGCAAATGTAAGTTTGTAAGCACAATATTGAGAGATTTACCATGTTATTTTAAGACCATAGACTTCTTATAGGTTTTCCTATAATCTATGAGTAAGGAACCATTCTCTGAATTATTTCATAATTATTTACAGAAAAAATTCTTGCGCGGCATGAACTACAAATGTTTTCATTCGAAGATTCACTACACACAATTATTACGTAAGTACAACATGCTAAGTTTACAATCTAGACGATTACTTTTGGATGCAATGATGCTGCATGGTTTGTGCCACAACAGATTTGACTGTACTGAAATTACAAATAAAGTATGTTACACGGTACCCAGAAATGTAATTAGACGTGGGACTCGCGTGCCCCGCCTATTCCACGTGATTTCATGTAAGACCAATGCCGGGGCGCGAGTACCTCTTCGTCGCCTTGTGGAAACTTATAACACACAGTTCATGGACATAGACATCTTCTTTTTCTCTAATCAAAAATTCAAAACTCTCGCTATAGCTTCATTAACATCAAAACTTTAACTTCAAATTGGACTTTAATTCAAATAACTTAGATCAATATTCTTAACGTCAGCTTCCGTTTTTCACTTATTTGATTAATCCGTGGACAATAGTGTGGGTTATATGTTTAACTATTTATTTTAAGATTCTTATCGTATTGCCTTAACATGTAACTGTTTTTTTGTCCCTAATAAATAAAAATAAAAAAAATAAAAATTATTCAAAAAACAAAAAACCCGACTGCAAAAACACATAACTGAAAAGAGAAAAGCAACACGGACAAACTAATAACCGGAAATACGGTGTATGTTTTGTTTGTCCCCGCCTGCGATACTAAAATTCTATAGATTATAATGCTTGTTTTTCTCTTTTCAGTTATGTGTTTTTGCAGTCGGGTTTTTTGTTTTTTGAATAATTTTCTTTATTTCAAGCTTTTTAATATATCGCCGTCCCTGGAGAAAAAAATGACAACTGCCATTATCTTAGTTTTAGTGTAAATTATATCAATTTTGGGATCTGTGAGTGCTATAAATACATCTTCTCAAATTGTCTGGTAATTTTTATACGTTATTTACGAATTTACTAAATATTACAATAGTACTTATTCAAAGATTTAACACAGGCCTTAAATTACGAGAATACCTAAAGTGTTAATATAATATTATCAAAATGTATTCCGATTTGTTAGTATGACAAACAGTCATAGAATTATGTTCTCGTGAAAACTCGGTCGGGAATTATACTCTCGTGAAAAAAATTACGACTAGATCATTATCTAGTCGATTTTTTAAAAAATGATAAATGCATTTATCATTATAAACGGAACGAGAATAAAATGATAAATGCATTTATAATAATAAATGCATTTATTATTTTATTCTGTGTGTTCAAAACCATTCAGTCGCTTCGTTGTGTTAGTAAAACGAAAAAATACAATAGACGATGTATATCTAGTAACTTAATCCGCTTAACCGTTCTTAAAGAGTTAGAGAACCCTGTAAGAAATCGACACGTGTTTCGCCTCTCAACGAGAACGCAAAGTTCTTTGCGTTCGGCTCGCGTTGATAACACTTCGTGTCCGAGTTCGCAACAGGTCAATCGTCGTCCTGAGGATGCCTCGTTGAGAGGCGAAACACGTGTCGATTTCTTACAGGGTTCTCTAACTCTTTAAGAACGGTTAAGCGGATTAAGTTACTAGATATACATCGTCTATTGTATTTTATGATGGATTTCCGCAAAGTCACGCCTGAGTCAATTAACTATTTTAGTAAAACGACTTTTATGGTTTTGAAAAGTAAGACATATTGTCATCCTCTTCCTTCACTTAGATTTTACACAAACGCAATATAAGCTAAGTTCCTGGATTCTGGTTCGTTACGTGCTTCTTTCATAGGGAGGCCTATGACTGGGTGCCTCCGAGTCCTCTATACATAGCTCATTAGGGTGCTAAAGTTGCACAAAATAGACGCAACTCTACACATCTTCTTGATGTCGTGTATGGGGCAGTGGAGGATGGTCCTTCTGTATCCAAGATGTCGACAGATCCGGGGGATTGATGAAACGACCAGGACTGAGCGGGTTCAGGGCGATAGTTTGAGTCCGCTTTGGTTTTGCTTAGCCTTGAAACCTCTAAGCACAAGGCTAGAGTCTCAAGAGAGATACAAGTATCGGCTATCAGTTGAGAAGAGGTGGTCAGGTGATATCTGACCTCCTTTACATGAATGACTTGAAACTCTTTGCCCCCAACAATTTGCGACTGATGGAGCTGCTGAAGATAGCTGCAGAAACGTTCAGTAGCGCCATCACGATGGAATTTGGTGTGGAATAATAAGCAGTCATGCATGTAAAGCGAGAGGGATTACGGAATCCGTGGGAATCCAACTCTCGGATTCCATTCATCTAAGATCACACTCCTCAACCGAAACCTACAAGTATTTGCGTGTGTTGTTGACTGTCGAAAGCATAAGGCATCACTGCTGCCGACATGAAACCTTGAGGAAGCGCTTCTTTGCTTTGGCCGCCTGAATAAATGTTAAATAGGTAGTCTTTTATCAGACGGAAACTAGGTGCGTGCCTTAAGGTGGAATTAGTCGCGGGCTCGAACTCAATGGTGGCCATGGCCAAAAACCACGCTGTCTCACCTGGCATCGTGTCCGACAGAGATAGTATCAGTGATGAGCAGTTAGAAGCTGGTCTACATGGACAACGTATAGTTCGCACGCACAGAAACACCGTGCCGACCAATTTTAGTAAAACGAGCGCGTCAAAAATTACGAAAAGGCCTTTGGAAAAAAGGTTTTTCTGAATAAACCACTGCATAAATCAATTACAAATAAAATTTATTGAAATCTTCGATAATTTTTCTGTGTCGGTACGGATTTTGTTTTCGAGATTTCACACTTCTTGTATTACTTATGTACGCCCAAAGTTGCCTTAAAATTAGCAAGAAAAACGAATCTTTGTTGGCTTTTTATTTTACTATTCTGCGTCCGTACAGACAAAATTAATAATGAGACCTAACGATATCATGTTAAGCTTTGAATGTACGATGTCAAACAGTGGAGTAAAACCCCTCCGAAGTTTGTATGGAAAAAATATCAAATTGTTTCACCTTAAACGGTGGCTCATGCTCGTTTTGATGTATTCTTTCGGCATACTAAAATAGATTCAGACGAATGGATAATTTAGATGCTCTGGATAGGAAGGTCCGTACATTGCTGACGGCATATCAGATGCATCACCCACGGTCATCAGTGATGAGACTGTACATCCCGTAAAAGTATGGGGGTTGAGGTTTAATAAACGCTGAAACCCTCCACAACCGCGCTTCACATGGCGCTGGCGCCAACCTACAGTACTTGATACTAACGATCGAAAGGAAGTATGGCAAGGTAAAGATTTTCACGGAAGCTTTTTCTGGGCTCTCCATGGGCCTGGTGTAGACATTTTGGCGACTGTATCCTGGCTGCATTTCGGCGAACTCTTTGGGGAAACCAAAGGTTTTGTCTGTGCGATTATAGACGAGGTTATCATGATGAATAATTATCGGAAATACATTGTCAAGGACGGTACGCTTGACATCTGTCGGGCAGGCCACCGTCCCAGTGAATCAATCCGACATATTGTTTTCGGTGGTTCTCGTCTTGCTAACGGCAAGCCATCGTCCCGGTGAATCAATCCGACATATTGTTTCCGGTTGTACTCGTCTTGCTAACGGCGAGTACTTGCACAGACACAATCTATTCGCTAGGATTATCCACCAGTAACTTGCCTTGCAGTACAATCTTGTGGAGTCCGAAGTACCATACTACAGAACACAATACATAATATAGTATGTGCCCGACCCTGTTTTAGAGAATGGTATTACTACATTGTACTGAAATCGATCTATCATCACTGACAGGACTATTGTAACCAATAAGCTTAATATTGTGGTGATAGATTGACGAGAGCACCGTGCAATGATTGTTGATATCACTATCCCTCATGACGAGAATCGCGTGATCGCGAAAATCAAGTATTGACTTAGCACACGAGGTTGTCGACATGTAGGACGTGGACTCTGCAATCATTGTATCGATAGCCGTTACGGTTAACGCTGCTCCCACATCTCCGCCGCGAAACCGTGGCAGCGGAACCGCAAAAATTCCGCCATGACTTGTCCGTTGTACGAAAGGCGAAACGGAAGCGAAACTGCCTGCTCTATCGTACAGATTTGATTATGATTTTATCTCTTTCTCGCGTGATTTCGCCGATCTGCTGGGAAGCCGTTTACACCTCCGCACGCAGTCCGCCGGTTTTTGGCGGTTCCGCGTTTGTTCCGCATAGATTCGCGACATAATGTGGATATGTTTCGCAGCGGAATTGGCATCGGAATTGGTTCAGCGGTTCCGCTGCCACGGTTTCGCGGCGGAGATGTGGGAGCAGCGTAATGGCCTAATAGCGGAGAGCCTCGACCAACACCTCAGGAGGCTCTCATTGCGCGGCTGGGCTGGGCTTAACTCAGAAAATTGTTTTCCTGGACACGGCATGCATAGAGAGGAGGTTCCTCTCTAGAAACCTGATCACCGGTAGCTCGAACCTTGTTGCCGATACCGGTGGGCTGCTAATTTTAATAATTTTAAATGAAATGAACATAAAAAATAACCTTTTCTCAAAGCTGAAAATCGTCTCTCTACGACGTCCAAAGTCAAAGTCAAAGTCAAAAGTCATTTATTCAAATTAGGCTGAGAATCAGCACTTTTCGAACGTCAAAATTACATAAGACAGTCCCCCAAAAACGCCCGCCCTTCACCACTTCCTAGTGCCTTTGCTGGAGAGAAGAAGTGGCGCAACAAACTCCCCAGCAGCACAGCTGTCTGTTCAGTTAGAAAAAAATAACTTGATTCTATACAATAGTATGCAAATAATTTACATTACTCAACACAAAACATTCAATAAAATATATGCCATAATGACAGCTAGCACGCGCCAATGTACCAACAAAAAAAAAATTAAAAAATATCGAAATCTAAACTCAAGCAAAAATAAAAACTAAAAACGTAAACAGAACTTAATACCCGAATTATAAAGCCTCCAGGCATAAAGGGCGTGCCCGCTTACATATAGCTAATAAAGCTGTAACTCGAAGTCACATAATTAGATATGATAAACTAGGACCATTGAAGTAAAAATAAATCAAAAATAGATCAACAGTTAGTCAAGAATAATATATAATCTACTGTCGAGGTCGCTAGCTAATCACATATTGCAATACAACTCATACGAAAACATTGTAATGAGTAGATCATGTCAACAATAAATAAAAATAAAAAAAATTGTATAATAAAGTCAAATAAATTAAACATTCTATAAACATATAACCTGTCAGTAGGTAAGCTAAAACTGGAGAAAGAACATAAACATTGTCTTGAGTTAATCACAGCGACCAACTATTTTTATCGCTTAAGTAGTCATTGATAGAATAGTATGCCTTTGAACAAAGGTTGGACTTTACTTTAGCTTTAAACGCATTAAAAGGCAAATCTAGCAGAGAAGTGGGTAGCTTGTTATAAAAGGTTATACCAAGCCCAACAAATGAGTTATGAACCTTATGAAGCCGGTGAAAAGGAGCTCGTAATTTGTCTTTATTTCTGGTGTTGATATTGTGGATATCACTGTTTTTAGTGTATACGTGTATATTTTGCCTAATATATAAGATATTGGCGAAGATGAATTGTGATGCCACTGTAAGAATACCAATATCTTTAAAAAAATCTCTCAGAGAGACTCTGGTACCTAGTTGGTAAATTGCTCGGACAGCTCGTTTTTGAAGAACAAATATATTTTGAATGTCAGCGGCTTTGCCCCACAGCAGAATACCATAGGACATAACGCTATGGAAATAACTAAAATAGACTAATCGAGCTGTATCAACGTCAGTGTATTGTCTTACTTTCCTGACAGCGTAGGCGGCCGAGCTGAGCCTTCCCGCTAGACTTGAAATATGTGGGCCCCACTGAAGTTTGGCATCTACTGTTATGCCCAGAAAAACTGCCGAGCCCACAGTTTCAAACACTTCTTTATCTAAGACGATGTTGGGTCCTAGATTTCTAACATTCGGTAAAGCGAACTTTATACATTTCGTTTTCTTGGAGTTGAGAACTAAGTTATTTGTTGTAAACCAATCCGTAACCATTGAGAGTGCACTGTTTACATCGTCAAAATCTTGTCTGTTCCTGTCTACTTTAAAAATAAGAGAGGTATCATCTGCAAACAGTACAACTTCACAGATACCCTTTAAAAAGAATGGTAAGTCATTGATATACACTAAGAACAAGAATGGACCCAGTATTGAGCCTTGAGGTACACCTAACTGAACTGGTAACCCGGAAGATTTCACACCATTAATATCTACACATTGGGACCTATTACTTAAATAAGAATTTATAACATCGAGAGCTTCGTTTTGTACACCGTAATGACGCAGTTTACGCAATAGCGTGTCATGGTGCACGCAATCAAAGGCTTTGGAGAGATCACAGAAAACCCCAATAGCATTTTGCGAGTTCTCCCATGCGCTAAATATGTGTTTCAGCAGAGCAACACCCGCATCTGTAGTCGAACGACCTTTTGTAAAGCCATATTGTTCATTATGAAGGAGGCTATTTAAATTAAAATGTCTTAGTAACTGCTTGAGTATTAACTTTTCAAATATTTTACTAAATGCAGGTAAGATAGAAATAGGCCTGAAATTGCCAACGTCATTTTTATTACCTGATTTAAATAATGGAATGACTTTACTACTCTTCATGAGGTCAGGAAAAGTTCCTGAGTCAACACATTTATTAAAAGTAACAGCTAGATAGGGGGCTACGATGTCTATTATATTACTTAAAAGTTTAATGGAGATGCCCCAGTAATCACCAGTGTTTTTGGATTTGAGTGTGTTAAAAACATTAACTACATCACGAGGTGTTACATGTTCGAAGCTAAATAAACGACTACTTTTAGACACACTACTAAGCAAAAGGTTTTCAGCTTTAGACGGGGACGAAGTTAAGGAGCGAGTCGTAGTTAAAGGTATGTTGGCAAAAAACTCATTAAACGCCTCAGCTACGTCAGCTGCTTTAGTAACTAATTTACTGTCGACTATAATCTCAAGTTCTTTATCTTGTTTAACCGACTTACCCGTTTCATTGTTAATAATTTTCCAAGTGGTTTTTACTTTATTATTGGAATTTTTAATTGTATCGCTCAAAAATTTCGATTTAGCATAAACACTAACCTTTTTAAATAATTTTGAATAATTTTTAACATACTCTAGGAAAGGAGTATCAAACCTGTATTTTTTCAAACCATATAACTCGTATAGTCTCGCTCTACTTTTATAAATACCTGGAGTGGCCCATTGGTTAAAGCCAGCGCTGGTGCCATTAATTTTAATAGTTTTGGTCTTGAATGTAGATTGGTACTCTTTTTGCACGACATCAAAAAGGGCTCCATAGATTTCATTAGGGCTCTCGAGTTCTACTATAGATGGTGTAATTCTATGAGCTATATTATTTTTAAACTTATTGCAACGACTAGCTGTATAGGGCCTGCATTCTATTTTACGCGGCTTTTTATGTAATGGCATGGGGAAGCTAGCTAATAAACCACAGTGGTCAGAAGTTAAGTCACTTAACACACATTTATTTTTGGCATCACAATCACTAAATATATTATCAAGACAAGTTGACGAAGATGCCGTGATCCTAGTAGGTTCAAAAAACAAGTTAATTAAATTATAAGACCTAAACAGATTAAGAAGTCTAATACTTATAGTCCATTATTTATGGAGCAATTGACGAAAACATGTTTTTTATTTTTCCTGAAAAGTTGCGTTTTTGTAGTTATCGTTTTATTCTCCGGGGACGGCGATATCTAAATTTGTAATTGACTCATTACTAGCTTTTATTTGATACCAATATTGTTATAATTTATTTAAAAAAAAACCTTCCCCTCCTTTTTTTTTGTATTTGCAGATGCAATATATAAATATTATATAGCCTATGACACTTCTACAATTAAGACAAATCTAACGACACCTCATATGTTAAAATCCATCAAGCCGTTTAGGCTACAGAGCGTGCCAAAGAAATAGACATACATACATACATACATACATACATACATACTCTCGAAAAACATTACCCTCCTTCTGGGGCAGTCGGGTAAAAAATAATTTTAGGCTCAGTAGTTTCGGAGATAAGGGGGGGCGGGTGGTCAATTTTCATCTATTTTCGTAAATATCTCAAAAAATATTTGTTTAAAAATTATTTTAAAATAATATTTGAGTTTCTTGTAACAATTCCTTTCATTTGATATGTCACACGGTACAATTTGCAAAACTTTTTTTTAATATATTCTTCTTTGCCCCCCAAAAGTGACCCCCATATTCAAAAATATGTTATTTTCGTTTCACATCCGTGTTTGGGTCACAGAAATACATATGTGCATCAAATTTCAAGTGATTCGGCCCATTAGATTCGGAGCAAATTGGCTGTGACAGACGGACAGACAGACACACGAGTGATCCTATAAGGGTTCCGTTTTTGCCTTTTGAGGTACGGAACCCTAAAAAGGAAGGAAACGATAAAGGGGCAACAAAAAATTCGTCCGCATCGCTGTCAACAGAAAAAGTGCCCAAAAGGTTTGATTACAAAAAATATTAAACAAGGTGCCAGTTGTTTAATATTTTTTGCAATCAAACCGGTTGTTTCTTCAATAAATCGTAAACAAAAGCTTATTAAATATTAATAATAAGCGATTGCGGAGGACTATTAATTATCTTATAATAATGAACTGAAAGCAGCGGTGGTCCAGTGGTAACGGTCTCGACTTACGAGTTATAGGTCATGGTGGGTTCGAACCCAGTCAGGCGCTTTACTTTGTGTAAATTATTTAATTACCACTGCTCTCAAAATGGTGATGGAAAACATCGTGAGGAAGGGTCAGTGTCAACTTGGTCCGAATAATAATACCAGCTACTATATCGTTAAAAGCTAAAAAACTGTGTACTGTCGCCGCGTCGGCATCAAAAGCATCGACCTCTTAAAATATTAAAGCAGTTAATATTGTATATTTGCAGTTTTTTGGGTAAAAAACATCAAAATTCTGGTGACAAAAAATTGTACTTCGACCACATACACAATTATTTTGGAACTGGATTTGAAAAAAGATCTGTCAATTTTTTCTAATAGCAGCTAAATTATCAGGAAGTAACAAGACATACACTATAATTTATTAAAAAAAAATAGAGATCCTTTAGAAAATTGCAATAATGTTACCCAAAGTGGCAAAATTTTGCCTATAAAATTCATTATTTGGCGTGCGCTGAAAAACTATTGATGATTCATAAAAAATAAATATACTACGTGATTACAGTACTTATACCTACAAAAAAGACCGCGAGGGAATATATCTTAAGCCGCCCTCCCACGGTGCGCCATTACGCGGACGCACCGTGGGAAACCTAGCGTGCGTGGTAGCGCAGACGCCCGTTGAACGCGTGCGTGGCGGTGCGTCCTCGTGCGGGCTGGTGCGCGTCCGCGATATGGCGCACCGTGGGAGTTGGCTTTAACTGAGGCACAATAGCAGCTTTTGTGTTCTAAAATTTAAATAGATGGCCAGTAGAAACAAAAGTTAGTTACATTCGTTACGTAGTATTAATTCTTATTCAAATAAATAGTTTTATCATCAAGGGTATTTAGATAGCAGTAAAATATTTTTTTAATTCATTCGAATCGGACATTTTTAAAAGTAATCACGATTATAAATACCTATGCAATACGAGAACCGTTCGACCCGCCGCGACTTTCCTACTCTATGGCACTTTCGGTTAATTTCTACAGTCGGGGGCTGCATTGCGTAGCCCCCGGTGCAAGTGTGCGAGAGAACACGGGGTGGTTTTGGTCAGTAGAAGTCTGACAGACCCCAGTGGAAATCCTCATGGATTTCCTCTGTCCTGTGGCGGACGGAGGACATCCATGAGGAATTCCACTCTGTTACCAAAAAATAACAGGTTAATTGCTACGAAGAACTAGTCTGATGAGCAAATATCGTTTTTAGAATTTTTGTCTATTTGTCTGGATGTATGTTGTGTGCACAAGGGTATAGATGGTATCCCTACACAAATATATAACCCTTATCACTATTGGCACAGATTAATACAGATGGGACACTCCGCAGTTTAGGTATGAAGCTACAAGTACCCGGCGGGCTCGTCTCACTGTGCCTATTCAGTAGGGCTGCCGCGCGCCGTTTGTCGCAAGATATTAAAACTAAAAATACTAAAATGAAGGCAGCAGTTTATTGCATCCCATTTGGCTGCTTATATAATAATAAGGATCCGAACCTCACGTTTTTCTCATTTCCAAAGGACACGAAAAGGTAAAGAAATGCACGTCTACCTTTAAGTAATTAGTAATGACCTATGAATAAAATAGCAATTAATGTAAACGTTTGGTAGGTAGTATAGGTACCAAACGTTTACATTAATTGTTATTCTTATATAAGTCACACGTATTTACGTATCTGGTTCTTAAATATTCATTATTATTATTATACTTAGGGCCTGTTTCACCACCTACGATTAAGTTCCTATTAAGTTACTTGGCAGATTATTTCATACAAATTCTGTTCCATTTTTGAATTTATTCGGTAAGTAGTGGCTATTCGGACATCGTGAAATAGGCCCTTAGTATAGTTAGGTACTTACAAGTTCTGTTTACAAGGTCAGGTTCAGGCTTCGATAAGTATAGGTAGGAAAGTAGATACCTAATTAAAATAATATTTTTGTTTGGTGGTATCCGTGGTAGGTACACCACGGACTTAGTGTAACCACATTTAAATAATATGTATTTAGTATTTTTTTTATTATGTAGACAACAGGGTATTCGTACATATATTTTTATTTGCCCAGTTACGTAGGTACATATTAATAAATAATGGAGACTAAACAAATTAAACTACCGACGTACTTTAATTTGTTTAGTCTCCATTTACCGCAGGCGGCAGCAGCAGGAGACGTGACGCCGCCCGCCGCGACACTCTGATTTCTATTGTATTTTTAAGAAATCGAATCGCATTTTTATGAAGTCGCCTGCGGTCGGTTACTTACGGATTGGTGGTACATTTAAAAATATTATAGACCAAGAGCTGATACCTACTTAATTATCTAATTATTCTTTAAAAGATGACAACCTTGACGTGGTCAGAAGGTATAAGAGTTACGCGATAGAAAGAGAGGCAACTTGTAGGTGAATATAACTGTAGGTAATTAGCGTTGTGCGACCTGAATCGCACTTTATTGTGTCGTAGCAAGAATCGCTTTTTATTTAAATGATTTTGCGGAGAGTCCCATCTGTATTAATCTGTGCTATTGGTTCATATACCACTTCCCATACAACTTTGAACAGTCTCCTTTATTCTGGTTAGTTTAATGAGTGCTTAAGTATAGTAAACTAGCTTCCGCCAGTGGCTTCGCCCGCGTGATTAATTTATAAATTATAGCTTACTATATTATGCATGTACTATAAATATAAACCTTCCTCTTGAATCACTCTATCTATTAAATAAACCACATCAAAATCCGTTGCGTAATTTTAAAGATCTAAGCATAGATAGGTACCTACATAGGGACAAACAGCGGGAAGCGACTTTATTTTATAATAATATGTAGTGATGATTAATATTAAACTTAACTGTGTAGGTACATATAATAAAGAAACGATGTTTTGCGAAATCGTAAAAGCCCCCGAGGATTATTTTTTAGATTGTCAGCGCCATTTTGAGTAAGTACCTTAATTAGCCTTCAAGGACAATAACAAGGAAAAGAGAATAACTTGATCTTGCGATGACGCCCTTCGCGGGGCCAACAGCCTGATTAATCCGCCCCGTACATCCTACCACCTTTAATAAGATACGTGGATTTTCCTTACTAACAGATTAACCCTGCAGTGGTCGCAAGGATGATACGAAACATCCAGAATCCAAGTTGTACCCCTCTTGGCATAATGGCGCAGTAAAATATAAATTACCTATGGTTAACTAATATTTATATACAAACCCATATTGTTATGTTACTTGAGAAGGAAAATTTGCCTTGCTTGGTTTCAGTCTTTAATCTAATAGAGTTAATTTAATTAAAAATGTCTAAACAATAATGTAATTATGAAAAAGCTTAAAATATTATGTGATTGTTGGTAAAAGATTTATAAGATTATAATAATAAACGCGAAATAATGATTAACACCTATTCGTTTCACCTATTGATCACTAGTTCGTACGAATATGGTTCGCGCTAACTTGCGACAGTCGCGCACATCCGCGTTATATGGGGATATTATCCCTTTACCTATAATTGCCATCTGCGCGACAATTGCAGGGTTAAAAATACCAGGCATTAAACGAGTTTCCAAGCATATATAAACAAGGAGAAGCCGGCATCGACATCAGTTGAAATCTCTGTCACTTCAGTGAAACATCAGTTGTACTAACGCTCAAATCTTCTCTTCATAAACGTAAACATGACGAAAACTACCCAGTCAATGTTGCTGTTGGTGTGCCTCTCATTCTTGGTGATCGTCTCGTCTCCTCAGAATGCAGTCCAAGCGGACGTGCTCATCGGCAGCTGCGTCTGGGGCGCTGTCGACTATACCTCAAACTGTCTCGATGAGTGCAAAAGACGTGGCTACAGAGGAGGACATTGCGGAAGCTTGGCAAATGTCAACTGTTGGTGCGAACAATAGGACGACAACATTACACGGCAAGATGATTCGGCGGATAGTGTACCATCCAAATTGATAATCGCAAATATTTGAAACTGTTCATAATAATATTGTACCTACCTTTCGATTTATTTGTAACTTGTATGGCATGTAAGTATCGATGTGACTTCAATTTTAAATTTTTCTTTAAATTCTTTTGGTGTGTTTTATTCCAGTTTAATAATTTTATGTGTTGTATGTGGTTGCGTTTCATTTGGAAACAATTATTTTTTTAAATCTACTCGTTAGCGTAGCGTGTCATCATCTCCAGCACGGCCACGGTCGATATGTTATAGCAGCGGAACGAGTGAGTACATTTTTTAAAGTCGTTAGTACAATAAAGTACACATTATTTCATGAATATGTACCGCATTAAAATTAAGGTAACCATCCATGGTCGTGCTGGAGAGGATGACACAGCGTAGCACTACTTATATCGCTCACACAGAAATAGGGGGATCAGAGTGTGAGAACTTCCAAGCTCCCCCAGAGCATGGAAGTTCTTAACCTAAAATGACAGCACTGGCTTTGTGAAAAGTGTAGGAAATTAGGAGTACCGCCAGTAACATAAGTTGTTGTATCATAATATTAATGTTGCTGTCCATATGGACAATGATTATGATTGTTAAGGTAAAAGCCAAAGGCAAAGGCAAGGCCAAACACTGGTCTAAGGCGGGGAAGGGCTGCAAATCATGCCTAGTTGGCATATATTATGAAGAATGTCCTGTGTTGAGGTAGGAGTCCCTGATAGTGTTAGGAGTGTCCTGGAGTGAAAGGCGGTTGAGATACGAATGATCTTTATTGCTAAACTTAACCTATTATAAATACAAAAATGTTTAAGAAATAATTAGCGACTACCTACATGCATATATTAATAAAATAAATCAATCCATATGTCGGTATGTAGTACTACTTTGGTATACGCACCTATCTAGCTAGCTATGTAGGCACACTAACGGTGAACCATTTTTCAACCTTATTACTAGGGGCATAAGAGTGAAAAGTTGTTCACCAAAACACAAAACACAAACATTATCTTGACAATTTCGATCTGTTGGGAAACTGGTTTAGTTGACTCTTGTCAACAACAGTGGCAGTACCTAGTAAAATCAGGGATATTAATTGTTAGCCAAATTGACTACTTACCGACTTTAATTGTCCGTATATTCAAATTACAACTGACATTCTTTGAGAGTTGTACGAACCCACGGCGACTTTTTGAAGCGATGCTGTCGCGCGTTTTGTAAACGCGCTTCTGCATCGCTACTATCGCGCAAGATTCTTCATACATAATTACAGCATCGTGGCTGTATCGATACACATGCGCGACAGCATCGCTACAAAAAGTCACCGTGGCCGAGGGCTTGGTTCCGGCTGTTATTCATAGGTTTTAAACAGTCGTTACGAGTAGTCAGAAGCCTGAAAGTCTGACAACCAGTCTTACAAAGGGATATCGTGTTACCCAGTATTTAATGGATAAAACCATACCCCTTGGTAAGACGACAAACTGAAACAAGGGCTTAACGTGCTTTTCGAGGCATTCTCGTAATATACTTGACAGTCACCCATCTACAAAACGACTTCGACAAGCGTTGCTTAACCTTCGATCAACCCGAGCGGCTACTTTATTATTACCCCAAAATCTAAGTTAGCCATATTTGTTTACCAAATACAGAAAAATACACTTTACATTTTATACGCGATTTCCGCCGGTCGCAAATAGGTGGCCTATCTCGTACAAATAAGCAATTTACAATTCCGATCCACAGAGTGAGCCTACCTATTCATCATTTAGATTTATAGTCCTTTATCTAGCCGATCTGTTCTTGTTTAATTAATGGAAGAAAATTTCGTCGCACAAATTCCTAAACATTGCCACAGATTCCGTTCCCTTGACGTTTCGGTGACAGTTCTACGACCCTCGTTGCTTTTCTGACCCAACTTAAAATAAATTAGGAGAATTCATAACCCTATTCCGGGTTACTATGCCTTTTGTTATTATGTTTTTAAGCTGTTCCTGAATTGCTTGAAGTAGGTATTTCATTTAGAATTTTCTATGGATGTGGAATCTTTTGTTATATTAAGGATTCCTCAAGGATTCACGTAGACATGGGCGTCGCCAAGGGGGGACAGGACGGGGCCGCTGCCCTCCCCTAGAGATCCAACAAAAATGTATCATAAATCCAATTTTGTTTATTTGGACTACTTTAATTTGTTTTTTTTAAGTTCCATATCTCCTAAAAGGGGTCTAATCCGGAGTCCGGGACGTAATTCATATAATACCTATTAGGTTTCAGCTCTACAGTTCTGAATAATTTTGTGAAAAACGCCCCGAAAGATAGTTTATGTGCCGAAAGGAGCCGTTTCCAACCCACACATTGAAAATGGAAATTATTATTTTTCTCAGTTCCTATCGGGACTACAGAGTTGAAACTGATTTGTCAAAAATCAAATATCTACCAGCATCAATTTTGGCCCCATTGAGCGCCGTAGAGGTAAAACTCGCACAATAAGTGTAAAGTTTAATGTGCTCTTGACTCTTGAGTTGTCTCTTGACTTTTCCCATCAACTTGCCCCCTTGGGCCATCGGCTGGCGACGCCCTTGCACGTAGATATATATATATATATTTTTTTTTTTCTGATGCAATCTGTCTATCTATTGACATTCAGCATCTTACGCACGTAGATATGAGTTTTGTGCAAAGAGTACTGTACTAGGTACTACGGTTTTGTGTTCAACTATGATACGTAGAGTATAAAGAATTAATTCGGTAGGTAGGTATGCTTATAATATCACGTATGCATATCCACTGAAATTCCCAGTTGAATTAAATCCCACACGGGGTGCTCCTAAATCTACAATAGAGAATTTGTACAATAGCTTGCACGTGACGTGTTCGCAAACAATTTTATGAACAGAAGATAAATAATTATGACAATAAAATTGTTGGATTAAAAACTGAATCTTCTTCTTCTTCTTCCTAGCCTTTTCCCAACTATGTTGGGGTCGGCTTCCAGGCTAACCGGATGCAGTTGAGTACCAGTATTTTACATGGATCGACTGCCTATCTGACCTCCACAACCCACTTACTGGGTAACACGATACCCCTTGGTAAGACTGGCTGTCAGACTTATGGGCTTCTAACTTACCCGAAACGACTGTCA
The DNA here is from genome assembly GCA_948150665.1 of Conistra vaccinii. Classification (NCBI taxonomy): domain Eukaryota; kingdom Metazoa; phylum Arthropoda; class Insecta; order Lepidoptera; family Noctuidae; genus Conistra; species Conistra vaccinii. The sequence goes on along the minus strand of OX411334.1, from coordinate 10,195,725 downwards.
AAGATCTACGAATGACAGCCAGGACCAACGCCTTAACGTGCTTTTTGAGGCAGGGAGGGATCGCGATATAGCTTAACCTGATGGATCGACCCGTGCGGCTTGTTATTACTTAGCCACGAGCTCCTCGGATTAAAAACAGAATATATTTTTATGTATTAAATATTTAATGATGATGAAATCTGGTGGCACTTTCAAACTTGCGATGGAAATCAAACCGAAAATCCAGGAAAACACAAATATAACTTTACCTAGATTCGGACCTATAGTAACTATGTCCAACGCAGTGTATAGGAGTTTTAAATACATATCTAATGTGCCTACTTCAGAGAATTTTTCTCGCTGAAAAAAATATTCTAGAACAATTTACTTTAAAATGACGCAGAACGAATTTCCCAAACACGATAGAAAAGTTTTATATTTTTTCGCTGTAAAAGCTCTTCGGTCTCCGTTAACTTCTTCATGTAACTAAAAGTCACTGACAGGTTTCCCGGCGACGACGTAAACTGTTTCCTAAACAACCTATTAGAATGTAATCACAAGTTGTATTAATTTTGCTACGCCCGTCAGCCCGACTTAGAGAACGAAGGTGTTATTCTAGGCAAACAGTAAAGGCAAGCGCACATTTAATTACAACCGCAACGGGTCCCATTGCAACGTATTTTCATGCAAAAAACTGCCTGTAGCGTGCGTTGGTTCATAGAAAATGTACGAAAGCGATGAAGGAGGATTTTTGCAATGCTTTGCGTTGCGTTGCGGCCCGCCACATTCTGCGCTAGCCTTTAGAATTTCCTGCACTACACAGCGGTAACGGCTAAACTAACTTTGCCAATTACGACTTTATTATTATTGGGCGTAACTATGAGTTTGTATAAGCAGCTGGGTTGGGCGTTTGCAGTTGCATTCAGGATGAGTTTCAGAAACATTTGGAGCTTGGATAGGTACCTAAGTACATTCTTTGGCGTTATGTTATTATTTCAAAAGCCATAAGAGTAAGTGCAATATTGCAGTGTTGTTTCCAAATGACCTGAAACAAAATATTATAAAATTATTCTTAAGGTTTGTGATCACGATCAGTGATCATTGTCTGCTCTATTTATGTATTTTTTCGTGTTTAGTGTTTTATAAACAACTGGGTGTGTCCCGCGGTTTCACCCGCATAAGTCTCGATCCCGTGGAAATATCGGGATTAAAAGGATCCTATGTCCCAATCCAGGGCATGGTCTACCCATGTGCCAAATTTCATCCAAATCCGTTCAGCCGTTTAAGCGTGAAAGCGTAACAAACAAACACACTTTCGTATTAATAATATTAGTTACGATGGTTAAAAACACAAGACACACAGCCCTTTTTCTGGTATTCTAAATCGCCACGAAGAACAGCTGAAAGGGCATTCAAAAGGCACTCTGAATTTTTTATCAAGCTGTCTCGTTAAAACTCAATTTTAACGAAAAAGAAAAACTGTTTGGAGATAAAATAAAGTACGAAGGGTATTTCGACCCAAACAGTATGAAATATATATAAAGCACCTAAGTATATTTGGGCTGGCTACTCATTGAAATTAATTTCAACAGTGTTTACAATAGAAATCCCCTGCGTGTTCTATCTTCTATAATAATTTAATAAAATTAGCCCTTACTGTAGAGCTGACTATTGAAAAATTGGGGACCTTTATCACTGTTTACGATGTAATGAGCAAACGGTAGGTACCATTTTATTGCGAGGTAGAATTTAATAATTTCGTATTTATATTTTTAACCATCCTCTTCAATGTTGATGGGTCATGACGCAACCCACGTCAATAAAGTCGGAAATGTTAATGGGTCATCAGGCAACCGATAGCCTAGTGGTGTGGCCGTTGACCTGCCAAGTCATAGGTCTTGAGTTTGAACCCATGGCATGCACTACTGACTTTTCTGATTCATATGCGTATTGAATAATTATCAGTTGCTTTAAAAACGATGAAGGAAAACATAGTGAGGAAACCGGCATGCCTGAGAGATATTTCTCGACGGCATGTGAGATGCCCATGGGCGGCTTTAAAACTCTGAGTCACTAACCACAAGAAAAGAAAAAGACCATATAGTTTAGAAGCGTTCCCGATTGGTTCCGAACACACGAACCTCCGCCCGGCTCGATAGTTAGTACACTTAGTTAGTGCATTTGCACCCTAAAACTAATGACGAATGCATCCATAGCTCAACTTAAATTAGTAGTGGTAATGAAGTTTTTCAGATAGGCAGCCGTTTCATGTAAAATGTTTATATTCACCTGTATCCGGTTAGACTGGAAACCAACCCCAACATGATGAAGTTTTATAATGCGCAATAATTTCATATTTATTTTAATAGTCTAACCCTCTTACTAATAAACGTTGTATATCGCATGTATAGTTACTGTTACACACCGATTTCTCTCTTTCAGTCGTCAGTAATTTGACATTCGAAAGAAGAAGACAAAGCGTTGTGTAACTATACAGGCGATATACAACGTTTATTAGTAAGGAGGTAAATGTTCTTCTCTCGTGACTGGTTTTACCGTAAAAAATATAAGTAAATAAGCAAACTGATAGCGAAGCTTACTGGTCAGGTAGCTCTAAAGGATGCCTCGATGAAAGGCTGGATTTCCATCGAGTGAAAGGCCTAACCACTTAGGTCAATGCCTTACTCCATCATAGGGAATTCCCTACGGAATTCCTAAAGTAATTTCCTTAGGGAATGCTCTAGGTAATTTCTTATGACCAAGCGTTAACTAAACAGTGTATTTGTCATTGTTGGTTGCACAATGTGATTAAATAGCGATTATTTATTAAGGAGTTTATTTATAAACGTTGCTTACAGTTAAGTAATGGTAAGCGACCGTTTAACCATTTACGTTTGACTAATAAAGTAACTGACTTGGTATTAAATGGAGCTCACAACTTTTTACGGTAGAGTTTTTTTTTGAAGGCATATAATAATATAACTATATATATTTGTACTCAAGTTCTAAAACGGCTCTTATAAAAGTTGCAATATAGGGTAGGTCTGATATCCATCTGATTTTCTCCGTATTTTCACCCGAGCAGAGCTCGGTCGCCCAAAGTTTAGAACAAGATACTATAAAGCTACCTTAGAATAATGACATGCCAGCATGGAATTAGTAAGTACATACTATCATGGCAGCATGGAATAAGTATGTACTATACATGGAATGTACTATACATGAAGCAGTGGTGGCCCAGTGGTAACGGTCCCGACTTACGAGTTGTAGGTCGTGGGTTCGAACCCAAGCAGGCGCTTTACTTTGTGTAAATAATTTCATCACCACTGCTCTCAAAACGGTGAAGGAAAACATCGTGAGGAAAGCGGCATGTATTAGAACCAACAATTCGAAGACATGTGATATCTACCAACCCGCACTGGGCCCGCATGGTAGATTACAGCCCACTCCCTCTCACAGAGAGGAGGCCTGTGTCCCAGCAGTGGGAACATTAATAGGCTGATGATGATGATGATGATACATGGAATGAGTTAGAACTTTCCTGTACTATTAAATGAGCATTCTTTATTTTTACCAGAGCACAGCTTGGTCACCCAGTTGCTAATACATTATACAGGTAATCTGTATATACATATAATAAAATCGTAGCGAAGTCAAAACTGTACATTGAATATTTTTGAAAAAAAGTAATTGCTACGAGGTCTGGGATCGATTCTAATGCCGAAAATATAGTTTTTAGAATTTTTGTCTGTTTGTCTGTTTGTCTGTATGTATGTTCCAGCATCACGCAAATACTACTGGTCAGATTCTGTTGAAATTTTGCATAGATATTTCCTATAAGTCTGGTCAAATGGTAGGGTATAAACTATCACGCTATTTGCTAAGGGGGATGAGCAATATTACATTATGTTCGTATTTTTTTCCGCAAATTGTAAAGAGATGCGCCAAAAGGTTTGCATATTGTAGATAGTTTAGTTACCGATTAAAATTTTTAAATGATTATCATCACGCTATACCTTTATGGAACTAAGCAGTCAATCATGAAATATATAGGAACGGCTATTTTAACTAACTTTCAAGTAAGCAAATAGCTAAGCGGTTAGGCGGTTGCTTTGAAATCCCGAGTATGTAAGTTCGAATCCCATCTATTGTTTTTTTTTTTGTAATTCTCTTTTTTACATTTTGTAATACGATTTTTATTTTTTGTTTTTTTATTGTTTTATGTTTGTTCGTAGAATGTATTAAATTCCCTAAAAAAGGAAAACTTCTTAATCTATGGGAAACTGCTACGTCACAAGCACTTTACAGTCACAAAACATTCAAGGTTGTCTTCTGATCATTTTAGTGCCAAAAACTATAAGAACAAAATGATTTTTTACGGATTATAGAATAAACCGAATGTAAAAAAACACAATATTTTAGCGCTTTTTACTTTTAAAATAAAAGCATATTGTTAAGTAGTTCAATAATTCAATATGGCAAAATATGCATCTTTTGGTATCAAGCATAACATTAAGCCGAAAAAATATTGAAAAAAGCCGAAAAACGTTTGCCTTTTACAGTTTGCTTAAACCATTTCACGAAGTCCTGTTAGTTAAGTATTGCAATTTAAACCTTATGATTAACGTCATAACGGCGACAAGACAGGACTTTTGCGAAATAAATTAACTATACCTGGTGTTTATATATATGTATAGTAAATAGGTATTAATTCCTTGCTTTTATTGAGACGGCCCATGTGAAAAGAGTAGGTACCTACCTGGAAAGACTTCGAGGAGCCTTGACCAGCACAAAAAAAAACTAGCTTAATTTTTTACTTTACACACAGATTTTGACAGGAGATTTGTGCTAGCGATTTTAAAATCTGTGTATAATCGCCAATATGTTCTGAAATCGCTGCCACACACACTGCTTTCTGGTGAGAAAACAGCGTGCGCCATTCATGTTTAAGATTCCCATCAATTTAGAGAACAACGAAACGCTGTTTGTGAGGTGTCACGCAACAGTAACAAGGGATGCGTGCTTAGGGTTAGCGCTTCATCGTATGGGATGAAAGCATTATGGCAAATAAGACAGCAGTGGAAGCTATAAACAGAAGCCTGCAGGAAATCCGCAGGAACCAAGCCATTATGGGTGGTGCCACAGTTCTGTCTGACGAGGTGAATGCTTTGTTGAAAAGGTCAACAACTCTATGGTCAAGAGTTCTAAGACTGCGCTTGACCATCAACATGCGAGCTCGGCTTGGCGGGAATCCACATGCTCAAGAATTCTCCTATGTTCTTCTAAAAGTTGGTGAAGGCACTATAACAGAGGAGTATGGTCAGGTGGCCCTACCAGAGACTCCTGGTAGAGTAGAGTAGTTCCCACTTTAGAAGATCCGATTCGTCTGGTGTACGAAGACATCAGTCGAATTCCGTACCAAGAGAATTCTTGGGCGTGTTCCATTTTAACATCAAAAATTATCAAGCAGCAGCGATCAACCACGGTATTCTCTCGCAAATTGTAGGGAGCGAAGTGATATAAACCTCCATTTATGCTGATGTGGAGTAAGACGATGCCACACATTACCCCGTAGAATTTCTGAATTCGCTCATGGCAACTGGACTTCCGGCGCAGAAAATCCAGCTGAAGGTCGGTGTCCCGATTATGCTCCTTCGGATCTTAACTCCGCCAAAGCTTTGTAACGGAATTCGGCTCAAAGTCGTGTCTTTGCAAGGAAACGACATCAAGGCGGAAATTCTAATAGGTTGTGGCATTGGCGAGACAGTGTATATACCGCGTATACCACTAATTCCCCACAATTACCAGTTTAAGCGCGTGCAGTTCCCTGTGAGCGTATGCTTTGCGATGATTAATTATCAATAAGTCACAAGGACCGTCACTGAAGGCTGAAGGCTCCACTGCCGCGAGAAATCACGGTACAGCGAACAGAGCTCCGGCGGGATCTCATGGCGGCTTGGAGTGTGTGATTGTCGCAACCCAGATTTGGGCACGCCACAATTGTGACGATAAGTCTCCTCTTTGAGGAGTGGCTAGAGAGGTGCCATGGCGTCCTCTTCTTCCGCCTGACGCAGGTCCTCACCGGACACGGTTGTTTCGGGAGGTTCCTGTTTCGCATAAGGCGGGAGGAAACGCCCGGGTGTCACCACTGTGTGGACCGCCCGGAGGACACGGTGGAGCATAGGGTGGATGTCTGCCCGGCTTGGGCGAAGCACCACCGTGTCCTCGTGGAAGCGCCCGGCTGCAGCGACCTCTCGCGTCCGACTGGTAAAGGCCATGGTGCGGAGCGAGAGGGCAAGGCAAGCCGTCAGCTCCTTCTGCGAAGCAGTAATGCTCGCGAAGGAGGAGGCGGGGCGCGCGAGGGACAGACAAATGTCGCGCCCTTATGCCCCAAGCCGCCGCCGTAGGAGACGCCCCGGGCGTCGGGAATTGGTAGCCGATTTCCGGCCACCGTAGGCGCGGGCCTGCGGACGGAGAGCAATGGGTAGCTCACCATCCGATAAGGAACAGGCCCGGGTCGACGGCGCGTCGTGTTCCACATGCGCCTCAAAGAGATGTCAGCAAAACTGAAAGGGTCCGCTAGGGCCGGTGCCTACTGGGGTTGCTAAGGGGAAACCGTGGCCCCTGGCACAGGCAAGGGAAGTAACACGGGTGGGTTTTAGTCAGTAAGAGTCTGACACGCCCTTTCGCTCTGCCCAGCGCGGGAAAAGTCATTTGATGACTCCCCACGCAAAAGAAAAAAAAATGCTGAAGGCTGCGGGTGTCGACCTCAGGACGAGCTGCTTCTCACACGGACATTGTACCTCGCTAGCTCCCGAGTCACCAGTCCTGACTCTCTGTGTATTTTAACTGCTGAGAACAATATTACAAACGTAGTATACACGAAAGTTTTATAAACTGTAGTATATTGTGGTGTCAACTGGTGTCTTATGACTTCCACGCGTACGAAGTCGCGGGCAGAAGCTAGTGACAAATAATGACATGATTGACGGTTGACGGAGAGAATGGAAGAAGAAATCGCTGCGGCAACCTCAAGTAACATGGGACAAAGGTCAGGGAGATGTTGAGGACTGAATAGAATGATTGAGATTAATCATACAAAAAAAAAGTTTCGGTTAGCATTAAAATTAAAATAAATATAGCACATACCCATCTTAATTTTAATGCGTACATTAGCGGGGCAAACGCCTCAGGAGAAATCTGCTTGATTCCCAAAATACGTTTGGAATTGGTACTCTAAATAGTGTTTTGGCTAAGCCTATGTCGCACGAGGCTAAAACTCTCTATTTTATTACAATCATATAAAATTCAAAATTTGGTTATGATGGAGCGACATAGTTAATAAAGCTCCTTAATAAAGAAAAAAATGCGTACATTTTCTTGAATGTGAATCCAAGAAATCGTAGAGATCCATTCAGACTCGTACTAAATGACCTTCCTAGATCTAAAAAATACAATAAGAACTGTTTAGCAATGTGTGTACGTATTTATAATAATATACCTAGCAACTTAAAAACGTTGACTTCTAGAGCATTTAAGCACAAACTATATAAATGGTTAAATATACAAAATATCTACTCTATTAAAGAATTTATGGAGACTAAATATGCTCCAACAATTGTATAAGTAATATTATGTGATGTAACGCATGCCGACAAGTTTGCATGCTATGTATGTATAGCAAAACATGTAAGCACAAATTTTAATGTAACATCTGTAATACCATGTTATAATGCAAATAATTTGATTTGTGAGATTGAGTGAGATTTGATTTGAAAAACCGTTTTAAAACCTGTTCAAATATTGTTCCAATTATAGTGGTCCTTGAAACATGATTCTGAACCATAAGTGAAGGATCCAAGAATGCGGTGAATCCGGTTGAGAGCATCAAACGCACTGACTGGGTGATATCATGTTGCCCAGTGTGCAAGTGACGTTTGGAGATGCATTCTAGGCAGATTTACGCGTGACCAACAGCTATTGCCATATTTATGACTAGCCTCGGGACAGTCCCAAATTATTATGCTAACAAGACCACAGTGCGGTAAACAAATTTTCGTCTTCATTAACATACTCGCGAATACTCGCGATGTTCATAGAAGGTAAGAGGCTAAACAAAATGCATCGTTGTATTCCCGGATAGTTGAGAAATTCCAGATGGAAAACACAATGACACTTTGTTCTCAAAGTGTCATTGGAACGAAACTGATTTTTTGAAGTGAAAACTTCTTTTTGGCGTTGTGCACTTTTTTTGGGGTGGGTAAAAAATTTTAAACTCGCGTCAGGACATGACCGTAAGATCCGTTACCTAGCAACCGACAAAGTAAATATCAAAATAAATAGTCATAGTAAAGATTGCGAGGTAAGAAATTTTACCCTTGATGGGTAATAAATTGTTTATTCTACTAGACTATATTTTGAAAATAAATAAATATACCACTACTACTAATGAATATTGTATTTAACCACATAAATGATAGTACTTATATACTGATAAATAAAAGCAATTCGTGCGAAATTATTCGAAAACCATTCCAAAATATTCAATAATGCACAACGTTAATGTTCAAGTTTTCACTTCTGCCGGCACTCCCGAATTGCAACCCGTTGTTTTTTTTTCATTTGTTACGTTTGTTAGCAATTACTCCGCCAATTATGAATTGATTTTGATGATTCTTTTTTTGTTTGGTAGGTCATACTGCGTGGTCCCATGTAAATTCTATTAACTTTGTTGGATAGTTTTTGAGTAAGCTTCTTTTACGTATTTTTCCCACTTAGCCTATGTGGATGATAATTAAGTATGATGATAAGTTCCTGTCACTGTTATTTACATAGCAGGTAGTGGTAATCGAATTTCGTAGCGCAGAATGTCCAATTCGCAATATGTCCAGCGGTCGAAAATTTGTGTGGGGTAGGTACCACCACTGAAAAGTCAAAAATAAAAACATTTTACAAAAAAAAAAAAAAACTACCGACTTTCAAAAAAGACACTACAAAGTCAAAATAACTTGAATTTCGGAACACGGGGGCAAAAAACGATATTTCAAAACCAAATAAGCACCGAAAACAATTGTTATTTTTTTTTGTAAAAGTTTTTTTTTTAACAGGTATCAGCATCGATACAACTTGTGGAAATATGGTGGGTACGGAAATATCTTCAAAACTGGCGTTGCTATCCAACCCAAACTGAATAGCAACAACAAAATCGAAGCTAAAAGCTAACAAACATAGGGAAACGATCGCAATTTACTTGTATATTTGTTCTCCTAAAATATATGTATTATTTGCACAAGTTGAAACTGAAATGCGAGTGGGGTACAGTGGTCCGGGCGGGGTAAATACCCAACGGGAAACCGGAGAAGTATAAGATAGTATACACGATGTTATATTTATAACCAGACAGGTTTTCAGATGGTGGTATATACGGATCTGTCTCTATTTTGTTAGGTTTCTAATCGCTCAAAAACCTTTTTCCTGAAATTTGTATGCCTTTGTTTTTGTCTAATCTAATCTCACCCCTTTTCCCCATAGATGGGGTGTGGGGGGTATGATCTGCTCCGAAAGTATCGGATGAAAAGGTAAACAAATCTGAAAACGTACATATGAATGCACATTCTTAGTACGCTTTAAAAATTGAGTACATTATAATTTAATAATATATTCAAACAATTATTATTGGAAAAAGTGGTGAGATATAAAGTTGAAAACCTTCTAATACATTAAAACGGGATTGTATAGCCAAATAATATTGATATTAATTGTCGGATATTGTCCAGAGTCCAAGGGTTACCGGCTATTCGATCAAAAGGGAGGATGAAGAAATATGAACACAATCTTCTGTTATGATGACGAACGCGACGTTTTACATGAGGATCAATTTTTTTTTGTATTTCTAGTTATGTCTACTATCTGCTTTAGAATACACGTTTTGCAACGATAACTCTGCTTTATTATTTTAATCTTTCTCTTACAATTCATAAATCACACCAATAAGTTTTCATCAAACAATAATTACTTACCTACCACTTTAGTGAGTGATTGCGTCAGAATTTAACCTGAACAGAGTTTGTTTACATTTTCGTTAGATACTTTTGGAACAGAATATAAGTAAAAACATCTGCACGCCATTATCTTTTATTTATTCTTGATTATTTTATTCATTCAAGACCGGATCACAGTCCCACAGACCACTTATTACGGTAGGTTAAGGCATGTGTTGATCGTTTATGGATGACTGGTTGTACCGCAGACAGTGAACCTGTTTACCCGTGTCCTAGGCCAGGGGTCGGCAACCTTTTGAGACGGAAGTGCAAAAAGTTACAATTTACAAAAGATCCCAGTTTTTAAAGAGCCAATAGTATAGTATTTACTTATTTGATTTTTTATTTAAAATAAACGACTATGACGAAATAATATTTATGAATATAAAAACAAACAAATGTTTTCAGCACAAAACATATTATATACTTAGTATTTTAGCTGATGCTAGAATAATAAAATAATTAATATCATTACAGCTATTTCATAATAGATAGTTACGATCATCAATAGGAGCATTGGCTTTGCATGCATTTTGAAAGTGGCTCATAACTATAATTTTTGCGTATGGAACTGGATAGCCGCAACTTTATATCAAAAGAGCCGCGGTTGCCGACCCCGGTCCTATGCGAAAGCGACCGCCGCGCGAGTACGCGTTCGACGCGATTGTTTGTACGAACTATGACGTACAAACGTGACTTGATTGATTGCGCGAGTACGTCATTCTGACTAATATTATAAATGCGAAAGTGAGTTTATTTGTTTATTTGTTACGCTTTCACGGTAAAACGGCTGATCAGTTTTGGATGAAATTTGGCACATGTGTAGACCCTGTGTGTGCCCTGGATTATGACATAGAATAGTTTTTATACCGGTAATATGTTCCCATGGAATAATTTTAGTATTCATGTATAAGTGTGCGACGATCGCGAACTCGCGCGATTATCGCTTTCGGTTAGGATGCGGCCAAACTATTTGTACAGTTTTAATTAATAAATAAATTCTATACTATTTAACGTAATAATATTTGAAATAATATAATAATATTTTATTTATTTATTTATCTAGTAACAATCCCACTCCCTCTCGAAGAGAGGCCTGTGTCCCGGCGGCAGTGGGAACATTATAGGCTGATTATGGCAATGAACTAAATTTATCTACCTGGTTGTTGTATCAGATCAATTCCAGGTTTTTATTATGTGTATGTCACGAATGTGTGCGAAATTACAACAGAATCGGACCAACTTCGAGATATACCCTCCCGAATATTAAAAAAGAATCGTTCGAATCGGACCACTCAGTAGTTATGCGTGGTCATACATAAAAAATTAAAAAATATGTGTCGACTTGAGAACCTCCTCCTTTTTTTGTCGTCGGTACAAAAAATACTAAGGCCCTAAAAAATACCGTGTAGACAAGGAAACGTATTTTTTCAAACAGAACTATCTTCATAATGCAATCAAAATATTTAAAATTCAAATTCGATAGAATGCGTCACATTGACTAAAAATCTATGAGGCCCATAAATAACAGCCATTTATGGGCCTCATAGATTTTTTCCGCACGGTCTATCTGGAAAATCATAAATCACTAGTAACCCTATGGAAAAATCTGCTGCGTAGTTTCGAAGAACAACGCAGTCACGAAAAGTGACTTTATTTTAGACTATGTATTGATACCTACTTCAGACCAAATAAAAAACCAAGACCGAGTGCTGTCAGCAGTGACGTGAGGCCGGTTTCGTAAACATGTGTGCACTTAGTGAGGTGCATGGTTTAAGAAAACAAGGTAAGGTATTCCGAGACACAGTGGTCACGTGGGTGACACCTACGTCATCACATCTGTGTTACCAGTATTGAGTAATAATAACTCCCCAACCACGTTTATTACCTGTGCGAATCCGATAAAAAAAATGAGGTTTTAATTAACAATTATGTTGGTATATGTTTAAATTGATTTGTTTCGTTTGATTAAACAAACGAAACGACAGTTTAAATGCTTTGTATAATATTTTTTAACAGATTCCTTAATTCGTGTTTTGTTGCATTAAAGTGGCAACTGGATAGTGAAGTAGGTAAATGTCACTCCCGGAATGCTATACCTTGTTTTCATATACCATGGTGAGATGTAGTTTGATTGTAAATGGTTGTAAATGTGTGCGTGTCAGCGTGTTTGCACAGAGCGGAGGTGTAGTTTTGGCATGCTTCACTTTGTTCGCAGCACTATGTCTTGGTTTTTTATTTAGTCTGAGATACCTACACTGATTTTGAATTTTGGTTGGATAGGGTACAGCAAGCATGGGATTTGTTTTAGGCAATTTTTAAATAGTACTGTATTACACTTAGTGCATTGTTTGTATTCCCCAATCTCAATCCTTCTACTAACCAGCTACAATAACACGAGGAAGTAGAACCAGCAAATAAAATGCACCTGAAATAAGAAGTTTTAACAAAAGCTCATAAAACGGGGGCGGAAGGTGTCGCAGCGACAATATTGTCCAAGGACAGTAACACGTACACCGGGGCCGTGACTAACTCACCAAGTTTGGGCTAAAACTGCGCAAAGCCCAGAAAGCACTTCAGTGTCATCACAGCCTCGCGTTTCTTTGTCCATTTAGTAGTCCGCCCTGAGAATGGACGTTTTAGCCAGTGATAAAAGGCAACTTTTATTTAAAAGGACTTGAATGTTCCCCGAGCTAACTTTGTTGAGTATTTCTGCCTTCAGAGTAGGCATTTCCTTTGAATGTTTCCTTTTTATTTACGTAAGCACGCAGAGGAAATGGGAAGTTTCATTACGTTTGCCCATAACTCTGAATTTCTTTTGTTCTTAGTGATTCTGACACGGGCTAGTAAATAAAAATAAATAAATTTACAACTTCGCTTGGATATTGTTAAGTGCAAGAGAAGCTACTGGTAAATATAAGTGATTGATGAGCTGTGAGACCGAACTCGTTTGCTATCGACGCGACACGGCTACAATGCTTTTGACTGGATTGAAAAGTTACTCTGCGTGGGATTTTGTTAAATATATCTTTTGCATAATTTTCGAATCAATCAACTAAGAGCGATAGTTAGATAAAAGCCTCTCTAAAAAGGAGCTGTCACCATACTCCAAAAGCTGAAACACATTTTGCTATGCAAGTTAGATGGTTAATCAATCATAATTCATAGATAAGATGAAGTAGGAAGAGATATGACAACACGAGAACATACAGTTATTGGTAAAACACCAACAACCTCTTAAGGGGTCATTATACTCATCATTATGAACAACTTGTAATAGGGGACCAAACCTGAAATCGCGAAAACAAAAGCAGCTATTCCCAATATTTTTACTAGTTTATGCGAACATAAATATATGGAGCAGCAGATTTTTTTTCGCGATTTTAGCTTTGGTCCCATCGTAAAAGTGGTTCATAATGATGAGTATAATGACTACTTAAGAGGTTGTTGGAGTTTTACCAATAACCCTGTATATGTAAACTCACGCCATCTTCCCATACGATCTACGATCCTCCTTTAGCTTCGTTTACGTTAATACATCTGCATGCGAATATGAGAACAGCTTATTTAAAACTGTTTGCTCAATGTAATAAACACCAAGAAACACTTCTGACTTCTGTGTTCTATTGAAAAGCTTCTGTTTCAGAACACAGCGTGTTTCATAACGGAAACAATTTTGACGACATCTGAATTCAAGATGCAGTGTGTTCTAAATGTAAATTTGAAGACATTAAGCGGTACTTTTGGCAAAGCGATTGCGTTGAGTGCATTTTGATATAACTGTAAAATGAAAGTAGGGAAGCGTACTGGTAAATAGTAAGTGAAGTTACTATCTATACATATAATAAAATCGTAGCGGAGTCAAAACTGTAAATTAAATATAAAAAAAAGTATTATTATATTTTTACCAGGTCTGAGAACGATTATAATGCCGAAAATATAGTTTTGAGAATTTTTGTCTGTTTGTCTGAATGTAAGTTCCAGCATCACCCAAATACCACCGGATAGATTTTGTTTAAATTTTGCACAGATATAATTATATAAGTCTGGTCAGTCTGGCTTCAAATTATCCCGCTATTTGCTATGAGGGATGAGCAATATTGTATTATGTTCGTATAAATTGTAAAAATACGATCCAAAAGTTTAGAATATAGCAGATACAGATTTATTTAACCTTTTAAGTGATTATCATCCCGCTTTACCTTTATGGAGCTAAGCAGATAATCATATCATAATTATAGAACGGCTCTTTAGTCAACTTTCAATAAAGCTCAAGTAAAGTTTGATTCCTAACAATTAATATTTTTTGTACTTGTTTTTATATTTTGTTATACTAAATTATATGATAGTTCATAGAAAATACACAAAAAAAAAAAAAAGTTCTCCTCTCCTCTTCTGTTATATTAAATTAAAAATAAATATCTATAGTTAGGTGACTGTTCATGCGAAATCCTGTGTGTTCACGATCTACTGTTTTATTATTTTAGTGACAGCTGATCATAAGGAATAATCTGTCAGTGTATCAGTGTTGTGCTATTATGAAGTAGTTAGTACCAGGAGCGCAGGCGTTCATTTAAAAACGAAAAACTTCGCAGCAATGGTAACTTACTACTGAAGGCCGAGGACGTCGAACTCAGGACGAGCTGCTATTCACACGGACAAGTGTACGTCTCTTGCTCCCCAGTCCTAACTCTCTGTATTTATTTTGGATGCTGGGACTAAAACTACAAACGCAGTATACAGGGAAGTTTTAACAAAATGTGGCAATAATAATCATCGCTGTCAAGAGGAAAAGTGCCCAAAAGGCTGGATTCTTAATTAATTAGGTAATTATTTTTCTTTTTTATAAACTTGTACATATTGTAATTATCAAATCTGTTATTTAAAAAAAATTATACGTGACTATAAATAAAAAATAATCCTTAAAAAACATTAAAAAACAAAAATGTGGCTGTTATTGTAGTATTCTGTGGTGATTTACGACTTCCACGCGAACGAAGTCGCGGGCTGGAGCTAGCACTCACTATAATTGCTTTGCTTCCATTAACAGTAAAAGATTCAAAGGAAAGATCTCAAAAGGAGATGCTTCCTTGAATATCTTTTATTCATCTCAATATGCACCGTTTCATTTTTAGGGTTCCGTACCCGAAGGGTGCCAAATGGAACCCTATTACAAGCCTCCGCTGTCCGTCCGTCTGTCTGTCAGCGGGTTGTATCTCATGAACCGTAACAGGTAAATAGTTGACATTTTCACGTATTGTATATTTATACTGCCACTTTAACGACAAATAGTTAAATATTAAAGGGGGTTCCCCTAAAAAAAACGTGTTTTTTTTTAAGTAAAAAGAAAAGCTATGTTAAACATTGTCCGATGATACGGAACCCTTCGTGGGGTTTTTATTTAATCTAGAACCCTGTAAGAAATGACTTTGTTATGTGACTATGTTGTTGTGACTGTGTTATGTTGATTTTGCGTTCGGTTCTTGTCGTGGCAGCATGTCGTGTCCGGGTCCGATGCCTCGTTGAGAGGTGAAACACGTGTAGATTTTTTAAAGGGTTCTTTATAACTCTAGGAGTGAGTTTAGTAGGTAATAGTCATGACGCAAAGTAACGTATGTTTTCAGTCTACTTACTTAAAATTTTAATGCTAAATGCTGTTTGCAGATTTAATAGTAGACACTACGGTGGGTGGTTTTATTAATTTAAATATTATTTTTGATAATCAGATATTCACCCCAGATGTTATCTTAACAGCGACTTTACAGATTGAGGGTGAAAAAAAGGTGTATGTGTGTCAGCTCCGAAGCACGACTGGAGTTTACTCCATAAAGGCTTTTGCAGACCAGCGCGACACGAACAATACAATTACTAAGAAAACTTCACGGTATAACTATAACCGGTGTCGCGTTGGTCTGCACAAAGCTTAATACGATTGTCTTTGAATGTGCAATAGGTAAAGAGGGTAAATAATCGTTTAACTTGTTAACGCTTGTATAAATTTAACTCCTCATAAAATTGTAATACGGACTGGTACCCGCAACTGCACACCAAAGCGCGTATTTTGCGTACGGGTGGGAAAATCGGTTATTCGATCCACCGCAGATCCTCAAAGGCCAACAACGCCTTGGTGTTACTGACAATCTCACGTAGGGTACCTGGGTTACCGATGTACTTTGCCCTGTGTTAACGTGAAAGCGTAACAAATAAACGAACTCACTTTCGCATATATAATTTTAGGTATATATTCCTCATATCAGCCGAAAGACGTCCACTGCTGGACATGCCTCCCCCAAGCACCGCCACTTCGACCGATTCTGTGCTTCCCGCATTCAGCGGATTCCTGCGGGCTTTACAAGGTCATCGGTCCATCTTGTGGGAGGCCTTCCAACGCTACGTCTTCCGGTACGTGGTCGCCACTCCAGAACCTTTCGGCCCCATCGGCCATCTGTTCTGCGAGCAATGTGTCCTGCCCATTGCCACTTAATATATTATTAAATATATACTAGCTGCGCCCCGCGGTTTCTCCCACATAAGTCTCGATCCCATAGGAATATCAGGATAAAAAGTATCTTATGTCCAAACCCAGGTCATGGTCTGCCCATGTGCTAAATTTCATCCAAATTGGTTCAGCCGTTTTACTGTGAAAGCATAACAAACAAACAAAAAGACTCACTTTCGCATTTAAAATATTAGCTAGGTATAGTTAGGATAGATAAGGAAGTTGAGCATAATTTGACCAACCCGAAAATTAATAAAAAAATTGAATCAAGTAAAAATAAAACTACGGCCAGAGATATGTCTATTCCTTTATGACGAGCACACGGATAACATGAACGAAGAGTAACGCAACTGACATGGATTAGAAAGAAAAGAAAGAAAATACGTTTATTTGCGGTAAACAACACACACACACACACACACACACACACATTCGTCTTTTTTATGTTCTGAAACTTTTTCAATAACAAAATTGGATATTGTGATTGCATGGAGCATACATGCGTAATAACGCAGCTTTACAAATATATGAAGCTTGGACATTAATCCAGTTGATTCGATGGATGGGCGACTATTTCACTTTTATCAAATCAACTTTCGATGTATCACTATTGTGCAGAAGCTTGTGAAACTTTTTTTAGAAACTGTTGGGCTTACAACGCAGAATGTTTTTTCCCAAAGGGTAATCAAAATATTTTATGTCGTATAAATGGCCGTATTGCACGACTCGTAATGCGAAGCATTAGAGTGTGCTCTACGATCGAAAAATATTTTTTGCCCCATTTCTGCAACTGTTTTTATTGTTACACTCCTGCTAGTACACAGAATCTACTTAATTTATATACCATTGTATAGATGATTAAATGGAGATTAATACTGTACTTTTTACCAATTGATTTAATGCAGCAGAAATGAAAAAAACATCAAAATAGTTGATAAAAAAAATCCTGTCCGTCAATTTATGAACCTTGAAAACATTGTAGCTTGCGATAAAATCAATTAATTGAGTCAATTTTTTTTTAATACATTCGTTTCGGCCATAGAAGGAACCCTATTGAAAATGGCTCTTTTATTCATAGTAGTTTAATTATAATTAATAAAATACTAACTAAAATATAATATCTTTATCTAAATATTTCCAACCTTGACATAACGTGTTGCCTAGCAACCCACAACGTAAATATCTAAATAAATAGTCTTTGACATTACGTAAGGGTTGTGAGGTTAGAAATTTACCCATATTGATGGGTAAAACAGCAGACAAAACATACTTCATGAAAAGTGATAAATTGGTAATTTTTGTTGGAAACTATGTTTTGAATTTATTTTTCGTTTATGAATGTGTGTTATGAGGCGTGCACTTTTGGAATTTCCAAACTATTTTTTTATTGCGTTGACTTGGAAACTTGGTTTTAGAGGTCCAAGGGACCGCATACCTACGTATTTGATATTAATTTCAACTTGATACCTCTATGCGTTCCTGCGAAAAAGGGTCGGGCGAACGGACAATGAAGTGATCCCATAAGGGTTAATTTTTTTCCTTCTGAGGTATGGAACCCTAAAAAAAATTAAAGTTCGGTAGCCGACATAAATAGCTACAAAGATCATGTTTGTAGAAGACAGACTTGCTGTGCATGAAAGTACTTCCAAAATTACGTATAGTTAAGTATATTTTAACAATATACTTTTCTCAAGAGACGCCACAAAATGACAATGGCTCAGTGTATCATTATTTGCTCTCAATACAACACGTCCGTATGTCAAGTAAGTTCGCTTGAAAAGCCCGAGAGGCGAACGCGCCGGCACTTTTTCAGGACACGAAAAATGCATTTGTGATTCCGTCATAAACGTTTCTTACCGGATTCCTGTGCAAAAGAATACGGCCGTACGTGATACAGCCTTCGAGCTGGTCTATTATGACTGTCTCTGGCAGTTTATAGTCTATTGTTATGTGACAGTTATTATTATAGCCATTGTTTTAACGTCAGATCCGTATTCGCGAAAAAAAGTGAACCAGAAATATTTGAAGGTCATTCACGTCAGATGATCTTAAACGAAAACTGGAAGTTTCTGGCCATTCATTTAGAAAACAAAAATCACTCACATTGGAATGGCTGAATATGCACTGATCATAAACGTTCCTGGCAGATTTAAAGTTTTTGAAGAATTTGAAATCCAGGCAAGTTTTAGTCCCTAGAGATCGATCTATCCTATAAGAATGGAGCATACGTCTTCGATGACGTGAAAGTCTAGTGGGGTTTTCTATCTTTAACTCTATTGAGACCTAAGATATAAAATAAACAGCGACTTGCCTCAAAAGAAATAGAAGTAAAAACCTTTATATTAAAGTGAGTAAGTTACGTTGAAATTGAGTATCTAAGTATTAAGTATGTTTAATGGTATCTTCGAGCTGTTAATGTTTTGAGGGTCTAAAGGCTTAAATTATTTGGGCATGGCTTAAGGTTCGGGTTCGAATTTCAGGCGGGTCTTTAGTATATTCCACGTGAAGCGAAAATTACGGTAGCCGGAAGATATATGGGTGAGTAGGTTGAAATCGTGCCCGTTTAGATAAATGTTTTTCTTTTGTTGCAAGTTTAACTATTCTGATTATTTTCACTGTTATTATTTTAGGGTTTTGGTGGTTTTGAGATGTTATTAGTTATTATTTGTCTAACAACATCAATATACATGTGTTTTTATGTCTATCAAAGTAAATCTATAGACATACAGAACCAATAAGTATGTCATCTACAAAACCAAAACTTTGCTGTTTACATCGAAAGCCATCTTCGGTCCAATAGAAACTAGCAACAACATTTATCCAGCACATCTGCGCATCTTTATGAATAGCCCAAACTTATACGAAAGCCCTATAAAGTATTCTGGCTCTATATTTTGACCCCGATAAATTTCAAGGCACGACTTATTGGTATTAACAGCAGTGCGGATTAGTTTTCGAGACGGCCGGTGACCCTGTGTCTTAAAGGCTGGGTTAATGGGAGCAAACCGGAACAAACGAGGCTCATTCGTCTTGGTAACAGAGCTGCTATTAGGTATTTCACTAGTACTAAATGGTTTTTGTCCGAGTCTCAGTGCTGGTATGTTTTAGTTAGAGATGTTTTTGCGATGCTCGTTTTATTTGGTAATTAGGAAAGGAATAAACTTGGGTCTGAGTACTCCGTATAGTTTATATGCTGTATAGTAATGTATGGAATGTCCAACAGAATGAAGCAAAATGATTTAGTAAGTTTAGTTCTTGATGCATAGCGTTCTGAATTTCATATGCTTACAAGATTACTATGTGACAAAATTCACATCAAAAACAGACCTTACCTAGACAGACTAGTCAAACGTCTGTTGGTAGAGATAATATTGTACGATCATAAATTTTGTGACGTCACCGCATCGGATTATTAACAATATTAATTTAGAACACAACAAATCTGATTATGTGATATTCATAAGATTTACACAGTGCGGTGATTAGGTTCTGTCCACATCGCTCATTATTCATAGGGCTGACATAATTAATACGAATGTTAGTGCTTCTAAAATTTAACGTCTTTCAAAATTTATTTAGATCAAACAAGATTAAAATCAATCTCTTTTTCAGTTCTAAAACCCTCGTAGTTTTTTTCGTCAAAGTGATTTTGAGAACACTCGTCAAATAAAATCAAATGTCAAGGTGTCTTTAAAACTCCAGACATCATGCTGTAATATTAGCCGAGGACAGTGCCCTTAATGGCAGTGCTTAGTATTTTGCTCTGTGTTATCTTCTGAGAAAACAGCAATAAGTTAGATTATTCATCAGACAGCATGCATGAATCATTTCAACGATATTTTGCTGTCGGTCGGAAAAATTTGTTAGAGGAAAATTGAAAACCTAAGTTATAATAGTCTAGATCTAGAATCAAAAACTCTATGTGAAACCCAGGAGAGTCTGTTACTTTTAAATATTGGGCCCAGTCGGGCGCCAGTTGGCAAATTGGCGCCCAACTGGGCCAGAATGCGTATTATTATGCATTCATAGGTGTGATATTATACTAAGGGGGTGGTTTGTTACGGCAAATAGAAGTAAATGACAAAATGTAAAATTTTGATGTGTAATAAAACGAAACAAGTGAAGTTTTATTACTTTTCCCATAGTCCCAGTTGGGCGCCATTTTAATATTTTTTTATTAACACTTCTAACGTTCACGTAATAACAAATAATAAAAAGGTTAAAAAAATCACATGGAAAATACTGTTGTCATGTCAGAAAGAACTGGATGCCAGTAAAGGAAATATATTTTTCAAGTAGTGTCAAAAACTTACGAAAATGGTAAAAATGGGACTTTATTACTAGCTAAAATGTGGGGACGTACACCTATTTCTAAGAATATTTCTATCAAATCCATTAATTTGAGAGGTATGGCATATACAAACACTACATTTTGCGAATTGTTTTTCTCTTATGAGTATTTTGATATAAAGCCTGTAACGCTGAAATGACGAGCTAGGATCGTATAAGGATTTATCGCGTGCAATTTATCATCCCTTTTTACAATCCTACATTGTTATTTTTTACATAACATAACATCAGGCTTTTATTATATCGAAAGGATTCTATGTATAAAGGTGTAGGCAAACGTATTTCAAAACAAACCTTTTGTGTCACTAAGTCCTTACGGAAAAAGATCATAATGTGATGAGGTGTGTGATGTGGATAGCGACGCATTGATAATGGCACTTGCTGTTTCATTGTAAAAAAAGAGGGTGTGTGCTAATTACTCCCTTTTTAGGACCGCACGATAGAATTGAAAACTTACGACTGAATCCGAGAATACGCGATTCAGCGTCATCGACCGACTGGATCTGAGTATACCTGATTCAGCGTCACCGACCCGAGCGTGACGGTTCAGTTTCGTTCACAGTTCAGAAAGAGCGCAAAGTGCGCCTAAAGTTGTTTCACTTCAATAAAGATCGGTTGTTATAATATCTGCTCATCTTTCAATAGGAGCAAGCAGTGTAGTATTAAGATTTCAAGCTCATAGTCCTCTAGTGGGTCCCGAATTAATTAGCCTTGAGTCGAGTGTCCCCAATTAAATTAGCTAATTCTCTTTAACGACACTATATATTCTAAAAGTCAACAAAACCTTTCTGCTCCTAACAAAAACTAACCTAGAAAATTTCCTAGCTCATCAAACGTGTCCCTAGGCGTCGGCAGCCCTAATTAAATTCTGCAAGGCTGTAAATCACGGGTAAGATAACGTTCACACGGTATACGATAGCGTTGACGTACATAGTCTACGTGACAGTTTACACCTTTGTGGGGTAATCCCTGTTTACCGCGGGTAGTCTTATCTTTTAATTACGTATGTTACACTTCTTAAAGCTAGACTTGTTTGGTCTTTGTGTTTGGGTGGATCGTGAAGTGCTACACGTATTATTGTTTTAAATCTTATTATTTGAATATATATCTCATATATATATCTCTCTCTCTCTCTCTTTCTCTTATATTTGCTTTAATTGTATGGATTTTTCAAGGTGCTAATAGCAGCTGCCGGTTATGATTTTTTGAACCTACGTTCGATGTTGGTATGTTTTAGTACCTTGCCAGGTGGAAATTGAACAGTAACCCAAAAAAAATTAGGAACTGACTTAAAAAATTCTTTCACCAGTAGAATGCTATATTACCACATTTTATCACTGAGTAACAAAGACAATTCATAAATACGCTGACGAAGCCGCTGGGGGAATCTACACACATCAAAAGTGTCTAGGGATCAACATATATTTTTGCAATAACTTTTCTCCTGATTGATATTAATTAAAATTTTCTTTAAGGATTCATCAAATAAAGTGTTTTCGTTTGTCACAGTAACGATAAACCAAGTCACCTTTGCATTAATAAAGAAATTTGCCATTTTCCTAATAAAGGGATTTTTGACATTTGAACCACTAACATTAAAGTTCGAAAAAAAGACTGAAATAACAGTTTTCTTTAAAATTTTATTGGGTAACTTAAACAATTAATAATCCGTGTTTCTACCGCGAACACTAACAACACAAGAACATCGGTTTGGCATACTCAAAATGAGTTCATCCAAATCACGCTGTGGAATGGCCGCCCATGTTCGTTGCAACAACAAAAAAAGGTCTTCTTGCGACTGGATACCCTCCATATTCGGCAGAGCTCTTCTCTGTAGCATATCCCATGCATGCTCAATCGGGTTCAAGTCTGGCGACTGAGCAGGCCAGGGCAGGACATTGATGTTAGCTGCGGCGAGAGTCTGTCTTACAACTCTTGCGGTGTGCGGTCGTGCATTATCATGCATTAACTGAAATAAGGGACCGATTTGCACTTGTAGAGGAACGATGACGTCTGATACAATCGTCTCAGCATAAATTTGAGCGTTGAGGTTGCCTCTAATCCAAATCAACTCAGTTCTTCCGCCGATCCAAATACCCGCCCATACCATGATGGTTCCACCACTATAAGGATGGACTTCCTGGCAGGATTTTAATCGCTGTTGGCGTCCAGGGGTTCTCCAGTGTCGTATACGTCTTGTATCCGGTCTCATACCAAAACGAGACTCATCAGAAAAGCACACGAAACGCCATTGTTCTTCTGCCCAATTTCTGTGTTCAAGAGCCCATTGATATCGAATCCTACGATTGTGCATTGCTATAGGTGGTACCCGTAGCGGTCTTCGGGAATGAAGGTTCACTTCATGCAAGCGGTTTCTGACTGTTTGGTCGCTAATTAAGTTCCCTGAAGAGTGATGAAGCCTCACGGCTAACATCATGGCGGTTATTGTTGGAGCTCTTCGAGCTAAGATTTGAATGTATCGGTCTTATCTCCGTGTGGTGCAGCGATACCGTCCTCCATGGCGCTCAGCCACGGTACCAGTGCTTCGGTAACGTGTCCAAAGTCGACTGATAACACTCTGACTTGTATTCAGAGCTAAAGCCACAGTACGTTGCCGGGAACCAGCTTCTATCATTCCCACGGCTCTGAGCATTTCTTCCCTGCTTAAATGACGTCGCTGCTCCATAATAACGTTGGTTTTAATCAGTAGTAGGGAAACAGTAGCACTAATAATGTCTTCAATGCGTTGTATGTTTTTATAGGGAAAATATTGACAGCTGATTTTCATCTTTTACTCGAATTTGATTCACAGTTCCTGATTCAAATTATGAAATGCACCAAAAAGGATCCATATAAATTTATAAAATCATAAATTTATTACAAAGCCACATCTCAATCTCAAGAAATCCGCATAAAAATGCTTGATCCCTAGACACTTTTGATGTGTGTAGTTCAGTATAAAGCAACTTTAAATACCGTAACTTTAAAACTGAGTATTACTTGTCGCTAAACTCCAGCAATAGTTTGCTAGCTCAAAGAATTCTTGCAAAATGGAATACCGTTTTCGATTTCCGCCTTCAGGTCGCCGCGGGCAAAAGGTGAAATACAATAAAACATGCAAGAAATCTCGACAACAAATTGAAGGAAGAGTTACCTTAATTTTTTTTTCGTATTTTTGTGAGTACAAGAGTTCAAAGCTTTGTATGGAAGTTAAGTAGTAGGTGTAAGCTGTCCTTTGTAAAGTTCAAGTAATTTTTTTTTCCTATTATAAGAACAAAATCTTGCCATACAAATCACAACCACCATCTAATCCAATCAATCTGCCTAGCCTTTTCCCAACTATGTTGGGTTCCAGTCTAATCAGACGCAGCTGAATATCAGTATTTTACATGGAGCGACTGCCTATCTGACCTCCACAACCCAGTTACTGGGTAACACGATACCCCTTGGTAAGACTGGCTGTCAGACTTATGGGCTTCTAACTACCCGAAACGACTGTCAAAGATCTACGAATGACAGCCGGGACCAACGGCTTAACGTGCTTTTTGAGGCAGGGAGGGGTCGCGATATGTAATGGATGGTCACCCATCCACGAACCGACCGCGGCAAGCGCAGCTTAACCTTCCATTAAATTGACATAATACTAATTATTCTCTTTTTTGTTGTAGCGATGATTCCATTTAGACCTATGTTTTAAATTCTACCATTCTCTTAAATACATAATTATAATATTCCTAGGTCTATATTTTGTGTTTATGTAAATTCAAAGGTAGTATTTTAATGTGAATAATGTAGTACACCATCCATGAAACATAATTAATTAATTAATTATTTGTGCAACTAAAACAATCAATTTTCATTTCCATCAGTCTAATTAATTGAAACATTTCTTTAATGAGGTTTTAAATATACATTTCTGTTATTTAATTTATCATTTCGGCTTCAATGCTAAAATCATTTCCATATCACTATAATAAACTTTACAGGAAATTCACACATACACACTCACGCCTACTTCGCATGGGAGTAGGCAGAAACTATAGAACGCCGCCTGCTACGATCCTAACATAATCCTATTGCTTCATACATACACGCCGCCGGTGGCGAGTATACGCATCTGACCTTTCTAAAGAACATCACCACTAAGGTCACTTAAATTACTTTTTTTATCAGTAAAAATAATAAAAACAATTAAAATATCTATTGAATTGTCACAAAATACCTATTACAACACATAGCACATAATCAGCCTATTAATGTTCCCACTGCCTGCGACACAGGCCTCCTCTCAGTGAGAGGGAGTGGGCCGTAATCGACCACGCGAGCCCTGTGCTGTTTGGTTGATGTCACATGTCTTCGAATTTTTGGTTCTAGGTCATGCCGGTTTCCTCACGCTGTTTTCCTACACTGTTTTGAGAGTAATAAATAACACAAAGTAAAGTGCCTACTTGGGTTCCACTGCTAATGCACTGGGTCACCACTGCTATTACAACACATTTAGTGTGAATTTCCTCAATGAAACTGAATGCGATCAGTACAGTACAACTAAATCGCATTCCAGAGCTGTCAGTGTCAATATTCCACAGAAAAGAATGACACAACAGCCCTTAAACGTAGTTTACGTGCTGATCGTGTTCAGTTTCTTTGGTGAAATTCGCCCTTAGTTCCTCTTCCATTTTCCCTATGGGACGGTCTAAAAACAAAAGCATTTGAAAACAGATTGCACTTAAGTGGACTAACAGCGAATAATACATAGTTTTAGTCGCCGTAAGCGGTTTACAAACTACAATGTAAACACTCGTATTACATCGTGTTTCGCAGAATTCATACCCATTTAGTAAAACAAAAGTGAATTTGGTAAAATATACAAAGGGAATGTTGAAAGGCCGTGTTTAAAGTTGCAAGCACAGTGTTGTAAACTCGACGATTGCGGGACCGCACGTAGGGACCAGTCCCGGCCGATGGCGCGCCTGTGGGTAATTGCTTAGCACAACGCCTGCTGTAAACTGATAATTATCAAAATTATCTTGTTTGTATAACGTTATTTTATATTTACGTATGTTTACAGTTTGACCAACGAACGAATAACGGAAAAAGGTTTTTTTATACAGCTTTGTTTAGGGAACTGGAATTTAGTTGCTGCTTTATGCCAGGTTTTTTTTTTTAATTTTTGTGGTTCGAAATTGAAATGAAGGGGATGCCGTTTTTGAAAGTTTTTTATAGTGGACGTGATTGATTGGGGCTCCCGGGAAAAGCAAGGGTGTTTGCAAAACTATTTAAGTAGCCATTTTATATTTTACTCATCATTCTCCTGCCCTTATCCCAATTTATTAGTGGGCGTGCAACATTTCCCTTTCTTCCATACTTCTCTATTAGTCGTCATCTCGGTACTCACCCCCTTTTTACTATACTTAAATTGAATAAGATAATCGGGAATAGTCGGCAATTTTTATAGGGAAAATTACGTCCCAAACCCATGTAAGTTATGATGCTCTAAGAATTTCAGTACAGATTAGTGCATTAAACTAAAATAAGAAAATAGCGGCCGATGAAAAGTATCATATTATACGTTAATCCAGGTTATAAACTATCTGTGTGTCAAATTTAATTCAAATCCGTTCAGCCGTTTTTGCATGATTGAGTGACAAACATCCAAATATACAAAATTTAACATTTATAATATTATACAATGTGGAGACTACCATACAACAAAAAATTAAAATACTGGCACTACTAATGCTTAAGAGTATTTTGGAACTGTCAAATAAATCCTAGCTTCGAAAAAACAAAAGTTTTTACAAACAAATTAAATGTAATGTAAGCCGGATTCACCCTAAGCCTATAAATTCCGTTTATCCAACTAGGCCTTGGGTGAATTCTCGGGCATACGTTTCAGAATATCCGCCTTAGGGTGGATTTTTGGGGTGGATAAACGAAATAGCCCGAGCCGACTATGGATTTTGCCGAGCAATAATGATAATAATATTATTTCAGTGTTAGGTAGCTCATTTATCGAGGAAGGCTATAGGTTATATATAATTACATTAAAACCAATAGGAGCCGGGCACCAATAAATAATGTTTTAAAATCGGGGGGTTTTTTTAACGAAGTCGCGGGTTAAAGTAAGCTTTAGCCCAAAGTAAAACTATTCCACGCGGACGAAGTCGCGGGCAGAAGCTAGTAAGGTTATAAAGCTACATCCTATCCTACTATATTCTATATTATTATACAAGGTGGAGACGACAATACAACAAAAAATTAAACGGTGTGTCCATAATGACGTTCCCATTCTGTATACAAAAATTCAATTGAATATATTCAATAGTTTAGTTATTATAAATATAATTTTTTCTAAACTATTGAATATATTCAATTGAATATACAATAATTATAATTTTTTCTAAACTATTGAATATATTCAATTGAATTTTTGTATACAGAATGGGAACGTCATTATGGACACACCGTTTAATTTTTTGTTGTATTGTCGTCTCCACCTTGTATAATAATATAGAATATAGTAGGATAGGATGTAGCTTTATAACCTTACTAGCTTCTGCCCGCGACTTCGTCCGCGTGGAATAGTTTTACTTTGGGCTAAAGCTTACTTTAACCCGCGACTTCGTTAAAAAAACCCCCCGATTTTAAAACATTATTTATTGGTGCCCGGCTCCTATTGGTTTTAATGTAATTATATATAACCTATAGCCTTCCTCGATAAATGAGCTACCTAACACTGAAATAATTTTTCAAATCGGACCAGTAGTTACTGAGATTAGCGCGTTCAAGCAAACAAACAAATTCTTCAGCTTTATAATTAGTATTAGTATAGATTTAATATTGGTCCGAGAAATTACTGTAGGTTTACGAGATAATAAATTTAAAATAAGTTGACATTGTAATGGACACTCTAACAAAAACATGAAAATTTAGGGCTACAACTTTGAAGCACTATTCAACCCAGCTAGGTAGCTCGCTAATAATTTGCATAACTAACTTTTTGCTGTGTTCAATAGAAATTTATACTCGCCTGAACAAATTGAATTATGCATACTATACTTCAACTTATTTAATGAATTTACGAACCGTATTAGGAAAAGTTTGCGAAAAATATTTGTTATAAATATATTTTGCTCTTTTATAATTTCTAACGTGACAATATTATCGTGGACGTCCATTGGATATCCACGGACCAACCCTTGCAAGCGTAGCTTAACCTGATGGATCGACCCGTGCGGCTGTTATTACTAATCCACAAGCGAAGGGAATTATTGTTATGAATAATAAATATAATTAAAGTTCGTGGAAAAAAGTAAAAAAAATAAAGTTCGACTCACGGTTCGTGAATAAATCGTGATCCCTTTGTGTCCCAGATTACACGTTACATCGTAAGTCCCGGTCGTCATACGAATACCTATAATTGTCGTTACCGGTAATCAGAAGCTTCGGTTATCAGAATGTTCGGGACGGGACATTCTGATAACCTTAGGATATCGGCATTTCCCAGTAATTGGGTTTCGGAGTTCAGGATTTACTTGAAATTTAGCCAAATCTGGTTTGGTTTAAGCTCACCGTTTTATCGGTAGAGAGAGCAATAGGCAGATGATCAGTGTGTCTAGCTATAGAGTCTATAAAAATTGCCTTATCACTCTTAGGCCAATATTCTAAGTCCACCTGAAGGAATTTCGTCAACTCTTAGCCCAGGTAAGCACGGGCGATTTTTTTACGCTATGATTTTGTACCTCGCACTGGATTTTCAAAACTCGGCGTTAGGCAAAGCGTTGAAAAACCACAGTACAAAAAAAAAAATCGCCTGTGTTTACCTGGGGTTACTTGATACAGATCGCCATGATAACGGCCGCAGAAACGCCCCCTAAATAGTATTCTTAGTCGCAAGTTTGTGTGAAGTTCAGAGGTACCACGAATTTAAACCTCACGCGCTGCTTGAAATTACCAAAAAAACATAGGTACCGTCCTTGCGTGCTGATACAATCAATGTTTTAAAGATGGGATTCTGCGGAATGATTTCTTGGTTATCAAGATTTAAAAGGTAGAAAAGGGTAGAACAAATATTTTTGAAGCATAGCAAAGGTTGCCAAATTGTGTAGTACACGCGAAATACGTACACCTAAAATGCAAACGTTGCCGATTTCATTCAGACCACCAAAGTTGTCACAACGCCAGACAGGGTTGTTCAGTTGACCCTATACAGACGTTGATGTCTCGGAATCAGAGAGAGAATGATTATAATTTTTCTTGGTTTGTATTGAGTGTTTCTCGGCCCCATCCCACTAATTATTATAACCCCAGAGATACCAACTATAGAAACAAGACAGTGTTTTATTACACGGTTTTATATCTAATGCCAAGAACCCTCCTCGACGATTCACTTTAGCGCAAAAGTAATGCCGGTGACCTACCTGGAGGGTCCATTAGCAATATGTCTGGCGGCTTGGAAGTAAAAAGTTGCGCATTAGAATATTCCCAAAATATAGTAAGAGTATTTTCTAAAAACGCGACCTACACGTTGGTTTTAGTTGGAATACGAGTAAAAAATCTATCCAAATGTTCACTTACAGAATAAAATTTCTGTGTGTAATGTCCAATACTCCGCGTATCTTCAAACTTGAAATAAGAAAGAAACTTTTTCATCTTCATACTTTCCGAACGTGTCATCGAACCCACAGGCAGCATTTCCTTTACCTGACATCTCAACCATTAGGCGGAGGCGGTGAAGTGTCGGCAACAGTAATATTTTACGTCGAAAACCTTTTAAATCGTAAACATCAACGCCTTGTTGGAAGAAAAACCAACTTGTGGGCGAAGCGAGTAATGAAGTTTTAAGATTTATGTTTTTTACCAAGTGCTGCTTGCTAAATTGAGCCGTAGCTTGCCGTATCGTGTCTCGAGATAAATGTGTGCTCAACTTTGGACAATGATTATTATGAAATTTTTGTCACTAGCTTAACTTTCTTTCTTTAAAGTTTCTCATGATTAGAGAATACAATCTAGAAGGATGTAAGTAGTAGAAGTTCAACTCACAAAGGAGAATTAGTATTTTGTGTTTTGTTTCGGTATGGTGAGGCCCGTTGTACACGGCACGGTCTCTTTGTCGTACAAATACTCAATGTGTACTCAATGTGTACATACCTAGTAGGTAGAGTTAGCTACCTACGCAGTTACCTACGTGCCGAATTAACACTGGAGCCAAGACTGCTACAAGAATTATTTTTACAAACAAAGAAAAAACTAAGGTTACTAACGTTGTGAACATGCATAGTATAGCTTAATCTAGTTTAAAATTCAGAAAAGTTGCAATTTTATAAGCTTGTAACAAAAATTTTTGCGACTAAAAGCTTACCTGTTTACACCGCTATATCCGTGGGTTAACTTTATTAACGTAGATGTCGACGGCGGTCGAATCTCTCAATGAAATTACCTCGTCGCGTGGCATTGTGTTTGATAAGACCTTTGTGGATGGACAAAGTTTGTATGGAAAATTTAAAATATTACAATCAAGTTTCATTAAACTGCTCATGTTTAGCTATTATTTATTTATTGTTAGTAAAATACTTGAGAGGAGCTTATGGTTAAGTAATAACAGCCGCACGGGTCGATTCATCAGGTTAAGCTACGCTTGACGGGGTCGGACTATCTTTACATACCGAGACTCCTCCGTGCCTCGGAAAGCACGTTAAGCCGTTGGTCCCGGCTATCATTCGTGGATCTTTGACAGTCGTTACGGGTTGTCAGAAGCCCGAAAGTCTGACAGCCAGTCTAACCAAGGGGTTTTGTATTACCAAGATACTGGGTTGTGGAGGTCAGATAGGCAGTCACTCCATGTGAAATACTGGTATTCAGCTGCATGCGGTTAGACTGGAAGCCGACCCCAACATAGTTGGGAAAAAGCTTGGAAGTAAATTTTTTGTATAACAATTGAATCGAAAGCTAAAATTAAAAAAAAAGAAATCTATAGTAGGTAATTTTCATGCAAAAATGTACACCAGATAGGAGTTTACAGACAAGCCTTCATTATCATCTCAGCCGAAAGACGTCCAATGCTGGACGTAGGTCGCCACTAATCATCGCGACAACAACAGTGTTGCACTTTTCGCATCAATCAGCACATATTGGTCCTCCTTTTTGGGCGCTTACAAAGCTTATATTTGTGGGACTCCACATACTTACGCCAGCGCCCGCATAAACATTCGCCGCGCGAAATAACGACACGCCGGTCTCGGAAGCAAACACGTACTGAGCAGCTGCGCCGGCGTCGCCGGCGACCACGTCTTTTAAAGTGTGCGTACAGACGACGCTATACGTCGCGCGCGTGCTAGAGTGAGATGGGTGCCCGTACTTTGTACAACGTTAGTTTTAAGTTTTAGAAATTAAGTAAGTAAAATCGTGTTCTCCTATTGGTTGATCAAATATTGTATGTAGTAGCATAGGAACAATTTGTAACACGCACGTCATGCATTTGAATTCAAACAGCCCAAATGGTGTAGTAATTGCTGTTTTCTGTGCGTCGTCTTCATTTATCGGTATCCAGTAATATGCCATTTTGAGATCAAGTTTTGAAAACATCTTCATGTTTCGCAGCTGGTAGGTGAAGTCTTGTATGCGGGGTATCGGGTATCGGTCGGGTTGAGTGACTGCGTTTAGTCTACGATAGTCACCGCAAACCCGTAGTCCTCCGTCCTTCTTTTTCACAACATGAAGTGGGCTTGCCCATGGGCTCTTAGAAGGTCTGCAGATGCCCATCTCCAGCATGTGATCAAACTCTTCTTTTGCAGCCTTGTACTTATCAGGTGGAAGCGGGCGGGGTCGGGCGAAGAGCGGGGGGCTTGTCGTTTCTATATAGTGAACGACGTCGTGTTTTGTTGGTTCCTTCAGAGACATTGGTCGTAGAACCTCTGGATATTGCTTCAATATTTCGTAGTAAACTTGATCGGAGCTAATGACGTGTACTGTTCCATCGCCGGTCGATATTTCAAGTGCATCAATCGATAAATCCGTCACATTGTCGATGAGCTTTTTTCTGTGGAGATCTACCAGTAGTTTGAAGTGACGTAGAAAATCGGCTCCCAGAATAGATGTTTTGACATCCGCTACGATGAACTGCCATAGAAAACTACGTCGAAGACCAAGATTCAGTCTGAGTGTCTTTTCACCGTAGGTATTTATGGGCGTATTGTTAGCCGCATATAATCTGTATGTGCTGGCAGTCTTCATTTTCCTTTTATTCGTAGCGGCTAACACCGAAATATCGGCGCCTGTGTCTACAAGAAAACGTTCTCTGGTATCTCGATCGAAAACACAAAGGCGGTTGGTAGTACACGGGACACCGACGTCCGCCACCGTCGATGTCGGAGTTAGTTTAACGACGGCTGACTTTTCTTCCTCCTACAACACGGTGATTCGCAGCGCTTTGCCTTGTCACCGTAGCGATGGTGGAATCTGCACTCCCACGAAGGATCACCGGGTCTGATTGATGTCTTGTTCCCTTGCCGCGACCGTGACTGTGAACGCGACCGGGAACGAAACGGGCGTCTGTAGCGATGAGCTGAGCGCCCGCGTAGTTCGGCCACTTCTAGGCATAGTTTCTCCATTTGTTTCGACAAAACTTCTAATTGTGCGGCCATAACGGGTTCTTGTGACGATGTGGATACTGCGGCGACAGTCGATGTTGAGGGTTCTGAATATTCGGCCATCTTGTCGGCCATTGCAGCGAGCGTGTCGAGTGAAGATTCTGTGTTGACCGACAGTACGACGCGCACTTGAGTGGGTAGGTGGTTGAGCCATTCAATCTTCAATCCTTCGTCCGTAATCATGCCGCTGCCTAGTTCTCGCATCTTGCGTAACAATTGTGTTGGCTTTTGGTCTCCCAGTTCCAGACCGCTGATAAGCTTTTGAAAGTTCTTCACGTCGGATTTGTCATACACCGTTAGCAGACGATTCTTCACCGCTCCGTATTTGTCCGTGGCAGGCGGATTGTACAAAATATCCGTGATATGTTGAAGATCGGTGGCTTGCAACTGCTGTAACACATATCGGTATTTCTGATCATCCGAAGTTTTCAACGGATCCACGACGGCTTCAAATTGGATAAACCAGGCTCGTGGAATCTCTCGCCAAAACGGCAACATTCTTGACTGGATGGAAACTGCAGCCAAGTCGACTTCGGGCTTCATCGTCTTGCTTCCTTCGCCTAGGTTGTCTTCTGGCATTATGATCACGTCGGGGTCACCAGTTGTTGGGGTCAGAAGGTTCAGTGGAATGATACAAAAATTGTAGAAATAATTGTTCTTGTTTATTCATTAAAATTCTGCCTTACATATAATTTTTGGTTTTACAAATTGTTCCTATGCTACTACATACAATATTTGATCAACCAATAGGAGGAGAACACGATTTTACTTACTTAATTTCTAAAACTTAAAACTAACGTTGTACAAAGTACGGGCACCCATCTCACTCTAGCACGCGCGCGACGTATAGCGTCGTCTGTACGCACACTTTAAAAGACGTGGTCGCCGGCGCAGCTGCTCAGTACGTGTTTGCTTCCGAGACCGGCGTGTCGTCCTTTCGCGCGGCGAATGTTTATGCGGGCGCTGGCGTAAGTATGTGGAGTCCCACATCTTGAACAAAAATAATCTAGGAAGGACTTTTTCCTACTATTTGCCGCAAACGCATCCACAGTGCGTCTGTGTGCACTCTACTACGACGGCTGCGCGGCGGCGCGGCGGCCTGTTAGGAACGTATGACCTAGCTAATCCATCTGCCTGCCAGTTGTCTGGATAATTTGCTGCCTGGCTTCAATTCAATTTGGAGATACTATTATTAATGTAGTTGGATTTATATCATGTGCCACAGAGTCCTTATTAGAGTTGAGATAACAATAGAATATTAGGTAGGTATACTATGTAGTTGCAGAGTGGTAGAATAGAATACTTTGAAGTCCTAGCAATACAATATTTGAAGGCGATTGTATGGATGATGGTAATGCTTTTGAGAGTGTATCAAAAAGATGATTATTAAAAGTATGAATAAAATTAATTGTAGCTCATTCCGTGTCTTGTGGACATGTTGCAAATGAGTTAGTTCAGGCGTTTGAAACGAGCGCGTGTCGTTTTAACCATTGAAGTTTTTAGACTCGTACGAAATTGTAAGCCTACATTTTTGCTGAATTGCTTGATACCAGTTTGCTTCGCAGGTGTGTCAGCCGAGCACACTGGTTTCTTTGAGGTGTAATTTTATGGAAGCCCGCCTGCAATCAACTCTTAAAATGATCTCCCTTTTAATTTTTTTTGTCAAACTAAGTCACTATTTTACGATCCTAAAATATTTATCGTTCACAAACCCGGCAGCCAGTAAACTTTCACAACATTTACAAAAACAAACAATTAAAAAAATATGACAAAAAAATTGCGACGATGTCATCGCGCCGAGTCAATTTTTTGATGCATATGAAGCAATAAAATTATTCAGGAGAGCAGGCGCACAAAGTAAGCGGGGCTTACGGGCGCAAACATTGCTACCTGCATCCAATTAGTTTGGCGGAGCTCAATTGTAAATCTGTGTGACGTATATCGCACGAGTTTTATGCTTCGCGAGTTATATTTACTGACGACAAGAGAGACATGTCATCTTAATTAACTTAGGTACTCGTAAAGGGAAAATCATTATTAATTAGGCACTTTGTTAGACGACTGCAAATATACTTGTTTCGTTAGGTTAGCTCGCAATTTCGTTTCTTGACATTGCTTGTGTGCTTTTGTTTCGAGATGTTCGTGTCATTTCAAGGATGGGTGCTCATGACTTCCGTCGGATACACCAAGATGTTATGTTCTTCAAGATATTATATACTCTGAAATATGTAGGTATTCCATTTGTAAAATTGAACGTCAAATTGTACAAAGTCAGATGAGATAAAAAGATACATCTTGATGTGTATCCTTTTCATCTCATATTCTTATTGTAAAATCTCTACCGCCACAAATCATGGAAAGTAGGTTAAAATAATAAGTACAGCAAATACGCTCACAAAATTAAATACGAGAGCAAAGCAAATAATTACGTAAGTAACGTTTTTATAAATTGTGGATAAGCTCGCGCATTCGAGCCGTCAGAAACTGGCATCGAATCGGTGGAACGATAGCACGGATTTGAGCCTGGTTTTCTGGCACTAAGGCACCGTGAGAAGATGGGATGACCAGTAATGACCACTTGGAAGAGCCAGGTATACTACTATTTGAAGTCCAAAATACTATACAAAAACTGAAGCATAAAGGAGTGGGTCCTGATGGCGTTTCTGCTGCAATGTTACAACCTCTTGGTTTTAATGAGACAAAGATTGTGCACCAGATATGCACAAAGATCTAAAAGACAGGCCAGTGGCCAGTAGACTGGTCACAATCCATTATTATTGCTCTTCACAGGAAAGGTTCCAAAAAGAAGTGTGAAATGACTGACGATAATATCCCATTCAGTCCTCTGTATTGCCAAGACAATTACGTATTGATGGATAGGCTATCCTAACCCAGTACCCACATATATAGATGTGGACTCTAGAGGTCAACCTATTCCGCAATCGGCCTTACAGTGACGGCTACATCGATTACGTCACAATGTGTCTGCCCCACAGAGGACATTAGCCGTTAGTATGTTAGCCAAAGTGTAGGAAAGCACAGAAGATCTTTTCCTATCAACGTTCAATGAAGACCTTAGGACGTAGCCACAAGCGATGAATTCCACAATCGAAATTGAAAGAAAAAGTAACGAACCTACATATCAGATGATACTCACTTTCTAAATAGCCAGAGCAGTGTTTTTGATCACCACGGTGAGCTCACTATAACGTAAACCCCTACATGGTACTCCATTTCATCAATAGTCTATGTTAAACTGAGTGTAGAAATAATGACTTCTTGCTAAGCAATGCTCTTGGAGAAAAGTTGAATGGAGGATTTCCACAACAGACAAGACCTTAAGTAAATGAAGGTGACAGAGAGAAGGAGGAGGATTGTGGTTGCAAATTGCACTTACTGTTACAGTAGGTATTTAAAGTTCAGTCTTCATTGTGTGGATGTAATCTTCTCTTGACTGCCCCGCTGGCCTGAGTTCGATTCCCAGGTCGGGCAAAGTGTTATTGGGTTTTTCCATTAAGAATTTGTAAGTAACAGCCCGGAGTTTGGAAGTTGGTGGTTTGATGAGAGAGCAATGGGTAGCACGCCGTCCGATAAGGATCAGGCCCGAGTCAACGGTGCGTTGTGTCCCACGCGCGCCTCAAAGAGATGTCAGCACAACTCACGGGGTCCGCTAGGGCCGATGCCTGCCGGGGTTGCGGGAAAGTCCTAAAGGGTTACCGTGGCGTACAGGCAACTGAAGGAACACGGGTGGGTTTTAGTCAGTAAGAGTCTGACACGCCCGCAGTGGGAGAAGTTATTAGATGATTTCCCACGTAAGAAAAAAAAGGACTATAATCTTCTATTAAAACAAGAATGTTCCTTCTAAATAAAGCATTTCTGTTGTGTGGCAGCCAACCAACGTTCAATATGACTACCGTGGGACCTAAGTTCCGCTTTACAAGCACAAGACGACTTATTAATGTCCAATTACTTGCGATTCCGAGAATCTCGTATATTCCTTTATTCGTACGAGTGAGAAGTGATTGGCTCTATTCGGATTTATTTTTATTGTTCTAAGTTTGCTAAGTGTATCTATTCCCCAAGGAGATATAATATTTTATTTATTTATTTAACACTATACGCACAAAAATGTACAGAATCGGACTTAATGTCATAGGCGTTTTCTATCAGTCAACCTTTGGGTGATGCAGATACAAACAGTGGTAGGTGCTCTATCGCAAGTTGTGGAAAAAGTATTTATTATTTTGACAGGTTTCATATAGCTACGAAAAACTAAATATAATAGGTATAAGAACACATAAATACACGAATATACTAAAACAAATAAGACAAAACATGGGAAAACATTATCTTTGTGATGATACTGCCAGCTTCTTACGAATCGCGACCTTTAACTTTTTAAAGGATAATCGTTTGTTTGCCATCTCGATTTCCTGGGGAGCGCATTCCACAGAGATATAGACTAACTAGAGTATAGTTCATGGTAGTTTCTTGATAGAAGGCTGTAGTCTGTATCTATACATACATACATACAATTCTTATATATACAAATAAATAAAATTGAAGTGTCTGTTTGTAATGTCAAATTACAGCTTTTACTAAATGCATATTGAAAGCATATACGATACTTATAAAAAAAAAAACAACTCCAAAAAAATTTGCTGTTTTTATGTCTGTTTGTTCCGGCTTATCCTCCGAAACGGCTTGACCAATTTTGCCGCGGTAAACTT
Source organism: Conistra vaccinii (assembly GCA_948150665.1). Taxonomy (NCBI): domain Eukaryota; kingdom Metazoa; phylum Arthropoda; class Insecta; order Lepidoptera; family Noctuidae; genus Conistra; species Conistra vaccinii. Next base: position 10,158,479 of record OX411334.1, on the reverse strand, counting down.
GGGTGAAACTAGTCCGCAAATAGGGTTTTATGTTACACACGCCATAATAACCAATGTAATATTTACTGCTTATATTATATGTATTTTCAATCTGCCTAGCCTTTTCCCAACTATGCTGGGTAAACACTAGGCTAGGCTAGCTTCCAGCCTAACCGAATGCAGGTGAACACATATTTTACATGGAGCAACTGCCTATCTGACCTCCACAACCCAGTTACACGATACCCCTTGGTGTGGTGTTTAGACTTTTAGGGTTCTGACTACCCGTAACAAATGTCAAAAATCTGCGAATGACAGCCGGGACCAACAGCTTAACGTGCTTTCCGAGGCACGGAGGACTCTCGATAAGTAATGAACGGTCACACATAGTGATAGCCTTAGCCTCATCATAATCATCATAATCAGCCTATTAATATTCCCACTGCTGGGACACAGGCCTCCTCTCTGTGAGAGGGATTGGGCCGTAATCTACCACGCGGGCCCAGTGCGGGTTGGTAGATGTCACATATCTCCGAAGTTTTGGGCCTAGGACATGCCGGTTTTCTCACGATGTTTTCCTTCACCGTTTTGAGAGCAGTGGTATTGAAATTATTTACACAAAGTAAAGCGCCTGCTTGGGTTCGAACCCACGACCTGGTAAGTCGGGGCCGTTACCACTGGGCCCCCTTAGCCTAAATACTTTAAACCTTGAAATACAACTTTGTCATAAAAATGTCCTTGTCAAATATACTATTTTGGACCCCGAACCACCAGGTTCAAAATAGAAATTTACAAAAAAACCCGTATTCAATAGAAGATAAATCAATAACATTGGGCTCAGTTGCATATTTGCCGGCAGATTTAAATGCTAGTGGAAATCTAACCGGATTTTTAGTGCACACATTTCAATTATGAAACAAATCCTTTTCGAAGTACTGTGATTGTTGGCTGTTGCCATTTTTCAATGCATGATTCATTTTGATCCTGTTAAACCTTTGGTTGAACTAAACGCCAGTGAGGTTGGTTTAGCTGAGAGATTTAATTGTTAGGTCCGGTTTACCGCGATAGTCCAATGTGGTTAATTATAACTCTCAACTATGGAACTGTTTTGATTTATCATTGTAGGTAACAATTATTAATTTATCATATTAATGAAAATAACGTTGATTCGTATTACGTTAATTAATACTGCTAATTATGGTATTTTGCAAGAGAAAAAGGTACTATTTTAAGCCTTATATTTGCATTATAATGAATAAGTATGAATTTCATAACATTTGTTATTTTTATCTACAGGTTGCCGAATGCTGGTGGTTGTAATCACGTTAGCCTCGACTACCCTGCTGCTCTCGTGGTCGCAAGCGCGACTGCTGAGCGTGGGCTCCTGGGTTCGAATCCTGGGTCGGGCAATCTGTTATTAGGTTTTTCCATTAGGAATTTCTTAGTAACAGCCCGAAGTTTGGAAGTTGGCGGTGTGATACCCCCGTGCCTCGGAAAGCACGTTAAGCCGTTGGTCCTGCGCCTGATCTCTCTCCGGTCGTGTCGGATTGCCGTCCCATTGGACTATAAAAGTGAGGGAAGAGAGAGTGCACCTGTGTCTATGCACGCACTTGTGCACTATAATATCTTCCGCGCCGAAGGCTAGTCTCCGTTGAGATAAGCCGCCATGGCTGAAATACGGTCTGGAGGACCACTATATAGTGACTACATACCAAAATGTAGTGTTATCCCATGGCCACAAACTACACGCTGAAGTGACACGCGTGTTGCGACAACGACTGCGGAAAAAACAAAGAAAGAAGTTGTTTAGAGCAGAGTCATCACGGCGCGATTTGCAGAGCGACGGACGGAAATTACGTCGTGACGCGCGTGCGTGTCGCATGACGTAAGTCGCATCGCTAGAGGTCGTAATCAGGGCCTTAAGAGTGTTCTTCGAGGCACGGAGAAGCCTTGCTATTGAGATAAATAATGACTTGCCGTCATATCGTCCTATATCATAAAATTACGAGTAAATTTTCGATACTAACTAAAAAATATCGATTCCGAATATTTCAAAGACCATATTGATGTCAAGTTATCGAGTAAAGTTCAGCTTGATAAAGTGTCTTTTATGCGTAAAGTTTGTACATAAAACATGGTGATTTAGTGCTCTCTGTTATTTGGGCTTGCGGCTGAGTTGAGGTCAGCGACCGATCAGCTGACGTAACTAACAGCTAGACTTGTAAACCAGCGAGGAATGTTAGAAGTCGTGAAGTCGTGATATATGTGGGTCTAGGGCCAGAAAGTGTAGGTGTACTGTTGAATAATAACGGAGGAGGGTAGGTGTCTCTTTCTTTATTAGCAGCTATATTTTTACTACTGTGGGCGTACTGTGGGTAATGTTTATTATTGCGCAAGAGATAAACCGTTTATAGTTCAGATGAAATTATAATTTACTATCAAATTAATCATATAATTGAGAGCAGTGGTGGCCCAGTGGTAACGGCCCCGACTTACGAGTTGTAGGTCGTGGGTTCGAACCCAAGCAGGTGCTTTACTTAGTGTAAATAATTTCATCACCACTGCTCTAAAAACGGTGAAGGAAAACATCGTGAGGAAACAGGCATGTCTTAAAACCAAAAATTCGAAGACATGTGACATCTACCAACCCGCACTGGGCCCGCGTGGTAGATTACGGCCCACTCCCTCTCTCAGAGAGGAGGCCTGTGTCCCAGCAGTGGGAACATTAATAGGCTGATGATGATGGGCGTACTGTGGGTAGTGTTGGTTATTGCGCAAAAGAAAAACCGTCTCTGATCAAATTATAATTTACTATCAAATTAATCAAAGTAGCAATTCACACACCGTAGGTACACGACACAACTATTTAGAATGCACGACTGTTTGTAGACGTCTTCACTGCTTGACCGCCACTCATGAAGTCTGCTTAGCCGGTTCGAGCGTTATGTTGTAGACTATCTAGCGCCGCTAGGCGGCGCTGGCGTCCCGATGAGTCAACTCCGTAACGTATTTCCGACAAATATATGAAGCTTTTTAAATGTCGCTGTGAATGTACCAAGTGCTCGGTAGAGTAAATATTTCTGTTGCTCGCAGAAAGTATGACCGATGAAGAACAAAGATTCTGTACGTCGCGCGTCGGTAGGCCCCAAACGAGGAGGACCAATGACCTGGTAAAGAAGTCGGGATTCCGTTGGATGCGAGAGCCACAGAGCCGAACGATGTGGCGACCCTTATTGAAGGCCTATGTACAGCAGTGGACGGCTTTCGGCTGAAATGATAGGTAATGAATATTAATTTACATTAATTTATTTAGGAACATACAGGTTTTGTAGTACATGAGGGACTTACAAAGTATGCATTATTAATAACATGGTGTAAGTACAATGAATTGTTGGGCGAATTGCTACTCTCCTAGCTAGATCACTGAGTAATCTGTATTTAGGAGAGATAAATATAGGTAATGATTATGTAATGATTTTGACAATAAGAAAAATTGCTCAGAATGTTTACGCAATGATGTCCTTTAATAAAATAGCACTAAGCGCTTATAGCGCTTGGGTACACTAAAGCTATAATACGAGTATATGTTATTTATATTTTGCTTTGTTCTTGAAAGTCGTTTTCTCTATTGCTTTTGTTGCGCGTTGTGAAGATTCGACATACGCGTACAACAACTAGTTGTCTGCTAATTAATTGCTTGTTAAAAACATAAGAGAAAATAGTTTATTCCTATACTATTAAATGAACAATGTTAGTTAGATGGCAGTTGCTTCACTATCACTATCACTACATATCGACGCTTGAAAGGCAAGATTGACTTAGTGACATTTTGGGCCATATTGAGTTACATACATAGTTCGAACCGCCTGATTTTTCTGCGTCGCTTGGTCGCACTTACGTCTTCCTACGACGACTTTTGATGTCGCTTCAGCATTTTGGATTTTACGAATTTTCACTTTTTTTTGTTTACTTAGCGACGAAATTTTTTACTTCTTTTTAAGTAATGGTGGTTGTCCTAATCGTAATATGCAACTTTAGCCCTTGGTCAATTTTTACGCTGCCCTTGGCAATATATTTTTATGGTATGGTATGTTTTTTCCTGACAAAGAAGATTTTTAGTTATCATCTAGGTCATTTTAATTCATTTTATTTTTCTGCTAAATGGCATTTAGTTAAAAAATAAGCCCTTTAAAAAACAAAAACCTGTTGGTGCCTGTTGATTTGTATTTCTCGTTTTATTTGATTAAGCAGTACCTTTAATAATTTTACAAGCGGCCTTAGATATCTATTAGCTATATTCAATGTCTCTATTTCGCAAACTTTTTGATTCTGGTTAGGTTATTTTGCTCTGATGTCAATTCGATATAATTTCTCTTTATTACATTTTTACTGTACTTTTTAGATCGACCCGTGTCGGTTAGTATATTTTTGCGGTTTCAATTTTCTGGTAAAATTTACTAACCGACACTTAACTTTTGAAATAATAGTATTTCTGAATAGTTGCATATACCACAATGTAGATGATAAAATAAGATTTCCAAAACAGTAAAAATTACGCCTGTGGTATGGTTACAAGAATTTACATGATTTTATTTCTGAAAAGTCAAACTTTAAACTGTTCTCCTGTAAAATTAGCCCTATGTCGCTTAATCAATGTCGCCTTTCAAGCGTCGATATTATAAAACAAGGTCGCTTCCCGCTGTCTGTCCCTATGTATGCTTAGATCTTTAAAACTACGCAACAGATTTTGATGCGGTTTATTTTAATAGATAGAGTGATTTAAGAGGAAGGTTTATATGTATTACATGCATAATATAGTAAGCTATAATTTATTAATTTATCACGCCGGCGAAGCCGCTGGCGGAAGCTAGTACGATATAAAACAGGTCCAAAAAACTGGCATCGACAAATGGGCATAAAAAAAAAAAAAAAATCTCAGAATTTGTTGCTTTTTTGTTGCTAATTAGTTGCTAAAAAAAAAAAATTGTTGCTTGAACCGATCTCGAGAAATAACAAACATGCCAGCTTAACGTTAAGGTAGCAGGAAAAACAGTAATATATGAGATAGCCGAAAAAACAATAGGGCAAAATTTGTTGCTAATTTGTTGCTGCAAGTAACCATATTTTTTTTTTTGATAATTGTTTTTTTTTAATTTTATTTTAGATATTATAATTTTTACTGGTCATGCTAGCTTAACTCTCGATTTTTCTGTTTTAAATGAACAAAATAATTTTGTTGCTCATGGTAGCAATGATTGTTGATGCCCAGAGAGTCAGCAACAAAATAAACAAGCAAGATCGAATGACTTTCTGACCGGTATCATCTGAAACCGGCCTTGCTAGCTTAACACTCGATTTTTCGGCAGTAAATGAAAAAAACTATTTTGTTGCTCATGATAGCAATGATTGTTGATGCCCAGATAGTCAGCAACAAAATAAACAAGCAAGATCGGATGACTTTCTGACCGGTGTCATATTAAACCGGCCTTGCTAGCTTAACTCTCGATTTTTTGGCAGTAAATGAACAAAACCATTTTGTTGCTCATGGTAGTAATGATTGTTGATGCCCAGATAGTCAGCAACAAAATAAACAAGTAAGATCGAATGACTTTCTCATCGGTATCATCCGAAACCGGCCTTGCTAGCTTAACTCTCGATTTTTCGGCAGTAAATGATAAAAACTATTTTGTTGCTCATGATAGCAATGATTGTTGATGCCCAGATAGTCAGCAACAAAATAAACAAGCAAGATCGAATGACTTTCTCATCGGTATCATCCGAAACCGGCCTTGCTAGCTTAACTCTCGATTTTTCGGCAGTAAATGATAAAAACTATTTTGTTGCTCATGATAGCAATGATTGTTGATGCCCAGATAGTCAGCAACAAAATAAACAAGTAAGATCGAATGATTTTCTCATCGGTATCATCTGAAATCGGCCGTGCTAGCTTAACTCTCGATTTTTCGGCAGTAAATGATAAAACCAATTTTCTTGCTCATGATAGCAATCATTGTTGATGCCCAGTTAGTCAGCAACAAAATAAACAAGTAAGATCGAATGACTTTCTCATCGGTATCATCTGAAACCGGCCTTGCTAGCTTAAACAATCCAGGAAGAGTTCGGTCGGAATTGGTCCAAATGGCGTCGGCTGATGAAACCTAGTTCATTTAGTAGTTCACGAATGTAGGATATTTTTTCATTATGGGCACCATAAAATTGGCTTATGGAGAAAAAAGTTAAACAATCCAGAAAAATGTTAAGTTAGGTTAGGTTCGGTTCGGTTGGAATTGGTCCAAATGGCGTCGGCAGATGAAACCTAGTCCATTTAGTAGTTCATGAATATACGATATTTTTTTATTATTATTATTTTATTTTATTTCCTCCCGAGCCAAACCTAACATAACCTAACCTAACATTTTCTGGATTGCAAAACTTTTTCTCCGCGGGTCAATTACTGTTGCCAAGAGTAAAAAAACATCCTACATTCATGAACTGGACAAGGTTTGATCAGCCAACGTCATTTGAACCATTTCCGTCCTAACCTAACCTAACCTTTTTTTTTTTTTTTTCTCGGGGTGGAAATCCTCATGGATGTCCTCCGCCCTGGGGTGGGCGAAGGGGTCTGTCAGACTCTTACTGACTAAAACCACCCCGGTGTTCCCTCGCACACTTGCGTCGGGGGGCTGCGGGAGCAAATTGCGACTTCCGCTGCCCCGGACTGGTGACGGCCCGCACTCTGCGGGCCCCGTCCCGTAGGGGGAGTGAGGTGTGCAAACTCCCCCCGTTACGTCTTAGAGTGGCGCGCGTGGAACACTACGCGCCGCCATCTCGGGTCCTGTGTGATGGGGGGCGACGGATGTCCCCGAATCCGTCGCCCCTGGACCCATTTAGGGGGGCTGGAAGAGGGCGTTATCCGCCCTCCGCCGACGCCCGGTGCGCCTGCTGCGGGCCGGGTGAGTGGACGAGATCTCCCTCTCCCTTTCCGCAGCCTCCTTCTGCGAGATGACTGTCTCGCAGAAGGAAACCACCGCGTCCCACGACTCGGCACTCCCGACCATCGAACGAACGACGGCCGGCAGTGACAAGTCGGCTCCAACTTCTGAAACGAGGGCACGGCGCGGCTCCTCCCACGCGGCACACTCTGCCAATGTATGCCGCGCCGTGTCCTCCCGACAATGGACGCAGTGGTGACACCGAGCGTCCGGCTCCCTGTTTATGCGACACAGGTACTTCCCGAAGCAGCCATGCCCCGAGAGCACCTGCGTCACCCGAAACGACAGGGAGCCGTGCCTCCTCCCGAGCCAGTCGTCGAGCACCGGCCGGACCGCCTCGATGGTGACGAGGCCGGCGGTGGGGCGTGAAAGCCTTTCCCGCCATTCCGCCACCAGGACCTCGCGAAGCTGAGACCGACGCAGCTCCATGTAACCTAACCTAACCTAACCTAACATTTTTCTGGATTGTTTAACTTTTTTCTCTATAAGCCAATTTTATGGTGCCCATAGTGAAAAAATATCCTACATCCATGAACTACTGAATGGACTAGGTTTCATCAGCCGACGCCATTTGGACCAATTCCAACCGAACCTAACCTAACCTAACATTTTTCGGGATTGTTTAACTTTTTTCTCCATAGCCAATTTTATGGTGCCCATAGTGAAAAAATATCCTACATTCATGAACTACTAAATGGATTAGGTTTCATCAGCCGACGCCATTTGGACCAATTCCGACCGAACCTAACCTAACCTTACCTAACATTTTCCTGGATTGTTTAAGCGAGCAAGGCCGGTAACCTAGTCCATTAAGTAGTTCATGAATGTAGGATATTTTTTCACTATGGGCACCATAAAATTGGCTATGGAGAAAAAAGTTAAACAATCCCGAAAAATGTTAGGTTAGGTTAGGTTCGGTTGGAATTGGTCCAAATGGCGTCGGCTGATGAAACCTAGTCCATTTAGTAGTTCATGAATGTAGGATATTTTTTCACTATGGGCACCATAAAATTGGCTGGAGAAAAAAGTTAAACAATCCAGAAAAATGTTAGGTTAGGTTAGGTTAGGTCGGAAATGGTTCAAATGACGTTGGCTGATCAAGCCTTGTCCAGTTCATGAATGTAGGATGTTTTTTTACTCTTGGCAACAGTAATTGACCCGCAGAGAAAAAGTTTTACAATCCAGAAAAATGTTAGGTTAGGTTATGTTAGGTTTGGCTCGGGAGGAAATAAAATAAAATAATAATAATAAAAAAATATCGTATATTCATGAACTACTAAATGGACTAGGTTTCATCTGCCAACGCCATTTGGACCAATTCCAACCGAACCTAACCTAAGCTAACATTTTTCTGGATTGTTTAACTTTTTCTCAATAAGCCAATTTTATGGTGCCCATAATGAAAAAATATTCTACATTCATGAACTACTTAATGGATTAGGTTTCATCAGCCGACGCCATTTGGACCAATTCCGACCGAACCTAACCTAACCTAACATTTTCCTGGATTGTTTAACTTTTTTCTCCATAGCCAATTTTATGGTGCCCATAGTGAAAAAATATCCTACATTCATGAACTACTAAATGGACTAGGTTTCATCAGCTGACGCCATTTGGACCGATTCCAACCGAACCTAACCTAACCTAACATTTTCTGGATTGTTTAACTTTTTTCTCCATAGCCAATTTTATGGTGCCCATAGTGAAAAAATATCCTACATTCATGAACTACTAAATGGACTAGATTTCATCAGCCGAAGACAATGTTTTTTTTTTTTTTTTTTCATTTTTTTTTTAGTCAATTATGGTGCCCATAATGAAAAAATATCCTACATTCATGAACTACTAAATGGATTAGGTTTCATCAGCCGACGCCATTTGGACCAATTCCGACCGAACCTAACCTAACCTAACCTTACATTTTTCTGGATTGTTTAAGCGAGCAAGGCCGGTAACCTAGTCCATTAAGTAGTTCATGAATGTAGGATATTTTTTCACTATGGGCACCATAAAATTGGCTACGGAGAAGAAAGTTTAACAATCCCGAAAAATGTTAGGTTAGGTTAGGTTCGGTTGGAATTGGTCCAAATGGCGTCGGCTGATGAAACCTAGTCCATTCAGTAGTTCATGGATGTAGGATATTTTTTCACTATGGACACCATAAAATTGACTATGGAGAAAAAAGTTAAACAATCTAGGAAAATGTTAGGTTAGGTTAGGTTAGGTTCGGTCGGAATTGGTCCAAATGGCGTCGGCTGATGAAACCTAGTCCATTTAGTAGTTCATGAATGTAGGATATTTTTTCACTATGGGCACCATAAAATTGGCTTATAGAGAAAAAAGTTAAACAATCCAGAAAAATTTTAGGTTAGGTTAGGTTAGGTCGGAAATGGTTCAAAAGGCGTTGGCTGATCAAACCTTGTCCAGTTCATGAATGTAGGATGTTTTTTTACTCTTGGCAACAGTAATTGACCCGCGGAGAAAAAGTTTTGCAATCCAGAAAAATGTTAGGTTAGGTTATGTTAGGTTTGGCTCGGGAGGAAATAAAATAAAATAATAATAATAAAAAAATATCGTATATTCATGAACTACTAAATGGACTAGGTTTCATCTGCCGACGCCATTTGGACCAATTCCAACCGAACCGAACCTAACCTAACCTAACATTTTTCTGGATTGTTAAACTTTCTTCTCCGTAGCCAATTTTATGGTGCCCATAGTGAAAAAATATCCTACATTCATGAACTACTTAATGGACTAGGTTACCGGCCTTGCTATTTTATTTCCTCCCGGAAATAAAATAAAATAATAATAATAATAAAATATCGTATATTCATGAACTACTAAATGGACTAGGTTTCATCTGCCGACGCTATTTGGACCAATTCCAACCGAACCTAACCTAACCTAACATTTTGCTGGATTGTTTAACTTTTTTCTCCATAAGCCAATTTTATGGTGCCCATAGTGAAAAAATATCCTACATTCATGAACTACTAAATGGACTAGATTTCATCAGCCAAAGACATTGTTTTTTTTTTTTTTCAATTATGGTGCCCATAATGAAAAAATTTCCTACATTCATGAACTACTAAATGGATTAGGTTTCATCAGCCGACTCCATTTGGACCAATTCCGACCGAACCTAACCTAACCTAACATTTTTCTGGATTGTTTAACTTTTTTCTCCATAGCCAATTTTATGGTGCCCATAGTGAAAAAATATCCTACATTCATGAACTACTAAATGGACTAGGTTTCATCAGCCGACGCCATTTGGACCAATTCCAACCGAACTTAACCTAACCTAACATTTTCTGGATTGTTTAACTTTTTTCTCCATAAGCCAATTTTATGGTGCCCATAGTGAAAAAATATCCTACATTCGTGAACTACTAAATGAACTAGGTTTCATCAGCCGACGCCATTTGGACCAATTCCGACCGAACTCTTCCTGGATTGTTTAAGCTAGCAAGGCCGGTTTCAGATGATACCGATGAGAAAGTCATTCGATCTTACTTGTTTATTTTGTTGCTGACTAACTGGGCATCAACAATGATTGCTATCATGAGCAAGAAAATTGGTTTTATCATTTACTGCCGAAAAATCGAGAGTTAAGCTAGCACGGCCGATTTCAGATGATACCGATGAGAAAATCATTCGATCTTACTTGTTTATTTTGTTGCTGACTATCTGGGCATCAACAATCATTGCTATCATGAGCAACAAAATAGTTTTTATCATTTACTGCCGAAAAATCGAGAGTTAAGCTAGCAAGGCCGGTTTCGGATGATACCGATGAGAAAGTCATTCGATCTTGCTTGTTTATTTTGTTGCTGACTATCTGGGCATCAACAATCATTGCTATCATGAGCAACAAAATAGTTTTTATCATTTACTGCCGAAAAATCGAGAGTTAAGCTAGCAAGGCCGGTTTCGGATGATACCGATGAGAAAGTCATTCGATCTTACTTGTTTATTTTGTTGCTGACTATCTGGGCATCAACAATCATTACTACCATGAGCAACAAAATGGTTTTGTTCATTTACTGCCAAAAAATCGAGAGTTAAGCTAGCAAGGCCGGTTTAATATGACACCGGTCAGAAAGTCATCCGATCTTGCTTGTTTATTTTGTTGCTGACTATCTGGGCATCAACAATCATTGCTATCATGAGCAACAAAATAGTTTTTATCATTTACTGCCGAAAAATCGAGAGTTAAGCTAGCAAGGCCGGTTTCGGATGATACCGATGAGAAAGTCATTCGATCTTGCTTGTTTATTTTGTTGCTGACTATCTGGGCATCAACAATCATTGCTATCATGAGCAACAAAATAGTTTTTATCATTTACTGCCGAAAAATCGAGAGTTAAGCTAGCAAGGCCGGTTTCGGATGATACCGATGAGAAAGTCATTCGATCTTACTTGTTTATTTTGTTGCTGACTATCTGGGCATCAACAATCATTGCTATCATGAGCAACAAAATAGTTTTTTTCATTTACTGCCGAAAAATCGAGTGTTAAGCTAGCAAGGCCGGTTTCAGATGATACCGTTCAGAAAGTCATTCGATCTTGCTTGTTTATTTTGTTGCTGACTCTCTGGGCATCAACAATCATTGCTACCATGAGCAACAAAATTATTTTGTTTATTTAAAACAGAAAAATCGAGAGTTAAGCTAGCATGACCAGTAAAAATTTTAATATCTAAAATAAAATTAAAAAAAAACAATTATCAAAAAAAAAATATGGTTACTTGCAGCAACAAATTAGCAACAAATTTTGCCCTATTGTTTTTTCGGCTATCTCATATATTACTGTTTTTCCTGCTACCTTAACGTTAAGCTGGCATGTTTGTTATTTCTCGAGATCGGTTCGAGCAACAAATTTTTTTTTTTAGCAACTAATTAGCAACAAAAAAGCAACAAATTCTGAGTTTTTTTTTTTTTTTTATGCCCATTTGTCGATGCCAGTTTTTTGGACCTATATAAAACCGATGTTCACCACAATTTGATTAGACTGGAAGACGGAAAACGGACGGTGTGGGTGTTCTGTAGATACTACTCTGCCTAACCCTTCGGGGAATACAGGCGTCATGTTCTGAATGATGAAAGAAGGAATCAACCTTGTTAAGAAAAGGTTAAATGACGATGACTGACAATTTTTCTCGTACTTATTTTGGAATCATGTTATGTTTTTGGTTTATGGCAGCACTAGCTATCGCCCGCGGCTTCACCCGCGTCAAGGTCGGAGATTATTTCACGGGAATGTACTACCGGGATAAAAAGTATTCTATGTGTTAATCCAGGCTATAAACTAAATTCGTTCAGCCGTTTTTGTGTGATTGAGTGACAAATATCTAAACACACGAACACAAACTTTTTAAACAATTATTATTATTAGTAGGCCCATCCTCTATTAGATTACAAGTGACTCACAAAATAACAGGCGATGTATTATAATACATCTCTGCCTACACCGTCAGATATAAGTGTGATTTTATGCAAATTATTAGGTATTTTCTTGTGTTAATAATGAATCTCTGTCCGTACTAGTGTTAGCTAACTATGTAAAAATATTATAGTGCCTGTTATACACATCGTCTTTGTACTGCAAAGTACTTGCTCATGGCGACTACGTAAATAATTAAATTATTATAGCTTCATGTAATACGGGTGTAATATTGCACTACATTAAGCTGCATAGCTTTGGCATTCAATATGAGGACGTGTCCATTGTCCGTTGACAGAACCTTCGTAATTACAAGATGGATGATTGAAGATGATTTTCATGGCATGTTTGCAATTACAGGACTTGTATACAAGTCCTCCGAATCCGAATAAGCTCTGGTTATCTGGTTGCCTATAGGCAACCAGATAACCAGAGCTTATTCGGAGCTAGTGGAGCAGCTTATTAAGATAGATCTGCAGTTGTAGCTCGCGAAATTCAAATTTTCTTACGTTTTTTCAATTTGCAGGGGGCCTACCACCACCTCTAAAAGCAGTATTATTTTAATATTACTTTAGTGTGGGAAAGAGATGAAGCTCTACAGGACGTATAGCACCATCTCTTTCCCCCATTGAAGTAAGATTAAAATAATACTGCTTTTAGTGGTTGTGGTAGGCCCCCAGGTCTGTGTCAGGTTGTATCTTGATCAAAATATGAACTTTTCCATAAGAGATTGGTTCTTCTGTAACAAATATAACTTAGAGAGATGTACAACTGTGGATCCACCTTAACATCAATATAAAACTCCCCTTCCTAAAGACAACAGAACATTATAACCACAGACAAAGATGCGCAAAACAACCACCATCTTGCCCACAACACAATTACACAGCAAAATCTACCAAGCTAAACTATAATTGACAATGGCGGTTGTAATTTGTCCTCAAATCTAGTTCCCAAGTGGTCCACCAGACGCGGCAGGGGCTTAACTTACGGAAATGCTAACGAACCGTCTCTAACCGAGATGTAGTATAAATGGAGTGCTACTATATTTACTCGAATTATCTCCGAAATTCATGTTAGTCAAGAAATGCAATAAAAGTAAAGTGTCAGTTGAGTCAGTTCCATTACGGTATATCGTGGTCCTTCGGTAAAGACTTGTAAAAGACTAGCCACTCATCGACTATGGCTTAATAATAATAACGGGTCTGGCTGTTGGTGTAAGTGACTTTAAATGCTTGTAAACGTACATTACAAGAGAAATTCCTAGTGTGGGGCAGGGTAAAAAAAATAAAAATTATACCTATTGCCTATCGCAGGCTGGTGACTGCTTCTGTGTGTTTTGAAGCGTTAAAAGTTCTACTTTCCCCTGTAAGATACAAAAAATGAGAGTATTCCACGAAAATTCCACACGAACACAAGCTTGCTTTGGGTTGCTGCATTGACTTTCGTTATGGTTTGCCGAAGTAGTTTGCCACCGTTAACGCGTACTTAACACTCCATTTATACATACTCCGTGGTCCCTGACTACCAGTGTATATACATTATGTTTTACATCCAGCCATGCAGGTATAATGTACCTAAACGTGAGACGGCTAGTTGAATACATGTCTTCATGGCACTAAGGTTATGGCTAGATGATTGATTAAATTGTTCTGCTGACATCTTTGTTAGTGCGCCGGCAAAATTGCTATATACTTGTTAGCAAAATGCCGTTTTATTTAATTAAACATCAAGGTTGATGACGGTGAGAGCTAGAATCATTCTCTGATCTTATAATATCTGATCTTATATCGTTTTTTGAAGTGAAAACTTCTTTAGCGGCGTTGTGCACTTTTTTCGGATGGGTAAATTTTTTTAAAGTATTTTAAAACACACACAAAAAAAATTATTTGTTTATATAAAAAAAGTACATTTACAATCACAAAACTAAATAGAAACACAAAGTAGGCAAATGTAATTAAAATACTGGAGGCGGGCAACCCTATCGCAAGTTTACATACCGCGCGGCTGTAGGCATTTATTTGTAAGATATGGCTTAGTTATTATACCGTCTACCGTGGTACTACGCACCTGACCTTTCTGAAGAACAAACGATCGTAACGTTCTTGATAGTCAGCATAAATAGACACACAGAAAATCTTGTCATCCGATAAATAGACACACAGAAAATCTCGTCATCCGATAACATTATATTATAACCCATGTTCATTCATTAAACTGTAACGTAGTCACTCAATACTGTAGTTAATTTCGCATCAATGTAATTAATATTGCCCACAAAATCCCATAAACAAATCCCCGGACTATTTAACAACGGACAATATTTCATCCCGGATTTGTTCTACAAGTTGATTAACAAATTAATATCTATCATGAAGATTCAAAGTCTTTTAAGCCGTTATAATGCCACTTGCGTGCTTCGATGACCATTCATCCGGCAGGGGATCCGATTGAAATTAATTAAATCAATTCTAAACCCGTTTATTTATTTATCAAAGCGGCGGGCGTAAAATAGTTGGCCAGCACGAACGTTTGTTGGTTGCAAATTGTAAACTAAAACAATTGCCTACTGTGCAGTTTGTGTTTTATTTTTTGTTTCTAGATTAAAACCGAAATCATAAAGAAGAAGATTTTTTTAAATTGTAACTAAATCTCACAGGAAGATCACAAACTAAACTAAACACAATCATAAAAACATTTAAAAAAAAAAATTTTTTTTTTTTTAAAAAGCACACGGTTCTTGTATGAGGCCAAAAGGCTTCTATCTCAGCAAGATGCTGCGTCATTTAAAAATAAGTATCGCAGCTCTTGTATTATGATAGGGCCCGCTGTGATGTTACGGGCAGTTACATCTATGTAAATTATTAGAAAAAAAAAAAAACAATTTATTGATTTTTTCACAAAATCTACTATTTTATTAAATTGTTATACAAGGTTTGAATTTGTGTCCCCTGAACCTGTCAAGAGGTCATTGATTATGACCAACTTTTAGTATGGACTCAACACAGAAATCACGAAAAAAATCTGCTGTTCCATTTATTTTGTCGATTTATGTGAACGAATATAGGGAATGTCCCCATAAGAGGTTAGGGTGAACAATAATTAATTATATTTATTTAATTTTGAGCAAGTAAGTATTGTAGAATTAAAAGGTAGCACATGATGTTATATGTAGTTTCTAAACAGGAGACAAAGTCACAGATCTATAAATTATCTTCAAACAAATCGTAACTGACACAACAATCCCTAGTACAAATGCAACCCTACACATAATACCACTGCTCCCATCCAATTAGGGATTAAAGATCGCAGCACAAAGAAATTGAAACGACTGCCTGCTACGTTAGTACAGGTAACAAGGTTCTATTTGTACTACCAACTGCACCTCGCAGCATCAACGGAGCGTGTTCATCTGTCCACTGTCCTGTGCAAGCGATGAATGCGAAGTTAAGCTATGTGACGGAACGGAATGAGACGCAATTTAACTCATTTTGGGCAAGTGACTCTGAGACCACCTTGTTATCTGGCTTAAACCTATATTGATTGAATGAAACTGAACCCTATCATAAATTTAAAACGCGTTCAAGAGCTGACAGTGTCATGACACTCTAGCTCTTGAACGCAGTTCAGATGTGCTGATCGTGTTCAGTTTCAATGGTGAAATTGGCTCATACTCGTAGTCGTGCCAATTTTAATTTCGAAGTGCAACTAGTAGGTAAGTGAACAAAATGTACTATAGGGCGGACCACCTAATGGGAAGCTGTTAAATCATAATATCGATCTTTTTGGCCCTGCAAGTCTGACCTTCGTCCATAATCATAATGATAACTTGGTTACATGTACACGTGCCCTTGTTTTGCCTACCATCCTCCTGAAATAGACCCTAATGAAGTATACAGGGTGTTAGGGTAAACACGGTTATCCTTCAAACCAGTGGTTTGGTTTCGTTTATAGAACATAAATTCAATGGAAAATCACAATTTTTGTTTTAAAGATGTACATTTAGAATCGTCACGCAATTCCTAAGGTAGGTATTTTTGCCTGTCTTAAGCCAGGAAAAGGTTGTACGGTATTTATTCATGTCTTGTCTACACAAGACATGAATAAATACCGTACAACCTTTTCCGCCGCCGCCGCCCGTCCTACCTACCTACGTAGGTAGGACGGGCGGCGATCGATTACGTCACTCGGGCGGGCGCATATCCATGAATTTGCGGACGGTGTCGGACAATAACCTTTTTAATATTTGTTAAAGAAAATAACGTAATTATTTTTACTCGGTTTTTTATGTTTATATTTAAGCCAACTACCCATAGTTTGAGTGACAACGGTGTTTACCTTTCCATCCTGTATATATAGCTACGAGAAGAACTGCACTGACTTTACCATTACTAGGAGCCAGCTCCTACCCAATTAATCTGCCAAGCATTTTCCTAACTATGTTGGGATTCGGCTTCCAGTCTAACCGGATGCAGCGGAATACCAGTATTTTACGTAGAGCGACTGCCTATGTGACCTCCACAACCCAGTAACTTGGTAATACGATACCAAGACGACCAATACGATACCCCTTATACCCATCCACGAATGACAGACGGGTCGAATGACAGCAAGCCCCTTCCCATTCTGATGAAATAATAAATCCCGTACATCGCATCACATCGCATTAGTTGCTCATACAGGACGATGAATACTAAAGTCAGACTGCGACTCAACCTTCTCAAGTATCTAAATCCCTTTAACTCAGTTAAGTTATATTCAGTTTGCTTGACAATACTTTTTTAGAGGTGAATTGAAAGGAATTGTAAGAGGTTTTTCGGTCGAACGTAATAATTACTGTCTGAAGTTTTAAATGGAAACGCTAAACGAACTGTTACAGACGAATGGTTTTAGTTTGTTTAGGATTTCATTGGTATTTTAAGAACGTTTAAATTATTTCAAGACCTTGGTTATAAGGGTTCTAACATAATGACAGCGGGACGATAAGCGGAGCGGGACCAGACTGCAATACTGGTTGGATCATCCTGTTGGCGTTATGTCTGAGTTTTTTCATAGCGGGATTAACATTTCGTTCAGTCACATCCCTCGTTCGATCAATATCAATATACAATATGTTTAAAAAAACCTATCCGATCCGAAAGGGGCTCATATATACTGCAATAACATTACCTAAAAGTACCTACCTATTAAAAAGTCTAATTATTATTGAAAATAAAAGATTATTGCTATTTAAAAATTACATTTTTGGTATAAAAATTACCCAAAATTCATTAAAAATTACCAAATTTTCAACAGGGATCATAAGTGTAATAAACTCGTGTAATAAACCGGTAATATTCACCATTGAAAAAAAAAATTGCCGATTATTTATTTTTCCATTTTCCTGAACATTTTCACATAAATAGACTCTAAGTACGATACGATACCTAATAACACCCTCACGGATTGGACAGGGATTTTTTTACATATTGTATAAGCTCTGGCCAATTTGAAGTGAATCCCGCGCGGGATGCGAAACGAAATTCGTTTGTGTCGATTGTCTCAACTAACTTGTATGAAGATGTTCAAACAGGCAGAACAGTCGCGTGGCTTCCTTGTCATAACGTAACGTCATTCGACACACGTAGTCTCGTCCCGCGTCCCACCTCAGTGTGACCAGAGCTTAACTTCACTCTCGCTCTGATGTAGAACGCAGCCTTATAACAACGCAGTCTCTTGACAATAAAGACCGCGTTGAACGAAAAGTTCAAAGCCTTTAAAAGAACTAGATTTATATATTGTAATAGCTGCTGCCCGCGTGGTCCCTAATTATTTTTCTAAAATAAAAGTAGTAGCCGAGACAGGATAGAATTTTAATTGTTATGCCCACCTGATGTCCACTGTAACGGTCAAGCGGCTAAGTTACTCCTTATAAAATTAACTATCTGTCAGTGTAAGTCCCGTCAAAATCGGTCCAGCCATTTCGGAGATTAGCCACAAGCAGACAGACAAAAAGACTAGCGGGCGGAGCGGGCGAAGCGAACGAAGGAAACTATACAAACTACGCGAAATATTTCGCTCGCGGTGTGAACCGAAGTATGTAAAGAGGTGAAACGATGTTCGCCCGCCCGCCCGTTAGCTGGCGGTGTGGCCTGCGCTTAAGTATATACTTTCATAATAGGCATTTAGTAAAAAGTAGTTATTTTGACATTACAAACAGACACTTCAATTTTATTTACTTGTATGTATATTTATATTGCATAGAATAAATATAAGTAGAATTACAGACACTTCAATGTTATTTATTTGTATAGAATAGATAGTTTCTGTGTAGTCATGAATTACAAATTAATTTTGCTTCTTTGTAACGCCTACTTTAATATGAGTTTGGAAATGGCTTCAACAATTGCGGGCTAATTATATCTTTATTCCTAGTCAAATGTAATTGGGTTGCTAATTAAATAATTTCAGAGAATTTTGACTTCAAAGGATATGTGGTTCTTTGCCGCAGACATTATTTATAAATGAATATAAAAGGGAGCAATTTCGTACATGTGTGTAAATAGAGGAATGTACTTAGTACGTAATGAGTAAATTAGAATAAGATCAGCTTGTCATTATTAATTATCTCAGGGCAAAGACCTCTTGTTGTACAGAGTATTGTTTGCCACGTTTGCTTATAATGAGTCGCGATTTAAGATCTAGTCTAGGTTTCCTCGGGATGCTTTTCTTAACTGTAATAACAAAAAAAAAATGGAATTGAAAGAGTCATGTGTCACGAGACCACAACGGAAGGCTGTTGCTGCTGCAGCATTAGCCTGAGCCTATTGAGTTGCTGCCTGTAAATATATGGTGTTGTTGAGATGAAAGTGGGTCAAGAAGCTAGTGGAAATTCGGACTGGCTGAATGAATGCCTGGTTGGTCGTGGTCGCAAACGTTACTGTTGAGCATGAGGTACTGGGTTCTTTACCCGGGTAGGGCAAATTGTTATTGGGTTTTTCCCACTGGAATTTCTTTGTAACAGCCTGGAGTCTGGATTTGTGCCCGGTTGATGGCAATAGGCTCGCCCCCTATTACATATGACTTAAACATAACTGGCGATATGTGGGTGTACTATAGTTATATTTACGCCGGGGAATTTATACGGAATTTATCTAAAAAACAAACTCAACGTTGAAAAACATGTTCTCTCATACATCACGGATATACGTCACGGATTTTCGGACATTTTCCTTTACATGTGCTGTGACCTTGCTTCCTGCCAAATTTAATGATTGTAGTTCAACGGAGTACTTACCCTGTAGGTTTTGATTTATTTCCGAGTTTCACAATAAGTCGCATAAATGGTCGTATTTTTTTATTGCGTTCTTTAATCTTGAATTTTTTAGAGCTCCAAGGGATATAAACCCACGTATTTGATATTTATTTCAACTTGATAACTCCATCAGTTCCTGAGAAAAAAGGTATTGACAGACAGACATACAGACGGACGGACAGATGGACAACGAAGTGATTCTATAAGAGTTCTGTTTTTCCTTTTGAAGTACGGAACCCTAAAAACAATAGAGAAACGTCGGCCTTCGTCTATCATCTGAAGAATTTACTATACTGTATTCAGAAAGTTTTACTAAAATAGAAGCCCTAACAAAGGATGATGAAAGAAAATAAAAATATGTAGTGCTTGTTCCATAGTTAATTTATTTTCTTCTTTGCGTTTCATTATCAAGTAGCCTGGCTTCGTTCTAAGAATTTGATGTGAGTTTTGTGATTAAACCTGAAGTTCAGTAGCTATTATGTGTTGAAGAAGGTAGCAACTTTGCAAAAGTTTTGTAAAACATGAGATCTTTGTTAAAACAAAGCTCTCAAAGTTAACTAAGTTATTCTAGTACGTAAAATAACTTAAAACAGCGATACCATTAAAAAAAAGAACAAGATAAAGATTTTTGAATAAGATTATAGTAAACCGGTTTTAACTACACTCGCGACAATCCGATTCCGATTTGATGTTTCATACTCGTCCACGTAATAAAACGATACGCCTCGAGAATAAGTTTTAAGAAATGTAGATAAATCGTCGATTATAAACGCTTATAAAAATCGATATGTCTCGAGAATCCATATTTAAGGCATGCGTTTTTTTTCCATCACTACACAAAGTATTTTTATAGCTGTCAAATCGGACTTCTTGGATTGTCTCAAGTGGTCTCAAGTTTACGTTGCTAGTATGCGTAGCTGTCGTAGCACTGACGGCCTACGCCGTAGCCGCTACGCAGTCTTTTTACTACGAAGCCAATGTTCTAATCCAAAAATATTAGAATAATATAGTACAGTGACGATTTGATCTTTACTCTTTTTTTACCCGACTGCCCCAAAATGAGGGTAATGTTTTTCGAGAGTATGTATGTATGTTTGTATGTATGTCTATTTCTTTGGCACGCTCTGTAGCCTAAACGGCCTGATGGATTTTAACACAGTATGAGGTGTCGTTAGATTCGTTTTAATCGTGGAAGTAACATAACATAGCTATATCATATTTATATATTACATCTGCAAATACAAAAAAAGGGACGGGAAAGTTTAAAAAAATAATATTTTACAACAATATTGGTATCAAATAAATTCCAAATATACAATGTGGAGACTACCATACAACAAAAAATTAAAATACTGGCACTACTAATGCTTAAGAGTATTTTGGAACTGTCAAATAAATCCTAGCTTCGAAAAAAAAAAAGAGTTTTTCAAACAAATTAAATGTAATGTATGCCGGGATCCACCCTAAGCCTATAAATTCCGTTCATCTAACTAGGCCTTGGGTGAATTCTCGGGCATACATTTCAGAATATCCACCTAAGGGTGGATTTTTGGGGTGGATAAACGAAATAGCCTGAGCCGACTATGAATTTTGCCGAGCTATATTGACTAAACTATTGAATATATTAAATTGAATTTTTGTATACAGATTGAGAACGTCATTATGGACACGCCCTTTAATTTTTTGTTGTATTGTCGTCTCCACCTTGTATATGTCGCAGGCATATTGTATGATTCGTCATTTTACAAACGGCGCCGTCCGTTTACAAACGCTTGCTGTTTTGCAAAATGCCTAAGGCAAATTGCCAACTCGTTCAATAGTTATAATTTCGACATTCATTGTTATTGTAGGGCGACCATAACAAAAACACAGCTTGGACAAAACAAATATTATACGAGAAATCAGGTACCTACAATAACTACATATTATGAAGACTTACGTAAGAGTAAATTATAATAGGTGCTTAACCGGTTAAGCCGCGCGGCTCGATTTCGCGACACCCCTCAAGCCGCGCGGCACGCCCGCGGCGCGTCAGAGATAAGAGCTCGCTAATATAAACAAAAACTGAGAGCTTTTTGTTACGTAAATAGTCTTATCGTTAATGGTTTTTGGTTCCTGATTAGACAAAGGATTTTTTATAATACTTAGAATCTTTGTAAGCGAACGCTAGTTGGAATAAATAAACATTCTTATCAGATTCTTATAAGAAATTCCTTTGTTCATTGTTTTGATTATTTATAATAAAACTACTGGTTCGATTCACATGAAACTTCGCAGGATACATTATGAATACATATACTATCGGTCAAAACCATTATTTACGGACAATAATAATAAATAAAAACACATATAAATAAAAAAGTTCAATAAATCGTTAACCGTATCATTACGTAACATTATTTAGTTGACAAAAAAATATTGAACTCTTTTTCTTTCTGTATTATGCATTTTTATTATTTATTAGTTATTCAAGAATATAAAATAAATGACTTACCAGCGATTACATACACAAAACACACACAAAACTCAAAATTTCACATCAACACCTTTTTTCACTACCGAGTTTGTTTACATTTTTTGATGGGTCCGTAATAGGTAATTACGATGTTATTTTGTGCAAATTTTATCTATATACGATGACGACACTACTTAATTATTGAAATAACACCATTTCCCGTCGATTTACACTTAAAAAACAATAGAAAATGAATAAATAGAACGCGGAGTGCAGTGCACGGCACGCATGCGCGGACGCCATTTTGCCGTACCAAAAATGTTCAATTTTTACTTTTTTTTAGAGTTGTTTCTGCATATTTTGACGTTATGGTCGATTTATTCGACAGGTATATTATCCTACCATAAATCAAAACCAACCACAGACCATATCAGCCCGTATATTACATATAAATAGAGCTGCAATCTGCATGAACGTACCGTGTTCCCGGGGACACGACGAGGCTTGACGGTATTGGGAGTTTTCGTGCGCCTGGGGCTTCGGTCCGGCCTGACCGGTTAATAATTTAGAGGTATGAGGAACAGGGTGTAAAGTTCACTCATCCACCATAGAAAAGGGAGGATCCTCCGACCGATCAGGCAGGTGTTGTGTCTGGCGGGCAACTGCCCGAAAGTTGATGTCGAATATTCTTATATATGTCGTTCGCGCGGTAAACTCTAATTGCGCGATGTAAGATTTGTGTAACGTCATGTCTTTGATGCGTCGTTCGTATGTGATGGTATAACCGCTACAGGTACTTGTAAAGTATTTAAGTAACAAAAATACTCTCATACTGTTTGTACTAATAATATTCCGCATTAGTCCTGTGAGCACCAGATTCCATGGACACCTGAGCGTTTTTTACGTGCCGGATAACCTCAAAAACTTCGTTATTTGTCCACGGCATTTTCCACTGTTCCCGTTCGTGAATCGTATAATTTTCTTAATAAATGTTTATAAAATGTATTTTTTTTTGTGGAAAGTCCTTTGCACACGTAGAATTGCACTGTTTTCAATATTATTCACTGTCACAAAACCACAGCTCGACGCCATTTTTCTTGTTTTGATTAGCAGCGACGCGCGTGGTAAAAAATAGAACTAAATTTTTCAATTTGCCGCGGCATTTTGTAAACGGCGTTTGAATTGTCCATCAAATGTTGCGGCATATTGTATAGTGACTAGGCAATTTACATTTTGCCTTAGGCATTTTGCAAAACCGCAAGCGTTTGTAAACGGACGGCGCCGTTTGTAAAATGACGAATCATACAATATGCCTGCGACATATATATATTAATAAAACTAAAAAGTATGAAATAAAGAAAATTATTTAAAAAAACGAAAAACCCGACTGCAAAAACACATTCTCTTTTCAGTTATGTGTTTTTGCAGTCGGATTTTTTGTTTTTTTAATAATTTTTTTACCTTTTAGACAACGGTGACTTGTTTTAATATAAATAACATTTAAATTCATCGACGAAAAGGTTATTTTTCTATAAAAAACTTATTTAAATTTTGATGTTGGACGTCACTCAATTTTTAATCAAAGTGAACAAGTAAGTGGAGACTTATTGATTACATCGTGTCGCTGCAGCATAATTTTTACGCAGCGATATTTTATTGCTATAAAAATAAATATTATATCACTCTCCAATTTAATTTTGCTACGAAATTTACCCGTTGCTGCCAGATATGGTGACAAACAGGATTCACTAATATTACGTCCTTGTGATGCAATCACCATCTTAGTAATAATGTAATGTAGCCTCAAAATCGCAAATCTGAAAAGGTTGGGGCAGACTGATTTCTTGAGATGGAAAACCAGGTAGAGGAACTGGTTACATAATACGATCTTCTTCTACTTTCTTTCCGTGTGATTAGTGCTTAACTTGGTGTCAGAATTTTAAAGCCGCCCATGGGCCTCTGACTTGACTTCACAAGCCATCGTGAAATATCTCTCAGGCATGCCAGTTTCATCACGATATTTTCCTTCAACATTTTTGAACCAAGTGATAATTATACAATACGCTCATGAATTCGAAAAGTCGAAGGTGCGTGCCTTATTTAATACGATTAAAATATTAAACATTATATAATATACATTCGATAAACTTCGTATACTAAATTAACTGATAAACTATAAAAAAGAACAACAAAAAAAAATTCAAAAATAATTCGTGGAACTTTATGTAACAGGAACCTTACTTGTCACTCCAGTAAGTTCAGTTTTTTGTTTTGTTAGGCATTTACTTAAAAATAACAACAACAACGACAACAAATTACATGAATGGACTTTTATAAAAAGAATAACTTTTACCAAGTAATTGTTTACCGATATATTTCTTTCAAACAACTCGAGATGATAAAAACATCCTGTTTCTCGATCCGAACGCGAATAAAATGTTATGGGTTGTTCAATCCTTTGTACTCTATGAAGGAGGTTGTTGTCGTAAGGAATATTTGTTTTAGAGGGTACTCTAAACCCGAAATAAAAACTTAAGGTGATGTGTTCTGTCTCTTTTATACATAATCATTTACATATGTATAGTCGGTCTAACTCAAATGACTTTGTTTTAGAGGCTAAGGTAATAAACGCCGCCTGGGTCGATCGATCAGGTTAAGCTACGCCTGCCGAGGCTAGTCTGTGAATGATTGACCACCAAATCCGTTTAGCCATTGGTCCCGTCTGTCATTTGTTAATCTTTCACCGTCGTTACGAGTCATCAGAAATCGGAACGTCTGATAACCAGTCTTACCAATGTATCGTGTAGCCCAGTCACTGGTATTGGAGGTAAGGCAGTCGAAAAAATTCGCATGACGTCGACGATGACGTTCGTTCAACTTGACAGTTAATACATACATAACATCACGCCATTATTTCCTGAAGGGTTAGGCAGAGACGTACCTATAGTACACCCACATTTCGCCAGTTATGTTTAAGTCCCATGTAATAGGATGCGAGCCTATTGCCATCAACCGGGCACAAATCCAGATTCCGGGCTGCTACTGAGAAATTCCAGATAATAACAATTTGCCCGAACTGGGAATCGAACCCGGGACCTCGTGCTCAGCAGTAGCACTAGAGACCACTAGGCCAACGAGGCAGTCTTCTTCTGGACAGTTAATACTTAACAGATTTTATCATTCAAACTTATCAAACAAAGGTAGCAGTCAACAAGTTAATGGTGTTGTTACCCAAGTTTATAGCATTAAAATGTTGCAGTGATAGCCTAGTGGTGTGAACGTCAGACTCCAAGTCCATAGGTCTCGAGTTCGAACCCAAGGCACGCACCTCTGACTTTTTGGATTTATGTGCGTATTGTATAATTATCACTTGCTTCAAAGATGGTGAAGGAAAACATCGTGAGGAAACCGGCATGCCTGAGAGATATTTCAAGTCAGCGGCACATGGGCGGCTTTAAAATTCTGACACCAGGTTTGTCACTAAACACACGAAAATAAGAAGAAAAAGCATTAAAATATAGGTAGTTTTGTCACATCTACATCTTCTTCTTCTTCTTCGTCGTTCCCTTAATGCTGAGGATCGTGACCACGTACGACGCGTCTCCAAGCTATGCGGTCTTCTGCAGTGTGGACCGCTTGGTAAATGCTGCCTCTAACAGCCACCAACATCTACATAGCCTTTTCCCAACTATGTTGGAGTTGGCTTCCAGTCTAATCGGATGCAGCTGAATACCAGTATTTTACATGGAGCGACTGCCTATCTGATCTCCACAACCCAGTTACTGGGTAATACGATACCCCATGGTAAGACTAGTTGTCAGACTTTCAGGCTTCTGACTACTCGTAACGACTGTCAAAGATCCACGATTGACAGCCGGGACCAACGGCTTAACGTGCTTACCGAGGCACGGACTGGTCTTGGTATGTAAAGATGGTCACCCATCCACGGACCAACCGCGGCAAGCATAGCTTAACCAGAACGATCGACCTGTACGGTTGTTATTACTCAGCCACAAGCCTCTCCTCAAATGTAGGTAGTTTTGTATGGAGTAGATATGAAACGTAACCCTTTTTATGTAAACAAGCAGTATATTGAACAAGAATAATGGTATCTGCACACAGCGGGCGTGGCGTGGCGGGTCGGCGACGGGGCGCTGGCGCGGCGGAATGGTCACACTGCGGGCGCGATCACGTCCCGTCCCGCCGCGAATTGAGAGAGAAAGAATGAAAATAAAGTAAACAGTTATTATTTATAAAAACTTTTTACAAAAAAAAAAAAAACCGACTTCCAAAAAAAACCACTACAAAGTTAAAAATAACTTTAATTTCGGAAGTCGGTGTCTTTGTTTTTTAATTTTCGTTTTTTGCCACCGACTTCCGAAATTAAAGTTATTTTTAACTTTGTAGTGGTTTTTTTTGGAAGTCGGTTTTTTTTTTTTTTTTGTAAAAAGTTTTTATTTTTCACTTTTTAGTTGTGGTACCTACCCCACATAATATCCAATACCACTAACTGCAATAAATAACAGTGACAGGAAGTTAGATCATCATATCGTCCATATAAACTAAGTGGGAAAAATATGTATTATTGAAGCTAACTCAAAAACTATCTAAGCAAAGTTAATAAAATTTATATGGGACCACCTCGACAGCTTACCCTTTCAAACAAAAAAATAATTTTCAAAATCGGTCCACAATTGGCGGAGATATCGGTGAACATACATAAAAAAAAAAAAAAAACATACATAAAGTCGAACATAGAACCTCCTCCTTTTTGGAAGTCGGTTAAAAAGTAACTAAGTTAGTGTTACAGTTATAAGTTAAAGTTTTAAGCTTTAATACAATCTCTCAATTCTGAAAGTAACCGTCACGCCACGCCCCGCCGCTTCTGACTTGTACTCCCGCTCGGCGCGGCGGTGGCGTGGCGTGACGGTTACCGTCGCGTCGAGCGGGACGGGTCTGTGTGGAGTCGTCCGTAATATCTAGTACATTACAACTGGTCAGCGTCACGTCGCCATCCCGTCCCGCCACGCCACGCCCGCTGTGTGCAGAGACCTTTAATATGTCATGATTGAGGTCACATGGTACACAGTTTGTATCGAAAGTCACGAAGTTTAGTTGTAAAGGACTCTAAACTTATATATTATTTCGTATTTCTCAATCACGTACTCGATGCTTGCTCAACCTACATGTTATTAGGTTATGTTGCTGCCATAATGGAATTAGGTATAAAGTGAATATGGCTTGAGAACTTTGTGAAATAATTTAGTGTCTGGTAACCATTGCGTTTCTTTTTATTTTCTGAATTCAGCTCACTGAATTTAATTTTTAATTTAATTTATATAAAGGCTCACCAACCAAATACATACACAGAATTAAACCAAAACCCCAATACCCCAATGTTGAATGTTGAAGAGTGTCCATGGAGTTTCTTGTCCGTTCTTCTCCATAGGTATCTACTACGCTTTGGAATGGGCAACTAGCTTCACATTTCTGACTGACCGACTCTTTGGCAATTCAAAAGTGCCTGTAAATGGTTTAATTGAAATAAATCCTTTGATATTGAGTTGGAGTTCCGTTGAAAGTGGCTGGGACAGAATGGATGCGGAAGGTGGAGGACAGGGTGTTGTGGCGCAGTCTGGGAGAGGCCTATGTCCAGTAGTGGACTGCGATAGACTCAGTTGATTGAACCCCATTTAAATAAAGAGCTACTGTTGACCATGAGGTCTTGGTTTCGATTCTCAGGTTGGGCAAATTATTATTGTTTTTTTTAAAATAGGAATTTCACAGTAGCAGCTTAGTGTCTGGATTTGTGCCCGGTTGATGGCAATAGGTTCGCACCTATTACATAAAACTTAAACATAACAGGCTAAATGTGGGTGTACTTACTGTTTGTATACCTCTGCCTTACCCATTGGGGTTTACAGGCGCGATGTTATCCTACTATATATATTTTATATACTAAAATATTATAAATATAAAAGTTTGTGTGTTAAGTGTGTTAGTTACTCAATCACTCAAAAATGGTGGAACGGATTTGGATGAAATTTGGCACACAGATAGTTTATAACTAGTAGATAGTTTACACTTTTTATCCCGGTAGTACGTTCCCGTGGGATAATATTCGAACTCCACGCCGGAGAAGGCCGTTTACACTCAACCCTAGTTCAGTGCTTATCAATTTCTATAAGAACAATAAGGGCCTGTGTCATCACCTTCGATTAAGTTCCTATTAACTTACTTGGCAAATAATTTAATACAAATTCTGTTCCATTTTTGAATTTATTCGGTAAGTAGTGGCTATTCAGATATCGTGAAATAAGCCTTTAGAATCTTTACTTATTCTGACTTTGACAGCAACGCAGTAGGTAGTACAAGGAGAAGGTAGGTACAGGGGGTTTTATTAATATTATTCAGATCGAGATGAAATGAGGGTCATATAGTCAGATAACATGGAAACTGTCTAGACATGTCATATCAACCTTGTTTGTTTATCGATTATAATACCAATAGGATTGGTTTATCAAAATATCTCATATTTATAAATAACTAACTTTTGCCCGTGGCTTCACCCACGTTGAGGTCGGAAATTATCCCACGGAAATATACCGGGATAAAAATCCCATGTGTCAAAGGACCATGACCAAAGCAGCATACATGCATACCCTAACCAAAACAATCATGTCCAAAAGTTACACATCGTGCATTTAAAAGCACATGAGACCTAGATTTTGAAACAATTACTATATTTTAATTTAATGGTAATTTTTTTGTATATTTCGTAATAAAAAAAATACTTATCACGTAAAGATGGTCACCCATCCACGGACCAACCGCGGCAAGCATAGCTTAACCAGAACGATCGACCTGTACGGTTGTTATTACTCAGCCACAAGCCTCTCCTCAAATGTAGGTAGTTTTGTATGGAGTAGATATGAAACGTAACCCTTTTTATGTAAACAAGCAGTATATTGAACAAGAATAATGGTATCTGCACACAGCGGGCGTGGCGTGGCGGGTCGGCGACGGGGCGCTGGCGCGGCGGAATGGTCACACTGCGGGCGCGATCACGTCCCGTCCCGCCGCGAATTGAGAGAGAAAGAATGAAAATAAAGTAAACAGTTATTATTTAAAAGTAACTAAGTTAGTGTTACAGTTATAAGTTAAAGTTTTAAGCTTTAATACAATCTCTCAATTCTGAAAGTAACCGTCACGCCACGCCCCGCCGCTTCTGACTTGTACTCCCGCTCGGCGCGGCGGTGGCGTGGCGTGACGGTTACCGTCGCGTCGAGCGGGACGGGTCTGTGTGGAGTCGTCCGTAATATCTAGTACATTACAACTGGTCAGCGTCACGTCGCCATCCCGTCCCGCCACGCCACGCCCGCTGTGTGCAGAGACCTTTAATATGTCATGATTGAGGTCACATGGTACACAGTTTGTATCGAAAGTCACGAAGTTTAGTTGTAAAGGACTCTAAACTTATATATTATTTCGTATTTCTCAATCACGTACTCGATGCTTGCTCAACCTACATGTTATTAGGTTATGTTGCTGCCATAATGGAATTAGGTATAAAGTGAATATGGCTTGAGAGCTTTGTGAAATAATTTAGTGTCTGGTAACCATTGCGTTTCTTTTTATTTTCTGAATTCAGCTCACTGAATTTAATTTTTAATTTAATTTATATAAAGGCTCACCAACTAAATACATACACAGAATTAAACCAAAACCCCAATACCCCAATGTTGAATGTTGAAGAGTGTCCATGGAGTTTCTTGTCCGTTCTTCTCCATAGGTATCTACTACGCTTTGGAATGGGCAACTAGCTTCACATTTCTGACTGACCGACTCTTTGGCAATTCAAAAGTGCCTGTAAATGGTTTAATTGAAATAAATCCTTTGATATTGAGTTGGAGTTCCGTTGAAAGTGGCTGGGACAGAATGGATGCGGAAGGTGGAGGACAGGGTGTTGTGGCGCAGTCTGGGAGAGGCCTATGTCCAGTAGTGGACTGCGATAGACTCAGTTGATTGAACCCCATTTAAATAAAGAGCTACTGTTGACCATGAGGTCTTGGTTTCGATTCTCAGGTTGGGCAAATTATTATTGTTTTTTTTTAAATAGGAATTTCACAGTAGCAGCTTAGTGTCTGGATTTGTGCCCGGTTGATGGCAATAGGTTCGCACCTATTACATAAAACTTAAACATAACAGGCTAAATGTGGGTGTACTTACTGTTTGTATACCTCTGCCTTACCCTTTGGGGTTTACAGGCGCGATGTTATCCTACTATATATATTTTATATACTAAAATATTATAAATATAAAAGTTTGTGTGTTAAGTGTGTTAGTTACTCAATCACTCAAAAATGGTGGAACGGATTTGGATGAAATTTGGCACACAGATAGTTTATAACTAGTAGATAGTTTATACTTTTTATCCCGGTAGTACGTTCCCGTGGGATAATATTCGAACTCCACGCCGGAGAAGGCCGTTTACACTCAACCCTAGTTCAGTGCTTATCAATTTCTATAAGAACAATAAGGGCCTGTGTCATCACCTTCGATTAAGTTCCTATTAACTTACTTGGCAAATAATTTAATACAAATTCTGTTCCATTTTTGAATTTATTCGGTAAGTAGTGGCTATTCAGATATCGTGAAATAAGCCTTTAGAATCTTTACTTATTCTGACTTTGACAGCAACGCAGTAGGTAGTACAAGGAGAAGGTAGGTACAGGGGGTTTTATTAATATTATTCAGATCGAGATGAAATGAGGGTCATATAGTCAGATAACATGGAAACTGTCTAGACATGTCATATCAACCTTGTTTGTTTATCGATTATAATACCAATAGGATTGGTTTATCAAAATATCTCATATTTATAAATAACTAACTTTTGCCCGTGGCTTCACCCACGTTGAGGTCGGAAATTATCCCACGGAAATATACCGGGATAAAAATCCCATGTGTCAAAGGACCATGACCAAAGCAGCATACATGCATACCCTAACCAAAACAATCATGTCCAAAAGTTACACATCGTGCATTTAAAAGCACATGAGACCTAGATTTTGAAACAATTACTATATTTTAATTTAATGGTAATTTTTTTGTATATTTCGTAATAAAAAAAATACTTATCCTGCCAAACGGCTCATTCGATAGACTTCAAAAAACGATTGATTGCTAATCATTTTCTGTCAGGCGTTTTCATAAACAATTAGTTCAATATCGAATTTCAATTTAAATAAGAATTGGTGTACATAATCTAGTAGTACTCGACTAGATTTAGCAACATAAATAACTAAATGTTGTAGCACAACTCGTCACTAGGTCCGGCAGCAGCTGGAGCCAGCTTAAAATGTACCAAGACTGTGGTGAGAACGATGTACTTACCCATATTTTTAAACCTGAGAATTGGGCAGTCTTTCCATAAAGTATATGCGAGGTCGCTAAGTAATCTAGGCTTCCAAACTATGTGTAGGTACTTTGTTTCATTTAACCCTTTTCAAGCAGAATTAAACCATAAGTACTAGATTATGAAAATCAAATAATCCTATTGGATCGATCGCTAAGCTGCTTAGCACATCTCTGGTGAAAAGGATGCTTTAGGATAGTTTTAAATATCAGGAGTGGGCCTACCAGATGCTTATAACTTATGGGAGTATTCCACATACGGTACTAATAAAGCAGATCATATAGTGTAGAGGAAAATAAAACAAATCTCTCAAAAAGAACGTAGGTACCCCTTTTTTATTCAATGTTAAGGCATTTATTTCAAAACTTTAATAAATATAAGCCAAGGCAGTGAAGAGATAGGCAGTCCCAACAACCTAGTCCCACCACCATTTAGCTTAACCACTTTGAAGGGAACTGAATTCTTTTCAACACGTCATGTTGTTTTATACTCTC
Organism: Conistra vaccinii; assembly: GCA_948150665.1. NCBI lineage: Eukaryota > Metazoa > Arthropoda > Insecta > Lepidoptera > Noctuidae > Conistra > Conistra vaccinii. The sequence continues at coordinate 10,126,399 of OX411334.1, read as the reverse complement.
TCAAGATGCTTTGCAGTAGCACGGATAATTCACTGATCCACGCGCAAAACACATTTGTAGTACCGAAACATTGATGCATGATTTCAATCAACTCAGCACTGCAACATCGTATTTCACCTTTAAACTGACACGTATCGTAAGTCCAGTAGAAAAACCAAAATCGACAATGAGATATCGCTTTCAAGAATATGTATATCGAGCTAAAATGGGCAAAAAACGTACGGGTAAGTGTTAAATAAACAATAAATTAACAAACAAACAATACCACACGTACAGAGCACCAGTTTGAATGTAACAGTAGGTTTCTATGGCGACGAGTGACAATCGAGTGAATGTGAGAGTGTGACACCTACAATCAGTGTTTCCAGTTAATTGTATTTTTTTACCCAAAACCTTTTCAAGAATCTGCTTCGGATAAAATACTACTTACACCAACCTACCTACTATTATCTACCTACAAAAGAACTTATAAATCAAAATATATTTTAATTAATAAAATATCTTGGTAACATCATTCATATTCAAACAATATAGAATACATCCTATAAAGAATAAGTTCTCTGCCAGTGCTGTGCACTTCTGTAAGTGACGAATTCACAATACCTAACTAAAACTGTATGTGATTTTTGTATGTTACTTGTGGATAATATGGTGGCCTCCATGGTTATCTCCTGTACCTCAAAAATAAGGTATTCTCCTATCACTCATCTGATCACATTAGACGAATGAACTGAACGAACAGAATGAACTGTAATCTTTCACTTATCGTCGCCATTAAACCGAAAATGTAACCGGAACTACAAATAATATTTATTTTTATTCAATCTTAAAAAATACCTTTGATTGACTCTAGACTATTATCTAAAATCTAGTTTGAATAAATGAAGGATACTTAAAAATATGAATTCGCTGGACATGGTTAGGGCATATCTTGTCATGGTCTTTTCATCTAAAGTCAGTCAGCGACAAAAGACGATCTTAATTTTACTTCTGCTCCGGAACAGAAGTAAAAATAAAAAAATATTAACTCCAAGCTATTTATTACTGATATATCATGCTGAGATACAAGGCTGTTGCTAGTCGTCCGGTAAACGGACGAATAACATTATAAATTAATCGTCCGTTTAGCGGACGAATAACATTATAAATTAATCGTCCGTTTACCGGACGAATAACATAATAATTATGTTATTCGTATTTTTTTATTCATCCGTTTAGCGGACGACTAGACACTTCGGAGATACAATGTATAATTTAATAATTTTGTGTCAATTTAAATGATGTGTAAAAGTAGCAGTGTTATTCGAGTTTTGTTGTTGGCCGTACCTTTTTTGTATGAATAACACCTACTCTTTCATAATTCCAGGATTAGACAGGGAACAACAAACCCATTATTCGACAAATACATAAAGGGTTTAAAATTTATACGACCGAGAACAATGTCAGTGGATGTTGCTATTGACCAGAAAATCCTCACAATGTTCTGTTTTCATTTCAAAACTTCGAAAGTTCAACGAGTTTCTACTTATGTAGCTGCGCGTACTTCCTGCTCTATATTTCCATTTAAATTCAGTTTTATGCTGACAATACTGAAATCTATAATATCATTGCCATAAATTCGCCCCAAACGTGTACAATAAAATTGAATGTTCCACATAAACATGGTCCCATGCTAACCAAAAATATCAACATCGATATCCTACTCGATTTACGACTTACGGAGAATAAGGTTACAAGCAAAACGTGAAACATTCCACGACGGGGGAGTTAAAAAGCCAAATCCATTGACTTCTTATAAGTCAAGAGTATCAGGTAACGCCAGTGGGGAGTTCGGTACAGCTCCGCATACAACTTTCAGAGTACACACATCAAAAGAGGTCGGTGTGTAAGCAGGATATAGACCTCTTCGCTCTAAACAAGTAACATTTATTGTTAACTCTTTTAACATAAGACGCATCACATTTGACGAGCAATGACAAAATTTTTAAGGGAATGCGCTAAGGTAGCCCGCGAAATTAATTTTTTTGGTTAGTATCATGTTGTATGTTGATTGAAATATGATTCGAGCATTGCGTAAAGTGGTAGAAAATTTGAATTTCGCGGGCTACCCTGACGCTTTCGCCTCTATTCAGTACTCCCACATGGGTTACAAATAACTCGTTGACAGCTGCCTGTATACCAATCTCCTTTGTCAACTGTACATAAGTACGTTCGGCCACCTGCACATACACACTACATCCTACATTTTAGTTCGCCAGAGCGAGAACGAGAAGTTTCGTTCGAAATTTAAATTTTATGAGCGTCCCGTTCCGTGTGTGTTCAGGGTTTCTTTGGACCTACAATTTTATTGGCGATGTGACCGTCCAACCGAAATATTAATAAAACGTGCGCCTGGACGAATCAGTTAATTGGCGTGATAGATATTTTGTAAAACGCTTTTTGTTTATTTGTTATAGGATGTCCAGGATGGATAATAATAATCTTTAATTATGATTTTGTGCCAAGAAAATAGTTGCAAAGAGAGTAATGGTCCCTTATGACGCAGATATATGCCAATGACCTTGAGTTAGCTTCCGTGTTCTGTACTGAACTCACGCAACGCGTCGTACGTCCAGTCAGTAATAGGACTCGCCCATCAAGGAGCGCTGTCCCAAATTAGACGCATTATTAATTTATTATACTCGTATGTAAAACAATAGGTATTTCAATAAAACACGTAATACTAAACGATTAATATTTAAATTATCTTTAAAATCGTAAAGGGTTCAGAAAAATACGCTTGGTAGATTTTGCGTGATTCTCGGTTTTTTTTCCGCGTTAGACATTTCTTTACAAATTAATTTGTTGGGGAGTTGAATAACGTACTCCAATGTGGTTGTTGTTTTAACGTTTTTAATGATACTTTTACAGAAATAATAGTTAAAATTCTTGACGACACGATAACGTATGTCTTCAGTAGGTATTATTATATTCGAACGATGATGAATGAATGTGTGACCGGCCGGGTCCCGCGGTTCTTTGACTTATAGTTGACACTTGACGTTGGTGACATTGACAGTGTCACATTGACGAGCAGTGGCGTCAAAAAATTTCACTATGTAATATAAACATAATCTAAAATATTCCTATATAATGTTATTAAGAAAATGTTTTTATTCAACATATATTTTTTCCAAATCATTAACACTACGAGTAGTGTGTAATCGAGATTAGACGTGATCTTCAGTATAAAATCATTAAAAGTACCGACTTGTACGTAATTAAAAGTAAGTACCGAGAGTAATTTGATTGAACCTCTATTTAAGGCAACGATAACCGTATCGTTGCCTTAAATAGAGGTTCAATCAAATTATCTACTAATTGCAAAACATACACGATGGAAGAACGGTTTACTACATAAATGCAGATTGCTCCATTTACCAAATCGGTTCCAGGCAGTTCGTGATACAAAAAAAATTGATTTATTTTTTTACTTAGGTTTAACATTGAAATAAATATAAAATAAAATAAAATTAATAAATACATATAAAATACTTAGGATAAATAGACGTAAAATCAAGTACAAGTACGACACAACTTAGATGTAGCATCGGCAAAATTCGTAAGAATCGGTCTTACGGATTTTGCCGATGCTACATCTAAGTTCCAGAACACCATCCGAACTGAGTGCGCCTTCAAAATCACCAATCTTTATTACTGCTTTAGGTGAAAATGATCTTTCGAAAACGCAATAACTTGTAAAGTCTTATAGCCAAATACATTCGTGAAATTCAAATGAAAGAAATACATCATTTCAAATGAAAGAATGAAAATTTTCAAATCTATGCTACATCGAAGTTGTGTCGTACCTACTGTAGGTAATTTTCATTAACATTGGAAATTACGCCAATGATTAGACCGTTATGCTTAGCTGATTACAATACAATCAGATCAGAGAACAATCAACCCTCCACCGATTGAGGTCCGTTATGTAACTTTGTCGAAACAGATCGATACAATTTGCACAGATTGGATTCAAAACGACCGGTACGGACGGATCAATGAAAACTGTTAATCTCTCACAAATTGTGAGTGTCCCTTTTTGCGACGTCCCTTTTGCTAGATTGGAGTCTTTGTTTTGTATTTAACATGGTTAGGTATTTGAAAAAGATTTTTAAGGTAGTCTTTTTGATTGTGAAAGTAGATTGTTTAAATAAATAAAAAAATATGTTTATTTGCGGAAATCTGACGAAAAGAAACAAATAAAAACATGAAAATAACAATTTGTGGAAAAATAAATATGCGTCACATCCACGCAAAACGGCCATCGCTCAGCAAAATGCTGCGACCCTATGCGAGACAGAGCCCCAGCGCTGGTTTTCAGAGACAGCCGGCGTTGACGTGATGGCTTAGTCAACCGGGGCAGCATATAGTGAAATAACAGTAATTATGTCTAGAAATGGATTGATCTCGAATCAACAAATAACATAACATAACCCCCATATTTCCCAGAAAGGTTAGGCGTAGGTGTGCCGATTGGTAAGTACACCCACATTTCGGCAGTTATGTAAACATAAGAAAACAGAATCAAATCCAGCTTAAAATCGAAACTCAAGACAGCACAGTAATGTCTTAGAATACGGATTTTAAAATTGTAATCATAATCAGCCTGTAATGTTCCCACTGCTGGGACACAGGCCTCCTCTTTCAGTGAGAGGGAGTTGACTATAATTGACTACGCAGGTCCAGTGCGGGTTGGTGGATGTCATAAGTCTTGGAATTTTTGGTTCTAGGACATGCCGGTTTCCTCACGATGTTTTCCTTCACCGTTTTGAGAGCAGTGGTGATGAAATAATTTATACAAAGTAAAGTTGCCTGCTTGGGTTTAATCCCACGACCTACAACTCGTAAGTCGCAGCCGCTACCACTAGGCCACCACTGCTCTCAAGTATAACCATGTAGTGTGTAATAAAATGGTTGCTCATGTACAAATACGTACGTTAGTTCAGCTATAATATACGAGTGGGTTTCAGAAGCATTTACCTACAACTTCAGCTTTTCATAAACCTTGGATAAATTACCTTTTTGTATGTTACAAGTAAACTACTCCACTTCGTATTCAGTCCGATTTACTTTTATATTTATAGCCCCTACACAAGTTCTAAGTCTGACGGAATTATTCAAATCACCGAGTGGTTTCAGAGATTAACCTCTGTAGAACCACTATCTGATTAGTTTTAGATGAGATTTATTTACGGAATACATTAAGAATGCTTTGCATTTTAAATACATTACAAGTGTCTTGCTTTAATTCTGAACTGCTGCCTTGAATATTGATAAGATTTGTGTTTTGATTGCCTACTAATTTTCTTGATACTTCTACTGGCTGTTCCCTATAGCGGGAAGCTTGTTCCTGCCATAAATATTCGAATCTGTTGTGACTCACAACGGATTAGAATACAGATTGGGCTACCACTGGTCACAACTTGTGAGCCAGTGGTATCGGCTCCGACTTACGAGTTGTAAGTCGTGAGTTAGAACAGGCAATTTTGCTTTGTGCATTTAATTTCATCACCACTGCTCTCAAAACGGTGAAGGAAAACATCCTGAGGCATGTTGTAGAACCAAAGTTTCGAAGTCATGTGAGATCCACCAACCCGCACTTGCCCTGCACGGTGGATTATAGCACACTCCCTCTCACAGACAGGAGGCTTGTGTCCCAACAGTGGGAAGATTATAGGCTGATTTTGTTGTGTACAATGATTGGTTTCATGAATTTCACGCACCAACTGAGCAATAACGTTAAATGATAAAGTAATAAATTATTTTATTTCCGTAAGTAGGTTTGTACAAACACTTTTAACTACAATAATATTTAATATTAGATCAGGGGTCGTTGTTTCCTATCCGATTACTCTGAGAGAAGAAATACCGAAACAAACTTGTACATTTGTTTTGAGTATTTCTTCTCGAGAGTCCGATATTATGTCTTTTAAAGTTCAGATAATTATAATCTTGGTCAAATCATGTGAGGACGATATAGATTATTGTCTGAGATGTTCTTTTGAGGAAAGAACCACACTTTGAGTGGACCTGTCCAGTCAGTGCACGATGTATCAGTAATCGTGTAGCTCAACTAAGAACTAAGAAGCTCAACAACTCGACAAACAATACCAAAGCAAGGTCATTTGGGTAGGCCGCATAACACTTCTAGTCTACTTATAATGTAATAGTATCAGTCATCCCCGTCCCGTGTTTTTAGATCGATCATATCAAAGTTGGAGCCTGTAATAAATTGTCGAAGTTCGATAATACCAGCTTACGCTAATATCCGGACTGCTGACAGCATTCGCTATTAATTATATAAGTTTGGATGTTAAGCGGTGATGTGATGCCAGAGCTAATGTAGCATTTTTTTCTTGATAATAGGAATACGAATAATTGATCCACTACGACTGTTCGAATCTCTCGTATATCGAGGAGTTCTTGTTACTACTTATGCTGGGTTCCTATAAACGAAACGAATCATTATGCTTACCAAAAGTAACTATTTTTATTGCCAAACTGGGCATATAAATAGATTCGTAAGCTAATTTTACCTATGATAGCTACTTTCTTAGGGAGGGTCTTGTATGCAAAGCTGCGAGGTCTTTGCTTCATTATCGCTAAAGATAGAGGAGTCTTAATTTTAACCAACAACGGTCCGTAAATAATAAAAATATGAAAGTTTATAAGTTATAGTATGCCACAGAAATACACTTAGATAGCTGTATCTTTTTTGAATTCTGAACTTCGATATAATAAAAACTTTAGGTAGGTACCATCTTAGGATTCTGCCTAATACCAGACTATAAGAATCCTAAATGGTGGCTATTTTCCTGACTATAAACAAAATTGTTAACATTTCTTATCACCAGAATTCCACGTTATCTTCAAACAGTTTCGTTCAAGTAAACTATAACATAGTTTTACTCAATTTACAACGTAATGCCTCTAATGAACGAAGGAATAGGCAGACAAATTAATTGGATAAGTACCCTTACTTCATCACTGACGGGATTAGAACCTAATATGACAGAGGACGAGCTTTCCCACTCCAAGTCTTCATGTGGGTTTTGGTAACGGTGAAATATTCCTCTTGGAGTATTTACGAGTATATACAACCTTTTTATAGCTATTGCTGGCATAATAATATGAGGAAGCTGTTTTAGTCTTATGTCAATTAAATACCCGAGACTTCAACCGATGTTTTACTAAGATATTACACCTTTTTATACCGTAGTTTTCAATCGACTACTGCAGAGACGAAAGGGCTGTTTGAAATTGTTTGAATCTGGCTGTGTATATGAGTTAGTAATTGTTACGTCTTACAGTCTAAACTACTGGACCGATTTTAAGAAATTATCCTTGCTTAATTCAGAGTAAGTACATTAAATATAAGGTATATAATGTCATAGGACATTAAACGCGACCACACTGGTAGAGTGATAAATACGATAATGTAATTATCTATTCAGATTTGATTACATTATCGTATTTTTAAACATTCAAGAAAACCTACTCTTGTCGTATTTTATTTCGTTGTATACAAAAATACCTACTGGAAATCCTAATTAAATGAAAGCGAAACAAAGCACAGAACATAGACAAAAGGTAGAGATAATAAGTGTCGCGGTAAACAATCCCGACTAAGATTTCTCGGCGTGGGGACAATTCGGCCAGATGTCTCGGTTCTCAGGGAACTCTAGTGCCTTTCTTTTATTTTATTTTTATGTTGGTAAGGACTATGGAGTATCATTCATAGGCTTAAGTACATTATTTCGGGGTTTTTGTTATGGATTTATACGTAGGTATAACAAAATGTGGATTCTGGATGTGAATGTTATCGTAACGGGTTTTCTTGCCCTAACAATTATGATAATTGGAAAAAAAATCTGGTGTTTCATTGAATCAATACTTATAGATTTAAAAAGAAATAATTAAATCTGTGTTATTGGGTTTTTTTTTCAGGAATTTCTCAGTAGCAGCCTGGTGTCTGGATTTGTGTCCGGTTGATGGCAATAAGGTAACTCCCTATTACCTACATGGGACTTAAAAATAACTGTGTACATTAGTGTGTAAATTGGTGCATCTCTGCTTTACCCTTCAGATATAATATAGGCGTGATTTTATGTGCTTTAAAAGAAAATTCATAATTTCAATAGGCAATAATGTTATAAATTCATAAGTTCCTCTTAAAACTTTCAAGATGCAAAGTTGTACAAGCACTTAGCGTGGCGGCGTACCCTTCAACCGTTAGTTGGGGGTAAATGTACATTAATGATCATTTCTTATGAAGTAAACTAGTCAAATACTACTTAAGACTAAGTATTAGCTAACTTACTTCGAACATAGTTAAACCTCACTCCCCCACTCCTGTCAAGCACCAAGAAGCTTGACCAACTCGAAAAGTTCCCTGATTAATTCATAGCACTCGACAGCTGAGCTGAACTTCGTCCCACCATAGGGCAGGCTAGGTTTAAATTAGAAATTATTAACGCAGGGTTCGTATGAGCTACCGCCAAACTAATTAGGATGGGATAAGGGACATATATCACCGAGGAGCGGTGCCGGGGACCAAATTAGTCGTATCGTGTTAATTGAAATGGGACAACTTGCGCGGTGAGAGCGCACCCATTTTGCGAGGGACGCCGATGACACGCCTATATAATGTTACGTTATAACACAATTAATTTTCAGTGCTCTACGGTTAATGAGGCACATATTTTTAGAGGCTATTCGGTTGGAACGTTAAGCGTGTTCACGCCGCCGCACTGTGGATCGAAAAAAGGGTCTCGAAGACATTGGAGCTTGAATTTTATAGTGTCAGTTTTTTGCTTGGCTGGCTGGTTTCTAATAGCCAATATTATGAATAAATATGTCATAGGAATCTGGTAGGCAAATTGGCAACTCAATTTTTTTTTCTTTATTTTGGAGCTAATGCTTATATCTCTGGATCGGAGATAATAACCGTTATATGCACCCAGTAATGTGTATATGTAACTATTTATTTATGATTTTTTGACATACTTCATAATTATAACGAGATTCAGTTCAGTTTTTTTTTTAAAGCTGCACCTATTCTAAAAAAATTAAGGATATCAAAAAAGTTTATACCAGCCGAGTTTAGTCAAATATAAGCATATTACCTTTTTAGATTTTTGTTGCAATAAAAATATAAGTTGCCAATTTGCCTACCAAATTCCTATGATATACCTAATTTATTCATAGTATTGGCTAAGCGAAGCCATTTCAAGCAAAAAATAGACACTTTAAAATTTAAGCTCCTATGTCTTAGAGAGACTTTTTTCGATCCACAGTGCGCCGTTTGTATTCGCTGACAACACGTGGTCGCCGCGTAAAATACTGGGCGCGTTGCATATTACGCGGTGTACTCGCGTAATATATTCCCGAGATGCGCGACATTGTGCAAATTTTGCATGGATTTATAAATGTTCTGAATATAATATCTAAGCTTTTATTATAATTGTGACCGTTTTACGGCAATAGCTTTGCACCTACCTTTTACCTACATGCGGCTTATGTTTCTAGCAAATACACCTCTGCCTAACCCCTCGGGGAATACAGGCACGGCGTGATGCAATTTTTTACATATTTCAGTTGATTTTATTGGCGTATTTTGCATTTTGCAGTAGCTAGAATATGAAAGCGTCCATTACCAAATTCAAAATAAATACTGTTAGGCAATAACGATCGTATTTTTGTAAAAAAAAATAGCTATTCCGATAGCACGGTATGGTATTTCGGTTTAATAAAAAAAAATATTGTTGTTTTTAGTGGCATACGCGATTTCGTAGACTAGAGAGCGCTGTGGCCATACTGACATGTAAACTGAGCCGGGGAAAAGTGCTGTGCGGTAGTACACACGGCTACACGTCAAGCAATACATTTCCAGTTTAAGCTGACCTCGCATTGTACGGAAATCGTTTACAATGCCAGATCACCATAAACTGGAAATGTATAGCTTGATGTGTAGCCGTGCGTACGTATGGGGTTTTACCGGTTTTACACATCGGTTGAGTCGTGGAACTTTTCGGTAAACAAAATGTCACACAGTAAGCAACAGCGTTTGATTTTCTTTGCTGGTTTCGTTCATAACAAAAGCAGATATATTTTCGAAGTAGGAAATATACTTTACTTTGTTAACTTGAGATAATTACTTTTGAATTTTTAATAGATAGGCGGGTAGGGAAATTCCCCCACCCACACCACAAATGACAATTCCACTTCCATATAATTTGCGAGAATTTCTTCCCCACACTTTTAAATCAACTTGAAGAATAAGAAATTAAAAATAAGTAATCGAGTTTCCGTCTGCCAAATGTGAAATGCAATTTCGAATATTAGTTCTTTATTGAATTCACGAATTCGACTCTGCATGTAATAAAAGTAACGAGAATTTGATATTAAAAAGATTATTACAAAGCATTTTTCTTCCTCTGAAAACCACGTACGAAACGTAGGAATTGTTCTCAAAGATATAAAGAATCGCGTATACTAGCGAGTAAGTACGCCCGCGTACTAACGTTACGCCCTACTTGTGCATTACCCCTAAAATGCTGTTGGGGCGCCATTGTGAGTTTTATTTTATTTCCCCACCTCCGTCGGGGAAATTCTAGTTTCGCTGACAGATATTGAGTTACCAGCCGAGTTTTGTCAAATAAAACTATCGTGTTTTTGTGTAGCCGCGGTAGCTGCGTCACCGAATACAACCGTTTCACTTATGTGCGTATATTTTTCTGTCTTTTGGGAACGTTAGCCTCGCGCATATCGTATCACACTGGTTGGATTTTTTATATACCTCGTCGGGTTATCTGATTACAACGTTTTTTTGAGCGGGACCTGAAGTTTATTTTTGTTGCGTTTGGCAAAGATGGGTCCTGAAAACAATTAATTTAGAAAAAAAAATTGAATTCCTTTTATTAGAGTAACCAGGACTCAACAAGTTTGTTAGTAAAACTTACGACTATGTTTCTAAGCACAGACACTAAACAAAAACAAGGAAAACAATACAGAAATAAGAGTAAATAACACGAAATAACGGTTGGTCACCGTTGCGACATCCCATGAGAGACAGCACAACAGTGACCCACGTATACACAGTCCAGGCGACTCGCAACCATGCTTAAGACACTGTTGGAGCTGCCCCCGCACCCGGGAAGCGCACCTCTTACGCATTGTTGCGTATCGCTCACACACATAAACTACAGAACACGACCTACTGCGATCTTTAAATACTCCTTTTGATTCGTTTACGTTCATACATCAATCAATACCCACTGTATCTTTGTATTACGTGGCTACACTATATGATGAGTGTATAAAACCTTAGTACCTAGTCGAACAAGCTAGGCACGGGTGAAAATAGAGAATGCTCATTTAATAGTAGGTATAGGATAGTTCATACTAATTCCATGTATAGTACTTACTAATTCCATGCTGTCATGTTATTATTCTAAGGTCCCATCTAGTTCTAAACTTTGGGTGACCGACTTTGCTTGGGTGAAATTACGGAGAACACGAATTTTCCCAGATATGAGACCTAGCTAGATCGATTTTTCGCCCCCGTAAACCCCTATATTGCAACTTTCATCGAAATCGTTAAAGCCGTTTTCGAGATCGTGATTCGTGATTACAAATATATAACAAATATTGCTCGTATAGGGTTATAATTGAAAAAAGTCATAAGCAGCTTACTTAGGTATCTTTTGTACAAATATTTCCTGCTTACAATCGAACTTTACACTTTTATTTGTATTTTCATTTTTTATTGTTTTTTTTTTTTTTTACTTTTAGTACAATATGTTGTGTTGTGTGCCTTATAGTCTGTGCTAAATAAATGTATTTGCTTTCTTTCTATATTCATTTTTTACAGATTATTCTTCAAAGAAAGCATAAAAATGCAAAGATATAATTAATCTTTTGAAACGACAGCAAAAGATACGTTGTACTACAAATGGTAACTACATAGCGTGTAATATGTAATACGAATATGAATTATTATTTGTGTTTGCTACGTGTGCCAGTTAGGATATGATTAATGTGGCTAGAATGCTCACTGGCGTATATGCCTGGTACTTAGAACATTACAAAAAAGTATATCAAATGATAACGAACTTATTGGTCTATGGTGGTAAAAGGATGGCTCAATTTACACGGCAGGTGATGTGCTATTCGTTTTTTTTTCTATACAACGTGTATCAAAAGTATTTGATATCCCATAACTCTAGGGTATTTAACGAGACCTTGTCAAAGAATCAACTCCCATAATATGTTTTTTTTTGTTTTCATTTTGCATACAAAGTGATTCCACAAAGTCACGATTATTAATGTAAAACCTCCCTAAAAATATATACAAAGAAAAGACGATATCTTTGTAAAAAAAAACAATAATGGCCACGTCGTATTTTCTTAACTTTAAATACTCGTATGAATTATTGGTTTTAATGAAAATGGAGGAGACTGTTGCTAAGTAATAATAGCCGCACGGGTCGAACCATGAGGTTAAGCTACGCTTGCCGGGGTTGGTCCGTGGATGGGTGGCCATCTTTACATACCGAGACTCCTCCGTGCCTCGAAAAGCACGTTAAGCTGTTGGTTCCGGCTGTTTAATTTTTAATTCATGGATCTTTAGCAGTCGTTAGGGGTCGTCAGAAGCCCGAAAGTCTGACAACCAGTCTTACCAAGGGGTATCGTATTACCCAGTTACTGGGTTGTGGAGGTCAGATAGGTAGTCGCTCCATGTAAAATACTGGTATTCAGTTGCATCCGGTTAGACTAGAAACCGACCCCAACATAGTTGGGAAAAGGATAGGCAGATTGGTTTGAATGAAAATTATTTACTCGTACATACTTATCAATGAAAGTAAGATACACATATCGAGAGTCTAGTGTTATGTTATCCTCGAAACAATGTATTTTTGGAACACTTGTTCTAGGACTTTTTGTATTCTTTTTCATCATCATCATCATCAGCCAATTAATGTTCCCACTGCTGGGACAGAGGCCTCCTCTCTGTGAGAGGGAGTGGGCTGTAATCTACCACGTAGGCCCAGTGCGGGTTGGTAGATGTCACATGTCTTCGAATTTTTTGGTTCTAAGACATGCCGGTTTCCTCACGATGTTTTCCTTCACCGTTTTGAGAGAGAGAGAGTGGTGATGAAATTATTTACACAAAGTAAAGCGCCTGCTTTGGGTTCGAACCCACAACCTAAAACTCGTAAGTCGGGGCCGTTACCACTGGGCCACTACTGCTCTCGAGAGTCTAGTGTTATGTTATCCTCGAAACAATGTATTTTTGGAACACTTGTTCTAGGAATTTTATTTTTATTTATAGCATATAACCTTAGAGTTATGTGACATCAAAAGGAACACGTTGTATAGGTTACCTACCCTCTTTATTTCCTATGGAAATCCTCATGGATCTTCACAGGGAAGCGGAGGTTTAAGGACTTAACATACATAACATCACGCCAGTATTCCCCGAAGGGTTACGCAGAGGTGTACCTATAGCACTCACATTTCGCTAGTTATGTTTAAGTCCCATGCAAGAGGAGAGCCTATTGAATTTAAGTTTAGGAGCTTCTACCGAATAAAAAGTACACTATGTAAACAAGCATTACAAATTAGAGGATATTATATCCGAGACAAGAATGTTTGGAAACAAGCTGGTCCTGCTCCATAGGATAATCTAGAATCTAGACAAAATCAAACTGATTACTAATTTAATTGTATAATTTATCACTACATAGTATAAAACAAAGTCGCTTCCCGCTGTCTGACCCTATGTATGCTTAGATCTTTAAAACTCCGCAACGGATTATGATACGGTTTTTTAATAGATAGAGTGATTCAAGAGGAAGGTTTATATTATGTATAATACATACATATTATAGTACAAAAAGAGCCCACGCGGGTGAAGCGGCTGGCAGCACCTAGTTATTTTTACATGCTGTAATTACTTTCTCACATACTGACTTATTAATTGTATTTTTTTTTGGAAAATCGTATCATGTATCTATCACATAATTTATTTATCTGTTGTTGCTTCATTGTTAATTCTTTTTACCTATTGTATTTTTACCTACAGTAATTTTATGCTAGGTGCATCATCTTCACATAAAATTAATGTATCTATAGAAATTTTTGTACAAAAATTTAAAATAGTAACAGTGGAGTTTCTTTCCCATTCTTCTCCATGCTTTTCGGCGACTAGAATCAATTCTATTTTTGTAAATACTGACGTTCAAAAGTGCCTTAGAAGGCCCTATTTGAAATAAATGATTTGACTTTGACTTTGAAAAATCAATGTCAAAACCTTGGCCAAAATGTAGGTAGGTAAATTAAAGGTTTTTTTAACAACCGAGACTGCAATAGAATGGGAATGTTCTTAAAAATACGGAATTTATTCCCCTGGGACCTGAATAATACTAGTTTATTTAAAGCAAAATAAAAAATTAAGTTTCAAAAACTGTAACCCGATTACGGGAAAATAAAAGTGATCTAAAAAGTTCGAAACAAGATAATCTTTCAGACAGAAATCAAGACATAGGTACAAAAATGGTCAAGGTAAAGCCGTGGTCGCATGCCTGTACGAGTATACCATGTGGGTGCCAGGAACACCAACAAAATTATAATGGCATGCGACAACGGCTTTGTCTTGACCATTTTTGTATCTATGTCTTGATTTCTGTCTGAAAGATTATCTTGTTTCGAACTTTTTAGATCACTTTTATTTTCCCGTAGTCGGGTTACAGTTTTTGAAACTAAATTTTTTATTTTATACTTTTCCGTTTTAACACTTGATAAACGGTACGACAATGTTAATAAGAGTGATCCAATAGGTCAGTTATTAAACTATTTTAAATTCAAATAGCAGTGCATAGTGCCTTGAACGAAACCATTGCCCGATTTGTTTCGACGCCATTACCATTTATCGATCTTCGAAGAAATTTAAAATATAAATATTTTGTTGTACTTGTTTTTCTTCTGTGGCATTACAAATCATTAAGGCTATGTTTTTCTGGCCTGTAGGCCTTTGAAAGGCTACCTCTGCCTCCCCCAAATGCAGAGCGACGTATTTATTTACGATACACTGCCTACGATTTCGTAGAAAATCCATGCCACAGCATAAAATATTTGCAGTTGATCAACTGACCTAGCAAAAGCTAATCAATCGAACCTAAGAAAACTTAGGTTCGATTTTTTAAAGTGAAAACTTGTTTAGCGGCGTTGTGCTTTTTTGGGATGGGTAAAAAATTTCAAATACATGACCTGATCGAAAATTCATAAGACGGAGGGAGAGTAGAAATGCACAACGTTATAATAATGTTCAAGTTTTTGTTGACAGCGCACTCTGTTTTATTTTTACGGATTTTTTTTATTGGAGCTAAAGCTTTCGTTCTTGTACTGACAGCAAGCCACATACATTCCTGACATTTTCGTGAGATGCGTTACTTAGTTTTCACTTCCGTTTTTTTTTCTTAGGTTTACATTTTATGGGACATACGGTGTAGTGAACTAAAATGGTTACTTAAAATGTCCTGTGTAGTTATTGGGCGTTTTCTCATTAACAGACACCAACCCGATACCGATATGTCGGCAGTTATACCGACATCGATTCGATACCGCTATTATATTATTATCACCCCAAGGATATTGGTGAATATCGATGACCATCGCGACACGGACGCACCAAACAACCACAGTACGAAGAATCGTCAACGTCAAAAGTCCGCAGTGCGAAAAAGTTTGTTCAAGTGTAAGAATGCCGCTTCTGTTACCGCACTGTGTCTTCACCGGTAGGTGTCGTGCCGATATCGGTGTCGGTTGCTATCTGCGACGATATAGGTGACAATAACAACACAATGTAAAAGCGTTTGGTAGGCACTAAACGTATCCGATTATCTCGGGTCGGTGTCGTTATCAGCTAACGTGCTGTGTTGTAACAATCAATTCATTTTCTTAATGAAAGAAACAAAATGATAATATTTCGCTATAGTGTTATGGGATAGTTCGTAGAAGGTACACAGAAGATCGTGAATTTTAGGCTACTTCTGTCATCTGTGGTTTTAATAAAAATAAACATCTATGGTTAGGTGCTAGGTACCGACGCCAGCACATCGAGTTACCTGTCAAATTTCTTTAATAGATTTTCAACTTTATCGCTAAAAAATAAGGTTTAATGCTGATTGGAAAAATTTGACAGATTGTAGTACGTTGATGTGCTGGTGTCTGTACATTCAGTCCTAGAAATTTTAAATCATATACTTGTTCTGTGTTTTATCTTTAAAAATCATATCTAAAGTTGATTGTTTTGTTAAATTTGATTAATAGTGTAGGAGTTAAATTCGATTAATTTTATTTGCTGACATTTTCTATTAATTGTAGTATCATCTACAAAAAGAATACATTTCTGCAAAGTGGCATCCGGAAGACCGTTTATAACGGTCAGTCGGTCGGTCGGTTTTTTTCTTGTATAAAACAAGAAAAGTAAAGGGTCGACAATGTTACCCTGAGGCACACTATTTTTTATTTATTAGTGCGATTGATTATTTCTTTGAAGTAAGTATATTCTGCTGCCTTTTTTTACAACTTTGGATATCTCTGTAAGTAGAATGGGCTAAAAATGGTCTTACTGATTCGCTTACACTATGACCATATTCTTTTGTTTTGGATATTTCTCACCGCTCATGAAGATCCGTAAATATTGACAGCTGCATATGAAGAAACAATTGCCGTACTTTATTGTCAAGTGACGTACCTACTGCTACAGCTATATTTATCGAATCTATTATTTTAGGCCATCGACATTTTCGAACATTTTATCGTATACAGTAGTACTCGTGACAGTGACTTTTTGTATTCAAAACTGAAAGTTGTTCACACAGAGCTAATACGATAAAATCACGGATTCGGGAAAAAAATCTTGTGTTGCTAGCTTCGCTAATACAATTGATCGTTTTATTATAGCACTTTTGTTTGAAACAGCAATTTTTTTCTAATGTTCATTATTGTTGCCAGAGTGAAATTTGTTTATCTTTATATTAGGTAGTATACAACCGATACCGGACACATTGTTTATTGTGTTGGCTAATGTAGGATATGATAGTAGCAAAGACGGTTAGTAACATGGATGAATCTGATTAAAATCTTAGAAACGTGTGTTTTATTAAAACTTCTTCATTAATGACGATAAAAAATTCTATACGACTATAATTTTATCGATAATAATTTTTAATGTGTCAAACACTATTGTGAGATGACAATTAAACGTCATCATATCGCATAGAAATAATCACACTTTTGAAACCAATATTATGAATTAAAACTATAATATAATTACGAAATATTTATTCTGAGCTCAAAATTGATTCTAAAACAGGCAAATTCGGATAAGCCCCCGTTAAAATTTGATTGACTCCGCGTTGGTATCATCTCGCGCCGTATATAGCGCAGTATCACTTTTGCTAGTTTTCAGCTATTTAAACATATTTATTTGCTTTGTAAATATGATATATATACATATTTATAATGTCCTCGTCAAGGCCTTTCTTTTGATACTACACATGTCATAATTATCTCAATTTAATTTTTTTCGAGGTTAGAAATTTATGTGTAAAGTCCACTATATTGAATTTATGGAGAATTTATATAGCCTATGTCACCCGGACCATTATTACAAATCTATTGATACCTCATTCATCAAAATCGGTTCAGTAGTTTAGGCGCTACGGTGGAACACACGTAAAAGCAAACATACATACATACATACATACATACATAGACTGCTAAAATCATAACCCTTCCTTTTGGCTTTGCCGTAGTCGGGTAAAAAAAGCATCAAACCGAAACATATACCTACTTTTTTTGTTATTTCACAAAAGATTTTCTGATACACCAAATCAAAACCGTTGTTAAGTATTCGGGTCAATCTCTATCACTTCCCGCCGATTGGAAAACAATTTGAAACCGGTCTTTAAGCCTGTGCAAGGTAAAAGGATTATCCTTTATGTCAAGGAATAAATGGCTTACCTCTCATGACATGGAATGGAATCGAATAGACACTCTGTATCGATATGCTACACTTCTGCCAATCTCTGTTAAATAGAGGTATGAAGTTAAACTGAGCATGTGGTATTGGGTTCGACTCTCAGGCATGGCTAAGTGTAATTGCGGTATTCATCAGAAATTTTTCAGTTTCAGCCCGGAGTCTGAATTTGTGCCTGGTTGATGGCAATAGGCTCGCCATCTATTACATGGGACTTAAACATAACTGGAGAATTGTGGGTTACCTATTATACAATGTGGAGACTACCATACAACAAAAAATTAAAATACTGGCACTACTAATGCTTAAGAGTATTTTGGAACTGTCAAATAAATCCTAGCTTCGAAAAAAAAAAACGAGTTTTTCAAACAAATTAAATGTAATGTAAGCCGGATCCACCCTAAGTCTATAAATTCCGTTTATCCAACTAGGCCTTGGGTGAATTCTTGGGCATGCATTTCAGAATATCCACCTTAGGGTGGATTTTTGGGGTGGATAACTGAAATAGCCCGAGCCGACTATGGATTTTGCCGAGCTATAATGACTAAACTATTGAATATATTCAATTGAATTTTCGTATACAGAATGGGAACGTCATTATGGACACACCGTTGAATTTTTTGTTGTATTGTCGTCTCCACCTTGTATGTACACCTCTGCCTAACTCTTCAGGGAAAACCGACGTGATATTACGTCGTATGAAGTTCTAAAACAATCAAGAAGCTCTTTCGATATGTCTTCAAATAATCCCAGTGTATAAGTACCTTGGAATCGAATTGGGCTCAATTGTTTGGCCGATAAATCCCGCAAGTGACGTTTCCTAAGTCAAGATGAGAACGTAAGTAAATATATTTCTTTTGGACACTTATACGAACTCGTCGGTTTTATTCCTTTTCTGTGTTTGGGTTGGAAAATATAATGGTAATACATAGGTAGAGATACTAAGCTAAAATGACGCGCCTACTACCGCATTTAACGTAGTGTACGTATACTTTTAGAGGTATGAGGAACAGGGTGTAAAGTTCACTCATCCACCATAGAAAAGGGAGGATCCTCCAACCAGACGGGTTGTTATGTCTGGCGGGCAACTGCCCCATATGTTGATTTCGGATAGTCTTATCTATGTTTTTCGCTTGGTAAACTCTAACTGCGAGATGCAGGAATTGTGTGACGTCATGTCTTTACTACGTAGTTCGTATGTCGCGGTGTAACCGCTACATACTGAAATGAAATTGTTTATTCTGTAAATAGGATATCGGAATCACTTTTACAAGTCATTTTTTTTTTTTTTTTAATAAGCTAGATGGAGTCGGCGTTTCCTATCTGACTATTCTGAGAAGAAAGGCCGAAACAAACTCAGAGGTCGCAGTCTCTATAAAGTCCAGACATAATCTTGGTCAAGCCATGTTGGTTATACTAATTAGGTATTGGGGCGCGTCATTTCAGTTTGAACGAGCTCTACATTCCTTAGTTTTGTATATTGACCATATTGTTATCCTAATAATTTTGAAGTCATCCCTATAAAAATACGACGAATACGATTAAGTGCGACTACACCTGTTTTTACAAGCTGTTTACTTGCTTCCTTCTTTCTAATGTGTGAAAATATTATCCCGCGATAGTCCCAAATTAATTTTATTAACTTTGCTTGGATAGTTTTTGAGTTAGCTTCAATAATACATATTTTTCGCACTTAGTTTATATGGATGATATGATGACAAAAAAATTAAAACTGACTTCCAAAAAAAATACTACAAAGTGAAAAAGAACTTTAATTTCGGAAGTCGGTGGCAAAAAAACGAAAATTCAAAACTAAAGACACCGATTTCCGAAATTAAAGTTATTTTTCACTTTGTAGTTTTTTTTTTGGAAGTCGGTTTTGTTGTCTATTATTTTTCTTTCTCCTCTAGCTTTCATACTGATTTACTTCTGTTCCTATTTTTCTTAAAATCATGTCGATTTTTCCAATGTCACAATTTATAACCTTGTCTCTGGGTATTTTGATTTAAATCAGACTACCCTGATTTGGCCCATGCTGAATTTAATCCATGTTTTTCCATCAATGTGCGGAAGCTTTCAGAAATTGAGAGGGTTCTATTTGCATCGTTTGTTTAATCAAACCCGGCTCTATATTTTGTGGGTTATTAATTTCCATGAAATAAAGGCCTGTGTTGGTTTACATAATTACGAAATGGATCATTTTGGTAGTACATTGTGATAGTAGAACGTCGCCCACGCGTCAATACAAGGTGTTTTTTTTTTGATATCCCATAACTCTAGGGTATTAATGAGACCATGATTGTCAAAGAAACTAGCATTAAAAAAAAAAAAAAAATTAATTTACTAGACTCTCGCTGTGTGTCGCTAGTTTCATTGATAAGTACGAGTAAATCATTTTCATTCAAACCAATTATTCTTATTTAAAGCTAAGAAAATGCGACGTTGACCTATTTTCTTTTTATGAACATAAATAATCTGAATTAAGTAATATTTCATATAAATAATAATGGTTTTTTACATAAATAATCGTGAATTGTCGAATTAATCATTCAATTAATAATAAAAAATAATGAAAAAATACAAAAAAAAATAGCCAGTTGATTCTTTGATATGGCCTCATTCATATCGTAGAGTTATGGGATATTTATAAAAAAAAAACACGTTGTATACAGGTCTTTTGAAACTGTAAACTTGGTTTTACCAAGTTTACAGTTTCAAAAGACCTGTATACAACGTGTTTTTTTTGGGTTACCCTTGTTTGGTATAACAACGTTTCGTCGAATGTTACTAATTCGAACAACGTTTAAGAAATTAATCAATTTGTATCATATCGATTAACATAATTTTCATTTCATCGAGTATTTATTTGCGATAACAACATTTGCGCTATTGATCAAAAGGTTCATTTGATGTAGTGTTCAGGTGGTATAACATGTATTTTATCGAATATTCAATTGGTGTTTTATTCAATATAACTATTAGGACACTCCGACCATATATATAGGTTAGGTTAGGTTAGAACTGTGACCAACTACGCGCGAGCCGAGCGAGCGAAACGAGCGGTGCCGCGACAGATGAACCGCTTTCATATATCTTTCGACTAAATCATTATTAATCTAGTGAAACATTAGTTTAAATGATTATTAATGCATTTGAAAATTCGGTCAAATTACATTATTTCAAAGAAATAAATATGCTAAATAAAAATCTACCAATTAAATAATCGGTCAAATGAATAATTATACAAAATGACTTTATTACAACTAAAATTAGCTGAAGTGATTTTCGACGAAACGTTGTTATATCAAACAAGGGTAAATCGTTTTTTTTTACGATGTACTCGTAGTATGTAGTATTTATTCTATGTACTATTTAGTATGTAGGATACTCGTACATAACCCCAAACAACATCCTAAAAAATCGGGTCAGTTTCAGCTCGGCCCTAGTCAACTCAACCCGAATACCTATTAATACCTGATATTTAATTCTCGATGACGGTGATTTGTACGGTTAGGCTTCAGAAAATCGATATAATTATTAAAGTAAATCATGTAATTTTGTTTGCCGAAGATTTTCGTTTTTTATTAAATTTTTTTTTTTGCTGTCTATGATGTTGTAAATGACTGGCCTATTAAGTCCAATGAGGCTATTCATACAAAGATTCAACACCCAATCAAAATTAATGCCATTTCAGAGTTGCTTCCATACTAAAAGTTTTCACATTAATATGGTTAAATTTTTCAATCTTCGTCAAACCATCTTTAATACCACCAACAATCTCTGCTTTAAGTCACGTGTTTTACCTTCACCTTATTTTTCTACATTAATCAATCTGCCTAGCCTTTTCCCAAATATGTGTATTTATTTGTTATTATATTTATATATATTTTAGGTATATTATATATATAGTTTTAATAGGTATATCCTTAGATTTAAATAAATATTTATTCCATAATTTTCGATATTGCACCTACCACTGTTTGTCTCTGCATCACCCAAAGGTTGACTGGTAGAAAATGCCTATTACATTAAGTCCGCCTCAGTACATTTGTGTGCTTAAAGTGTCAAATAAATAAATAAACTATGTTGGGGTTGGCTTCCAGTCTAACCGGATGCATCTGAATACCAGTATTTTACGTGGAGCGACTGCCTATCTGACCTTTAAATACTGGTTGTCAGACTTTCGGGTTCCACCCCACTTCGGCCTGATTTTTTATTTTTTTGTGGCTGTGTTTCTAGTTTTCGGTTTCTAGTTGCCTACATAACAAACCGAATTCAACCACAACTATCAAGTGAACAAACAAACATACTTTACTTTTACTGAACAGTGTGTAACTACAAAACATTCGTGGCAGTCTTTGTGTCCATACCCTAAGCAAGCATAGGTAGGACAGACAATGTAAAGGGTCCCGTACATACAAATTAGCTATTTGTTTAGTCACTTGAATTTCAAATAGCAGCTTAACATTTTGCAGGCGGAAGTTTTGTTTATGCGGTTCATATTTTATCAGATGCTTAAGCACCTGTCCCACCGCGACCG
Source organism: Conistra vaccinii (assembly GCA_948150665.1). Classification (NCBI taxonomy): domain Eukaryota; kingdom Metazoa; phylum Arthropoda; class Insecta; order Lepidoptera; family Noctuidae; genus Conistra; species Conistra vaccinii. The sequence continues at coordinate 10,103,771 of OX411334.1, read as the reverse complement.
AGGAAGCGACTGGCTATCAATGATTTTCTCGCTCAAGAATCATATAAAAATCTAGCTTCTGCCCGCGAGCCTTCCTCAAGAATTGGGCTATCCAATGGAAAAATATTTTTTGAAATCCTACTGTTAGTTCCGGAGATTACCCCCTACATAAAAAGTTACAAACAAACAAATTTTACTTCTTTATATAATTATAGTATAGTATATAGTATAGATTGTAGGTCCCGCATAAGAAGAAGAGTTACGTATATTAATAGTTGATCTCTGACTGTTCACCAGTGTGAATAGTCAGCGAGCGCCGCGTAGCTAGTAGGTTCAAATGGGAGGCAGTCCTCTCATTTGTCCTACCTAGCTCAGCGACACTGCCTTGCCGGGCAGAACATTCGATGAGAGACTCACGCTTCGTACATACGCATTCAAGCGAGTAATCGCTCGCCGTCGCGTCGTGCACTCGCTGCGTTGCGTGCTCTACTCGCTTCTCGTTAATCGCCGAAGCGGCAGTGGGATAGGTGCCTTAGGAAACGAAACAAGCGTATTATGCTTGTTTCATTTAATGGGGTAGGTAAGGATTCATTGTACGTAGACCTTTGTAGGTATTAATTGTAACCACATTTTAATATTAAAAGGATATGTGTATACATATAGTATGATGATAGTGTATTGTGTTAAAAGTCGTAATTGTGTTGGTATTAAATAATAAGACTCGACTGGAGGAGCTCGTGGCTAAGTAATAACAAGCCGCACGGATCGATCCATCAGGTTAAGCTACGCTTGCCAGGGTTGGTCAGTGGATGGGTGACCATCTTCACATACCGAGACTCCTCCGTGCCTCGGAAAGCACGTTAAGCCGTTGGTCCCGGCTGTCATTTGTGGATCTTTGACAGTCGTTACGAGTCGTCAGAAGCCCGAAAGTCTGACACCAGTCTTACCAAGGGGTATCGTATTACCCAGTAACTGGGTTGTGGAGGTCAGATAGGCAGTCGCTCCATGTAAAATACTGGTATTCAGCTGCAACCGGTAAGACTGGAAGCCGACCCCAAGATAGTTGGGAAAAAGGCTAGGAAGATTGATTGATTAAATAATAAGACTGGGAAATTCAATAGCAACTTCCCTCGAAAAGTATTCGTGAACACATTTTTTTTTCAGTCCTACTTATGATAAAAATACTTATTGATAGATTAATTACTAACCCCCTTACTAATAAACGTTGTATATCGCCTGTATAGTTACACACCGATTTCTCTCTTTCAGTAGTCAAGAAGACAAAGCATTGTGTAACTATACAGGCGATATACAACGTTAATTAGTAAGGGGGTTAGTATTCCTAAATCTACCATCTCCAGATCTCAGACGTACGACGTACGGTACAGCGATTTTTGTTTGATCTTCTAAATATGTAGGTACCTGATATAGGTATATTATATTCCACATTACATTAGTAAGAATAGTGACGTTCCCGATAACTCCCTTTGTTACCGAAGCCTACAAAACAAACGCCCTGTCATTTCATCTACGTTCGGCGTTCGGCCAATGATTTGCCGAATACCGAGCGTCTAATCTAATTAATGATTGTTTTGTCACCATGGTCGAATTACGATCCCGCGTGTTGATCTACCACGTCCCTCCACAATGAAAATAAACTTTAACTTGCAAGATTGTAGGTTGATTTTCGTATGGCAGGCTTTTTGGTATGGTGTGCGTGTCTAGGTAGGCCTGACGTGTACAAATGGTACGCAGATGGACACAGGGTTAGATCGCGAACGACATAATTGATGGGCCGATGTGGTCGAAGCCTTACCCAATATTGGCAGTGACACCGCCTATATACATATAAAGAGCGATGAATATTCATCAGCGGTTAGGGATATTCTTTTATCGATGTAATTTATTGTGGGTTATGTCGGAATATTGGTAGAAATGTTTTGTTTAGTTACAGAAATGCTGTTTTGAGCAACCGTAAGTTTTGTTTTACTTAAGATATAGTTAGTAAGTTAGTCATTTAATTGAATACCATAATAGTTAGTTGTGTTAAATATAGAAAAATTTGGTTTATGATCCTTTAATAAAATAACTTACTAAGCTTAGTGGGTGTTGAGGTGAATCAAAAGCCTATAATGCTATGTATGAAGCAATCACAGTAATCCAACAACTGGAGGTATATGTTTCGACCTAAGATTAGAATATAAACGTCTATTTCTGTTCGTTTCCTATTGGATCACAGTAAAATGGCCACAGAATATTTTTTTTATTATTTTATGTTTTATTATATTTTTTTTTTTTTTTTTACTGGACATAGGCCTCCCCCAAGCACCGCCACTTCGACGAATCTGTGCTTCCCGCATCCAGCGGATTCAGGTTGATTATTATAAAATATTGCAGACATATTTTTTTTTTTACCTTATCAAAAGATTACGACGATACATTGAGTTAAAATATGCCATGACGTCCTGAGTATGTAGATTTTATACTTACTTCTGACGTAGCGACTCCCAGTCCCCAAAAATGCGTTTTATCTAAGTAATTTTTAATGATATGATAAAGCAAACAATACGGTCGTGTCTAATATTTTTTTATTATCTTACTAACGGACTAAATATAATTTCTTTTTTTTACCCAGGCATCATCCCTATTGGTGATAGATGACTGCATACTTAAGTAATATTCTATCCACCAGTCTCTTTAAAAAATAATATAAAAGTAAACCGTTCCTGTACACCAATAAAAGCCAACAGAACAGTGAATATAACAGTTAATTTAGTCTAATGTCGGTACGTATTAAAAAGCCGAATAATTTGCCGTTCACGCCGTACCTCGCAAATGCTCAAAATGCAAACACGGCAAAGCAGGTCGGATCGTCGTGTCGACCCCTGGCTATCCCGTATTACTCGCACCTCTATAAATCATAATTTACTTTATCTTGATCGTACCTCGGATAAAATGCTTGGAACAGGTATTAGCTATCAAGCGAAGAGATTCTGTGAGGACGTGATGAGTATATATTACCGACAGGAAAAATGTTTATCTTCTCTGCTGTTCCGCATGTGTGTTTATTGGCAATTAGTTCGAGTTGCGGCGGATAGCTTGCGGATGTGAATGATTTTCGAATTTCACTATACCGCACATCAAGATAAGGATTAAATGCCTGTCTTACCGAGTTTTTTAAATACCTACTAATAAAATGAACTGAATAACTGTCAAAAGAATAACTTTTTACAAAAAAAAAAAACCTACTTCCAAAAACAAACACTGAAACATTGAAAAATAACTTTCGAAAGCGACTTTGGGTTTGACTTTTCGTTTTTTGTAAAAAGTTTTTATTTTTCGCTTTTTAGTTGTGGTACCTGCCCAATCCAATTCGGATACCACTACCTGCTATGTAAATAACAGTGACAGTAACTTAATATTTAACATCATACACATAGACTAAGTGGGAGAAATACGTATTATTGAAGATAATTCAAAAACTACTCAAGCAAAGTTAATAAAATTTATATGGGACCACCGCGCAAGGTAGCACTTTGAAATGAAAAAGATTAAAAAAAATTGATCCACAAATGACGAAAATATCGATGAACATACATAAAAAAACAAAACGTAAAGTGGTACATAGAACCTCTACTCCAACTCAAACTCAAACTCAAAGCATTTATTTCAATTACAGGCACTTTTGAATTGTCAAAGAGTCGGTCAGTTAATCAGAAAGTTGAAGCTAGTCGCCCATTCCAAAAAGTAGATCTCTGTAGAGAAGAACCGGCAAGAAACTCCCAGGACACTCTTTTAAAAATAAAGACATTACAAAATCCTGGGTACATTATTCTTGTTGCTTCTACATGTGAGAACAATGTGAAAAAAAATAGAGACAATTCAATGTATAAGATTTAAAATAAGCAAAGTATAAGATTTAAAATAAGCCTTGGCAGAAAAGAGATGACCAGTCTCAACCGACGGCGCCCGTTCACGAACATGACGCGTGGATCAGCACCATCCAGCTCAACCATTTTGTAGGGAACCGAAGGATCCAACACACTCGCCACCATCGGCGAGACATTTGTCATGCTTACTTAAGCATGACAAAGTTTCAACTGCCATGCTCTTTCAATTCAACATAAAACATAATATAATAACAGAATAACCTACTTTTTGGAAGTCGGTTAAAAATACCACTGTGTTGTTTGGATGTCAATGTGTTTTTTAGTAAATATTTTGCCAACGTTTAGACACGCCCATGAACATCATCATTAGCCTATTTATTAAGGCAAATACCATAATAATTATTGTTGGACAATTCATTTTACAATTTGCGTGTTCTACCTGGTTACTATAAGCCTTCATTTACAATGACATCAATGTTATTGTTTAAATATTCTATACAAATATTTGAATTAAGTACAGTAAAATTGATGTCATGTTAATGATTGATCTAGTATCAACCGTTTCACTTTGAATTAACGATTCTATTGCTTGTTTTATTTTGACATTTACATCGTTTTACAAAAGTCCACTTTATTTACGTCGTATTGTCAAACAATAATAATTATAATTGGAAATCGTAACTTAAATCATTTTATTGCATTGAACATAATTTACGTATTTAATCGAGTGTTTTACGAATACAATTCGCCGTTGTTACGCACTATGAAGCAATATATGAAACGGAAGATATGTTTTTATATGCTTTGTGTACAAAATTAATTTCGGAAGCATTATTATTACCGGAATATTTGACTTAAATCGTAAAATAGAGTAAACGTTGTAGTATGATATTTCATCAGCATTTTTGTTTTAAATCGGTTCGTATTTACACTGTGGTGGATAAATAAAGTGCTTTATGATGTTTTATGTGATTTTCATGAAAAATTACATGTTGATAATTATTTTATTATACTCTGTTCATTTTATGGTGATTGATATGACACATGTCATTTTAAATGATAGAGTAGCAGTAGCATATTATAGAACAAAAGTTGGTTTATTGATATAGGTATCGATTCGTTTCGTTTTTAAGAACCGTAACGTCGCGAGTCAACATATTATGTAGTTTTGACGTTGTAGCTACACCATAAAAAATCAAAGTCAAAGTTTCGTATGTGTAAAATGACCACTTAGCCTACAGCTATAGCATAATCAGCCTATTGCTGGGTCACAGGCCTCCTCTCTGTGAGAGGAAATGGGCCGTAATCCACCACGCTGGCCTAGTGCGGAAAGGTGGATGTCACATGTCTTAGAATTTTTGGTTCTAGGGCATGCCGGTATCCTTGCGATGTTTTCCTTCACCATTTCGAGAACAGTGGTGATGAAATAAATTACACAAAGTAAATCGCTTGCCTTGGTTCAAACCCATGACTTACAATTCGGAAGTTTCTATGCTTTTGATTAAATCTCTTATTTTCTTACCTCCATCGTAATAGCCCAAGGCAGGAAGTATTCGATTTCTTGAAACGATACTACAACAAAATCGAACACTATTATAGTTTCTGAAACCACACACCGTATTTTTCAACCGCCATCTTTATTCACATGGGTAAACAGTGTAAACAAGATATAAAGGCAGGTCATGCGTGCACGGCGGGAGAGATTCCTACGTGCCCCTACGTGCCCCTTTTGTGACGGAGTGGCGTGTTAGCGGGTCACCGGCTTGCTATTGCTGGCACGGTATTGCTTATTGGTATTGCTTGGTATTGCTATACAACACACGATCACCAGTCGCAGTATAACCTGTGACTGGTCATTATATATTGTGTGTGGTCTAATGTAGCATTCTCACTATTTTATCCGCGCGGATGAGGAGAACTACATGTGCTTTTATAGGTATCAGATTGTCTTCCTGCCAAATGCTATAAAAAGTAAGTCGGTAGTTTTTTCGTGAACATAAGTAAGTTTTTGGTATCAGGCAATCAATCCTATAAAATTATTACGCATGCCAATTGAGGTTGCATCCTGGCATTCTAGTCTACTTAATTGATTTGATTACGCTATTTGATTAATGATTCATAAGTGTCAAAATAGATTTCTATCGGGTAGGTACTACTTACAAACAGCTAATGCAGAAAATCTAGATTATAGGCACAATGACGCGTAAATAATAGAAAACATCTATTAAAATTGTTATTTTGCAAAGCTACTTATCATAATAATTATCTTTCAGAAACTTCCAAAACTTAAGCGCAGGCCACACTGAGAACGAAACGAAACTAAGTTCGATTAACTTTGCTCATGAAGCTACCACGGTTCACACTGCTACCTATGAACCGAAATAAACGAACTTCGTTTCGTTTCGCTTCGTTCTCAGTGTGGCCTGCGCTTTATAGTTGTTATCATAGATGTTTTTTTATATTTCTATAATTCTTTTGTTACCTTTGCATTTCATCATCTTCTACAGGTATCTGTATCTTCTATACATAAATTATAAATAAAAGTCGCTTTTCGTGTTTGTCTGTGTGATCGCGTTGTTCTTCTAAATTACGCAACGGATTTTGATGCGGTTTTCCTCATCATTTAGAGAATTTATTCCGAAAGGTTTGTGTATACATTAATATTAAACTTACATACTCGTATAATAAAGGAATCTCGATGTTTTGTCAAGTAACCATGCGAAGCAGGGGCGAGCTTTAAAATATTTCGAAATCTCTTTTGTGCAATTGGGGATAATAATTGAATGGCAGGCACGTATTAATTTCGTCCTTGATTGCATTTCTGCATGGCTTTCATTATTTGCTTTAATTACGGACAGTGCTTCAAGTTATGCATATACCTACCTATTAATGAAGAATTGGAATGGCTCGTCGGATCGAGGTATAAAAATTAAGTTCGATGTTATGAAAGTTTTTTTTGGGCAAGACTTTTCACACCAATCACGCATGTCACGAAAAGCATATTGCCTAACTCAAAATACCTTATTATTAGCGAACCTTATTTATCCCATATAGGATTATGATGACACAAATAGTTGAATGTTTCGAGTCTCCACTATAACTCATGCGCATTAAGCCGTTGATATCATTTTTGGCGTCACTGCCTTTTGTGACTTCGGGTTCAAAAGGGTCAAGTCTTGTCATAGGTACAGTGTGTTAGGTTAAACGAGGAACATACTTTATGAGGTATTAGTACTCACGAAAATTATCAACTTTTACTATGGGACCAAGTCTGAAAAATGAAAAAAGAACGAGTGCTCCATACAAAAGTGCAATAAATCAGATCAATATTTATGAAACAGTAGTTTTTTTAATTGAAAACTTCTTTAGCGGCGTTGTGCACTTTTTTTGGGATGGGTATAAAATGTTAAACTCGCATCAGATCCGTGACTATAAGATCCGTTGCCTAGCAACCGACAAAGTTCAAGTATCAGTAAATATCAAAATAAATAGTCTTTGACATTACGTAAAGATTGCGAGGTAAGAAATTTTACCCATATTCACGGGTAAAAAAAAGCAGTCAAAACATACTTCATGAAAAGTGTTTAAATAAATTGTTTATTTTTGTTAAACTATATTTTGAAAATAAATAAATATACTACTACTACTACTAATGAATATTCTATTTAACCACATAAATTATAGTACTTTTATACTTATAAATAAAGCAATTCGTGCGAAATTATTCCCCAACCATTCCAAAATATTCAAAAATGCACAACGTTAATGTTCCACAACCCGTTGTTTTTTTTTTTTCATATCTCAGAGTTGGTCCCAGTTGTAAAAGTTTTCCATAATGTTCAGTTCAATGACTCCTTTTCAGGTTTTGTGTTATTTCAGTTACACCTTGTATAAAGGTAAGACCAATTTACACCGACACTGTAGGTACATTGTTCTGTTACCCCAATATAAGTATTAATTTAAAGTCATGGTGTCCCTTTATTAATTAACGTATACGGGTACTTTCGGGACACGGTAACTCCCGGATTACCTGAGTTTCAATTTACACGTTACAGCTAATTTACTCTCGCTTCACTCGACGCCGGGAATATTGTGCGTTGAAAGGCTCTCGGTACGGTAACGTTCTGTATTAAAAGTTACCTGGATTAAGTGTCATTATTTAGTGCTGCTGAAAGCCTCTAGTGTTGTCAGTTTTACATCGTGTATTTTATCATTAGCACATTGTACTATTTTAATTCTAGAAATCAATGTAAACTGTTTTTACTTGACAGTGAAATTTTAGAAATAAAGTATTTTGTTTATTTCGATCAGAATATATAAGACATTAATTTATAAAATTTGTCATTTAACTATTTGAAGGACAGTATACGCCTATAGGCGTCATAACAATAAAACTTCTATTGTGTCTCGTTCATGTGTCCTTCAATGCGTTAATAGGACTCTTGAACATCATAATATTTTCCTATTAAAATATCCGTAGACTTTTTTGAATAGTCCTAGTTATTTCCATCTTACCTATTAAACAGATACTTCCGTTCTCCAAAGTCTCTGGAATCAGGCTTCATATCCTTCGGTCTACCTGTCATGCAACTGCCTCGTCAATCGTCACGAGTCGGCTATCGATGGGGCGATGATTGGATCTCTGATACTCACACCGAAATATAACACTCGAAAATTGAGTGCGAATTTTCCATTGGCAAAAGTCATTCTAAATTGAAAGCACATAGGTCTGTATATGAACTTATAATCAGCCTCGTACGGTCTTAAACAGATCACCATATTTATTTATTTTATTATTTATGTAGACACAGTAAAATACATATTGATACAACATAGTTATAATTTTGAGTACAAAGGTACCGCTTATTTTTTAAGAAGTTTCTTCCAGCAGACCTGCAAAGGGACAAATGAAAAAAATATGTAGACAATAGTGTGTGAGAACAAGAACAACAAGCAACAATAACAAACCACTCCAATAAGCTAAGCTAAGCTTAGTGTAGACTAAGCTTGTTATACATATAAATATACTAGCGGACCTGGCAGACCTTGTCCTGCCCGAACAGCGCCACCTACCGTCCGGAGACCCACTCAATTATACAAACAAAATTTCATCCAAATCGGTCCAACCGTTTAAGAGGAGTTAGGTGACAAACACACGTACCGAAGAATTATATATTATATATAAAGAGATATACCTACACATATAAATACTCAGTTGATAGGAAAGGTAATGCTCTTTATTTGATGTTTGAATACAGAAATACTTTGCGGAAGTGAGATCCACAATTTTACAGCATGAACAGGGAAGGAATAAGAATAGATAATGGTTTTATGAGAATGAGATTTAAGGAGGGATCTAAGATGTGATCTACGCGGTGTGTCGCTAGGGCGAGCGTAAGAAAACACGCAGGTAGGTAGGATAAGGCGGGTTGTGTAAGATGTTGAAGAGGAGACATAAAATCCGAGTGTTCCTGCGAAGGCGGATTGGGAGCCACTTGAGTTCCTTGCGAAGGTGAGAAACATGGTCATACTTTCGAAGTCCGAAAAGAAAGCGAATGCACAAGTTTTGCAAGCGCTCAAGCTTATTTAAAAACTCTTCAGTAATAGCATCCAGGTAGCCGTCGGCATTATCTATAAAATTATCCATAATGATTACGTATGAACATTCATCGAGTTCCCAATTATTCATTCGATCATTCATTTATATTCAGTATTCATTCAGCTTTTAAATGCGATATGTGTGCGATATTGACCTAAATACGACGATATTTGTTATTCGATCAATGTATGTGCGGCTTCGACGACTATATTGTAATTGGTTAGTTATGTTATTTCAAACTGAAATACCTAGAATCCTAAGGGTTCTGTGTTTCTACAGTCCTTTTTACTTAAAATAAAAGTTTCAATATTTTAAAGTGTGAGTGTAACTTAGTCCGCCCACGACGAGAGGAAAGTGAGAAAATGTCACAAAATATACAATTCCGCCCCCTTGCATTCAGAGAATCGAGTTTCAAACTCCAACATATCAATCTCTGTAACTCTCTAAGCATCTGTCAGAAGCACATCTCAATAGTTTAAAACGCATTAGAATCTGTCTATCATTGTCTAAGTGATGGATCCCTGCATAATATCCCTTTCGAAGTGACATTCATTATAGCGCAAGCGTCGGGACTCGACCGAGTGGATACGACATTTGTCTACGGTGGGTATCTAGTAAACTCGAAGTAATCTACCATTTGTAACCGTCTGGGAGCTTCCTTCTCTGTTGCAAGACAAATTGTTCGAGTGAGGGTGGCTGGTTGACCTCAGACTTGTGCCGATGGTATATGTAGCTATAGGTTCCTACCTATTCCTGTTTTAAAGACATCGTTACATATGTAAACATTTCAAAAGTAAGTACACGTTTTCGATGAAAAGAGAAGACAGACATATTTACGATATGAGAGCTTTTTTTACTGATTCGTTAAGGTAATTGAATTTACGTATCTCATAAAGTACTTCCACATAGGCTTTTTATATTGGATTACTTTGAAGGTTTGTTATTTTTGGTCCAAAAATTTAAGGGCAGAGGCTGTTTTTGATTTACTGTAAATAATAAAGGTTCTAATAGCCTTGACAAAGGCTTCCTTTGCTTTGATGTGAAGTTAAATTGTGCAGAATAATGATTTAGGGCTATTTAATAAGCTGAGTTCGTTTGAGGAAATATTATTGTATTGTTAAGGGTTGGTAGGTACCTGAGTAGCATTATAATATTTGTTAGGTATAAGATATTCCCATTCTTCTTCCTCGCCGTATTGATCTATTATTTTAAATAAACTTCATTTTGCCTGCGGCTTCGCCCGCGTAATAAAAAATATCCCACGGGTAGTTACTACAGGGACTAAAAGTGCCCTGTGTTAATGCAGGTTATAAACTATCAGTGTGCCATTCGAATTAGTTTAGTCATTTTTGCTCGTATCAGGGACATACATCCAGACAAACAGACATACGGACAAACATTTTAATAACTATATTTTCGGTATCAGACACGTTCTCACACTTTTTTTTCAAAAATATTCAATGAACAGTTTTGACTTCGTTACTATTTTATTATTTGTACCTTAAATACAAGATAAAATACATTTATAAAATTAGTGTTTGATCAAAATATTCCAATTTAGCATTTTAGTAATGGCAAAATCAAATAAATCATGCCACTTTGGTTCAAACGTTTTGATCCCTTTTTGATATTTTGTTTGATTTGCCTAGGGATTAGTCCAATTCCTGGTAAAAATTGCACCCGAGCAAAGTAAATTTATTTGTCTTTATGATATCAATAGTGTAATAATTTTGACATGCATTGGATGCTCGTTTTACTCGTTTATCCTTTTAATTTTTATGATGTAGCCTCCGGTAATACTGCATCGAAGAGCGTATCAGAAAAGGCTTACGGGATTTTGTACATATTCGCACAGAGGATTAAATTTTTATAAATTGTATAAAAATTGAAAAGTTTGTACCACTATTGTGTCAAATAAAATCCGCCTATTACACACGTATTATTTTTAATAAAAAAAATGTAGTGAATCGAATCGGTTTTGATGAAATCCTCATGGTTTTGTCTGTAAACGAATTTCCGGTATAAATAAATTTATAAAAAAAATGATCCGATTTGTATGAATTCGACATGAATTCAATTCCCATTGGATGGTGTAGAATGCAAAGTGACTATGCATGTTTTTAAATTGATCGTGTAGAGAAGGGATTTACATGGTAGGACATCGCTCGTGTTACATGTAAATGGGTGACTTAACATTGCTCATTGAATATGAAATGGAGACTTTACGTGCATTATAACATGGTTCGTCTTTTGTGCATAAGCATTATGAGTCTATAATGTTCCCACTGCTGGGACATAGGCCTCTCTTCGAGAGAGACTGGGCTGTACCTACCAGTGCTTGTTACTAGATGTCACTTGTCTTCGAATTTTTGGTTCTAAGACGTGCCGGTTTTCTCACGATGTTTTCCTTCACCGTTTTGAGAGCAGTGGTGATGAAATTATTCACACAAAGTTAAGCGCCTGCCTGAGTTCGAACACACGCCCTACAAATCGTAAGCCTTGGCTGTAACCACCTGGGCCGTAACTGCTCCTACCGCTAATGCGCCGCCGATGTGCACTGGCTTTTAATTGGCCTAGTCTCTAGTCCTACGGTACTAATTTAGCCTATTCTAATCACAAAATTACTGTGTACCAACCTGAGTGGGGCTGCATTTTTTCCCAGCTAAAAATCTCATAACAAGTAGCTACAGGATACACAGGTTCCTAGCTGGTAAATTCTCAGAAACAGCTCGGGATATGATGACCTTGTTATACAAAAACTAGTAGTCTTCTAAAACGTTTAATCCTATCCTACTATAATAATAATAATATAAGGACTATTGTTGCCAATAAACCTGATATAGTGGTGGTGGACCGAGTAGAGCGGCGCACAATGATCATTGACATAACGGTCCCGCATGATGGGAACCTCGTGAAAGCCGAGAAAGATAAACAAATCAAGTATCTTGACTTGGCTCGCGAGGTTGTCGACATGTGGGATGTGGACTCAGCGATCATTGTGCCGATAGTCGTATCAGCCAATGGCTTAATTGCCAAGAGCCTCGACCAACACCCAAGGAGGCTCTCGTTAGGCAGCTGGGTCAAGAGCTTGATTCAGAAAGCGGTACTCCTGGTCACGGCTCGCATTGTCAGGAGGTTCCTCTCTCTGGAGCCCTGACCGCCGGTGGCTTGGACCCTGTTCCCGATACCGGTGGGCTACTATTTTTTATATTTTTAAATGTTTTTGTATTATTTTGTTTTTATAAAAATATTTAAAAATGTAAATTATATGTATATAAATGAAATAAAGGAGATAATATAATATTTAAAAATGTAAATAATATGTATTTGAATGAAATAAAAGAAATATAATATTATTATATGTATATAGGGTGGCAGGGACATCGACGCGAAGCCTGTTACCATGGATTCAATACATGATTCTGATCCCAACTGCGCTGAAATTTTTCGTCAGTTATTTAAAAAAAAACAGCTGTTTCATAGAAAAGTAATACCTAGGCGGTCAAAATGTATGGTACTGTACTGAATCTATGGTACAGGGCTTCGCGTCGATGGGGATGACACCCTGTATATAATATAATATTATAAATATGAAAGTTAGTATTATGTTTGGATGTTTTTTACTCAATCACGCAATAACGGCTGAACGGATCTGGATGAAATTTGGCACACAGATAGATTATAACCTGGCTTAACACATAGGATACTTTTATCCCGGTAGTACGTTCCCGTGGAATAATTTCCGACTTCCACGCGGGCGAAAGCTAATTACATTATAAGCTGTTATATGAAACCAAGCATCTTCCTTAGCCACCTAAAATGCATGATGTAAAAACGGTCTCATTGTGGAATAGGTAAATAAACTCATTTAGTTTAAAAAATAAAAACTGTTTTCTTTTACAAGAGTAAAAACAAATCTAGCTATTCAGTTCAATACGTTATCAGAACTATTCGAGAAATTGTCTCTAGAAAAAGCGAGAGCTGGACTTTATGTGGACATTGCTTTTACAGCAAAGTTGTTACAAAAACATATTACTGCAACATGTTTTGCTACCAATATTGTTACTAACATTTTATTGGTTTCGAGCAACAGTCGCAAAGTCGCATATGTTCCACTACACGAGTTTTTGCTTACTTTTTGTGGAGACATTTTCTGTACAATAGTGAAATAATTAAATGAATAACAACCGCAAGGGTTGATCAATCAGGTTAAGCTATGCTTGCCGGGTTTGGTTCGTGAATGGGTGACCATCTTTACAGTCGAGACTCCTCTGTGTCTCTGAAAAGCACGTGAAGCCGTTGGTCCTTGCTGTCATTCGTGGATCTTTGACAGTCGTTACGGGTCGTCAGAAGCACTGAATTCTGTCAACCAGTCTTACCAAGGAGTACCCGTATTACCCAGTTACTGCGTAATACGCAGTACGCGTGTTCAGCTGCGTCTGGTTAGAATAGAACACAACATAGTTGAGAAAAGACTAAGCACAGTTTTTAGGAGTGAAATAATTAAATGATGTGTAGCAAAAGTGTAGATAATGTTTTCGGAAAATGCAATTATGATACACGAATAGTGGGAATTACCTAATAATGAAAGAAAAAAAAAATACAGACGAACATATAACCTTTTTTTTTAATTGGTTGTAAATGGTGCTGTCTCCACGACATTTTAAAACGGATAAAAAAAATAGTTCGGTAAAAATCTCAACTGCTTTTTAACGATATTACGTGCTTGCTTCAGAACCGTTCTATTCAAGACTCTACAACACTTCTAGAAAGTGCTACAACGAACCTTTTAGTGTCGTACGCGCTGAGCTTCGGATTATCTTCACTGAGTGACGTTTTATTGTTGCTAATAAAAGCCAGTGAAACGGAAGGTGTACAGGCACGCCGTAAAACTAATGTTTGTAATTAATCTAGGAATGCTTTCACGCGATCCCTGTTGAACGCGAAGTTTTATGTCATGTAGTTGTAGAAACAATTGTGTAAGTGTAAAAGTAAAATGATTTAATTGAACATTTTAAGCCTTAAAATTTTCAATTACATCATTTTAAAACTCGTTGGTGGGTTTTTAATGGAGCTACAGCTTTCGTTCTTGTACTGACAGCAAGCCACATAAATTCCTGACATTTTTGTTAGATGGCGTTACTTAGTTTTCACTTCAATCAGCAGTCCCAGACTGCCTCGTTTTTTATTTATTTATTCATTTATATACGGTCTATTGAAATAGAAGATGATTTATAACGAAAACAAGCGCGTAAAATTTCATGAACAGATCTTTGGGCGTATAGATATACTACTGGATATAATTACTCAAAATAAAATTATTTGAACTTTTGAATAAATTATCTATCTTTGTACGGTTTCTATTTAGCATTTTTAATACTACCTAAGTTATTTATTTACGCCCAAAGACGAGTTAAAATTAGTGTTGAAATATGGAAGTTTCGACGTTCATAACTTCCGAACCATTTTTCCAATTCTGCTTCCATACAGGGCTAGATAATGACAAGACCAATTGATATAATTTTTAGTTTTGTACGTTCACCGTCAAACAGACAAGTACTAAATCACCATACTACGTTTGTATGGAAGAATGACCGACTATCGTAACCTTAAGGATCTATTGGTGGATGCACTTTTTACTTTAATTTAATAATATAAGATGATTTTTATTTTCTCAACTACTCTTAAAAAACAGACATGTTGATGACATCATAATCTTACTGGCCCATCTCGTACATAAATGGTGAAATAAATAAATAAACAAATGACATGAGAATATTTTTTGACGCATCTGATTAATCACGACTATCAATAAGTTCTTTGCCAGTCAGTATTTTGAATAGGAATGATGCCTGGGTCAAAAAAAAAGAAATTTTATTTAGTCCGTCAGTTAAATAATAATAAAATTTTAGACTCGTATTTTTTGCTTCATTATATTAATAAAAAACCACTTGGATAAAACGCATTAAAGTTGCGGAGTGGGGGTCTCTACGTCACAAGTAAGTATAAAATCTACATACTCGTGACGTCATGGCACATTTTAACTCAATGTATAGCCGTAATCTTTTGATAACGTAAAAAAAGAAAACATTAGTGTCCAATATTTTTTTATAATCTACAAGACGGACTAAAAATATTTTTTTAGTCATTATCCCTATTACTAAAGTTAATTAAAAATACTTAATTTTTAATTAGCTTTGGTAATTTACCCCGGCCCTGATCAAGTCTCTGTTTATAATCTGCCTTATGTTATTAGTTAGCCAACATAACAAGAGCCAATTATCAGTTGACAAGATATTTGAATGGATTAAATTGAAGACGCTTTTAGAAAGGTCAGGGGTTCTCCTTGATTATAATAACTAGGTTCCTACATATTTGTCTTCTCCTTGAAGGATGTCATTCATGTTCTTATTAACTACAGCTATAAATAGCCCAGACACTTAGATTAGTCCCAAGTGACTGCCAAAGCTTAGGTAATTGTAGAAACGATTATGTCAAACGCTCGTTGTAGCAGTAATCTGGGAATATTATGCCGAGAAAATTTGAAATTCGCCGAATTTAATATATTAAGTATCTATTTTTATCTCATACATTATTCAGAGTATCTTAGCTTGAATCTCTCGCAATGCTGGATGGTTCTTGAGGCCGATTCCTAAGTCTGGTCGGGTTTTCAAACCATCAGGAATTTCTTAGTAAGAGCAGCCAGGTGTCTGAACCGGAGGCTTGCTGTTGTCTAATGGGACTTGAACATAGCTAGCAACATAAGAAAGAAAGAAAATACATTTATTTGCGGTAAACATGACGCAAAGAAAGAAAAAAAAACACGAAAATAACAATGGCCGTTTTGCGTTACATCCACGCAAAACGGCCATCGCTCAGCATAACGCTGCGACCCTATGCGAGACAGAGCCCCAGCGCTGGTTTTCAGCGACAGCCGGCGTTGACGTGATGACGTCAACCGGTGGAGCATATAGTGAAATAACAATATAAGAAATCAAAAATAAAATAAAATAAATACAATACTTAGTCCTAAGTGCTCGATCACGTTGAACTCGCGGGCGCGGTGGCGGGCGCGGTCACGAAATATCAAACACATAGAATAATAATAATAAGCAAGTGTTCACGTACAAACGCAGGTGCAGCCGCGCTCGCGCCCGCGCCCGCCACCGCACCCGCGCCCGCCACCGCGCCCGCGAGTCAACGTGATCGAGCACTAAAAGTTTATCTATGATATAAAATGTAACATGTTGTGTACTTACTAAACTTTTCTTTCAACTTTGACAAGGAAATCTAACCGTGATTTTATGTTAAGAGGGTTTATTCTGAAAGTTGGCAACGTCGCAAATAGATGTCAAATATTTCGCTGTTTTGATTAATTTGATAATATTTCTGTATAGAAATAAAAAATGTGGCTAACTAGCGAACTAGAATATTGATTATGAAATGCAATAATTAGTATCGTAACACCGAATAGTTAGTTTTAGATGTAAAAAAAGTATTTGGAAACTTTCCAAATGCATTTTTTTCACCTAAAACGGGTACAACATCCAATTCAATGTTATAATTGCAATTCATAATGAATATTCTAGATAGTTAGTTAGCCACATTTCTTATTTCCATACAGTATTATTTCCAAATTAATCGAAACAGGTAAATATTTGACAGCTATTTACGACGTTGCCAACTTTTAGGATGCACCCTCTTAATTTCATCGGAGTAATTGCGTGACATACAGCGTTTTTCATTTTCACAACAGTACCTGATCGACCAGGCTCCGCTCGGGTGAATATAGAGAAAACGATTTTTTCCAGAAATAATACCTAGCTAGATCGATTTTTCGCCCCCGTAAACCTCTATTTTGCAACTTTCATCAAAATCTTCAGAGCCGTTTATTGCTCATTCAATAGTAGCTTACAATATTGCTATATACTACTAGCAGGGCAGTGATAGCCTAGTCGTGTAACCGTCGGACTGTCAAGTGACAGGTCTTGATTTCTAACCCAAGGCACGCAGCTCTAACTTTTCGGATTCATGTGCGTATTTTATAATTATCACTTGCTTCAAAATCGTGAGGAAACCGTCATGCCTGAGAGATATTTCTCGACGGCATGGGAAGCTAAGAGGCCCATGGGTGTCTTTAAAATTCTGAATTGGCTTTAGTAACTAACCTCACGAAAAGAAGAAGTGCGTTACTTACGTTAGGAGCAGGCAAATTTTTAAAAAAATATTTGAAGCAATGCGTTACGAGTTTCCTTCTAAATGCTTAGGATTGTGATAGAAAGTGTTTACGTAAATGGGGTGCAGTTTAACTTGAGAAATTTAAAGTCGAAGGAAACAATGTCAAAGTCAAAGTCAAAACGCTTATTGCGAACTAAGTGTACAATGTTGGTGTTATGTTATGTTAATACTTATGACTTAGCAGCCTTTTACAAGCATTGTAGTTATCATTCGCCTGCCCTTATCATCCTAAATTAGAATGCATTAAACATTTTTATTACTTAATTATTTTCTTTTATATTAGTAGGTACAATTAAAATAAGAAATTATAGTTATGAAAATTAAAATGTCAATAATAATGAATTTATTACAACTATTCAGCGATATTAATGTCATCCTTTTCAGGTAGTACAAATTATAATTAATTAATTATTGTTCCACGATAAGTAGTGTCTATTATGCCAATGCGCCGTGATCGACGCCATTTTCGCATTTTCATGTTAGCAATAGTGCATATAATAGTAATAGTTCGCAAAGTCTTTCCTTTCGTGCTCACTCGAATCCGATTTTCTTATATATTCTGAAACGATTTCTGTGAAACGATAAGCTGCTGACAAGCTCAATATTTATATTTTATTTCGCTTCTTTACGTTCTCTGAAATATATTTTAAACAAATATAGGTACTTTAACGTATTACAAGCTACTTTAGCGGATGATTCAAGGTTTATATTCTCTCAGGTAATAAGATTAGGTTTTATTGATTCTCTTAGGTATTTTATAAGATTCCCTTTAAAAGACTCAAGAAGCAAACCTCGAGGAACTCTAGGGTGTTTTATGTGATGTCATTTTGCATGGAGCAATATTGTGTGTATTTAAAATGTATTTTGAAGAGATTCGATTCCCTGATGGGATTCTATCAATTATTTACCTACATTGGCAATACAACATTGTCGGTTTAATTATTATCAAACAAGTAAGTTTTCAATTAATTAAAAAAATATAGTTTTTGTGGTCAGCTCTGATGCACGACTGGAGTTTACTCCGTAATACGATTGTCTTAGAATATGCAATAGGCAAAGAGGTTATAAGAAGGCATATCTTAAAAAAAATAAAAATCAAAACTCCCCACCCTAATATACTCGTAACCCAAATGAAACAATAATTAGACGATAGTTTAGACATGTCTTTGCAATTTAATTGGATGCAGTAAAGTGCAAGTAATCGTGTATCGTGCGGCCGAAATATCTAGATCGAAGTGTGACATATAAAATATGTGACATATATAACACAATACAAACGTGACGCATTTCAGTTATATGAAAATAGATTCTTAAGGAGTAAATCCTCCAATTATAATGAATCAAATCAAATCAAATCAAACGTTTATTTGCTAGAAATACATTGTTTAGGTACAGGTGAGCTCTTATAACCAAAGTGTCATTGCAAATTTATATTAACTTTACAAATATTCTTATTTTATTACTATTAATATTACCATGCATTTATTTATTATTTAGTAGTGTTGCCTTAGAGAAGTATTTGCTATCATCAATCATGAAAGCAATTTCCCCTCCAATGATCGTATTTTTCCACACTGTGTACCTGAAAAAAAAACAGCGCACGATTCAATTAAATTGAATTACATTGACAATTAAACTTATGGCCGTGGGTTGTTTGTTGATGTCTGTGTTGGTGACGTTGATTGATGGCGTGTCGCGCACCAAATTGTAAACTTGGCACAAACATTTGCTGAGCTGGCCAAAATTGGCCCACATTCACCACAAACTTTATTTATTTTTCCACTGTTTACATCGCTTTAAAATATGAGATCGTATCATTTTTATGTCTGTTTAGAACTGTAGTGAAGCATATAAAAGATTTGAATTTGTATTTGTTTTTGAATCTGTAAAGTAGTTGCTTTTCAATATCCAGTCTAACCCAAACTGTTGAAACCAAGTTACCGAGGGATATTTATATTTTTATATTTATTTAGCACAAGTAAAAAAAATACTGTTCAAAGCAGACTTAATGGCCGAGGCATTTTCTACCATCAACCTTAGGGTGATGCAGAGATAAAATATGGCAGGTGTAATATAATTGATAGATAACTCGTTAAAGAATAAATACTAATACATAAATACATATAAACAAAATAAACGTAGTCAGGAGAAATAACGATATGTAGAGGAGAAAACGAATCCAGTAAATCAGCGCTGGAATGATTCTTCTGATATTTAAATGTCAGACTCGTTGTCAGGTATTCAGTTTCTGAATACCGGTAACAACTGACACTACAATAGCATAGCCTTTTCATATTATTCCCGCCGATATGAGAGAAGAAGGTTTTCGGGCTTCTGGTTGACCCTAAATGACGGATATCTTCGCATTTGTACGGAGACCGGGCCAAAGCCATCCTGCCGTGCCCTCAGTCATCTATCTAATAACTAATAATTTTCTTTGGATGTTGTGATGTTATTTATAGCCCTTTTTTCTAAAATTCTCTAAACATGTTTGAGATAAACTACATCTATAATATTTGTTGACTTTTTAAATGTTGAAGCGGGCCGTAATGATAGTTCTTTTTCAATTTTAAAACAGACAAGTGTAAGTATTTTGTGCTTTCGATATCGCTGAATGTTTGTGTTTATTTTAGATTGGGTTTAAAATCAAATACTTGCATTTTTTTAATATTTTTCAGATATACATTGTTTTGCTGTCATTTATCGCGTAGGTGTTTGAACATAAACTTAGCAGAGTTAAATGATCGCTGCATTTGAAATATGAATAAGTCAAACTTTGTACCTTTCAACTTTTTATACCAATCATATATTTCTTTGAGTAATACGCAATAATATAATTTGTTTGTCAATAAAATTGGCAAATAACACCGTAGTGCTCATAAAAATGACATAATCGTCGAATAAAACGAAAGGGGTGCCAATAAAACGACCCTTTTAACGAAATATATTATTTACCGTTCCAATATCAAGGACATTTTGGTTCTCATAAATCCGAACATCTGATTCTATTCCGCGGACTCTTGAAGTCGAGTTTCATACATTATAGACGACTTTCTTCTGCCCGCGACTCCTTCCGTGTGGAAGCCAAGCATACCATAAAATATATCCTATGGCACTTGGCAGTAGTGTAGCTTTCTATAAGAGGATTTAAAAAAAAAATCGGATGCTTACTTACGGAGTTAAACTCCGGTATCCAAAGTTACAAACTTTACCTCTTAATAATATTACTAGCTTCTGTCCGCGACTTCTCCCACGACCTTCTTCAAGAATTGGGCTATTCAATGCAAAAATATTTTTTCAAATCCGACTGGTAGTTCCGGAGATTACCCCCTACATACAAACTTACAAACAAACAAATTTGACCTTTTTACACGACTGCCCAAAAGGAGTGTAATGTGTTCAGGGTTCGTGTATGTATGTGAGTTTCTTTGTTCCACCATAACTTTTAAATGCCTGAACAGATTTGGATGTATGGGGTATCGTTAGAATCCTTACATCCTTCCGAGTAACATAGGCTATATTTTATGTGATCCTCGCGGCGGTAGTATGGGTCCATTTTCAAAAGGTATAAAAATTAAATGTCAATTATTTCTTACAATATGGGTATTCAATTGAAGGCCTTGATGAACACATTCCAAAACTATATAATTTATTGACATACATTTGACATAGGTATCCCTACTTGTTTTGCATGTACTACCATTCATGCGTTTCGTAGATGTTTGAGTTATTATTATAATTCTTTCATCATCACATGAGTAACATATGCGCATGGCGAGTGTTTTTAACAGGAGACGGTGGGACGGGTAAAACGTTTACCCTAAAACTTAAAACTTGTGGTGGATCAAATACGTCCGCGCCGCCTCAGTTATAATACCAACGGCAAAGTCGTAGTGGTAGCAGCGCCAACTGACGTAGCAGCTCAACTGATTGGGAGTTCTACCTTACATTCGACTTTTGGCCTTCCTAATAAAAAGGGCAGGACAGAAAATATGCGTCTGTTGAACGGCGAGCGCCTTCAAAGAGAAAGGCAAAAGTGGAAAACCAAATTAAACATGGCTCATCATTGATGAGATTTCAATGGTACCATATACGACTCTCAGAAATGTGCACATTAGAATCAAACAAATGAAAGTGAGCGACACTTATTTTGGAGGTGTCAATGTTTTGCTCTTTAAAGACCTGATGCAATTTCCACCAGTAGCAAAATCTGCCGGCGCGTATTGCTTCAAGCAACCGTCGCATTTAGACGCTGAAGTGGACTTATGGATGCTGTTTAGCTTCTGCAAACGGCCGCAAAACATGAGACAAACAGATGACACTACTTTTGTGGACATTTTAAATAATTAGCGGGTCGGTCAACTAATATGCAACTATTAATACTGGATCGTCGTCGAGTCCCACTGACTGGTCCATTTGAAAATGGCGAGTGTATGGGCATATTTCTCACAACAATACAAGTGTATGAATACACCACCGGCATGACCAACGAGCTCTCGACAATATGCCGGATGTACGAAATGAAGGCAGTGGATATATCTGTAGAAGCCAAGACTTACAGACAACGGCTGAAAGTGGAGTTCATTCCTTCCAATCCCAATAACAGGTGGTATAGTTAGTGGTAATATACAGGTGGTATAGTTGCGTTTAAAAAAAATTGTGTGGGTGTAGATTTAAGTGGTGTAGAGTTATGTTACGAAAGAACATTAACGTTGAACACGGCTTAGTAAATCAAGCTATGATGGGGAACATCCGAAAATTCGAATGGCCTTCACTACGCCGTGATAAACTTGAATCCGGAGAATGTCTCCGTAGAATTCGATGACAAAACAATATGTGGAAACACAGGCCGCGTGGGTGTCAAAGTTGAACCCAGCAAAGTCGAATTCGACGCGTTATGGGGTCATGGTAAAGTTGAGCGGCACGTGCTACCACTTATAATAAAAATATATTATGTTGAGCCGTGACAGTGTACAAGCTGCAAGGGACAGCACTGGACAAAGCCGTCGTGGATCTAGGTCCTAAAATTACTGCCAAAAGCCCGGGCTTATGTTGCGCTTAGTCAGACAGCTAGAAGGTTTGGCAATCAGCGTTTTGGATCCACGAAAATGTATCCACCGGCCACATGATAAAAAGTCTCTAGAAGAACCAAATCGTCGGAGAAATCTGATAGAGCGCCCTAATAATGATTTGGTAGGCTATGCCTGCGCGACCCAGGGCTATCTACCGCAACCGAGTGCGAGCCGGCGCAACCCAGTATGAGCAGCCGCAACCCAGAGCGAGCCGGCCTGATTCAATGCGACTCGATGCGACCTAGTGTGAGCAAGCGCAACCGCATGACCCAGTGCGAGTCGGCGTGACCAAGGGGGAGCCGTCGTCGTCATCGTTAATCCCATCCACGCCTCGCCTCGCCGTGAGAGTATAAAACCACTTTTAGTGCTTAAAAATAAAGCCACCTAGCATGTTTTATTTTAATAAAACTTGTCACTGAAAAGCATAAAATAAAAATTAATAATTCAAAAAATTCAAAAACACTTGTCAAAAAATGAACTAAAAAGTCAAAAACAAGCTGTTTTAATTAATCTGTATATAAAGCGAAAAGTCACTCATTTACTCGCTGACTAAACAGAATAAAATTGTTATTGCAGTCGGGGGACCATTCTGTGGAACACTTTTTATAATATTAGTATAGATTGCAAATAGAACTTGTAGGAAAATAACACAGCCCCCCAATTACGCAATGCACGATCAATTTTAAATTGAAACCAATTGAAAAAGATTGCCAGTCCATTGCTTCATAAGTTCGACAAAAAAAATCTCCTCAATTTTTTTTGTCGAACTTATGAAGCAATGGACTGGCAATCTTTTTTACATAATTAGGGTGCAGATTAGTATGATATTCATTTGATATAAGCACATGCATGTTATCAAAATACATAAAGAATCACATTTCATATATTCAATCATTTCCATTTTCAATTCATCATTTTCTTTTAATTTACATACTTAGCTGGCACAATCAAACTAATATAGGAATTACAAAATAGGACTTATGCACACGTTGTTATAACTTGTTACCCTTTTACACAGACTAGGTGAATACTTGTAGACAGTTGTGGACTCCTTGAGAGCTGCACGTAGACTGGAGCGGTCCACTCGTAAAACGCCTTTTGCACGACTCATAATGCGAAGCATTAGAGAGTACTTTGCGATCGAAAAATGTGTTTTGCCTCCTTTCTGCAATTGTTTTTATTGTTTCATTCCTGCTAGTATACAGAACCTTCTTATTTAAATACCATTGTATAGATAATTTAATCGAGATTAATTCTGTACTTTTCAAAATTTTATTAATAGCAACAGAAACAAAAAAAAAACATAATATAGTTTATCCAAAAATCCCGTTAATCAAAAATATGAAACCTGAAAACATTGTAGCTTGCGAAAAAATCAATTAATTGAGTCAATTTTTATTAATAGATTTGTTTCAGTCATAGGAGGAACCCTATTGAAAATGGCTCTTTTATTCAAAGTAGTTTTTATAATTAATAAAAAACTAACTAATATAATATCTTTATCTATTTCCAACTTCGAGCCTCTTCCGTTGCCTAGCAACCAAAAAAGCAAACCTATAAGACTTCGACTGATGGGTAAAATTTTTAAATGAGCGTTATGAGGCGTACACTTCCATATATTTCTAAACCTTAAAGTGCAGTGCGGTGGGCCATCATTGGGCGGACGTGTCATCATGCTGCCTTGTCCAAGTACCGCTGTAACCGCTGTTGATAACAAACTTCTGAACTTTTTTCAATAAATGATGGTAAGCCCCTCACTATTACACTTGGCAGGCGAATAGGTGATCAGTAAGTATTGTGTTGATAGCGCCACCCACAGAAAGAGACGCTTAATTATTTTTATCAAGAACTACGACTATATAGATTGCTATTCATAGATCTTTAATAAAAGCCTACATGAGTTATTTTTAATAACCTTACTTTATATAAATAAATAAATAATTAATTCTAATATAACGTTATTAAATATTTAAGACCTATTCATAAAACATCTAAGGCTGGAACACCTGTTAGAGATATTTACAGCGTCCAAAATTATCATTACAAAAACTCTTTGATTAGAATTTTAGCTTGAGGCATTTGTTCTCTAAACAGACAATTTAATTAACCTTTTGTTTCGTTTAAATTTAAGGGTGCGTCGTACAAATCCTTTGTTTATTATTATTTCCGCCCCATTGCTTGGTAGATGGTGGGAGGTATATCACTGCTTGTGATGGCTTAACTGAGTAGGAGTCCAATGAGTGGTTGCGTTTTATTATCCCACGGGAATGTATTACCAGGATTAAAAGTATCCTATGTGTTAATCTAGGTTATAAACTATCTATGTGCTAAATTTAATCTAAATTTGTTCTGCCGTTTTCGCTTGATTGAATAACAAACACACAAACATACATACTTTCACCTTATAATATTATTAACTAGCTTTTGCCCGCGGCTTCACCCTTGTGGAGGTCGGAAATTATCCAACGGGAACGTACTACCGGGATACAGGTTATAAACTATCTGTGAGCCAAATTTCATCCAAATCCGTTCTGCCGTTTTTGCGTGATTGAGTAACAAACATTCAAACATACAAACTATATTCGTAGGATAGTAGGACTAGTAGATTAACGAATGAATATATTAATATTAATATGTATATAATAAATATATATTAGTAGGATAGTAAAGGCCCATTATTAAATGTGGATCATAACCGCTCTGTGACAAAACGTATTGGCGGCTCCCGCAGAAAAACGTGACGCGACGACGCGACGCGACACCGGTAGAACAATTTCCGTGAAGTTTTCATAGAAATGGTTCCTCCAGAGACGGGTCGCGCCGTCGAGTGGCGCCTGTCTGCGGGAGCCTATAATCTACACGTTTTCGTTTTGCAAACTTTTGACTTTTTATTTATTTATTTAAACTTCTCGCACACAGTGCGGTACAAAGGCGGACTTAATGCCTTAGGCATTCTCTACCAGTCAACCAATGGTGGTGAAGAGATAAGATGTCAGGTGCTCTGAATGAGAAGAGAAACCGTATTTTTTTTTATTAAAATGATATCTAAATGCATTAAGTATAAATAAAATAGGCACACAGTACATATATAGGTCAGCTTAATAATAAGCTTATAAGCTTAAAATACACACTATTTACTAGAACTACCGAACTAGAGACTATCGAAGTATGTTGTTATTAGCAGACAGGAGGACAATCAAATGCTAGCCAATTTTTTACCTTTTAATTCTGCCTCAATTTTTTACCGAGAACCATGAGACGGTCGTTGTTTTTGTATATGTATCGGAACTTCAATCAAATCTATGTCAACAACTCCGTCAAAGCAACATTTTGTAGAGCACCATGAAAAGTACAAACAACCAAAACATTTGATGGGAATCGCGAGTAACTTTGTATTCGCCGTATTCAGAAGTACGATAAAATGCGGTAGAGAATTTACGAAAAGGATAGACAGAGAACTACACAAAGCGGTTGTTGAAACAAAATCGTGTTTGATTTGTGGAACTCTTTGTGTGCGGCGGCGTTGCTACATCTGTATCCATTCGATCTCTTTATGGCGAGCCATCTCGCTTTCATCCCAGTATAAACACATTTTTATTCCGATCCCATGCTAATAAAATGCAAATTGGGGCCGAACGGCTTAGGGTTTAGCAATTCCCGACAAATGTTTCCTATTGAATTTTATTTGATTTCCTTAATTGCTGACCGTTGTTGGGACCTATCAGTAATACTTATTGGACCGTGGCCATTTTAATTTCGCTGTCCGACACATGTTTGCATCAATTAATCCGGTGAAAAACCAAATATGAATAAAATGTTTCATTCATTAGTGATGTGATTCACTGGAATTGTTAAAATAACGTGACAGATTTTTCATGTGGAAGTTTTTAGTTTAGTTTTATTTTGTATTGTATTGTATTGTTATTTGGTTGTTAGTAAAAAAAACACTTGTAAGTAGTCATCATCATCATCATCATTTCAGCGTCCACTGCTGGACATTCTGCCTCCCCCAAGTACCGCCACTTCGACCAGTTCTGTGCTTCTAAAATCAAGCGGATTCCTGCGGCCATGATTAGAATACAAATGTAAATCAATAGAAATCTTTGTAAGGGATTTGAATACATGCCTAGATTTCTAGATACCTTAGCTTAGACTGAAATAGTTTGTATAGCAGCCTCATGTGTCAGCTACCTTTATTGCATATGAAGTCTGAAGACATGGGCATTACATCATGATTGGTCTAGACTTTTTAGACGAGGTTGGGACCGCAGCTGCTAACCTGAGTTCTAAGTTCGATAAAAATATGTTGGAGGTATTTTTGTTGCAGGCATAGAATTTTCAATAATGGTAGATTTACAGTCACAAACAGTAGTTTTCAAATAACTAGTCAAAATCTTTTTATTCTATGTTTTTATTTATACAGGTAAAGTGGTTACATCAAGTCGGCAGTAAGTAGGCCATACAGGGAGAAATCTTCATAAATATTTTAGGAGTAAAGGCTTTACATTCAGATGGGAAGAAAACTGACGTACGCCGTGAACAGCTGATCCATCAGGCAGTTGTCACAGACAGCAAGAGTAACAGATTACTGCTGTGGTCGTTCCTGATTGGTCCATAATTTGTTCCTACGGGTGTGAGTGGTTATGTGGATATTTATGACAAAGGAAAGAAAATATGCTTTTCAAACTGAAGTTATTTAAAAAAAGAAGAACCAATGTTTCACCAGACACCTGAAAAGGTATCTTCTTGCCACTTCTTCGAGTCTCTTCTATCTAATCGAAATCTATTAAATTACTTTGAAAAAATCTATCATCACGATTGCCTAGAAACGAATAATCAAATCACCTGCCCAGCTTCCAATTCCCAGTTCCAAGACTACACAACACACAGTCACCCAGTTTGCACAGATAGCACAGAATTCACATGCAGCGCCCGTCGCTAACAAATTATACTCAAGACTTACGTTCTCCGCTCCTTTACTGTTCTCTTCTCTCTAATCGAAATCTATTCCATTACTTTGGAAATATCTGTCATATCCATTGCCTAGATACTAAATAGTCAAACGCAATTCACAAACCCAGCTTCAAATTCCCAGTTCCCAGACTCCCAGTACACAACACAAGATCACCCAGTTTGCACAGATAGCACAGAATTCACACCGCCCGTCGCTAACAAATTATACTTAAGACGTCGGTTATTCAACATTTTCTATTTCATAAATTTATCATCTCTATTGCCTAGAAACGAATAATCAAACGCAAGTCACCTACCCAGCATCCAATTCCCAGTATTTCCCAGTTACCAGTACATAACACTCGGTCACCCAGTTTGCACAGATAGTAAAGAATTCACACCGCACGTCGCAAACAAATTATACTTAAGACATCCGTTATCCGACATTTTCTATTTCATAAATCTATCATCTCTATTACCTAGAAACGAATAATCAAACGCAATTTCCACCCAGCTTCAAATTCCCAGTTCCCAGACTATACAACACAGTCACCCAGTTTGCCCAGATAGCACAGAATTCACACCGCCCGTCGCTAACAAATTATACTCAAGACGTACGTTATCCGACATTTTCTGTTTCATAAATCTCCATTTGGAAGCACAGCTCCCCTGAATAGGCTCGTTAGTCATAAATAACCGAACTCTGGTCGTTATCTCTCATTCAACCGACCATAAGGTGTGCACGTTCGCTTCTCGTATTTTTTCTGAACAAACTTTAAATTTCTGTTTGCTTTTTCTTTTTTGCTATTTACTTTTTGAGGCTTATGGCTTGTTTTTTTTGGAAGTTGGTCTTTTCAATGTTTTAAATACGGTTGGTAAATAAGAGATAAACAGATCGAGCGTTAAGTGAAGTAAATCTGCTCCAGCTGCAGTCAATAGGTCTTATGTACCCTCCCTGACTAACGCCTGAATTCGAACAGGAGTCAACCCTAAAGAGTTGGGAAAAGGCTAGGCGAAAAATCATTAGTAAATATTAGTCTTGCTACTTCTTAGTATTGAAACGAACGTTTTCTAATTACGATACTGTTAGTTACAAAGCCTTTTGCGAGGAACGATAATTATTTATTGTACGCTTAGAATAAAATATATACATCAAGGCCTTGTAAGTAACATGGAAGTTAAGGACAAAGATCGGGATTTTTTAAGTTTTCCTCTTGCTAGCATGATTCTGCTCTCAAAACAGTGAAGGAAAACATCGTGAGGACACCGGCATATCCTAGAATAAAGAAAATCGAAGACATGTGATATCTACCAATCAGCACTGTGCCCGCGTGGTGGATTACAGCTCACTCCCTCTCACAGAGAGGACGGCTGTGTCCCAGCAGTGGGAAAATTATAGACTGATTATGCTTATGCTAGCATGATTATCATTTCTCCTGTCTTTCTCTACGAGAAGAGCATTCGGAAAATTACAATTATTATATCTTCTTCTTTTCGTGTGGTTAGTAATTAACCTGATGTCAGAGTTTTAAAGCCGCTCATGGCCCTCTAATATGGCTTCATATGCCGTCGAGAAATATCTCTCAGGCATGTCGGTTTCCTCACAATGTTTTCCTTCACCGTTTTTGAAGCAAGTGTTAATTATGCAATACGCACATGAATCCGAAAAAAAATTATAAGCTGATATTGTTATTAACTGATACCTTAATAAAATAACCCCATAAACTCTATAATAGAGCTCAAGAGACAGATATAAAGCCAAAAAAACCGCCATATTTCATACAAAAACACAACATTGTAGTCACGAACTCTGCGTTTGTACACAATATTTATACGCTAAAAGCTTTTGGGTGTAAAACGTTAATGTCTGTGTTTCCTTCACGCTGCCTCTCAACATTGACTGTAAGATTCCATCGTTACGTGGTAGCAATAAATTACTTTTATCTCCTTTTATTTATGAAGAATACAGGTGTCTGTCATTTTTAATATGCTTTGAAATATAAGATGACGAAGTGAGAGAGTGTACCTACATTTTGATATAACATAGTTTTTGTGGAGGTACATGGATAAAAGGTTTTTCATACTTATTATAATCATGTACCACTAGGTTCGTAATAAAAATACACTCTCTTTACAACCGTGGGTAAAACGCGATTAAGAGTGTTCGTTCAAAAAGTTGGCAACGTCGCAAATAACTGTCAAATATTTACTTGTTTTGATTAATTTGGCAATGTTACTGCATGGAAATAAGAAATATGGCTAACTAGCGAACTAGAATATTAATAATGAATTGCAATAAAATTATAACACTGAATTTGAAGTTGAAACCGTTTTAGAAATTAGAATTAGAAATAATTTATTTAGCATAAAAAAAAGAAATACAATGCATGTTACATTACTTAAATATTACATTATATGCTCGATTTTTGTGAATAATGACCCCGATGCTAGGAAAATCCTGTGTTATAGGGGCCATCCGTTCGTCCTCTAAGGTTAATTTTCAAAATTAGGCAAGCTAACGTGTAACAGCAGCAATATTGTGATTAAGCGCGTGTGATGTGTAATGGGGAAAGTGTATGAGTGTGTAGTGTGTGATGTGTGTGTGAGTGTGATGTGTGTCGTGTGTGTGTAGAGAGGAAAGGTGATTTAGGGTATCTGTGGTTGTGTAAGCGTTCACGATACTAATAATTATTATTATTTATTTGTATAGGTGTTTCATCAGTGCTTCTGTTTCATCATAATCTAGGGTGAGGAGGAATTCTTTAGCAATTTTTTTACATTTGTGTGCGTTTAGTGTATGTATGTTATGTTTCTGATGTATTTTGTTGTATATAAGGGCACTTAGGTAAGGGTAGTGACGTCTAGCGAATGTAGTTTTTGTATGTGTTGTGGGACAAGCCGGTTTGGGTCTTCTTCTTACTGTTGGGCTGTTATTTACGCTGTATGGAAGAGTCGCGTGTTTTCGCATGACTGCGCGTAGTATATATAGTTGTCGAACCGTTGGTGTTTTAAAGTCTCTGTAAAGTTGCCGCGTTGGGAATCTAAAGGGTTTTTTTAGAATGACTTTTATTACTGCTCTCTGGGCTCGTTCCACCTGTATAATGTCGGTCTTGGCGGCTCCTCCCCAGGCAGTGATACAATAGCTCAGTACTGATTCAGCTAGAGCCGAGTAAACAATCTTAAGGATTTCGCTGTTGGCCCTTAGCTTCTTAAATAGAAAAATAAGTTTTCGTATTCGTGCAGATACCGTTAGTAAGTGTGGTTTCCAGGATAAGCAGGCATCTAATTGAAGGCCGAGATATCGTACCACTGGTGCTCTAGTCACAAAGGGGCATGTGCAAAGGGGGATTGGGTGGGAACATTTGTGGGCTTTAATAAGAAATGTACCGTCTTGTGGTAGGTTGGAACGTCTTGAGCCAAAGGTGATAAAATTAGTTTTCGCAACGTTTAGTGTGAGACTGTTTTGCTCTAGCCATAACATCACTTCACGGAGTCCCTTTTCGGCTGTCTCTTTAGCCGAGGCCCAATCACGGCCATAAGATAGAATTGCCGTGTCATCCGCGTAAGCTACTATTTTTGTGGATGGAAGGGATAACTGACAGAGTTCGTTGACGTAGATCAGAAAAAGAAGAGGACTGAGCAAACTTCCTTGTGGGACTCCAACAATCACAGGATTCGCATCGCTAACGTATTCCCCTACCCTAACGCACTGCATCCTATCAGTAAGAAAGTTTTTAAATAAGTCGTGGGCGATGCCTCGCACTCCGATGGATTCAAGTTTAGAAAGAAGTAGAGGAACAGACACTGTATCGAACGCCTTCGAAAGGTCTAGGAAGATTCCTAGACACTTGAACTTATTGTCGATTTTATCAACTACAAAATCCAGTAAAGATGACACTGCGTCCTCTGTGGATAATCCGCGTCTGAAACCGAACTGGTTTTGGGAGACAAATTTGTGTTTATTTAGGTAGTTGTTAAGGCGTTTGTACATTATTCTTTCCAGAACTTTGGAGATTGCTGGAAGGACTGAAATTGGGCGGTAGTTTGTGACCCTGTTTTTGTCACCCGATTTGTATATTGGATGTACGATGGCTTTTTTTAAAGCGCTGGGGAATATACCTGTGGAAATACCCAGGTTGCATATACGTGTGATAGGTGGAACTAGCATGTGGCTAGCGTGTTTTAGCAATTTTGGTGGGATGCCGTCCCAGCCCGTAGCACTGTCAATCCGGAGGCTGTTTATAATTGAATTAACCTCTTCTTCGTCTGTTTCCAGAAGAACCATTGAGTTGGCTGTATTTTGTTGGTGAATGTTGACAGACTGAGGGCAGTTTAAGTTAGGTATATTGTTTGCAAGATTTATACCAACGTTTGCAAAGAACGTGTTAATTTTATTGACGGACTTAGTGGGGCAATTTTCAATTGATAGGAGTTCTATTGATGTTGAGCGAACGCTTTTGGTATCAGTTACACTACGGACAGTTTCCCACATTTTTTTAGGGTTAGATTTAGCTTTTTCAAATTCCTTTTCCTCATAGCCTGATTTAATCCTTTTTAATAAATCGTTGCAAAAGTTGCGATATCGTAAATAGGTTAATTTTAAGATCTGGTTTTTCGGCTCTTTACTTGTATTTTAATGCATTCTGTCCCTATTACGTATGCATCTCAAAAGACCTGTCGTTATCCAAGGCTTTATAATTCTTTGTTTGCATGGGATTGTTTTATAAATAGTATTTTTAATTAATATGGGGGAGACTATATTCAGTAGTTCATTGATGGCTTGGTTGGGCTCATTCATTGTATCTAAGGCAGAGAAGTTACAGTTTTCGATATCAGAGATAGCGCCAGAAAGATTAAGGAAAGATGTATGAACTTTATTGTTAATAGGTTTGGGTTTGTTATTTTCTAAATTTAGCAGGATTGCAGAATGGTCTGTTATCGATGTTTTTAATATTAAAGTAGTTGATTTGTTGTTGGTTTTTAATAGAATATGATCTATACAGTTATGTAGGCGAGTAGGAAGAACGTAGGCTGGGAGAAATCCGTGGGACGCAGTCATGTTTAGGTACTGTAGAGAGCGCGGGTCATTGCTATCAGGGCTGATATTGATGTTTACATCTCCGATAATTGTGGTGTGATTGTGATTTTTGAGGTCAAGAATAACATTATTTAGATGGTCTAGGAATGGGTCAATATTTCTTTGTGATGGTGGTCTATATAAGGCAATGATGGTTAGGTTGTTTTCTATGGAGCAGGTTAGGCAACTGGCGTCAGGGAAAATCGGTTCAGTTGTAGTGTGACGTAGATTATTCCTAATATATAGAACTAAGCCATCGTTTTGGTTAATTAAACTTTGGGTTTGATGCGATGAGTATCCATCCAAAATAGGGATGTTTCCGGCTTTTTTAAGCCAGCATTCAGATAGCACAATTACGTCGCATGTTATGTTCATTGTGACTAGGAGACATCTAAGTTCGTCAAAATTTTTAGTGATACTTCTGATATTTAGGTGTAAAACAGTTAGTGCATTTGACGCGTGTAAATAATCTTTGCAGCGGTCTGGTTGACATGTGTACGATGTAGATACTTCGATACGATCCAAGTCGATAGATATGTTATTTAAAGCAGCCATTTATTAGACACATGGCAACAGAGTGTGTATAGGGGTTCGATGTTAATTTGAGTACCTACAGGTTTTGATATTGATGAGTCGTTCGAATAGATTATTGTGCAGCTATTTCGGTTATGTGAAAAAAAGTAGATTATAGCGTTATTTCGAATACATACAGACGAAACAAACCGTTGAGTGATAGGTGTTTTTAGTATATTGTTATGCTTAATCGGTGTGGTGTAAAAAAGGCATTTGGAAAGTTTCCAAATACTTTTTTTTACATCTGAAACTAAATATTCGGTGTTACGATATTAATTATTGCATTTCATAATCAATATTATCAATATATTCACTAGTAGCCATATTTCTTATTTCCATATAGTAATATTGCCAAATTAATCAAAACACCGAAATATTTGACAGCTATTTGCGACGTTGCCCACTTTCTGTATATACGTTCTTAAGAGGGTGCATTTTGAAAGTTGTGGTAAACAGCTATCAAATATTTCACAGTTTTGATTAATTTAACAAAGTTACTAAATAAAATAATAAAATATTGCTCTGCAGTGCACTAAAATACGAGTATTAATTATGAATTGCCAACTTTCAGAACGCATGCTCTTAAAGTAAATTGAACACAAATAATGGTCTTCTCACAGAGCAACTCCGCTTCTGCTTGTATACTGCAGTCATTAATCTTTCTGCAGTTCTGCTAATCGTGGTGGTTAGGCAATGTTACCACGCTTAGCCTTGTTAGCCTTAGCGTTTATCAAGAGACAGTGATGTTCAGCAGTGATTGCTGCCAGGCTCAAATTGTAATCACACTGGAATTCCTTATCACTCTTCTGTGCACTGCACTACAGTAATCGTAGATAAATAAATTCGATTCCAACAAGTTTTTTATCCTCCATCGTAACTTTTCACCGTCTTAAAAATTGAGTTCAAAAAGAGCAATTTGGTTGCAGACGTTTGAGAATCTCCTTAAACTAAATATATTTTAAAACAGCACTTAACAAGATTCGCGTCATTCGCAGTGAAGTGGCAACGATTGTAGTTAATGAAGTCCTTAACGCGAGATCTTCATACGAGAGCTCCCCGCACCCCCGCACAGCTCCGTACTTTCTGTGAAACTAAGCAATTTTAATTTGGAGCTCTGGTTAAGGTGCGTTTAGATAAAACGGAGTCAGGGTAGTATTATAATAGTCTGAAGATTTTCTGAGAGAACCGTACGGAATCTAATTCGTCCAAGCGAATAATATTCATGCTTTGAATAACCCGCCGCCTATTAAGCGTGGAAACCCACGTGGAACGTTACGATTAATAAACAATGCTCCTTTAAACATAGTCTCCGTCATGCAAAAAATACAGAGTCTTACTCGACGAAAAGAGGGACTTTTGAATTCTTTTTCTCAAACTATTCTTGAAAATTCAAGCATTATTTTGACAACCTTCTTCGAGATAAATCGAAATTGCTGTACTGACGGAATATATGCGAGCGTCCGGCAATATTTGCATGAAAATCAATATCTGTCGTGTTATTTAAACATGGAACGAACTTTTTACTTAACCACATGACAACCAAGGAGGTAACTTATCAAAGATTTTATTTAAATTTCGATTTGTTTTGAAAATAGAGTTGTTTAAAGTAAAGAATAAATATAATGGCGCGTGAAAAATTATCGTTGTTCTTCATTGATTCTGGAATTTATAATTAATTTACTGAGCTTGAATTTTCGCGCATTATTTGAGAAAAGTATTATACAAGTTTTGGCCGCAACCAGGCATTGATGGACTCACGTATGATTAATGCCCTTGTTGCAGGCCGCGACAGTAATGTACTATTTCTGTGTATTTTTGTATCTAGACACACCCTTATACGCTACTCTAGCTCACACGACGCGTTTAAAACTTATCCCGGAGTTTGATGTCCATAATTAGCTTTACGTAATTTGGTAATTCCGTTAATGCTACTCCCCTTAAATTAGACTCATGCTGTCCAATTCATGGTGAGAATTTTTAATCGAATCAACGTTATAACCATACGAGTTTGGATAGTCGAACTGTTAACTTTATAACTGAATTTTCTAAATTGAACAATAAACAGATAGCTAGAGAGAATCAACAAAAATGTTTCAAATGTTGTTTGGGTGCTGTGTAGGTATTAGTTAAATAAACAGCGGTGTGTTTTCATTGTTCAAAGTTGTTATTTTCTAAAACAAACGCGTTAAAAAGTCATGGGTCGTGTGTCAAACAACATGTTGAATATTCGATACAGTTGTTTAGATGCGAATTTTTGCGTGGTTTTCCCTATTTACTGAAACATTTTTTGTGTGTGTTTTGTGAAAGGTAGCCTTTACAAAAAATTACTAGCCATTGTGTGCTACGTTTGGCGAAGTAATAATTACGGTTTTGGTACTAGGTGATTTGAATTGGTATGGTGGTTTGGGGACCTTGTGGCTAAGATATAACAGCCGCACGGGCCGATCCATCAGGTTAAGCTAAGCTTGCCGGGGTTGGTCCGTAACCACCTTAACATACCGAGACTCCTCCGTGCTTCGGAAAGCACGTTAAAGGCTCGTGCAGACTAGCGCGATGCGACGGCGCGACGCGACACGAACAATACAATTTCTAAGAAAAGTTCACGGTATAACAATTACCCGGTGTTGCGTCGCGCTAGTCTGCACGAAGCTTAAGCCGTTGGTCCCGGCTGTCATTCGTGGATCTTTGACAGTAGTAACGGGTCGTTGAAACCCGAAAGTCTGACAACTAGTCTTACCAAGGGGTATCGTATTACCCAGTTACTGGGAGGTGGATGTCAGATAGGCAGTCGCTCCATGTAAAATATTGGTATTCAGCTGCATCCGGTTAGACTGGAAGCCGACCCCAACATAGTTGAGAAAAGGCTAGGCACATGGATGATGGTATAGCAATAAACTTTGCTTCGGTCACAAAAATAAATTGATCGAAACCAAAATTGGCAAACTTAACGTTCTGGCACACATAATTTAAAATGCTCACAATGGTATCCCATCCATTCAAATACTTTCACCACGTTCGCTTAGTGGTAAAATACCCATAAAAGCAGTAAAAGCGATACCCTCTTTGTGGCTTCGGTGTAATGGGGTAAAAACAGCCCAAGTCATTAATTCTCATAAGAAAACTAATGGGTGCAAAGATGAACACATCAGTAATGCTTGCTTACTTTCGTATTGCTTTATAAGCGACTATTAGTTAACCTTTAACGGTATTTTTTCCGGTATAAGCATGCTACAGCCACCTAGGTATTTTAATAACAATGATTTAAGAAAAAATCACTCCGGAGTGGAGGAGATTATAGAGGACAAAACACATTGAA
Source organism: Conistra vaccinii (assembly GCA_948150665.1). Classification (NCBI taxonomy): domain Eukaryota; kingdom Metazoa; phylum Arthropoda; class Insecta; order Lepidoptera; family Noctuidae; genus Conistra; species Conistra vaccinii. The sequence continues at coordinate 10,067,074 of OX411334.1, read as the reverse complement.
AACTAACCTCGAAATGCGTTCCTGGTATTCAATGGCCCAGAATCGACGACATCAAAGCAGCAATTTCAATCGAAACAGGGAACGCATTTCCCAGAACAGAAACAATTACAGCGCTAGTTTGAGCGCAGATGAGCAGCAATTAAGCAACCAAAAGCAGCATCACAAAAAATTATCGCACAAACAGCTCTATATAAGTACACCATTTGAGGTGACAAAATTAGCCCAACTCAACTGTGAGGTTAGTTAGTGATAAGTAAACAATAATGGGGGAATCTATTAAACCGTGCGCCGGACGCGCGGTGGCTGGGTGTCATGAAAATTAACTCATTCGGCGAGCACTCGCAAACAAGGTCCACATCCAATTAGCCTTCACGAATGGGAATGGAAATTCGAGTCGTGCTGTATTAACCTTATTCGCTTCGAAACCGTGATCCGAGAGTCCGGTTGCGGCTAACTATTGTTCCATTGCCGGCAACCACTAACTATACGCGGCGACAATCCAATTATAAGCTGGAAAGAAATCACGTACGCCTAGATATTCATATTCAAAGGTCCTGTTTTTAGTGCGTATTGGTTTTTGATTGCAGGGTACACCTTTGCTATGAATGCAAAACATGGTGTTCAAAGCTGCGTATTTTAACCGACTTCCAAAAAGCTTCTAGTTTGTTTTTTTTTAAATTTGTTCATCGTCAATTGTGAACCGATTTTGAAAATTCTTTACGTATTTAGTAGAGAAACTTTGCGCAGTGGTCTCATATTAATTTTATTCAGTTTGCTTGGGTAGCTTTTGAGTATAGCTTCAATAGTACGTATTTTTCCCACTTAGCCTATGTGGATGATGTTATAATAAATTCCAGTCACTGTTATTTATTTAGCAGGTAGTGGAATTCGAATTTGTGTGGGCTACGTAGCACAACTAAAAAGAGAAAAATAAATCTTTAAAAACAAAAACACAACTGACTTCAAAAAAAAAACAATACAAAGTGAAAAATTACTTTAATTTCGGAAGTCGGTGGAAAAAAACGAAAATTGAAAATCCAAGTTTCTGCTAAAATATTTTTGGTTCTGTTGCCTATTTTTAGTTGTCAGTCTAACCGCTATTGTGTTGCCCTGAATTAATTCTGAAATGGCTTAGTAAGTCTTCGTCTCTTAACAAGCAAATGTGGTCAGTGAGGGACTACTCTAAGGGTATCGATACTTAATCCAGGTAAAGCAAGCTCTTTGATCTTCTTATTAATAATTGTTCGTGAGTCCTTGTAAAACCCAACTTGTATAGAAGTCGGACAGGGCTTACCCTGTAGGTACTCCGAAACACGCTAGAATCTTAGCCAAACTAACACCTACAAGACATGCGAACACTGGCTAGCTGACTTTCAGGCTTTATAGACAAAAAAAGCCTATAGCAGTGCCCCCATAAGCTGAACTGTCCACTAGTAATCCATAAGCCCAAAACATTACGTTCCAATACCATGACCATATATTTGGACAACCAAAATGGCGCTAGCCATTCGCCTCTTGTGCTCGGGGACGCCCGCATCCAGGCAAATATTAGTATAGTTTACAGACATTTGTCTGTCCGTGAGATGTGTTTGCGCCGTCCGATAAAGAGAATACTAACGTAGGAAAGGCTTTTAAGCGTTAGTTTTAAGCGGTTCCAAAATGAATAATTGAATCATGCCTAAAGACAAAATAAGTAACAGTTCCTTCTGTCATTTCAGTCATCTTTACTCATTTAGTAGTGTTTATATTTAGTCTATTTTGGAACCATCTTGAAACAGGGCTTAATTGCTACTAAATAGAGGCAAGGATGTGTTGCACGACACATACCAAATGTTTAGTTTAGACTTTAGTATGATATAAATCAAGAGTTGGTTATAAAACATAGTAATTATGCTGTAGCAACTTGGTGTGAATGTCCTTAGAATTTACTTTTATTTTTATTTTCTCTCTATTTTATAAGTCAGACTAATGTTGTTTGTTTTAGCTGTAAGTCTCCCATGTTATATAAATATGTGTATGTAATAAAAAATTGTCGGTAATAATATTTTGTCTTTTTTATATGCATGTTTTTCTGTGGCAAATAAATTAATTGCTCTTACTTTTTTTTCTTTTTTTTTAACATTATTCAATACTAGCCCTTTGCCCTCGACTGGCGCATTACAATAAGCAGCTGATACCCCTAACTTCTAGTAAAAGTTTTCTTTATCAAATTATCTAGAAACTTTTGTCCTTTCTTCGCACAATGTTTAGGACCGATAGATCACAGAGTCCCCCAACTTTTGTAAATATTAGTATGGTAACCCGTTATTTCGGCAGGCTATCTATCACTGTCCGATGCAGAAACTAAACGAAATCGAGGGCGAGATATTTTCTCTGCTGTGTTTAAATTTGTCAATAAAATTTTGCTTGAGGATGCGTATCTAATATATTGTTATTGACATTTATGAGTTGGTTTGATGTTTTGATTACCTGTTGTGGAAGAACAGTTTATGATTATGTTATTTATAAGATTTTTTTGTTCTCCATGTTTGGAATGAAGGGCTTTAACGCGGCTTGCGGTAGGAGTTGAATAGTTGACATCATCACGTAACGAAAAAGAGTAATGTCAGTTTCAAGGTCCTCAAGTCTTAAGTCTTAAAAGTTCTTGTATGCACGTGTATAACTCTCTACGGCTCTATATTAATACATAATATACAGAGAAAGGAACTTCCAACAGGGTATCTCCCGAATTTTTGAAGTAAAACCTTATCTAGTGGCGTTGTGCACTTTTTTTGGGATGGGTATAAAATGTTAAACTCGCGTCAGGACACGTGACTTGATCGAAAATTCGTAAGACGGAGGGAGAGTAAAAATGTTGTTGACACTCTGTTTTTTTGGAATTTTTGAATGGAGCTACAGCTTTCGTTCTTGTACTGACGGCAAGCCACATAAACTCCTGACGTTTTCGTTGGATGGCGTTACGTTGTATCAAAAAGTTACTTATCAAAATATATAGTCTTTGACATTACGTAAAGATTGCGAGGTAAGAAATTTTACCCATATTTATGGGTAAAAAAAAAGCAGTCAAAACATGCTTCATGAAAAGTGTTTAAATAAATTGTTTATTATTACCGAGTGCCCCAGAAGGAGGGTAATGTTTTTCGAGACTATGTTTGTTAGACTATATTTTGAAAACAAATAAATATACTACTACTATTAATGAATATTGTATTTAACCACGTAAATTATAGTACTGTTATACTGATAAATAAAGCAATTCGTGCGAAATTATTCCCTATTCCAAAATATTCAAAAATGCACAACTTTAATGTTCAAGTTTTCACTTCTGCCGGCACTCCCGGAGTGCAACCCGTTGTTTTTTTTTATTATCTTATTCATCGCCATGTTTTCTAACTTAAACGTTCTTGAGGCTCACGTTTATAAACGTGGCAGCTACTAGGCCTACAAATTATAAAATAGATGTACCGTCGATAAAAAAAGAAGATTACGCTAAAGGTACCATTCCATAGCGGACTGCACAGGCGGCAACTGCGCGTAGCTAGCGACACGTCGATTTCATAGAAATATATAGAAACCAGTGATAAGTAACGTCCCCATAGGGAGCAGTGGTGGCCCAGTGGTAACGTCCTTGACTTACGAGTTGTTGGCCGTGGGTTCGAACGCAAGCAGACGCTTTACTTTGTGTAAATAATTTCATCACTACTGCTCTCAAAACGGTGAAGGAAAACATCGTGAGGAAACCTGTCCATGTCTTAGAACCAAAAATTCGAAGACATGTGACATCTACCAACCCGCACTGGGCCCGCGTGGTAGATTACAGGCAACTTCCTCTCACAGAGAGGAGATCTGTGTCCTAGGAGTGGGAACATTAATAGGCTGATTATGGTTATGGTACGAAACCAGTCGTGTCGCGGCGACGCGTCGCCTGCAGTTGCCGCATGCAGTTGCTGCCTGCGGTTGGCTACGGAATTGTACCTTAATGGTTACAGTGCCGCTGTTCTTATGATGTTTGAGTCAGAAACTAGTAATAAACCCCGAAAAAAAGATCAATTGGGAACTGTAAATCAAAGCCATGATTTATATTATAAATTGTAGGCCATTGATCAACAACCTCGCATGATTAAATTTATTCACGTGCTAATAGAACAGAATTAAGTTCTAATACACATCCACTACCTCTGTTTAACATAGAGAGACTATGAACATAAACATTAGTAACAGGCTTAACACATAACATCGTTACTGCCATATCAAATAATTCCGACAACATTGTAATTGGCTTGATATAATTTGCGAGTAGGTACGCCGACTATATCCTCGAGAACGGAGACTGTTCGGGCTAATTGCAGTAAGCCAATTTCACATAATTTTGTCTTAGTTTCAAATTTGAGTATATGTAGGTAGTACTATGGTATGCGACACGTAGGTACGTACTTCGTTTGAGCTAGTTCACGTGGTGAATGTACCTAATTTAATTAGCTGGAGTTAGTTGATAGTTGGTATTTGTGAATTAGAGAAATGAGGTCGTGTATTTTGACTTGTTATGTCCTTGGGACTGACTGGTGGTAGTCAAACTCAGAATTTTGGTAAATGGAATATTAGTTGGTAATAATTGGAGCAGTTAAATGTGAATAATTGTAATATTGCTTGGCATTAATTTCATACAATAGACGTAGATATATTTAGTAACCTAACGAAGCATATTCAGGATGATGATTGACTTGTCGCGAACCCGAATACGGCGTGTTGCCACGCCGAGCGCTGGACCAAGATGCCTCGTTGAGAGGTGAAACAATTATGTCGATTTCTTACAGGGTTTTTTATGATTCTTTAAGAATAGTTAATCGGAATCAGAGCTGGGCAAAATACATGCTTTGCTTTAATTAAAATACAAATTACAAAATACTATCTCGCACTTATTTAAAATACAAATTACAAAATATTTTTAAGTCGTGTATTTGAAATATAAAATACAAAATACAGTATTTTGACTATTTTTATTTAAAATACAAAATACAAATTACAAAATACAGTCTGGTGTTAGGTTAGGTATATAAATATAATAGAACTAATCCAGCCCAGCCTAGGGCAAAGGGAATATATTCTTACCATCATATTTTACAAAATGGCGACCGCTAAATATGTCACAGCATTCACAGGATTTCACTCCATCGCCGGATCGCCGAATGAAAATTACAATTGACAAGTTATGTAATTGCAGTACAGACTACAGTACAGTTTAAGTGCAGTGTTGCCAACTTAAAGATATTACATATTTAGCGGTCGCCATTTTGCTTACGAAAGCAATCGAGCGCTATTTTCTGCAGATCGCACCCATTCATAAGATCGCTAAATGTATTTATGTTCAAATGTATTTTGGAGCTATAAGTATTTGAAATACTAACTACAAAATACCTCAGCGTCAGGTATTTGAAATACTAATTACAAATTACATTTATAAGAAGTAATTGAAATACAAATACCAATTACGTATTTGTATTTCAATTACGTATTTCAATTACAAGTAATTCAAATACTGCCCAACCCTGATCGGAATAGGTTACTAAATAATATATCTATGTCTATTGAATTTAATTATTGATTTTCCGCAAGGTCGCGCCTGAATCAATTAACTATTAATTTCATGTAATAATATTAGGTACATGTGTGTTTTGGTAGGTACACTACATAGCACATACATGTGCTGCAGTTAAAATATTCTCATTACGAAAATTCCGCATCTCGGACAACTTTTTTAAGGAAGAAATAAATTAAACTTTCGTCTTTCTTTATAAATTTTTCAACCGTGACAGACGAAAAGTCTTATTAATTTAATTAAATAAGAATTTCTGGAAATGAATTAGGTTTTTATTTTATTTATTTGTGAAAATAAACTGTAACATATTACAGTACCTATTACACAAAATTTCAGCACATACAGAGTGTAATAAATGATAACCCACGACATTTGCGCCATAATACGTATAAAGACAAGACGCTTAAGTTAATGATTCAACTAGTGTTTAGTTGAATCATTAACTTAAGCGTCTTGTCTTTAAACAGGCATGCAAATAAAAAAGAAAACCAAGAAAATATAAAGATTCAGTCTAAGGCCCTTTACTTACTGGTCAGTACGTCAGCAGCGGTGCTGGATAAGCATGCTTGGGTACCGAGCGCTTTATATTTTTATGAGCGTTTCCTGATTGGCTCGGTATTCGCAGGAGCGGGCGAGTTCGTTTTGGTTTACCGCGTCTCGGTAGAAACATCAAGTGGTATACCCGCTCACGTTACGCATTTTCCAGCATGCGGCTATATTATTTCAATGAATTAAGCGGTACTGAACAAATTAGACCGAAAGCATAACGTCAAATCCGTAAATGAAAGCAGTGCGGTATCGTTTCGGTATATTGAGCATACTATACCGAAGCGATACTGGACCGACCAATGAGGAAACGGCCTAAAAGTTAAGTATATTACGGAGCAATATCCAAAATACATAGTTCCACGAACAAGGCCTCTTTTATTTTGAAAGAGATTATTATATTGACCAGTAAGGCATCATATGGGTGCTTGTAAGCCTGCGTTCGTACGACTGGAAGATACTGCAAAATTCATAAAGTTGGGAAAATCTATGTACCCTTTTTTTTTTTGGGGTGTGTATTTATTAAATAACTTCTCCTTCTCCCTTCAAGGGCATGTCAGACTCCTACTGACTAAGACCTACCCGTGTTCCTTCAGTTGCCTGTACGTTGCCAGGGGCCACGGTAACCCTTTCGAACTTTCCCGCAACCCCGGAACTCTAGGTACCTTAGACATCAAAACGAACATTAAAGGGTTGTGCAGACTGGCGCGATTAGTCGTGTGACGCGTCACCGGTAAGTGTTCTACCGATAAGTTTAGTATAAATCAGTCTCGTACAAATGCTAGAAATAATCACGACAAACATAATTTCATCTCACATTCATAATAGACTTTATATGACAATCTTCCCAGTTTCCACGACCAGTTAGAAGTGTTATAACTATAAAATTCCGTCGCTCTTCATAAGAGCACAAGCGTGACTGTTTAATTTAATTTTATTGTCAAATGCACCGCTGAAACACCGCACTGCGCTGCTTTTGTTTCAAACCTAATTGTGTTTGCAAGTTTGGACATGCATTTGCGTTTATTAGAATAGAATTTTGTTTTATGTTGATCAGATATGCGGGGCTCGTGGCTAAGTAATAACAGCCGCACAGATCGATCGGTCAGGTTAAGCTACGCTTGCCGCGGTTCGTCCGTGGATGGGTGAACATCTTTACATACCAATACCACTCCATGCTTCGGAAAGCACGTTTTCACTGAAGCGTAGATGAGCGGAGCTGAGCGGACACGTGCAGGAATCGTCCAATCACAGACGGCGCGGCGGTTTTCTATGAACTTGCATGCAATGCAAGAGGTGCATGCAGTAGGGTGCAGATTTGGATCCGCTAAACCACTCACCACCGTGACAGGCGATGCCGCGCCTTTCAGTGTTAACATTAAGATTGCATCCTGTCGATATATATTAACTTATCATAATCAGCCTAATATTCCCACTGTTCGGACGCAGGCCTCCTCTCTGTGAGAGGGAGTGGGCTGTAATCTAACACGCGGGCCCTGTGCGGGTTGGTAGATGTCACATGTCTTCGAATTTTTGGTTCTAAGACATGCTGGTTTCCTCTCGATGTTTTCCTTTTTGTGAGCTCACCGTTTTGAGAGCAGTGGTGATGAAATTATTTACACAAAGTAAAGCGCCTGCTTGGGTTCGACGGGGCCGTTACCACTGGACCACCACTGCTCACCTGTTTAACTTATAAGTACATATATTTTGAACCGGGATTTTTCTCATACGTTCAAGATTTTATAACAAAGGCTACTCGGAGTATTATTTTATACCTTTACTCATCCGGCACATCGGTGCTAAGGTCACTAATCGTACCTATACTTTAATCACAAAAAACCACGAATTTTATTTTACGGAATAGTTTATCAGTAGCAAACAGAGTCGGGACTTACGCAATAAACTCGCACCATATTACATGGGACTTACAAATACATTAAAATAAAATAAAAATCTAAAACTTATTGTGAATAACAATATGATAGGAAATACTTTTTAAACAAAAAAATGCTTGTAGGTAGTTCCGCTCTTTCGGTTTATATTAATATACATAATAACAATAAATTCAGTAGACTTAACTGGTGAAAACATGAGCATAATTATGTTGAGGTTCAGAATCTTCTAATTACCTTACTATACAATGTTAATCAATTATTTCGATTAAATCGAAGTAAATTCAAGTTAGAAATTCCCGGTAATTCTTGTTCCCGTAGGAAGCTCAAGATTTAAGATGTTCAAAGTATAACTTTTCGTTGCTGTGTGTTCAAGATATTATGGTTGAAGTTTTAAGACACATTAAAGCCTTGAAGCCTTCACGTGGCATATTCATTTGATATCCGTCTGTCAACTTACTGAATTTTGTTATTTCGGTACCACACGAATTGTAACGAAAAATTTAAAAGCTAGGTCGTGGATTCGAACCCAAGCAGCCGCTTTACTTTGTGTAAATAATTTCATCACCACTGCTCTCAAAACGGTGAAGGAAAACATCGAGAGGAATTTTTGCTTCTAGGACATGCCGTTCTAGAACCAAAAATTCGAAGACTTGTGACATCTACCAACCCGCACTGGGCCCGCGTGGTAAAAACTGAGAGAACATTAATACGCTGATTATGTGTGTAAACGCTTAGCGAAATAATAAAGCGGCCAAGTGCGAATCGGACTCGCGCACAATGGGTGTCGTACCTACGTACATTATTTAATAATACATTTAAATAGTTTGAAAATTCCAAAAGTGCACGCCTCATACATAACACTCATTCATAAATGAAAAAGAAATTCAAAACATAGTTTTTAACAAAAATGAACAATTTATCACTTTTCATGAAGTCGTAATGTCAAAGACTGACAAAGATAATATTTACTTGGCGGTTGCTAGGCAATTTACGGACATCAAGTCAAAGGTTGGAAATATTTAGATAAAGATATTATATTTTAGTTAGTATTTTATTAATTATAATTAAACTACTTTGAATAAAAGAGCCATTTTCAATAGGGTTCCTTCTACGGCTGAAACAAATGTATAAAAAAAAAAAACTCAATTAATTGATTTTATCGCAAGCTACAATGTTTTAAGGGTTCATAAATTGACGGACAGGAATTTTTTTTCAACTATTTTGATGCTTTTTCCATTTCTGCTGCATTAAATCAATTGATAAAAAGTGAAAAGTACAGTATTAATCTCCATTTAATCATCTATACAATGGTATATAAATGAAGTAGGTTCTGTGTACTAGCAGGAGTGTAACAATAAAAACAGTTACAGAAATGGGGCAATTTTTTTTTTTCAATCGTAGAGCACACTCTAATGCTTCGCATTAAGAGTCGTGCAAAACAACTATAAAAAAAACTGGTTTCTTGTATGGGTTATGAATGAAATCCCCTTTAATTGTTAACTATATTTTAATTTGATTATGGTGTTGTTATAGCGGCGGTTGTTAACTTCTCAGTGGTAGCCCGGAGTCTGGGTTTGTACCCGGTTAATGGCAATAGGCTGGCCCCCTATTACATGGGACTTAAACATAACGGGCTAAATCTGGGTGTAGGTACCCACTATGGGTACCACTCTGCCAAACCTTCGGGGTGATGTTATATTATGTTGATATAGCGGTCATTTTTTACGCAGGGGGGTTCAAAACCATGTACTGAATCTATGGTAACATTCGCGTCGATGTCCCTGCCACCCTGTATAATATTATAAATGTGAAAGTTTGTATGTTAGAATGTTTGTTAACCAATCACGTAAAAACAGCTGAACGAATCTGAATGAAATTTGACACACAGACAGTTTATTACCTGGATACTTAAGATAATTTTTGTCAGGGTATAGTACGTTCTTGTGAGATAATATACTAGAGATCAAAGAGAGCTCGAGAGAAAAGCCGTGGGTAAAAGCTAGTAATAATAATTAAAAGCGTGAAGGATTCGTGCTTTTCCCTTAGTGAAAGGTTCTGAACCAACAGAACAAAGTTCTCACACACGCTCTTTGTTCCTTTTGCTTCGAGAAAAAAGTACCAGAGCCATATTACTTGCTTCTTCTATTTATTATAAAAATAATAAATATGAGAAGTAATTAAAAAGTACAAAAGACTCTCTGGGGTAAAATAACGATTTAATTCTATAGAAATAAACTACTGTGGGGGAGAATTTACTTGCAAGCCTGTTATATTCTTTTCATACAATGATAGTACTGGTGATCACTGCATTGCGGTTAATTAATGAACAGTGAGCATTGCTGTGGTATCATTCAGGTGTACAAGGAGAGATATTATAAACAAATTGGTAGCTACTTAAAGTCAATATCAAGTTCTGTTTGTATATTTTGTATTAATTATTGTTTTGTAATCTGTTAATAAATACATTGTTTTTCTGATAAAATAATACATTGTATATACAATTATTACCATATATGTATGTAGGTCCAATTTACAGTATGAATGATTGAAAATTTATTTTATATAAATACCTTATTAACTTTTCTAATTTGCTTCCCAGGAACATTCATATTAATTTTTATTATTTTACTTACAAATAAAACACAAAGCATACCTACGAAAGTTAGTAAGCAGTAAAAGCACTGAGAATATCTTCAAAACTATTGTTAAGTGTGGAGTATGCTGCAACCAGTGTACCGATGTATTTCTACGTCAAATGCAGTGCATACTTGAGCACTCACAGGGATGCAAGCACGCATTGTGAGCATAAGATTGCAGGTGAATTATTTGTACTACGACTTTTCAGGATATTTGATAACTCAAAGTATGGACTCAAAACATCATTGTAGTGATAAAATTATTGATTCTCATTTTTTTGTACACAATTTTATCTAGTACGGACTTGGAACAAAAATCTAAAACGATCATTCTAGACAATAATCTACATGATCTGACCACGATTATGTCTGGTCTTTAAAAGAACGTGAAGAGGTTTGTTTCACCACTTCTTCTTCTTCTTTCAGTCAGATAGAAACTGTTGGCTCCATAATTTTTTTTAACACATCAAAAGTGATTCCGATATCGTAATAACAGAATAAACAATTCCATTTCAGGCCGTCCATTGTATGTTTTGTAGTGTTATATTTATTTTTTTGCTATGTATTTTCTGGTGTACAATAAAGTATGTATAAATAAATCAATTTCTGATTAAGTTGATTAACCAACCAACACTTCCAAAGCTACTTCTTTTTTTCTGTCCTAGAAAATTATCGTCACTGGCGTACGTAAGCACATGAATTCCCTAAAAAACTCATTTCTCCCTACACTGCGAACCGATTTGTTTCCGTCACCAAACCAATTTGTCATTTCATGCTCAATACAAGTTATTGTATAGAGTTAAACCAAAAGGCGAGCTAACATCAATTTCACTGAAATCTTTATAAAGTTTTCCAACTTTACGTCCGAGGTATCACGTAACTAGCTGAAACTATACAATACCGATATATTACGAGTCAGACGTGCTCGAGTATTTCACGATTGGATTTTATAAAAGAGGACGTAATCTTTCTGTTTTAAAAGAGTCCGATTTTGACGATTATGACGTCAGATTGTTGTCTTATATTTTTAATTAATGGTTTGTTTAGTAAGAGATAGATAACATCACGACTGTATTCCCAGAAGAGTTGGCTAACGAAACAGTCTTAAGTTGTCAACAAATTATAGGCCCGTTTTGACATTTGATAGCCAGTACAATATACATAATATATATAACAAAACCTTACGTATTATGCAATTAGCAACCTTATTTTGTATTGGTTATCAAATGTCAAAACGTGCCTTTTATTGTTTGACAACTTTACACGTCGTTATTAATCATTCAAACTACATAGTTGACGGCTCTATAATTTAAGTAATTAATGTTCGTATAGTACTTAGTAATTTGATCAAGGTCTATAATCTATAGGCCTCAATAAGACTAGCGTATCAGTCTATAAATAATTAATTACCGACAGTTAATTATTGTAAAATGTGTGATGTGCATTTGAGAGCAAATAAATAAATAAATAAATTATTTACTTAATCTTTTTATTCTAATATAATTATTGTAGTATACTATTTTTACAGTATACCAATGACTGTAATTACTATACTAAACTCCATTTATACGACTTTTAATGTATAAGATAGTAGAAAGCAGGTACTAGAATAATGACATGGCAGCATGGACTTAGTAAGTCCATGCTGCCATGTCAATATTCTAAGGTGTCATTATTTTTGTTCTAAACTTTGGTCGTCCCAGCTCTGTTCGGGTGAAAATACGGAGACAACGAATCTTCCCAGGTATGACACCTAGCTAGATCGAGTTTTCGCCCCGTAAACCCCTATTGCAACTTTCATAGTAATCGTTAGAGTGTTCGAAAACGTGATTACAAACAAATATATTTAGATATATATACACAAATATTGCTCGTTTAATAGTAGGTACCTAAAGGATAGTAGCATTAACTCCTAACAGTCCAATAAGAAAAGACAGGTTCTCCAACGTTACAGAACAAATATACCTACTCCCAGGCGATATGGACACACCTGGAACCGACGTGCGAGCTATAATGCGTTCTTCAGTAATGTCGTAATGTTAGCTTACCGTCGGAACATCTAAGAGATGGTTCAGATGATGCGACATGCGAGGAGTGTTTCAAAACATTCAAAACTCATATAATTATAAATATGAACATGAAAAATATCGTGTTCCAAAAGTAGAATTAATTTACGGAAAACCATTTTTTTGTTATTTTTAACATTTACCTACGGTTTAAGTATGTCGCAAATTCAGGGAAAAGTTAAGTGATTGGTAGGATGTCCAATTTCCATACCGTAGGTAATATAAATGTAGAAATACACAACCAAATTTTCTTTATAAAAATCTGAGAATATTCTGTGACCTACTCGCGAGTTAAGCCCCATTCACATGATGCAAGTTCCTTGCGGCAGACAATAAAATTAAAGCAACAAATAACTTGCATCGTCAAAATATCGTCTAACCATTGATCAAATCTCTGTGCACTTGTAAGTCCTACGCTGTAAATGCTGCACATACCTACTTTGTACATTACTTTTGGAAAATAAATGGTTTATTATTATTATAGCAACTTTTATAGTTCAACTTATGGTATGCCAAAGGCAATTAAGTGCGAATTTCACCAATAAAACTGCACATCTTAGAGCGTGCAAGAGCGTGCGTCTAAAAGCTGTCAGTGTCATAATTTTGTTGAAATATTGACACTGATAGCTCTTGAACAGGATTAAATGTACTGACCGCGTTCAGTTTCATTGGTAAAATTCGCCATTAATCGCACCATGTAAATTGGACTTAATTGTTGAAACTTTCACTTCGTCGACGGCGCGTCACGCCTAGTCGCATAGAGTACTTAATATGCTTGCGTCTAGAACTTCACCGAGTAAGGCGTTAGTCAGTTTGCGTCTGAAACGCCTCATCTAGACAAGCTCTTAGTAACCCGATGCTGGAACAAAAGGGTCTAGAAAATGTTCGTATAATATTATGTCGAAACCGTGTCAGAATAATAAAGATATCGAATATATTTTCTTTGTATAACGTAATTTTATCAATATCAAATCCTTATAAGTTTAGTAAATATCCGAAATGGATCGAGTAGGCTTTGTGTTTTAGCTAAAAAGAAAATATTGTTAGATGACATAATTCTTTTTTTAATTTATCACATTTGTAGTTTAGTGAGTCCTTTGTGCCTATTTCAGCACTCTAAAATGATGATGTTGATGATTGGTGTTGACGTAAAACCCTCTAGGAATGATGATTATATCTAGAGCATCATCGGAAGTTAGCGCCTCGCTTCGAACCGGCTGACTCGCCTTCACTACCTTGCTCATACCAACTACGTGGAAAAGAAGAATGAATTGTTATGAACCTTATCCGGCGCGCACACAACAACTTAGCAAAGTTTCATCACAATCAGTCGAGTTATTTTCGAGTTTTGCGAGACTAACGCATAGCCTAGTTGATTTATATATATACGTATATATAGATAGATATATTCATTATAATGTTTCCACTGCTGGGACACAGGCCTCCTCTCTTCGAGAGAGAGTGAGCTATAATCGACTACGTGGGCCCCGTGTGGGTTGGTAGAGTTCACATGTATTCGAATTTTTGGTTTTAGGACATTCCGGTTTCCTCACGATGTTTTCCTTCACCGTTTCGAGAGCAGTGGTGATGAAATGATTTACACAATGTAAAACGCCTGCCTGGGTTTGAACTCGAAACCTACAACTCGTAAGTCAGGGCCGTTACCACTGAGGCACCACTGCTCTTACATATAAAGATAGATTATAAAGAGGTAAAATTTGTGAGTTTGTTCGTAGGGATAAGCTTCAGAACTACTAATCTGATTATGAAAACTCTTTCACTAATTTGAAGCTACAGTATTGCCAATGGTCATAGGTCATGTTTTAATTCCACGCATACGAAGTCGTGTGCTGAAGCTAGTTTCCTATATTTTGATTCAGTAACTCTTATATCGCGCCCGCCAAGAAAAGAAAAGGCAGCTTCAACTTGTCTTAAGATAATGAATCGTTAACCTTAATCGACGACTGTGAGTGGGGGGTGTTAGTATTAAACATCAAGAAAGAAAACCTGAATTCATGTGTAAAGCTGGTTTCTTCTTACAAAAAGATTATCTCGTTTCTTCCCTAGGGAGTCGTAAGCCTTACCTTTGGAAAAGAATGACAGAAGGATTACTTTTGACTTAAAGATTAATTCTTGGCTTTTTGTAGGTTTCATTAGACAGCTGTACTAAGGGAGGATTCCAGGCATTATAAAACTATATAATTATTTTCTTAAAGAAACCGAGTTTAATGCTTTTTCAAATACGCAAGACTGTAAGAAACCAGTCTCTTTATAATAAAGTCAAGTAAGATTAATCAAAACCAATATAGGTACATGTCACAAGAATTTAATATATTTTAGACATTGACTTTTGCTATAATTTCATGTTTTGTAGGGTTCCGTACCTATCTCAAAAGCCAAAAACGGAACACTTATAGGATCACTTCGTGGTCCGTCTGTCCGTCTGTTTATCTGTCAGTCTCTCAAGACCATTTTTCATTTTCTCAGCAAACCGTGGAGGTATTAAGTTGAAATTATGTCAAATACGTAGATATATAGTCCCTTGGAACCCTAAAAAAGAGCTTCTAAGTCAACGCAATAAAAAAATACGGTCATTTATGTGACATATTTTGAAGTGAAGGTGAAGGAAAACATCGAGAGGAATTTTTGCTTCTAGGACATGCCGTTCTAGAACCAAAAATTCGAAGACTTGTGACATCTACCAACCCGCACTGGGCCCGCGTGGTAAAAACTGAGAGAACATTAATACGCTGATTATGTGTGTAAACGCTTAGCGAAATAATAAAGCGGCCAAGTGCGAGTCGGACTCGCGCACAATGGGTGTCGTACCCACGTACATTATTTAATAATACATTTAAAAAAAACTATAAAAAATAACTCGTTTCTTGTATGGGTTATGAATGAAATCCCCTTTAATTGTTAACTATATTTTAATTTTATTATGGTGTTGTTATAGCGGCGGTTGTTAACTTCTCAGTGGTAGCCCGGAGTCTGGGTTTGTACCCGGTTGATGGCAATAAGCTGGCCCGCTATTACATGGGACTTAAATATCACGGGCTAAATCTGGGTGTAGGTACCCACTATGGGTACCACTCTGCCAAACCTTCGAGGTGATGTTATATTATGTTGTTATAGCGGCCATTTTTTACGCAGGGGGGTTCAGAACCATGTACTGAATCTATGGTAACATTCGCGTCGATGTCCCTGCCACCCTGTATAATACTTATTATAAATGTGAAAGTTTGTATGTTAGAATGTTTGTTACTCAAAAATGGCTGAACGGATCTGAATGAAATTTGACACACAGACAGTTTATTACCTGGATACTTAAGATAATTTTTGTCAGGGTATAGTACGTTCTTGTGAGATAATATACTAGAGATCAAAGAGAGCTCGAGAGAAAAGCCGTGGGTAAAAGCTAGTAATAATAATTAAAAGCGTGAAGGATTCGTGCTTTTCCCTTAGTGAAACGTTCTGAACCAACAGAACAAAGTTTTCACACACGCTCTTTGTTCCTTTTGCTTCGAGATAAAAGTACCAGAGCCATATTGTGTGCTTCTTCTGATCGGTATAAAAATAATAAACATGAGAAGTAATTAAAAAGTACAAACGACTCTCTGAGGTAAAATAACGATTTAATTCTACAGAAATAAACTACTGTTGGGGGAGAATTTACTTGCAAGCCTGTTATATTCTTTTCATACAATGATAGTACTGGTGATCACTGCATTGCGGTTAAATAATGAACAGTGAGCATTGCTGTGGTATCATTGAGGTGTAAAAGGAGAGATATTATAAACAAATTGGTAGCTACTTAAAGTCAATATCAAGTTCTGTTTGTACATATTTGTATTAATTATTGTTTTGTAATCTGTTAATAAATACATTGTTTTTCTGATAAAATAATACATTGTATATACAATTATTACCATATATGTATGTAGGTCCAGTTTACAGTATGAATGATTGAAAATTAATTTTAACAATAATAATATTTTTATATAAATACCTTATTAACTTTTCTAATTTGCTTCCCAGGAACATTCATATTAATTTTTATTATTTTACTTACAAATAAAACACAAAGCATACTTACGAAAGTTAGTAAGCAGTAAGTGCACTGAGAATATCTTCAAAACTATTGTTAAGTGTGGAGTATGCTGCAACCAGTGTACCGATGTATTTCTACGTCAAATGCAGTGCATACTTGAGCACTCACAGGGATGCAAGCACGCATTGTGAGCATAAGATTGCAGGTGAATTATTTGTACTACGACTTTTCAGGATATTTGATAACTCAAAGCATGGACTCAAAACATCATTGTAGTGATAAAATTATTGATTCTCATTTTTTTGTACACAATTTTATCTAGTACGGACTTGGAACAAAAATCTAAAACGATCATTCTAGACAATAATCTACATGATCTGACCACGATTATGTCTGGTCTTTAAAAGAACGTGAAGAGGTTTGTTTCACCACTTCTTTCAGTCAGATAGAAAATGTTGACTCCATAATTTTTTTAACACATCAAAAGTGATTCCAATATCCTAATTACAGAATAAACAATTCCATTTCAGGCCGCCCATTGTATGTTTTGTAGTGTTATAACTGTTATATTTATTTTTTTGCTATGTATTTTCTGGTGTATAATAAAGTATGTATAAATAAATCAATTTCTGATTAAGTTGATTAACCAACCAACACTTCCAAATTTTTCTGTCCTAGAAAATTATCGTCACTGGCGTACGTAAGCACATGAATTTCCTAAAAAACTCATTTTTCCCTACACTGCGAACCGATTTGTTTCCGTCACCAAACCAATTTGTCATTTCATGCTCAATACAAGTTATTGTATAGAGTTAAACCAAAAGGCGAGCTAACATCAATTTCACTGAAATCTTTATAAAGTTTTCCAACTTTACGTCCGAGGTATCACGTAACTAGCTGAAACTATACAATACCGATATATTACGAGTCAGACGTGCTCGAGTATTTCACGATTGGATTTTATAAAAGAGGACGTAATCTTTCTGTTTTAAAAGAGTCCGATTTTGAGGATTATGACGTCTGATCTTTTGTCTTATATTTTAAATTAATGGTTTGTTTATTAAGAGAAAGATAACATCACGCATGTATTCCCAGTTGGCTAACGAAACAGTCTAAAGTTGTCAAAAAAAAAGCGCTAAACAGTCACACTGTTGACTCCGGGCTGATATACGAGTGCCACCACCGCCTTAACCAGGTGAGTAGCCTCAATAATATAACCATTCAATGGATCAAAGAACACAGCGGTTCGCGGGGCAACGACGCAGCTGACGAACTAGCCAGAAGGGGTTCGAGCATGGCACCAGTGGGGCCTGAACCCATCACGCCACTCCCCTTCGAGTACCTACGCACTCTGATAAGGCAACGAACCAGGGACCAACACCACAAACTATGGTCGGACCACGGTGAGTGTTAACAAGCCAAGGCCAAGGAGGCACTCCCTACAATCGATGGCCGCCTCACGAAGAAGGTTCTCCGACTGACGAAACAACAGCTGCGTACAGTCACAGCTGCTGTAACTGGCCATGGGTCATTTAATAAACATTGTCATAGGAGTCACAGACAGTCCGCTGTGCAGAGCCTGCATTGAGGACGACGAGACAGCAGCTCATGTGCTGTTAAACTGCCCGGTGGTCGCCGCTTACAGGGCAAAGTACTTCGGTAACCCAGGTACCCTATGGGAGATTGTCAGTGAGACCAAGGCGTTGCTGGCCTTCTTTGAGGAGCTGGGGTGGATCGAATAACCAATCTTTCCACCCGTACACAAAATACGCGCTTTGACGTGGAGTTGCGGATACCAGCCCGTATTACCTATTACCTAATGCGGATACCAGCCCGTTTTGACATTTGATAGCCAGTAAAATATACATATATAACAAAACCTTACGTTTTATGCGATTAGCAACCTTATATTGTACTGGCTATCAAATGTCAAAACGGGCCTTTTATTTTTTGACAACTTTACACGTCGTTATTAATCATTCAAACTACATAGTTGACGGCTCTATAATTTAAGTAATTAATGTTCGTATAGTACCTAGTAATTTGATCAAGGTCTATAATCTATATGCCACAATTAGACTAGGCTATTAGTCTATAAATAATTAATTATTTACTTAATCTTTTTATTCTTATATAATTATTGTAGTATACTATTTTTACAGTATACCAATGACTCTCATTAATATACTAAACTCCATTTATACGACTTTTAATTTATAAGATAGAAGAAAGTAAAAGACTAAAATTCCATGCTGCCATGATAGTAGGTTAGTACCTACTATCATGGCAGCATGGCATCATGCCATGTCATTATTCTAAGGTGTCATTATTTTTGTTCTAAACTTTGGGCGTCCCAGCTCTGTTCGGGTGAAAATACGGAGACAACGAATCTTCCCAGGTATGACACCTAGCTAGATCGAGTTTTCGCCCCGCAAACCCCTATTGCAACTTTCATAGTAATCGTTAGTGTTCGAGAACGTGATTACAAATATATTTAGATATATATACACAAATATTGCTTGTTTAATAGTACCTAAAGGATAGTAGCATTAACTCCTAACAGTCCAATAAGAAAAGACAGGTTCTCCAACGTTACAGAACAAATATACCTACTCCCAGGCGATATGGACACACCTGGAACCGACGTGCGAGCTATAATGCGTTCTTCAGTAATGTCGTAATGTTAGCTTACCGTCGGAACATCTAAGAGATGGTTCAGATGACGCGACATGCGAGGGGTGTTTCGAAACATTCAATACTAATATAATTATAAATGTGAACATGAAAAATATCGTGTTCCAAAAGTAGAATTAATTACGGAAAACCATTTTTTTGTTGTTTTTAACATTTACCTACGGTTTAAGTATGTCGCAAATTCAGAGAAAAGCTAAGTGATTGGTAGGATGTCCAATTTCCATACCGTAGGTAATATAAATGTAGAAATACACAACCAAATTTTCTTTATAAAAATCTGAGAATATTCTGTGACCTACTCGCGAGTTAAGCCCCTATATTACCCCTATATTCACATGATGCAAGTTCCTTGCGGCAGACAATAAAATTAAAGCAACAAATAACTTGCATCGTCAAAATATCGTCTAACCATTGATCAAATCTCTGTGCACTTGTAAGTCCTACGCTGTAAATGCTGCGCATACCTACTTTGTACATTACTTTTGGAAAATAAATGGTTTATTATTATTATAGCAACTTTTATAGTTCTTTACTTAACTATAGTTCTTAACTTATGGTATGCCAAAGGCAATTAAGTGCGAATTTCACCAATAAAACTGCACATCTAAGAGCGTGCAAGAGCGTGCGTCTAAAAGCTGTCAGTGTCATAATTTTATTGAAATATTGACACTGATAGCTCTTGAACAGGATTAAATGTACTGACCGCGTTTAGTTTCATAGGTGAAGTTCGCCATTAAGGTGCAACTAGTCGCGGGCTCGAACTCAATGGTGGGCCTGGCCAAAAACCACACTGTCTCACCTGGCATCGTGTCCGACAGAGATAGTATCAGTGATGAGCAGTTAGAAGCTGATCTACATGGACAACGTATAGTTCGCACGCACGGAAACACCGTACCGACCAATTTTAGTAAAACGAGCGCGTCAAAAATTACGAAAAGGCCTTTGGAAAAAAGGTTTTTCTGAAATAACCACTGCATAAATCAATTACAAATAAAATTTATTGAAATCTTCGTTAATTTTTCTGTGTCGGTACGGATTTTGTTTTCGAGATTTCACACTTCTTGTATTACTTATTTACGCCCAAAGTTGCGTTAAAATTAGCAAGAAAAACGAATCTATGTTGGCTCATAACTTTTTAATGGCTTTTTATTTTACTATTCTGCTTCCGTACAGACAATTTTAATAATGAGACCTAACGATATCATGTTTAACTTTGAATGTACGATGTCAAATAGTGGAGTAAAACCCCTCCGAAGTTTGTATGGAAAAAATATCAAATTGTTTCACCTTAATCGCACCATGTAAATTGGACTTAATTGTTGAAACTTTAACTTCGTACGACGGCGCGTCACGCCTAGTCGCATAGAGTACTTATATGCTTGCGTCTAGAACTTCACCGAGTAAGGCGTTAGTCAGTTTGCGTCTGAAACGCCTCATCTAGACAAGCTCTTAGTAACCCGATGCTGGAACAAAAGGGTCTAGAAAATGTTCGTATAATATTATGTCGAAACCGTGTCAGAATAATAAAGATATCGAATACATTTTCTTTGTATAACGTAATTTTATCAATATCAAATCCTTATAAGTTTAGTAAATATCCGAAATGGATCGAGTAGGGTTTGTGTATTAGCTAAAAAGAAAATATTGTTAGATGACATAATTCTTTTTTTTGAGGAGCTCGTGGCTAAGTAATAACAAGCCGCACTGGTCGATCCATCAGGTTAAGCTACGCTTGCCGGGGTTGGTCAGTGGATGGGTGACCAGTCTTACCAAGGGGTATCGTATTACCCAGATATTGGAGGTCAGATAGGCAGTCGCTCCATGTAAAATACTGGTATTCAGCTGCATCCGGTTAGACTGGAAGCCGACCCCAAAATAGTTGGGAAAAGGCTAGGCAGATTGATTGACATAATTCTTTTTTTTATTTATCTCATTTGTAGTTTAGTGAGTCCTTTGTGCCTATTTCAGCACTCTAAAATGATGATGTTGATGATTGGTGTTGACGTAAAACCCTCTAGGAATGATGATTATATCTAGAGCATCATGGGAAGTTAGCGCCTCGCTTCGAACCGGCTGACTCGCCTTTACTACCTTGCTCATACCGACTAAGTGGAAAAGAAGAATGAATTGTTATGAACCTTCTCCGGCGCGCACACAACAACTTAGCAAAGTTTCATCATAATCAGTCGAGTTATTTTCGAGTTTTGCGAGACTAACGCATAGCCTAGTTGATTTATATATATACGTATATATAGATAGATATATTCATTATAATGTTTCCACTGCTGGGACCAGGGTTGGGCAGTATTTGAATTACTTGTAATTTAAATACGTAATTTAAATACAAATACGTAATTGGTATTTGTATTTCAATTACTTCTTATAAATGTAATTTGTAATTGGTATTTCAAATACCTGACGCTGAGGTATTTTGTAGTTAGTATTTCAAATACTTATGGCTCCAAAATACATTTGAACATAAATACATTTAGCAATCTTATGAATGGGTGCGATCTGCAGAAAATAGCGCTCGATAGTTTTCGTAAGCAAAATGGCGACCGCTAATTATGTCAATCTTTAAAGTTGGCAACACTACACTTAAACTGTACTGTAGTCTGTACTGCAGGTACATACGTCAAATTGTCAACTAAATAACTTGTCATTGTCAATTATAATTTTCATTCGGCGATGGAGTGAATCATGTGAATGCTGTGATATATTTAGCGGTCGCCATTTTGTAAAATATGATGGTAAGAATATTCCCTTTGCCTTAGAATTGAACTAATCCAGCCCAGCCTATTTATATAGGGTGGCAGGGACATCAACGCGAAGCTGGTTACCATGGATTCCTTACATGATTAAATTCTGAACCAACAACACCGGGTGTTGAAATCTTTCGTCGGTTATTTTAAAAAAAATCTGCTGTTCCATACATTTTGACCGCGTAGGTATTGCACTTTTCTATGAAACAGCAGATTTTTTTTTAATTAACCGACGAAGAATTTCAACTTTGGGGGGTTCAGAATCATGTACTGAATCCATGGTAACCGGCTTCGCATCAATGTCCCTGCCACCCTGTATACCTAACCTAACACCAGACTGTATTTTGTAATTTGTATTTTGTATTTTAAATAAAAATAGTCAAAATACTGTATTTTGTATTTTATATTTCAAATACACTTACTTAACAACTTAACAATATTTTGTAATTCGTATTTTAAATAAGTGCGAGATAGTATTTTGTAATTTGTATTTTAATTAAAGCAAAGCATGTATTTTGCCCAGCTCTGGCTGGGACACAGGCCTCCTCTCTTCGAGAGAGAGTGAGCTATAATCGACTACGTGGGTCCCGTGTAGGTTGGTAGAGGTCACATGTCTTCGAATTTTTGTCTCTAAGACATGCCGGTTTCCTCACGATGTTTCCCTTCACCGTTTCGAGAGCAGTGGTGATGAAATGATTTACACAATGTAAAACGCCTGCTGGGTTCGAACTCGAGACCTACAACTCGTAGGTCAGGGCCGTTACCACTGAGGCACCACTGCTCTTACATATAAAAATAGATTATAAAGAGGTAAAATTTGTGAGTTTGTTCGTAGGGATAAGCTTCAGAACTACTAATCTGATTATGAAAACTCTTTCACTAATTTGAAGCTACAGTATTGCCAATTGTCATAGGTCATGTTTTAATTCCACGCGTACGAAGTCGTGTGCTGAAGCTAGTTTCCTATATTTTGATTCAGTAACTCTTATATCGCGCCCGTCAAGAAAAGAAAAGGCTGCTTCAACTTATCTTAAGATAATGAATCGTTAACCTTAATCGACGACTGTGAGTGGGGGTGTTAGTATTAAACATCAAGAAAGAAAGCCTGAATTCATGTGTAAAGGTTTCTTCTTACAAAAAGATTATCTCGTTTCTTCCCTAGGGAGTCGTAAGCCTTACCTTTGGAAAAGAATGACAGAAGGATTACTTTTGACTTAAGGATTAATTCTTAGCTTTTTGTAGGTTTCATTAGACAGCTGTACTAAGGGAGGACTCCAGGCATTATAAAACTATATAATTATTTTCTTAATCGAGTTCTTCCAGTTTAATGCTTTTTCAAATACGCAAGACTGTAAGAAACCAGTCTCTTTATAATAAAGTCAAGTAAGATTAATCAAAACCAATATAGGTACATGCCACAAGAATTTAATATATTTTAGACATTGACTTTTGCTATAATTTCATGTTTTGTAGGGTTCCGTACCTATCTCAAAAGAAAAACGGAACACTTATAGGATCACTTCGTGGTCCGTCTGTCCGTCTGTTTATCTGTCAGTCTCTCAAGACCATTTTCCATTTTCTCAGCAAACCGTGGAGGTATTAAGTTGAAATTATGTCAAATACGTAGATATATATATAGGGTCAAATACGTAGATATAGATATATATATATATATAGGGTTCCAAGGGACTCCTTGGAACCCTAAAAAAGAGCTTCTAAGTCAACGCAATAAAAAAATACGGTCATTTATGTGACATATTTTGATACTCGCAAATAAATCAAAACCTACAGGGTACTTCCCATTGACCTAGAATCATGAAATTTGGCAAGAAGCAAGGGCTCACAGCACAAGTAAAGGAAAATTTACCGAAAATAGTTAATTTGTAGACTTATGACATGAAAAAAATACTTATAAAAATATTACATTTGCCGTTGGAGAATTGACCGTGACGTATATCGTTGTATAGAATAGAATAGAATATATTTATTTGCATTAAACATGGTACAATATCGGTCTTATAATAGGGTTATGATCTACATGTCTCGCCATGGACTGGCATACGAATATTTTAAAGGAAACATGTTCCTTATGTATGTATGTATGTATGTATGTATGAGAGAATATGTTTTTCAATTACATAGTTAAGTTTGGTTTTGGGACAAATTCATTCCAAAGTTAACTACAGAACCCTCCTTTGTGCGTGGTGTGCCAGACCACGCACAAAGAAGGGTTCTGTAGTTAACTTACTTGGCCAGTATTTCTTTTTGGGAAATTAATTGTTAAGCAAATTGTATGAATCATTTGTATGAAATGACTATCACACGGCAGTTGTGAGAATTACCTTAACAAGTAATTTCCCTGATTTCTCTTTTTATGTTTTTGGCGTGTTTCGTCTTTTCCCCATACCCACAAAATAACATGCCAGATATTTCTGTCTGGTATTAATCTCTTAACCAGAAAATGCATCTTATAAAGATTTATAAGATCTATCTAACCATCTAGATGCTTTTAGAAAAACTTTAAAAGTACTTTAGGTGCATCAAGCTAGTACTAAGAGCCGTATCTTTAGATGTGCAACTGTGGGCCGTTAGTAGGATGAGATTAAGGAGACTGCTCGAGATAGAGATGAATCGCCTCCATTCATCTCGGCAGAGCTCACACGAAGATTGGTAAAAGTGGAGTGGGCACCGACTGGGCTCATTGGTAAATATTTGTCGCGAAATCTGGCTGAGATTATGTTATTTGAGTTGTTCATAATTTTTTACATATTTGAAGTTTATTCTTGTTTTTGGAAATATTACTAGCATTATGCATACGTAAACTCATAAATTCACGCTTTTTTTCTGTCATCTCACGCCTCTATCACCTCACTTCTGATTATCAGATTCATGTGCGTATTGTATAATTATCACTTGCTTCAAAAACGGTGAAGGAAAACATCGTGAAGAAACGCCGCATGCCTGAGAGATATTTCTTGGGCGCGTGAAAGCAAGGCAGAGGCCCATGGGCCCAGGGTGGTATGAAAATTAGTCACTAACCACATGAAAAAGAAAAGGAGAAGATTGATCTCTATTTAAAAAATGCTAGTTTTAAGCGCTGGTTTAGTGATCAAAGTGTCTAATTCGAAACTATTTCTTCTTGCTTGCCAGTCCTACAGCTATTTTTAAACGAAGTGTCTAGTCGTCCGCTAAACAGATGAATAAAATAAATAAATAGTTTGGAAATTCCAAAAGTGCACGCCTCATAACACACATTCATAAACGAAAAAGAAATTCAAAACATAGTTTCTAACAAAAATTTTCAATTTATCACTTTTCATGAAGTATGTTTTGACTGCTGTTTTACCCATCAATATGGGTAAATTTCTAACCTCGCAATCCTTACGTAATGTCAAAGACTATTTACAAAGATATTTACTTGGCGGTTGCTAGGCAACACGTTTAGTCAAGGTTGGAAATATTTAGATAAAGATATTATATTTTAGTTAGTATTTTATTAATTATAATTAAACTACTTTGAATAAAAAAGCCATTTTCAATAGGGTTCCTTCTATGGCCGAAACCAATGTATTAAAAAAAAAATTGACTCAATTAATTGATTTTATCGCAAGCTACAATGTTTTCAAGGTTCATAAATTGACGGACAGGAATTTTTTTTCAACTATTTTGATGTTTTTTTCATTTCTGCTGCATTAAATCAATTGGTAAAAAGTACAGTATTAATCTCCATTTAATCATCTATACAATGGTATATAAATTAAGTAGGTTCTGTGTACTAGCAGGAGTGTAACAATAAAAATAGTTGCAGAAATGGGGCAAAAAATATTTTTCGATCGTAGAGCACAATCTAATGCTTCGCATTACGAGTCGTGCAAAAATAAATTTGTCGTCCGACTATCGGACTAATAGATAATGTGTTATTCGTCCAATAAACGGACGATTAATTTATATATTATTCGTCTGTTTACCGGACGATTAATTTATATGTTATTCGTCCGTTTATCGGATGAGTAGCAACAGCCATTTGTAAATCTATCTAGGCTAGGGTTGTGTAGCATAAATCGCCTTGAACGATCAGACCTTTATAATTCTGATTTTATTTCAGCGTGATTTTCATTAAATTACCGCTTTTTGTAATTATTTTTAAAACAATATTTACTGTGTTGAAAGCGCAATGCCGCAAAACCCGCGTAAGTGGGTTATTATTGAAATTGTTAATTAGGTTAGTTAATTTATGATATTGAATGGTTTAACATCACAGGAGGGGTCGCCACGGGCATTCCAATTATATTATATTAATGTTTTGTTGTGGTGACAATTTCGTCAATTGATATAACGTAGTTCATAGAAATAATGCAATTCAAATCATAGAATGTACCGCAAATATTTTAGCAAATATTGACACACATTGAATTGATGTCAAAGTATCTATTCAACGTTTTCCTTTTGATATCCCATAACTCTAGACTCTTGGGTATTAATGAGACCATGCTAAAGAATAATATATTTTCATAGCGTTATGTCCTCCGGTATTCTGCTGTGGGGCAAAGCTGGTGATTTTCATTTAGATAATTATTAAGTTCTGTTTACGTTTAGTTTTTATTTCTGCCCATTTGAGCTCAGACCTCAGGGCTCGACACATGGTCATATATTATATTCTTAACACTTATTAGACAATAAAGGTCAATCAATATATTATTATGTAAAAGTCAGCACAACCTGCACAATAACTAGCTTCTGCCCGCGACTTCATCCGCGTGAAATTTCTTGTTCCCCGTCCCACCCAGTCGCATCGCATCGCCCGCCTGCGCTATTACTTCGTTTTCGCTTAGCGTTCTTTCTGACTTTTTTTTCTGTTTGCTCGGTTCCTAAGGGTCGTAGCGTGATGTTCAAACAAACAAACAAAACAACAAATTCTTCAGCTTTATTATTAGTATAGTTATAGATGTTATCGATATTTTTTCCAGCCAGAAGTTGATGCGTGCGTAGCACCACGAGCTACGCCGTAGCACTGTGCATGCTACGCCGTAGCGTTGCGTAGCGTACCCAATAGTCCTTGTTTCTATGTAAACATTATCGCGGATCTCCCATGTAAATGGTTAAACAGCAAACTAATTTATTAAGTAACTGCATTGCATTTGCCTTAATAAATATTTGCTTTTGTACTGGCAGGCGGTTAAGTAATTACTGACAAAATAAATAAAAATAAAACAAATAAATAAATACAATAAAATCAGTACAGAAACATCCACTCATCTGTGATCGTCAGTGGTTGCTACAACCATTTTACGATATGGACCACCACCGCACACCGCCTTTTCAATTTGTAATCAATGATAAAGCTTCGACTGTAATGGCCATAATTATTATTATGTCGATTTGCTCATTGAACAAATATTCCGGAAATATATATTTTAGTGAATGTTTTAATAATATATTGTGGAAAAGGTTTTACAAATTGGTCTCCTCTTTAATTACAAAGCCAATTACGAAGGCTGTAGCCGGAGGATAGAAAAAATACAAAATTAATTTAACTTAATTTATTTCATAAGAATTACAATGTTAATTAAGGGCCTACCTTGAAAATAAATATTAGTTTGACGGGTGTGGCTTATTTCCCCCGCACGCGGGGAGTGGCGGTTCCATCTTTAGTGGTCGGCTGCCACGTCACTGATACAAACTTATCTGAACCAGTGACCAAAAGTTGAACTAACGAAATCGCAGACCGGAATTTCAAATATTACTTATTTAGCATGAATTAGCATTATTCTTGTCACTACCGCACAACTGTCAAACTAAAAGTGCAAGATAAAGACGGAAACATCTACCTATGAAAATAGTGCGTGTTGAGTACGGAACGTTAGTTTATCTCAGTCTATGAAACTTTTGCACATAGCGAGCTATGGAGGATACAAATAATACAAAATATTTAATTATCAACTAAAATATTTATTAATTATAGTTATACAACATGAAATTAAAAATTGTTAATTAATATTCTGTATTATTTATACAAAAACCGGCACGGCATGCACAATGAAGGGTTCCGTAGTTGGGATAAATTTATCCTTATTTAATTTATAACTTTTTACTGCTTCTGTAGCAAATTATAATTTACTAGCTTTTACCCGCGGCTTCGCCCTCGTGGATGTCGCAAAATATTCCACGGGAACGTACCACCGAGATTACATACCTAAAAGCCGAGGAGGTCATAGACTCCTACCTACCGCTGCGCCCGCGTTCGCGTCAACGATATAATTATTTTGCTACGCGTAATTTTGAATCTGCGATATCTTTTAAACTATTCATTTAAATGATATGATGTCAAGGCATATTTTAATCTAAACTAAATGTGTCGTCCGCGAATGTAATAATCTTGCCGTTTGTAAGGTTTAACTGGCACAGGTCATTGATGAAAATTAAAAAGAGGGTAGGCCCTAAAATACTCCCCTGGGGAATTCCGATATTGACTTCACAGTCATCACTCAACCATTAATCGACAACGACACGTTGAATTCTGCCCTTCAGGTAGCTTTCGAACAATTTTAGCTGTACAAACAATTTTTTTTTTTTTACGTTGATGCAATCCTGGAAAATGTATAATTTTTAAATATTATTTGAAGAGTTCAATAAGTAGCTGCACCAAGGCTGCGCTGACGTTCATTTTCGGGGTCTGGATCTCAAACTCAACTCAAACTCAAATCATTTATTTCAAATAAACCATATACAGGCACTTTTGAATTGTCAAGGAGTCAGTCAGTCAGAAATATGAAGCTAGTTGCCCATTCCAAAGCGTAGTAGGTACCTATGGGGAAGAACGGGCAAGAAACTCCACGGACACTCTTTTAAAGAAATAATTGTTACAAAATAGTGGTTACATAATTCATGTTTTAAAAATTATACATGTGAGAACAATGTAAAAAAGATGCGCACGTTAAAAGCGTCCGTAATAAAAAGATAAAAAATTAAAAATAAATCAATTCAAGGATTAAAATAAATTAAAATAAGCCACGGCAGCCAAGAGGTGACCAGTCCCAACTGACGGCGCCCGTTCACGAACATGACGCATGTATTAGCACCATTCAGCTCAACCATTTTGAAGGGAGCTAAATGATCCAACACACACGCCACCATCAGCGAGACATCTGAGTGAGCATGACATACACTCAGCCGCCAGGGCACATTCAAGTCAATGAAAGACATATTACCCGGTAAATGGTAGCTCTGTTGTACATAGTACTCACACATGTACTATGCAATTATACAATACAAAGGAGATTGAGTTTATACAATGCAAAGATGGTTTTACAATCTTCAGCAGCGACAACAGTATTTTCAAATGTTAAGTTGTGGTTGTGGAGCAGGACCAGCATTGAGCCAAGCATTTTTATCAGCGATGTAATCAGCCAACTTATAATATGCCTGCCTGCATAGTGTGCGTTTTATACAAGATTTGAATTTCGTCTCATTCAGTTGAAGTATGTGGAGAGGAATTTTGTTGTAACATTTTAAATAGTATCCCATGAAAGATGAGTCTACTTTAGCCAGTCTGAAACCTGGTTGAACTAATAGGTCCCTATTTCTTGTACTATAATTATGTCTATCACCTCTTTTGCTGAAAAGATGTAAATTTTTTCTTACGTACATGATGTTTTCATAGATATATTGACAAGGTACCGTCATGATGTTAATATCCTTAAACCGTTCCCTTAGAGAATCACGCCTGCGTAGATGATATATGGCTCTGATCGCTCTTTTCTGCAGAATAAAAATAGACTCGATGTCTGCAGCCCGTCCCCACAGTAAAATACCGTAAGACATGATACTATGAAAATAGCTAAAATAGACTAGCCTCGCGGTATCTACATCAGTAAATTGACGGATTTTTCTGACAGCATATGCTGCTGAACTTAACCGTCCTGCAAGAGATGTTAAATGAGGACCCCATTGTAGCCTTGAGTCGAGCGTGATCCCCAGGAAAACAGTTTTATCGACGAATTCTAGTTTCTCTTGATTCAATACTATCTCACAATCTCTACTTTTGACATTTGGTAAAGAAAATTTTGAATTTTGGATTTTGTTGTTGTAAAATGTTTAATTCTGAAATAATATATTAGTTTTACAATTTTTTTACATAGGTACTTAATGTAACCAAAATTGTTTTTTTTTTACCTTGATGCAGTCCTGGAAAATAATTAATTTTTAAATATGTTAGAGTTCACTAAGTAGTTGCACGAAAGCTGCGTTGAAGTCTGGATTTTGTTGGTGTTTAGTTCTGAAATAATATATTAGTTTTACAATTTTTTTAACATAATATAAACAGAATTTTCTTGTTAACTTTTTTGCCTCAATTTGTTTGCTAAAACGCGTTTTTGTTTTTTACCTTGATAAAGTCCTGGAAAATGTTTAATTTTTAAATATTATTAGAATAGTTGACTAAGTAGTTGCACGATGGCTGCGTTGAAGATCATACTCAGGGTCTGGATTTTGTTGTTGTAAAATGTTTAGTTCTGAAATAATATATTAGTTTTACAATTTTTTTAACATAATATAAATAAAAGGGGTTTGAAGATTTTTGTATGGAGGGTGGCCCTAACGTGAAGCCGCGTTTTGTTTTTTTTTTTCAGAACCGCGTTTATGTTTGTATAAGTGACCCCTATCCAAATATATGACATTAGTTGTGCAACTCGGTTTTCTTTTCCTGTTAACTATTTTGCCCCAATTTAATTCACAATAAGGAGTTTTTGTTTTTTACTTTGATGCAGTCCTAGAAAATGATTATGCTTTTTTATATACATCTCCATACATTTTTTTCAAGCAAGTCAATCAATCTTCCTAGCCTTTTTCCCAACTCTCTTGGGGTCGGCTTCCAGTCTTACCGGTTGCAGCTGAATACCAGTATATTACATGGAGCGACTGCCTATCTGACCTCCAAAACCCAGTAACTGGGTAATACGATACCCCTTGGTAAGACTGGTGTCAGACTTTCGGGCTTCTGACGACTCGTAACGACTGTCAAAGATCCACAAATGACAGCCGGGACCAACGGCTTAACGTGCTTTCCGAGGCACGGAGGAGTCTCGGTATGTGAAGATGGTCACCCATCCACTGACCAACCCTTGCAAGCGTAGCTTAACCTGATAGATCGACCCGTGCGGCTTGTTATTACTTAGCCACGAGCTCCTCCAGATTTCCTCGAGATTTTTTTCAAGCAAGTGCTATAAAGTAAAAGAAAAGGTTTATTGTAAAACTGAAATAGCATTAAATTGATCATTATACGATACCTAAACCCATTTCTGCCGAAAAATGAAAAAAATTACTAAGTTGATCCCTAAGTCTATGAAGATCGATTTTCAGCCCACTGTGCGTCCTGAAGCCGCTCTGACGTAGATTACAAATGACTGCGCAGTAGTCAATCTGCCTTATTATAAAACAGTAGCGCGCATACCGGCACGCATGCGCAACCTAACTTCAGAACGACAGTATAATTTGGCATTAACACAATTTTGAAGTACCTTTTTGTAACATCAATAGTAATACGTTTTATCCTGTTTCTTTATAATTACTAAAAATAAAACAGACATTATGTTCTACAAAATTTAGTGCTTACCCAGTATTACTTTGCAATGGTAGGATATATTGTTGCCAGTTGTACAAATTGATGAGTGAAGGTCCGACTCCGATTCGTTATCATCATGAATTTCTATTGATTCCCTGTAAAATGAGCTTATTGTTACGAATGGATTGGATGGGAATTGGGCATCTATCAACAATAGAACAATCCCACAACAAAAGTAGCTCATGAGCCCATTAGATATTGTAAGTATGTATATAGAAACAATTATTGTTTACTTACCTTTTACACTGGGATCATGTGCTGAGCCCTCGCCCTCATGTGTTCCAAATGTTGTATTTTGCTTTGGTTTTCCTTCCCATATTTAATAAATAATTTATATATATGACGTCACAAATAGCCAAAAATAATTGTTATTTTGTTCACAGTCACGTAAATTTATTCTATTATACGCAGTTTATATGCCTATTCGACACTAATTTTACTTTAAAATAATTTTAATCTGCTGAACTCGATTTTTCCTGTAAATATAATTATTCAAATTACGTACATCTGACAGCACCGATCTGGAAAAAAATGACATAGATTCGTCGTCGAAGAGCTCCACCGAGCGACTGATTTATGAACGAACGAAAGTGATGACAATACTTTTTATAGGCGAAAGAAGAGATGACGATACTGTGTGTTCGGTCGGAATAAAACAACATATGTGCCAAAACCAAATGCCGTCTTTTATAAATTAAAAGTATTATTAAAACTAAAACTGCTTTGCTTAAAACTTGATATGATTACTACCTATGTTATAAAGTAAGAATCATTAAATAACTCATAAGCGATACGCTTTGATACTCAAAAAAACATAAAAATAGATGAAATTTTGCAATTTTTTTGTATCGAGAAAATTTCATTGTATCATGTATTCCTTTTGCAGGATACTAGACCATATAGTCAAAAAACATACACCGAAATATTGAATCCCTATTCCTTAAACCTAATAAGGTACACGAAAAAGAAAAAGACCCCGTTTTTCAATATATCACCTTAATAGCTAAAATTTATAATTATAATTTATTTATTGACACCAAAAATATTAACACTATAACAACCATATTGCGTAGAAAGAAATATGTAGGCTATAATGAAAATAATACAACATGGGAGCATCTGTAGCCGAACTAGGTGAAAAACCTGTATCTCGGCATACAGCGCCATTCCACTCTGATATAAACAGAAAAGATTTTAGCCAACATTTAACATTTACAATTTCGTTAAATCTTACAGAATATTTATTAATTTACAGTATATTTATTAATTACACTTAAAAAGAGTTGTGGAGTGTGGACGGGAGTGAGTAAGTCGGTGTGTATGGGTGTGTGGGGATGTGTGTATGTGTGTGTGTGAAAGTATACGTTGAGAAGGTAGTAAAACGCTGTTTAAGATATTTTATATTATTTGCACAGAAACCTGATCACTCTGGTACGATTAAAAGTTGTTCTGTATCTTCATAAGATAGTGTCAGAAAGTACTCTTTGACCTTATTCCTACACTGGGTCCTGTTTAGAGAATAGATATGTAAGTAAGAGTTAATTTTACTATAGATATAGGGACCCAAGAAAATAAAAAATCTTCTAATGAAAGATGTGTGTGGTTGGTGTTTACGAGTGAACACTATTTGATCCCTGCGCCTACGTTTATGGTTGGAGTCATAACTCATATCTTTATGTTGTCTTAGAACGGTAGTAAGTAGGAAGAGTTGACGGACCGTAAGTACTTCACAATATTGGTATAATAATTTTGTCGAAAATAAGCGAGGCTTAAAAGTGCAGACCTTTAGGATAGCGCGTTGCGCAACCTCAATAGGTTTTATAACAGTTTTAGGAGCTCCTCCCCAGGATGAGATGCAATACGTTATAACAGACTGGCATAAGGCAAAGTAGATTTGTTTTAATAACAAAGCATTCACAACATGTCTCAGCCTCTTGAAGACATATATGAGCTTTCTAACTCGAGCACTAAGTAGTTTTATATGGTCTTTAAAGCTGAGATTACTGTCTATCAAAACCCCCAAATATTTGATGGTGTTAACATGTTCTATTTTTACGCACGTGCAATTTATTCCCTGCGAGCATTGATGAGACACAATACTGTAGTTACTACTGATTAGTGACGGTTGACGGATACTGAAAGTCAGAAATTTTGTTTTGTCAGTATTTAGAGTCAAAAGGTGACATCGAAGCCAGTTATTAATTATGTTAAATCCAGTTTGTGCAGCATCAAAAGCCTCATCCCATGTATCGGCGGAAAAAAGGAGAGCTGTGTCATCAGCATAGGATATTATATTGCCTTTGGGTATGATGATATTTGTGAGATCATTGATATAAATGAGAAAGAGGGTTGGGCCCAAAATGCTGCCCTGAGGAATGCCAAAAGAGACCGGGAGATCAGCGCTTACATGCCCACCTATTCGAACACTCTGTTTACGCCCGGTGAGATAGCTCTGAAAAAGTTGTAGCTGAGTTCCTCTGACTCCAAGCTTCTCAAGCTTGGAAATTAAGATGGGGATAGAAATTGTATCGAATGCTTTTTTTATATCTAGGAATATAGACAAACATTTGTGCCTTTTATCTAGAAAGAAGAAAGATAGTCGACGGTTGACTGATGCCGTGCCAAAAGTACTAATTGTGCGATTACTACCTAACCTAGTAGACCGAAATTGCCGTGGATGGAAAATCTTGGAAAGATAAACGATAGCAATTTAAGGTAACAAAAAAAAAATCCGACCGACTTCCAAAAAGACACTACAAAGTCAAAAATAAATTTAATTTCGGAAGTCGGTTGTCTTTGGTTTTGAATTCTCGTTTTTTACCACCGACTTCCGAAAAAAAGTTATTTTTGTCTTTGTAGTGTCTTTTTTTGGAAGTCGGTTGTTTTTTTATGTAAAAGTTTTTATTTTTCACTTTCTAGTTTGGGTACCTACCCCACTCGAACACCAATTCGAATACCATTACCTGCTATGTAACTAACAGTGACAGGAACTTATCATAATTATCATCCACATAGGCTAAGTGGGAAAAATATGTTTTATTGAAGCTAACTCAAAAACTACTCAAGCTAAGTTAATAAAATTTATATGGGTGGTCCCATATAAATTTTATTAATTTAGCCCTTAGCCCTTACTCTCTGAAATATAACCTACCAAACAAAAAAATAATCATCAAAATTTTATCATTATTGGCGGAGTAATCGCGTAACAAGCAACTTAAAAACAACAAGGCGCCGGGTGATGACGGAATTACGGCCGAACTCTTAAAGGCCGGTGGGAAACCCGTTCTAAAGGCCCTCCAGAAGCTGTTCAATTCCGTCATACTCGAGGGTAAAACGCCACAGGCATGGAGCAGAGGTGTGGTGGTACTCTTTTTTAAAAAGGGCGACAATGCCCTGCTTAAGAACTATAGGCCCATCACACTTCTGACCCATGTCTACAAGCTGTTTTCAAGAGTCATCACGAACCGTCTCGCGCGCAGGTTTGACGACTTCCAGCCTCCCGAACAAGCCGGATTCCGTAAAGGCTTTAGCACCGTGGACCACATACATACGCTGCGGCAGGTTATACAGAAGACCGAAGAGTATAACCTGCCTCTCTGCTTAGCGTTCGTGGATTACGAGAAAGCCTTCGATTCGATCGAGACATGGGCTGTACTGCAGTCTCTTCAACTGTGCCAGATCGACTATCGGTACATCGAGGTGTTAAAGTGCCTATACAAAGACGCCACTATGTCAGTCCGACTCCACGACCAGACCTCGAAACCTATCCTTCTGCAGCGAGGTGTGAGACAAGGAGACGTTATCTCTCCGAAACTGTTCACCGCTGCACTGGAGGATGTCTTCAAGATTCTGGACTGGAAAGGGCTAGGCATCAACATCAATGGCGATTATATCACTGACCTTCGGTTTGCCGACGATATAGTTATCATGGCTGAGACCATGGAGGACCTCAGTATAATGCTCGATGACCTCAGTAGAGCCTCCAAAAGAGTGGGTCTTAAAATGAACATGGACAAGACAAAGGTCATGTCAAATGCCCATGTAACACCCGCCCTCATAAAGATCGGAGACGCTACGCTCGAAGTTGTAGACGAGTATGTTTACCTAGGACAAACTGTTCAGCTAGGTAGGTCCAACTTCGAGAAAGAGGTCAATCGTCGAATCCGACTCGGTTGGGCAGCGTTCGGGAAGCTACGCAATATCTTCTCGTCCCACATACCACAGTGTCTCAAGACGAAAGTCTTTGACCAGTGCGTGTTGCCAGTGATGACTTATGGCACTGAAACGTGGTCGCTCACAATGGGCCTAATTAGAAGGCTAAAAGTCACCCAAAGAGCAATGGAGAGGGCTATGCTTGGAGTTTCCCTACGTGATCGAATCAGAAATGAAGAGATCCGCAGGAGAACCAAGGTAACCGACATAGCCCGAAGAATTGCCAAACTTAAGTGGCAATGGGCAGGACATATTGCTCGCAGAACAGATGGCCGATGGGGCCGAAAGGTTCTGGAGTGGCGACCACGTACCGGAAGACGTAGCGTTGGAAGGCCTCCCACAAGATGGACCGATGACCTAGTAAAGGCCGCAGGAATTCGCTGGATGCGGGAAGCACAGAATCGGTCGAAGTGGCGGTGCTTGGGGGAGGCCTATGTCCAGCAGTGGACGTCTTTCGGCTGATATGATGATGATGAATCGCGTAACAAACATACAAAAAACCTAGTCCTTTTTGAAGTCGGTCAAAAAAGGAAGCGACTCTAGAGCGATTCTAAAGTTCTTACTTGCATTGATTTTGTACCTCTACTGTATCGATGCCTGGATACTCCTCTGGACTGCAGCTTTTGTAGGTTCAGGATACTCGTACGGTGCTCGATGGCCACCCGGGTAAAGGTCATCGCCCATTATAACAGCACCGGTTCAGCACGGTAACGCCCCGGTACCGCCTCGAAATATCTAGTTGTCAACGCGCCGTAAGCCAGGCGACGGCTAGTTGCCAACGCACCTTAAGCAAGGCGACCGCTAGTCGCCAACGCGCCGTCAGCAAGGCGACCGCCCGCTGACGGCACGCCACCGGTGAGGTGAAAGCTTGTTGTTCATTCACAAGCGAGGTGTCACCGCGCAGCCGGCGAGGCGTCACCGCGCGGACTGCTAGGCGTCAACGCGCGGATGGCGAGGCGCCGGCGAGCGGGCTCCTCACTTGAAACGTGCTGTCGGCGTGCCGTCCACTATTTTGTATAGCCATCGTAAAAAGACTTTAATACATTTGACTTAAAGTCCTAACTTGATTGACTAGTTCTTTGCCGTGTCGGAGCCGTGCTGCTATAATGAGCGATGACCTTAACTCTGGCTGTAACGCAGCATATTGTGATTCGGGCAAAGAAATATCGTCAAATGGGGAAATTGGCACAACTAGCAAGCCTTACCAGACAGATTAGTGACTATTTTTACACTAAAATCTCTTAGCACAAACTTTTTCAAATGCCTTTGTGACATCCATGAAATGACGGGGGAGTGTCTATTATTAATATTATAACGTTAACACATTTCAGAAATATGCAAATCGTCATCAGTCCTTTGTCTCACTAATTGCGTGCGATGTTAATATTTTCCTTCCAAACAAACATGCTTGACAGTACAATACGTCTCAATTTATGCGGCGGGGTTGCCATCAGCCAAAATTCAAAGGCCTATTGTCATCTACCGGGGTATGGCAACATTTACAAGTTAATTGGAAAACTACATCGACTTTAATCCGCGCGGGAGTTAAACTGACTCTGTTTGTTTGGTTCGTATTTAAACAAACATCTGCTAATTGCATCGGTTTCATTGGAGGGTAATTTAGATCGTCTGTCAATAGTGTTTTGAGTTTTGACGATAAACATCAAATTATATGGGGTTAATTTGGACAGGATACTAGAATATATTAATTTTTTTAACGTAGGTGCTATGTTACCTTTTACCACTTCTCCTGACCGATGAAATTCATCTCATCAGAAGTTTTGCGAATTTAAGTTACACTTCTGTCGAAATGAAAACAAAACTACATAGCAGTTAAAGCTGAAGACCTAAATATTTCGTAACTGTAACTGCGCCAAACGAACCTCCGTAACTCGAATTTAATTCTATATCTGACGCACTTGGCATACGCCTAGATTGTAGCAGACATTTTTAGTGGCACCGCTCAATAGGACGCTCAACGTAGCGCAAAACCAAAATTTGTCTGTAAAGTGACTATTCCGCACAAAATAATTGAGCAGTTATGCTAATGAGATACAAGCTGAACTGACGCCAAAACGTTGTCCGCGGAGCTTTATGCAAATCACCCAGGGCGTGCGATACGAACGCGCTCGCCACCGAGTATCGATAGCCGGAATACGGACGCGACACGTTACGTCATTTTATAGTTCGTATTTTGAACTGTTGTGTAGTTTGTCAGTTTTTGTTTTAGATTTTTTGGTGTGTGTATGTGTAAGTAGAAAGAGAGTAGGAAGGCCTTTGCCCAGCAGTGGGACAATAAAAATTTGCAAAAAAACATGCGGGGCAGTCTTTGGGGACTGCCGATAGAAGTGACAAACTAAGTAAATAATGTATATAATATATATTATAATACTTTGTTACCACAGCTTCAATAATTATTATGCCTCAACGTAACGCCATCTAACGAAAATGTAGCAGGAATTTATGTGGCTTGCTGTCAGTACAAGAACGAATAAAGCAGTGCGCTGTCAACACGAAATTTATCATGTTAAGCGTGCGGTGACGATGGGTGACGATGACGCGAGTTCCATGATTGTTGTTCACCCAAAAAGTACAGTATTCACTTTTTTTTAAGTGTAGGTACTTGTAGTCAGCTTGCGTTTTGACGCATATCAGTACTTAAGATGACACAGTTCTAAGTTCCGAATTTAGGTCAATCTATTGATTGTTACCAGAATTTGTGAAACCATCGGAAATACATTGGACTTTCATTTTTTACACCATTAACTAATAGTAAAATTCTTTCTAAAGATGTTATCGATTCAAAATAAAGGTGTACGAAATATCTCAAACCGTAACCTGTCAAACCAACAAATGAATTGGCATCCCTTTGTTTAAAGTATCTACGTATTTCTTAGCGACAAATGAAATACATCTATTTGTTTAAATATATAAAGAGGGTATGCCTGGTACCAACAATAACATTCGTGTAAAATCTGCCAGTTAACATAAAAGGCCAGTTGAAGACGGCTTAGGTCTCAAATGTTGATACAGTACCCTTTTCAAAAACGTTTCTTTTGTGAAAAAACTGCCTTTAGAAGGTCAACTTTAGTAAATAATTTCATGTATTTCTATTTTTATTCGTAGTCCTTTGTTTTCTTTACGTTTTAAAAATTTACTCATGTGTTATAATATTGTATTGATGTGTAAAAGGCTCGTGGAATTAGATTGACAGAGCAGAAAATGGGGTGTTAAGTGATTTTTATGGAGAAATTTCACTTACGAAGCTGTTTTCTGTCCTTCTTCTTTATGGAAAATTCCGAATATAGGGCTGTAGGGCAATGTCAATTCTTATAAAGTGAAAGCCGGGATTTCAGTCAAAGGTATTTTTACACAAAATACTTCAATGCCAAGTTTATTTTTTGTTTTTATAGCTTTTATTTAAGCTATATATAGCTTTTATTTGAGGAGGTTGTGGCTAAGTAATAACATGCACGCATAGCACGGGTCGATCCATCAGGTTAAGCTACGCTTGCCGGGGTTGGTCAGTGGATGGGTGACTATCTTCACATACCGAGAATCCTCCGTGCCTCGGAAAGCACGTTAAGCCGTTGGTCCCGGCTGTCATTCGTGGATCTTTGACAGTCGTTACGAGTCGATGTAACCGACTGTAAATAATTGAATTTGTATTGCGTAATCAAATTAAAACAAAAGCAAGCTTCGATTTGCAATTACTTGGTCGGAAACTCCAAATAACTGCCATTTCGCGGTAATCACGAGCTTGAAGATTGCAAGAAAGTCTGTGTATATCTAAATCTGTATTCTGGACTACAATTTTTCATTTCTTTTTCATACATAGGATTATTATAATAATACTTGTAGGAAATTGTTAGCCTAAATTGCCAAAAAAGTACATATACACGAAGTATAAATATGTTATTTTTTTCTTCTTTTTCTTGTTACATATGCTTTAAGTCTGGGCCGATAAACATAATTATGTTCGTTCTTCTTTCTTCCATTTAGCTTTTTCTGAAATTTAATTTGAATGTGTAATTCCATGTCCCATAACTATTTCTCAGTACATAGTAATCTCCCGTATGAATTGCTTATCTCATCGTATGTATGTATGTACGCCTATTAACTGTAGCATTATTATGTTCCGTACTATTCTGTATTAGTTAATCTACAGCCAATGAAACGACTGTGTTTCTCGCTCTTGCAAGCTGTATTGGTATAAGTGGGAATACATTATCATCAGCCTATTAATGTTCCCACTGCTGGGACACAGGCCTCCCCTCTGAGGAAGGGAGTGGGCCGTAATCCACCACGCGAGCCCAGTGCGGGTTGGTAGATGTCACATGTCTTCGAATTTTTGGTTCTAAGACATGCCGATTTCCTCACGATGTTTTCCTTCACCGTTTTGAGAGCAGTGGTGATGAAATTATTTACACAAAGTAAAGCACGTGCTTGGGTTCGAACCCACGACCTACAACTCGTAAGTCGGGGCCGATACCACTGGGCCACCACTGCTCCTATTGAGAAATTGGGAATACGGACTGTTTTAATTAAGTTTTCTTAACAATTGCACAATTTAATTGGCATGTTTTTAATCAGACCTCAAATAATTCCCCTTCTTAATGTAGCCCTCACTTACCGCTGCTGTAGCAATTTTAGAGGCATGAGGAACAGGATGTAAAGTTCACTCATCCTCTATAGAAAAGGGAGGATCCTCCGACCAGACGGGTGTTGTGTCTGGCAGGCAACTGCACAACGATTGATGTCGGGGAAGTTATATATTATGGTGTTCGCGCGGTAAACTCTAATGGCGCGATGCAGGATTTGTGTGACGTCATGTCTTTGATGCGTAGATCGCATCTGGCGATGAAATACACACTTATTAAAAACATAATACATCTTTAGGAGGTTGATAAGTTTTTAATACAATATGTATAAATAATAATAAGCCCGAATTGTCTCACTGCAGGGCAAAGGCCTCCCTTTCCTTTTTCCACTCAACTAAATCCTGAGCCAATATTGACCAATCCTCTTATAAGCATCAAGTTCGTCCCGCCATCTATGCCTGGGTCTTTCGCGATGCCGTTGGTCGTTTTCAGGAACTCATGTTGTAGCGGTCTTAGCCCACAATGCATCCCACATGCAGAAAACTTTTTTAGTGGGTGAATTAAATATTTTTCAATTTAATTCCTACACGCTCTTTCCTTCATCGGATAACCAGACGTATGACGATGTGCCGTCGCTCTTGGGATACAGGTATTCCTAGTACAAGAGCCAGGGCTACACAGATTTTTGTATCTTTGAAGTGAAAATAAATATTACTATTACTATATGCTGGACATTTCATCGTCGGAAGTTTTGTTTCCCGATATCCGTCACCTAGGTGCAAAGTCTTAAGTCTATAAGTTACTTTTAGCATGCACCATCCATCGTCCATCGCATTATCGCTTACTATCGGATGAGATGGAGGCAAAATGTGACACAAACAGTAAAAAAAAAACCGGCTTAGTGCGTGTCGGACTACGCACAATGAAGGGTTCCGTAGTTGGGATGAATTTATCCCAAAAACAAACTTAATAATTTAGTTGAAAAACATGTTCTCTCATACATCGATATACGTCACGGTCAATTCTCCAACTACAAATGTAAGTTTGTAATCGTAAAAAAACATTTTTTTTGTGTGATAAAACTACTAATTTACTTTTTCTGACTAGGTATTTTCTTTACATGGTCTGTGAGACCTTGCTTCCTTCCAAGTTTCATGATTCTAGGTGAACAAAAAAGTTTTGATTATTTGCGAGTATTAAAATATGTCACATAAATGGTTATATTTTTTTATTACGTTGACTTAGAAGCTTGATTTTTTTTAGAGTACCGAAAGAACATAGATCTACGTATATGATATTAATTTCAACTTGATATATCTCCACGCGTTCCTGAGAAAATGGGTCTTGACAGACTGACGGACGGACAACGAAGTGAGTATAAGGATTCCGTTTTTTTTGTTTTGAGGTACGGAAC
This sequence comes from Conistra vaccinii, assembly GCA_948150665.1. NCBI lineage: Eukaryota > Metazoa > Arthropoda > Insecta > Lepidoptera > Noctuidae > Conistra > Conistra vaccinii. Next base: position 10,024,982 of record OX411334.1, on the reverse strand, counting down.
CCTAAAAACAGATGACATTTATCAACATTGACAAAAAATTGATTTTGGTGGATTATTTGAGTATGGATTCCATAGATTAGGCACTATTTATTCATCCAGACATCCCAAATGATTGTTATTGCTAAAATCATTATTAATAGAAATAACATTGCATCCACATTTTCTTGTTTGCACAAACAGAACTAAATGAAGAAGTAACTCAGATTCCTGAGGTACATTCCCGAAGCGTTGCGAATGACGTTACCTACCCGCCATTGTTCTACTAATGGCATCGAAATTCCTGCAATCTTTTTCCGTTACATTAATCATTTTATTTGTTATCAAATACTTTCTTTTCCTTAATCAGAAACAGGATAAATACAGGCGTAAAAGGAACATTCAGGGTTAATATGACACTCACGAAGTACAGTTGGTAGGCCGAAAACGTGTACAAATAATAAGGCTGCCACTCAACCCTGCTTCCGCGCGGGTTTGGGATAATCCTCGCCATTTTTGCTCGAGTCGGGAAATATGTCAAGTTCACACCTGCGAAGTTGTCGAACCCATACCTCGCTACGTTTTCGGGGAGATTAGGATGTGTTGAAGTCCGGGCTGGACGAAAGATGTGTTGTACCTATTTATTTTCTTTAAAAGATAGGGAAATAGTTTTGGATAAAGGTAAGTTTGTTCTAATTCGCGTTGTGTGACTGTTACAATAAAAATAAGTAAAAACGGGAGTTGTTATAATTATGTTCTAAATTGAATAACTTTTTACTATTGGCTACCTGAAAGTACATAAAAGTACTTATTTACTTTTTTTTGCATTTCGTGGAAACCGGCACGGAACCTTTAGATTTATCTTAAGTAACACATTATTACAAGCAAAGTGTAGTCTTTTTAGTTTTAGAGTTCCGTACGTCCGAATGAAAAAACGGCACCACTTGTGTGTCTGTGTCTGTCTGTCTGTACTGTTCGTCTGTCACAGCCAACTTTCGTCAAATCTAATAGGCTGATTAAGTTGAAATTTGGTACACATATTAATTTATGTGACCCAAACACGGACGTCAAATTCACTTTTGGGAGGAAATTTGAAAAAAAAAAGATGTCACATATCAAATAAAAAGAGGTTACTGTGAGGTCCAAATTTTCGGTCGGTCTCAATTTATTTATTAATTTTAAAATAAACAATTTTAACCACCCCATAAAACCACTCCAAAACTACTGCCCAAAATAATTTGAAAAAAATGAAACCTTATTTTATAGAAAATAGTTTTATACTTATAGATTACAGGAAAACTTATAAGAAGACTATGATTTTAAAATACCAAAGTAAATTTCTCAATATTCTGCGTAAAAACTTATATTAAGTTAGTAGAACCTAAATCTACCTATAGGTACGTATATAAAGTAAGTAGTAAAAACGTATCAATCAATCAACTCAGCCTATTGCAGTCCACTGCTGGACATAGGCCTCTCCCAGTAAAAACGTATACTTAGCTTTAATTTAGTTTAGTTGGAATGTACGAGAGAACATGTTTTTAAACTACAATGTAAGTTTGTTCCTTTATTCATCCCAACTACGGAACTCTTCATTTTGCGTGGTCCGACATGCACTTGGCCAATTTTCTGTCTTAACTCAAAACACTGACATTAATTTAATCAGTAATTAAGTTTTTCTTAGGTAATTTAAAATAGCCTTAAACGAGGTCAATTAATCTGCCTAGCCTTTTCCCAACTACGTTGGGGTCGGTTTCCAGTCTAACCAGATGCAGCTGAATAGCGGTGGTTTTACATGGAGCGGTTGCTTATCTGACCTCGTTAATGCCAACTGTCGTTGAAAACCAGCGCTCGGGTTCTGTCTTGCATAAGGTTGCAGAAATATACTGAGCAAGGGCTGTTTTGCATGAAAGTGACGCATATTTTCCCCCAAATTATTATTTTCATGTTTTTGTTCTTTCTTTTCGTCATGTTTGCCGCAAATAAACGTTTTATTTATATTGGTTTTACCTCCACGACCAGGAAATACGATACCCCGTAAAATATATAAGACTTGGTTGTCAGACTTTCGGGCTTCTGACGACCCGTAACGACTGTCAAAGATCCACGAATGACAGCCGGGACCAACGGCTTAACGTGCTTTTCGATACACGGATAAGTCTCGGTATGTAAAGATGGTCACCCATTCACGGACCATGCGTTTAGCCCACCATTCGTAGCTTAACTTAGTGGATCGACCCGTGCGGCCGTTATTACTTAGCCACGAGCTCCTCAAAATGGCCTTAAATGAGGTAAAGAAACAAATTACATTTGCGAAAGGAAATTAGGAATTCCACATCGCGTCGTCCGGTAACTTAGGGTTGGGGGAACCACGAAATACCTAATATTAGGAAGGCACCGCTAAATTGAAACGAACAAATGTTATTTAGGTATTTGGGTTGTGAATTATTTCGTTAGGATAACTTGCAAAAGGAAATTGATATGCCGAAATGTTTTTATTGAATAAACGATCATACTGTATTGTAAAAAGATGCTGCTACTCTGATAAACGCTATATTCGTAAGAACACCTGCATACACCTTTGAGTGGTAAAAATAGAGGTTGACACTGTCACAGTGCTTATGCAAAGAATCGTTAGTGAGTTTTGCTCAGATCATTTTAATTTCTATATTGCATTTTTATACATATTAATTAAATTTTTAAGTATTTTTATAAAAAATATAAAAAATTGTGGCCCATCGGCATCAGTTCATTATCGTTACAATTATAATTATGAATTATTAAAAGACACCAATCACAATCTCTCAATATCACCAATATTAAAATAAGTCTTTACACCAACCAAAAAGAAATGTAACACGTTGAATTTATCAGAAAGTAAATAAGGATAGCACCTAAATGTTTGATTGCGCCTTAAACTTTTTAGCGTAATCACCAAATTACATAAAAATCTCGGTTCCGCGGCATTTTGCAGTTATATGATTGGGCTGTAAAAACTTGGATGGCGGCAACGCCGGTGGGCCAATTTTATAACATCAAAAAATATAATCGTCCTTACGATTTATAGGACTAATGCGAAACTCACATTGTGGCGTTTTTATGTTTGCCCCTAGTTACGTCGTAAAGACATTTTTATTTTAGCCCCCTGAGTGGGTCATTACTCACCCGGGAACTGTTTCAGCGTTTTTGGAAATATTGAATGTATTACTCTCCGATGTAATTGGGGCTTACGATGTTATCGACGACGGCCAGACTTTTTATGCTATGTTTTTTTTATTGATCATACGTTGTTATGGATCGGTAATTGGCTTACTTTTTTAGGTCTTCGTTTTCACTGTATCTTTTTGAGTTATTTGTATCCATTTACATCATATTTACATACCTAGATACCCATCCACAGCCATCTATTGTATCTTATTGTTTATAGATAATCCTGCGAACTGCATATTCAGCAGGAAGCTCGGAAGTACATAGTCCTCTACGGGTACTACCCGAACACTATTGGCATAACTGTCAATAGTTTTATTTCCGTAGTTTCCAAACACAAACAATGGTACCTATAAATTGGTGCACGTGTGCACTGCATACATTGATCGCTCCTCGCTCAAAGGTGTCACAATCGTCATTTTTGTCCGTTTGCTCGCGAAATTCAAAGCGGTGATATATGAAACGTCATTTGCGAACAGTTCGCCGTGACGTATTGTTCGCAATGTGATGCACCTGCGATCCGTCACGGCGCACAGTGGGGAAAATGAAAACGTCAAAACGAGCACGCGGAGCGTTTTATCTTCAGGAGGCCTGGCAACGCTTTGTTTTAGAAGCAACGCTTTTATTTTGTTACCTAAATAATATAGTTCCGATGTTTCAGTTGAGAATTCATGTAATGAATGTGGCAGTCTCGGGTACCTACTTACCTATACCTACCTATCCTACAATTCCGTTCCCTGTTGTCTTTTCTTTAGTTCGCCGTTTGACAGCGAAATGTTCCAGGGATTATATTGTTTTCGGAAAATCTATTATGGACTTATGAATGGGTACCAACGAAATTATTTTCGGTGGATTTAATGTTAACAAGTAATTACAAGTAGAAATTAATAATCTTTTGTGTTTCAGGTTTATACAATAGATTACAATGGTTTGGAATGTTTTGATTGTAATTTCGGAAAATAGGATTTTGGCGAATTGTGAAAAGGGATTATATTAATAAAATAAATGAAATAACTATGCAGATAAATGGTGATAATACTGAAATTACATGTCATGTCTGTAACATGACTTTGCAAAGCCGGTTTTTGTTTTACAGAATGATCAAAATCAATCTGCCTAGTCTTTTCCCAACTATGTTGGGGTCGGCTTCCAGTCTAACCGGATGTACCTACCAGAATTTTAAATGGAGCGATTGTCCTCCTATCTGAACTATCTGACCTCCATAACCCAGTAACTGGGTAATACGACACCCCTTGGTAAGACTTGTTGTCAGACTTTCGGGCTTCTGACGACCCGTAACGACTGTCAAAGATCGACGAATGACAACCGGGACCAACGGCTTAACGTGCTTGCCGAGGCACGGAGGAGTCTCGGTATGTAAAGATACCCATCCACCGACCAACCCCGGCAAGCATAGCTTAACCAGGTGGATCAACCCGTGCGGCCACAAGCCCCTCAACAGAATGTTCTTTTACAGAACGATTATTATCCAGTTTTTTTGGCGGGCAATAAGTTCCACTGACGTTTTTCGCTAGATCTTAGAAATCATTAAATTTACTGAGTATTGGAATATTGTAATTTAATTCTCATTGATTGTAATACTCCCGTTTTTCAAAAGAACATTACACATTACATAACTGAGACTGTAAAAATCTCAAGGTTACATTCAACCTCATAAACTCGTACGAAAAGCACATTTTTTCATTAGAACAACCGCAAACTGTTGTGAGGAGCTGCCTCCGTTTACGATGCAGGCCGCACTCCACGTATAAATTACCTTAATGGCTTATTTGACATGATTTATAGCCAACACCTAGCTCGGGTAAACGCGCCTATTTGATGTTTCATTTCGCTTTGGGGAATTAGCGTGAAATCTGGGTGGAGTAATTATGTACCTACTCGAATTTAGAACTTCGACACTCCGTTTGGCTAATTCGTTTTCTGTCTATAATTTTGGCTGCTACAGTTTTGCGTACCGTTATGTAATTTGGAGGGATATTTTTCGGTTAGCCTACTGATCTGTTTCCTTTAAAATCGTAAAAAAGATGGGATAGGTAATGGTTATGATGCTGAGTATTGATTTTCGCTTAAACAGCGCGTGCATGTGTTTCGCTTTTTCATTCAGGATTCTTAGCCCGTCTTTTTTGAATACTAGCTATATAAAACCTATTCGAGTTTTGTACGAAGCCGTTATTCTGATTTAGCTTTCTTTGTTTTTTCTTCACTTTTACCTATGTACCTGTCTGTTGTGTATTCAACCCCAAAAAAAAAGACTTTTGAACTACAAAAGCAACTCGTTAGTGTTTTGCCACTTTTGACAACAATACCCAGAAAATGTATACTTGGAACTATGTAATAGACCGACGAGACGTTTTATGACGTTTAAGTGTCATTCAACCTCAAAGTGATAAAGAAATTACTAGGTCGACTACATAACATTATACATAATCAGCCTATTAATGTTCCCACTGCTGGGATACAGATTACAGGCCTCCTCTCTGTGAGAGGGAGTGGGCCGTAATCCACCACGCGGGCCCAGTGCGGGTTGGTAGATGTCACATGTCTTCGAATTTTTGGTTCTAAGACGATGTTTTCCTTCACCGTTTTGAGAGCAGTGGTGATGATATTATTTACACAAAGTAAAGCGCCTTGGGTTCGAACCCACGACCTACAACTCGTACGTCGAGGCCAACACCACTGGGCCACCACTGCTCTGCTAGGTCGACTATGCACACAAAAAGTTATAAGAACAACAACACAATATCATTCATGCAGCATCAGCTTTCGTAGAAACAGAGCGCTGTGTGAACGACATGTACCTTACTCTACAGAATTCCATGTAAGCTAGATTGTCTGGAAATTTCAACGAAATAGGTACGGATACAGCAAATTCAATTCAATTCAATTCAACCATTTATTTCGGAAAAACATCCATATTGTATTAGTATTTGCACTTAGAAAAATATGTTAGTAGTATTAAATAAAATCAAAAAACAATATTATAATCACAACCAAATAATTAAAATAAAATCAAAACTAAAATCAACATTATAATCAAATTCAACAACATTATAAGCAAATGAACGCTTGTTTTGTCTAAAACGAAAGGTGTAAGTAGAGACGTATGTAATGTTTAGTAATTTCGCCAGTAATGTTATAACTCCCATGTTGGTGTAGAGGCAAATCTGTTGCCATGCCAAAAACCCAATAACACATTCCCCGACCCGGGGATGGTGTCATCCCCAGATTAAAATCCAGGAAGACCAAGGATAGTCGGAAAGTTAATAATAAATTCCATGACCACAGATTAGAAGTTCTGTAATTTCGTAAATTCGTAATCCCAGTCCGTTTGTCTGTCATTTCGCCGACCCGTCGTCTCGTCATTATGTTGTATTCGTTTTTTCTACCACTTTGAATGAAAGTTATTCCACGGGATTTATATTTAAAAAGAAACTTGATTGGGTAGTTCTACTTTTTATTGGCTACCGTCGAAATAGAGGTGACCTATATTCTACTGCTTCGGGTGGTCATTGAATGAATGGAAAATGTTTAGACGATCCTGTATCGAGTTCAATCGAGGCTTATTTATTACTAGCTTTTATCCGCGGCTTAGGTCGTAAGGAGATCAGAAATTATTCCAAGGGAACGTATTACCGTGATATAAAGTTTATTTTGTCCTAACACAGGTCATGGTCAATCCTCGGGCCAAAGGAGGTGGCCAAGTTTTGTATAGAAGCTTGCCCCACTTATAATAAATATTATGTACAGGAAAACTTATGATCTCAAGTCAAAGCTATTGCTCTCTAAACTAACAATATAGAAACAAATGATTTCTATAAGTTTTGGGTTTTTTAGAGGCAATTTAAATAATTTTGCTTTTACGTAAATATTTTTTTTAAATTTTATAATAAAATATAGAATACTTCTAGGTAATGTTTAACAGGGTTAGAAACAATCTTTGATGTTTTCTGGTAGCTTAAAGAGCTTTCGTGTCTTAATTCATTCAAGTTCTTCGAAAGAAGGCGGCCAGTTTTTCTATAGATAAAAACTACGACGACATGCTAAAGGTGCTTGCTCTCTAGACGTGCAATGTTAAAATAAACAGTCCCAACTTCTCCTTATTTTCTTTTGACAGGCTGTTTTACTAATGTTGCTAACAAAATCAGGCACACTTACTTTTAAAATAAAAAAATTAAGCGTTGCAAACACTTTTAAGTAACGTTTTATGAGGAATTATATAGGTTCGTGTTCCAGAAAAATACATTATTTCAGGTTGAATATCGATAACAAACAGTTTCTCAGTTTTCCCTTCTATTATTAATGGATTAACTTTAATCTGCTGGGTACCACATAAAAATAAAACTCCGAATGAAATGTTTTTATTCAAGTGCTCTTCAAGCTTTATTACTGGTTCTGCCATAGGCTCTGCAGTGAGAGCGGTGGTGGCCCAGTGGCAACGGCCCCGACTTACGAGTTGTAGGTCATCAGTTCGAACTTAGGCAGGCGCTATACTTTGTGTAAATATTTTCATCACAACTGCTCTCAAAACGGTGAAGAAAAACATCTGCATCGTGACGAAACGGCATTTCCTAGAACCAAAAATTCGAAGACATGTGACATCTACCAATCCGCAATGGACCCGCGTGGTGGATTACAGCCCACTTCTTCTCGAAGAGAGGAGACCTGTGTCCCATCATTGGAAACATTATAGGCTGGTTATGCTTATGCATAGGCTCTGCAGTTATTGGTTGTTGTTGCTTGGAGCTGTGTTGTGCATAGTATATGTTACTCTTCAGCTGGCTTAGGTTGTTAAAAAGGTTACTTCAGTTGTGTAACAGAAACATTTATTATTGCTTCTGCTAGAGTCCAATATGCATGACATGACATCCGCTTATTTTTCCATCATATTTTTTTTATTACTGTAAACATAGTGTATTCAATACTGATCGATTGTTTAAGTGGTCAATTGATTTATTTATACAAGGTGTTCCTTTTGATAACCCATAACTTGAGGGTAGGTCCAGGTCCAGGTCATGGTCTACCCATGTGCCAAATTTCATCCATATCCGTTCAGCCATTTTAGCGTAAAAGCGTAACAAACGAACAAACAAACTCAGTTTAGTATTATAATATTAGTTAGGATAGTTAGGATTTTATTATGTACTAGAACAAATAAATCTGTCACATACAAACCGACAAATAGATAACAATTCCAAAAATGGTAGAAATGACATCTGTTGGTTATTTTTTAACACCCCAACTAATTTTTTTGGAATTATTTTCAATGTAAAAAAATGCGTCGTCTACAGATTTAATAAGTAGGTATATAAATGTATAGATGAATATTGAAAGAAATTATATTAACTATTGTGTGGAGTCTGAAGAATCTTAGTATAAGTTGACTGATATGTTTTAGCGTGAGTGCGTTAGTGTATTGGTAGCTATGCAGCACTACAGCAGGTGGAACGAATGGGCTCTATCCACCAAATAAAAAAAGCAATGCTTCACTAGCAAGCGTTGAATAACCTCTGAGATTTCATTAGGCACACAAGCAGTTTTTTAGATTATCTTCCTATTCTACGTCGTTGTAGGTCCAGATAAAGATTAAATTAATTAATAAATTCAACCTAGAAATTAGGATCCCTGTAAACAAAACGAGATAACTAAAAACTGCTCACTTTACTAAATTCTTATAATATTTAAATGTATAATAATATGCATTCGAGTCTCAAGTGAAAGCATTAAAAGATATTAAGTGCACTTTTAAAATTTACGACATGAACGTTGGAAAACTTATAGGTGTTTGTCATGTTCATCTTGAGAGATGCCTTAAAAATTTAAAATTTATACGTTCAAAAAAGCGGTGTAGTTCTCAAAGGAAAAATGGACCATACATCACAAGTTTAGAGCTGGGTCGGGGCTCCCGTCCTCCTGTCAGATATCGCGCTATGCACTACCCACTCCGATGAGAAATTAATAGTTGTTTGTAGAAATTTCATTGAAACTCCCCGTTACGGGAACTGGCGTTCAAATTAAAAAGCTGAGAAAATTTCTGTGTATGAGAGAAAGAATTTGATGAAATCGAGCTGCTATAGAGTCGGTAATGGATATTTTATAATCTGAGAATGGGGGCTGTAGTATTTTTAGTAAGAGTTCTTTGTGAAGTGTTATGAAGATTAAAAATGTAATGTTATATTAATGTCCGTTTTCATTTTCACTAAGTGACACTTAAATTAATCCCTAAATAAAAGTGCACTGTTGCATTTTGAACGATAGGCTCAGCGCTGAGAGTTGAAAATCCAACAGTGCACGTTTATTTAGGGATTCATTTAAGTGTCATTTAGTTGTAACTGAAAACGGGCATTAGTTGCGTATATTATTAGAATGCCTTGTACAGTAAATGCTTAAAACTCCATTAGCATGCTAAAGATTACATTGCTATGAACTCGAGCACGATACGGCCAGTGCGTGTGCGTTTGCGTGTATGAGTGATGTCTCAACATTCTACAGATAACATACACTAATGAACTGTCATCGCACTACGCGAAATAACATTATATTTCTGTTGCATTTAGATACGCGTCATAGTGGTGATCTGTTCTTACCATTGCATTGGTAAAATTCGCTTTTGATTAACCGGTTCGGCTACACTGTGTTTTATAAGGACGAAAAATTCCAAACATGGGCAGGTAGCTGGTTGCGCTAAGCAATGGATACACGATCAATGAGGTCTGAGTTCGAATCCTACATAAAATGAGTGATGTGTGGATGAAATTTGGCAAATGGGTAGACCATGACTTTGATTAGGACATAGAATACTTTTTATCCCTATGTTCCCACGGGATCGAGTCCTACGTGGTTGAAACCGCGGGGCACAGCTAGTATATATACTAATATAATATAATAAAGCTGAGAAGTTTGTTTGTTTATTTGAACGCGCTAATCCCTGGAACTACCAGTCAGTTTAAACAATTCTTTTTGCGTTTGACAGCCCAATTATTAAGGGAGGATAAAGGATATTTAACATCACGTTACAAACATAAATAGCAGAGCAAAAATAAGTCTAAAAGTGAGTTAAGTTATTACTTAGCTCGCTTTTAGGCTTTCTTTTTACATATTGTGGTGCCTAACGACTTCCACGCGAACGAAGTCCCGGGCAGCTGCTAGTTAATAATAAAATGTTAAACAAAGAACATCACATCAAAAAACACATTACATCGCACATAAAAGTCGTAATTTAACGAAAGCAATCGAAATTACCGTCCAATTGATTTCGAAGCGAACATCAATTAATATTGTAAAACAGTTTGGCGAACGAATCTCATATTTATGTTTTAAAGCAGGAGTCACCAAATGGCGACCTATTTTATGCGGACCTTACGTAAGCAGTATTTATAAATAAAACTAAATCTAAAAATATTTTAATAAAAATCCAGGATTCAAGGTTCAGACAGATAGTTCGAAGTAAAAAATTAACTTTTCATCCCACCATCTCGGAAAGAGTATTTTTAATCTTCAATATCTGAGTGGAAAAGCCGTTTTTATTCGCTAGAGGATAAAGTAAATTGAATTTAGAACATCGTGTGCACTAAGTTTGTGAATTAAAAAAAACATTAAACCTATTTACTGCTACCTCTATGGTGCCGAATATATCATACAACTTTTTTTTTATTTTTTTAAAAACTCAGACTCGGAACCTTCTTGGTGTTCTTTTTTCAATTTGCTTTGTACGCGGTTCTTTACGCGGCATTTTTTCACGTCATTGTTAAACCTTTTATTAAAAACAAGAAACTTGAAAACAAGTGAAAAAACTAAAATGAGTGATTCTAGCGACGAGGAAGTTTGCTTGACGCCAACAGAATTGACTGAAACTGTTAATAATGCGCAAATGAGCTTTCTCCCTCAACAATCACGCGAGAAGTATTTAAAACAGTACGATATGTTCAACACGTGGCGACTAGCAAAAGGAGCCAAAACTTTCTCAGAAAACGTTTTGCTGGCATATTTTATAGAATTATCCGAGAACAAGAACGAGAACAAGAAAGCAAGCACTCTATGGAGTACGTATTCGATGCTAAAAGCAACAATAAAGATGAAAAAAGACAAACATATCGATACCTATCCTAAATTAGTGGCATTTTTAAAAAGAGCCTCATCTGGTCATCAACCATAAAAATCGAAGGTTTTCACAGTATCTGATATTGAAAAGTTTCTTAACGAAGCACCCGATTCCGTATATTTGGCGGCAAAAGTAAGTCAGTTGCACATTCAGTATCTACTTAAGTATATTAATCTCAATTAAATAGTATACTTAGTAGATGTTGATAGGCATAATTATGCGTTCATATCAATTTTATTCATTTATCTACTACAATACTCTTTACGTTACAGGTTGTTCTTATTATTGGAATAAACGGAGCATGTCGAACTAATGAACTAACACAACTTAATGTCAAAAACATTGAGAAACATTCAGATGACTTACTATTAATTAATTTACCTAATACAAAGACAAAAAGAGACCGCAACTTCGTCATTCGCAAGGAATACGTAACGATTGTTGAGAAATATCAAGCCTTACGCCCGCCTAACACTCCAATCAATCGATTTTTTCTACAGTATCGCAATGGAAAGTGTGTTAGACAGCCTATGGGTACTAATAAAATTGGCAGTATCCCACGAGAAATAGCAACATTTCTTGAACTTCCAGAACCCCTGTTGTACACGGGTCATTGTTTCCGACGAACTTCAGCCACACTTTTGGCTGATTCCGGAGCTGATCTCCTGTCCCTTAAGCGCCACGGAGGCTGGAAGTCCAATGCAGTTGTAGAGGGATACATAGAGGATTCCATCCAAAATAAGTCTAAAATATGTGAAGGCATCGTAGGAGCCATTACACTGAAAGAGCCTCAATCGGATCCTTGGACTGGCCCTTCTACATCAAAAATAAGCCGTTATGAAACACCTAACCATCTCCCTCTCTCTCCAACATTCACGCCAAGGGAATCCGATGAATCGGTACAACTATTAAGTATGACAGATAGTTTACCGAAAAACAGTACACAAGTGACTAACACCAATATTACAGTACCAAACAAAAATATTACACTCAATTTAAATAACTGTAGCAACGTTACTTTAAAATTTTCTTAATTATACCTTAGTATTATTTTGTTATAATTTAAAGATTATTCTGTAATACTTACCTGTTATAATGTAGTAATTAATACCTAAACTGAAATAAAAGTGTACCTATCTTGTGATTGTAAACGTTTTTTTTTTTGCATTTAGTCATTTCCTCGCTGAGGTGGAATGAAAAGTTACGTGTTGCACTCGAGTGCAAAGATTTTTCACCTCGTGCTCTTTTGATTCCCTCGCTAACGCTCAGGCTTCTAATTTTGAATCACTCGCTCAAATCGCTCGTGATTCAATTTTAGAATCCTTCGCTTGCTCGGTCATCAAAATTGAACACGCGGTTAAAAAGCAACTTTGCACTCTTGTATAACAAATAACTATTTTCACATTAATAATAATTATTTACTCTTTTATTTTATAATTATTATTTATTTATTTCATTAACAATTTTTACATTGTATCGAAACGTATTGATTAAAACTAACAGAACATGAAGACATATAAATAAAATTGCAATTTTTGTTCATTACTCTTTACATAATATTTTTGAATGTTATAAAAATTGCTGTTTTTAATCATGGTTGCTAGTAATCGTCTACCGGACCGCGAAATACTTTTTTTTTTTAAACGGAACCCCAATGAAAATAAAACTCCATTGAAACTAATTGGTGATCCCTGTTTTGAATCATGATATAATTATGAAGTGTGTAAAGCTGATTGGTGCTCGTTGCACTGCCCGTAAATAAATTCAGGCTGAAACTCTTCATTTACTGAGAACTAAGTTAAATGATATTAAGGGGGATGCGCCAAGGTAGCCCGCGAAATTCAAATTTTTGTACGTTTATTGCAATTTGCAGCTCAGTGTCAGGTTGTATGTTGATTAAAATATGATTCGCGACCGTATGTATATACAAATATGGCCTCACAGAATTATAATCATTAAAATTAGCAAAACTACTTCTTAAGTTAGCAAAGGTGTCAAATGTCATGATTTAATGAAATAGTCATTCAATACACTTTCATGAAATTGGAGAGTTGTATTGATGACTTATATGATTATTATTCTATAAATAAACATTTGATACGACCGCGAATCATATTTAGATCAACATACAACCTGATAATGACCTACAAATTGCAAAAAACGTAAGAAAATTTGAATTTCGCGGGCTACCTTGGCGCATCACCCTTAAGGCATAATTAGAATAAACGCGAGAGTTAATTATTGCCGTTTGTAAGAGAAGATAGTACTTACTAACAAATTGTTTTGTTGGTGATATGATGGTTATATACTCGTATTTGTTGGAAAGACGAGAGAGCCCGTATAATAGAAAGTGGTTGCAGCATTGTGTCTATAAATTCAACGGCACTTACTAGAGGTAAGAATAAAAAATAGCATGTAGTAGGAATTCTTTTCACAATATTTTAAAAAGAAACAATGGGTTCAGAACATGGTTTTTTGTTTAGGTATTTTGTTAGGGTGGCGAAAATGGAAGTAGCCCAAGAAACAAACACCGCATTCACTGTATTTCCTTATTCAAAAACAAAACAAGTGAATTTATATATATTTAAAAAAATCTTGTCACAAAGATTTCCTCATTTCTCTTTCATACTCCATCAACAGACCCTGTTCATCATCTATCTATAACCTATTCATTGAGACCATTCCAATGAGCCCAAACACGACACCTGTGCTGTAAGTTGATAAGCGAGTTGGGTATCCTGCAAATTCCAGGTGATGCTGCAGCATCAGTTCAAGGTTACTATGTTCTTCTTATAACATTGAAGTAACAGAATACCAAATTTCAAATCAATCAGATCTGTGGAAGACGCTCACATCCATAAATCAACTAGAAAAGAGCAGATAATTTTCAAACGGCTGACCCGATTATGATAAAACTTGTCTAGGAATCATCGCTAGAAAACCTGCATTCAAATTAAAAAAAACCGCATTCTAATCGGTTCACCCGTTTAAGAGCTACGGTGCCACAGACAGACACACACATAGCGGTCAAACTAATAACAGCCCTCTTTTTGCGTCGGGGGTTAATAATGTCCTTCAATGAAACAAAAATACTTCATGTAATGAAGAAATATCCCAGGATTGCGAAAATTTCCTCTCATCAAAGCGGTTTTATCTGACCCATATGATTTCATTAGTGAAACAAGCAATATAAAAGTTATTTGTGTTCTGAATTCCTGATCCTGGTTTGTTTCTTATTGACGGTCACGAGCATCAATATGTATCCACTTACCAAAAATTCAAAAGCGATTTTCTCGTGGAATATTGACTGCAACTTTGTTATAAGGCCTATTTCATATTTATATGGGTTCCAAAATACTATATTCGTAACATCATAAAAAATTAAACAACACAGTAGGAGCAAATCACTTTTAAAAGTTGCTTAGTGTATACATATTGGTGCTCGTGACTGTACAAGACCAGGGTCATTCTTTTTATAATGCCATCTCTTATTAAAGAAGAGATCAGTTGACATACGATTATATGCCACTAGCTCTTGCCCGCGGCTTCACACGCGTATAGGTCGGACATATATCCTACGGAAACATACAGACGCCAGCACATCAACCTACTCCAATCTGTCAAATTTTCCTAATCAACATTGAAGCTTATTCTTTAGCGATAAAGTTGAAAATCTATTAAAGAAAGACAGATTGTAGTAACTTGATATGCTAGCGTCTGTACTAATGGTCCGGAATAAAAAAATCCTATTGGTCTACCTATGTGCCAAACTTCATCGAAATCTGTTCAGCCGTTAGGGCGTGAAAAGGTAACAAATAGACAGACAGACTTACTCCTGCATTTATAATATTAGTGTTAGTGTGGATCTTGCAGGAAAATAAGAATAGGTAGCAAAGCCATTGACAAAGGTGCACTGTCGTGCATTAGAATTTGCCGATAACCGTATTACGTACCGTGTGATAGCGAGGCAATTTATTACAACGGCTTGTCACTGAAAACTGTCGTGCAGAAAAACCAACCACTTGCTCCAGAATTTTTGTGGAGATTTCATCTTCCTGACTGGGACAAAGACCGAATCGTAGCTGCGAAAAAGAAAAGAAAACCGGCAGTTAAATCATGTAACAACCCATGCTACCATAAATTGTATTTTATTATCCAAAATAAGTAGACTTTTACCACCCCATATATTCGATAACCACTTAGAAATTACACGAAATATTTGCGGTGGACAAGCACTGGAACAAATAGCGGTTCAAATTTAGTGTTTCCTGTGTTCTGGGGTCGAGGCATTCCACGGTGGTGCGGGGCACGCCACATTTGACGTTTATTCGATTTAAGTCCAACCACGGACCGCAAGTCCGGTAAAATACCGTGTGAATAAAGTTTAAGCTCTAAATTCAGTTTCCTGTGTGCTACGTTTCTGCAATACTTTGTAGCAATCAGGGGTCTCCCGGGATTGGTGCGCAAACTGGTGCTGTAACGACAATGGTGCGTTGAGTTCCATATTTCGACATTTGCATGCTGTTTTGTGCACGAAAAATTTGTTTTGTATTTTTACTGTTCAGGAAAAATAGCGTAGATTTTGTGATTGTTGCATTTAGGTGTGAACGACCTAAAGGTTGTTCAATGCATTTAAATTGGTTTTTAGGGTTCCGTACCCGAAGGGTGACAAACGGAACCCTATTCATAAGCCTCCGCTGTCCGTCTGTCTGTCAGCGAGCTCTATCTCATGAACCGTAATAGGTAGGCAGTTGAAAATGTCACAGATTGAGCATTTCTATTGCCGCAAGAGCAACAGACAAAATCAATCATCTAGACAAAATCAAACTGGTTGCTTACTTAATTGTATTTATTTTTTATTATATGACATTGATTTTACGAGTACATCCTGTGATTACTTCCTCACACACTGACTTATTAATTGTAATTTTTTAGTAGATTCGTCTATTTTTACAATGTTTGTGAATATGTGAACACCATGTATCTACCACATAATTAATTTATCTGTCGTTTGCTCCACTTTAAATTCTTTTTACTTTATACAGTAATTTTATTCTAGGTGCATCGTATTCACATATAATTATATAAATAATGTACCTATACAAAATATTGTAAAACATTTTAAAAGAGTAACGGTGGAATTTCTTGCCCATTCTTCTCCATACGAAAACTACCTTTTGGAAGGGGCGGTAGAATCAATACTTTATTTTGTAAAATTTTGATGTTCAAAAGTGCCTTCAAGGGCCTATTTGAAATAAATGATTTGACTTGACTTTGAACAAATAATAAAATTAAAAATTAAAGGGCCCCCCTTGACCCCCCTTTAATTTTTAATTTTATTATTTGTTGCGCCATACAATAAAATTAAATTTGAAAAAAAAAATAATCTGACCCTGGCATGTGGGGTATCATTTTCTAGAGCTCATCGAGTAAAGAATAAATATAATTTTTATTTGTTTTTATCTTCAAAAATTATGAATTAGGGGGCCGTAGAAGTTGTCTGTTTTACACCATTTTTGTACGAGCTCTATCTCAACAACTAAACAAATTAGGAATTTGAAACTTGTGTGTATCATGTAACATATACTGTTTATAATCAACAAATACTAAAAACGCCGATTCATAACGTATTTTATATAATATGGGCGATTTTCTGCAACTTAAAAAAGGAATTTCGTATTTCATGCTAATATTATGCGATATAAATTCCACAGATAACTATTTAATAGACGGAGTAATGACATGGAATTAGTAAGTACCTACTATCATGGCAGCATATACTATTTCGATCATTTAAATTTCGATCATCCAAAAAGGTCTACAAAATAAACTTTCTTCACAAGATTTTAAAACCGGCCAGTATTTTTTGAGTTTAAGAACTTTATCGACTTTTTTCAAAGTATCCCTAGACGGTGTTGATGTGTGTACCTCATGTTAAAACTACACTCCAATAGACAATATATTCAGTAACATTGAAATGAATGCTGGCACAGACAGTGTACTATTCAGTTACCTTAAACCGTTGTGGATACAATTTCATATTGAGAAAAATTATTGGTGTAAAAATATTCGGCCACGGCGGCCAATCTCAACGGAGACTGGCCTTCGGCGCGGGAGATATTATAGTGCACAAGTGTGTGCGCAGACACGAGTGCACTCTCTCTTCCCTCACTCTCATAGTCCGATGGGATGTGTAAAAATAATAAGTAAGAAATAATAGATTTCTGTATGACTATCAAAAATAACGTAAATAAATACCTGTATTGACCCGTGCGTTTGCACTGGCGAAACATCACGACAAAACATATTTAAATCTCTACTTCCTGTCAAACATTGTATGAAAAATTGACAGAAAACAGAGATTCCAACATGTTTTGTTGTGAATGTTTCGCCAGTGCAAACGCACAGTTATAATTAAAATTTGGCGTACTACTTACATTCTATTTTGTACAATATAGTCTGATGTAGCTAGAGAAATCCTTTTATTTATAAGTAACTAGCTTTACCCGGCCCGGCTTCGCACGGTTAGCACTAAGTACTTATCTACGGCGCACCTACCTTTCCTAATTACCTATTTCTACCTACCTACCCTACATATCTACCTGCTTACCTACCATATATACCTATTTATACCTACTAATACTATGTTAGTAGCAAATAAATAACTTTGACTTTAGTTAATGCATGTTACTGGATAAAGTTAACTTAATATTTTTCTCTTAAAATAAATGAAATATACTCCTACACCTATATTTTAACACAACAACATTTTTTCATTAAAATTAGACAATTTCTTTACAAATCTTTGTTTTTTTATAGCGCCTCTGTTGTTACCTTTACGAAAGTATTACAAAAATTCATAGTGTTAAATCTTGTACGACATGGTATGGAACCCTTCGTGTGCGAGTCCGACTCGCACTTGACAGATTTTATTTCTTTTCGTATTCGTTAGTGATTACCCTGGTGTCAGAGTTTTAAAGCCGCCCATTGGCTTCTGACTTGGCTTCACATGCCGTCGCGAAATATCTCTCAGGCATGACAGTTTCCTCACGATATTTTCCTTCACCGTTTTTGAAGCAAGTAATAATTATACGCACATGAATCTGAGAAGATAGAGGTGCATTTAAATGATGTGATTTAAATGTTTAAGTGAGTGTATTGGGGAAATAATTTAATGATCTATAATTGTTGCCACTATTCTAAAGTGAAAATTACCTCCTAAATTCAACGTTAAGATTCCGATTCTAGTGAAACGTAAACCTAATAATGTTGAAATGGATTTCAATAAGAGCTTACAACGTAGCTTTTAAAGCACCATTTTATCAACGTCAAAGTAATCCGAGGTGGCAGTGTTTAAATCCACTGAGAATGGGACGAACAAATATTTTTGAGCACACGACTGTTGTTGTGGAGTTGTAATCCATTGCTGTTTATTTAGGGAACAGATGTAAAGAGATTTTATTTCAACTGAGCAGTGAAACATGAAATAAATGTTGTGAAATAAAAGAGAGTATTTTTCCGCAGCATTTTCTCATGAAACATTCAGTCAAAATAACATTAATAAACACAAATGGCTGAATTTAAATCATACTGTATTAAGTTGTCTCGACTTTTTCCCCATTGAATTCATAAAATCTGGGGCTTCACATTTTAAATTTCAATAACATGCTAATATAAAATTGGTTTTACGAAGTTCGGGGATACGCTTCAAAAATCTCACACTTGTTCCTTTCAAGAGGTTGAATTTTCCATACTAGGCCTGAGTATGTAAAGCGGATTTAGAAAGAAATAGAATATTGGATTTTACAGACCCTAAACTCTATTTCTGGGTGATAAGGTTCGATTTCCCTTAACATTTAGGCTTATTTTTGATACTCCGAATCTGAATATTGAAATCATAAAGTCAGTGTCATAAAGTGGATTATCGTGATGGCAACTATGATTGAATTGGTAATGAAACTTCATTAGCCCGTAATTGAAGTGACATCTCTTGGGTAAAACAGACGTAATGGATGTTATATTCTGTAGATAAATTTTCTATTTTAGGACCGACTTTATTACCTAATCTTATTTCTCCATTATTTGATTTTTTGTAGGAGAATATTGTAGGTCTTTTTTTGTACTACTTTTATTTTCCACTAGCTTCTGCCCGCGACTTCGTACGCGTGGAAGTCATAAGACACCAGTTGACACCACAATATACTACAGTTTATAAAACTTTCGTGTATACTACGTTTGTAATATTGTTCTCAGCAGTTAAAATACACAGAGAGTCAGGACTGGTGACTCGGGAGCTAGCGACGTACAGTGTCCGTGCGAGAAGCAGCTCGTCCTGAGGTCGATACCCGCAGCCTTCAGCATTTTTTTTTTCTTTTGCGTGGGGAATCATCAAATGACTTTTCCCGCGCTAGGCGGAGCGGAAGGGCGTGTCAGACTCTTACTGACTAAAACCCACCCGTTTTACTTCCCTTGCCTGTGCCAGGGGCCACGGTTTTCCCTTAGCAACCCCAGCAGGCACCGGCCCTAGCGGACCCTTTCAGTTTTGCTGACATCTCTTTGAGGCGCACGTGGAACACGACGCGCCGTCGACCCGCGCCTGATCCTTATCGGACGGCGAGCTACCCATTGCTCTCCGTCCGCAGGCCCGCGCCTATGGTGGCCGGAAATCGGCTACCAATTCCCGACGCCCGGGGCGTCTCCTACGGCGGCGGCTTGGGGCGTAAGGGCGCGACATTTGTCATCCCTCGCGCGCCCCGCCTCCTTCTTCGCGAGCATTACTGCTTCGCAGAAGGAGGTGACGGCTTGCCTTGCCCTCTCGCTCCGCACCATGGCCTTTACCAGGATCGGACGCGAGAGGTCGTCACCGCCGAGCGCCTCCACAAGGACACGGCAGTGCTTCGCCCAAGCCAGGCAGACATCCACCGTATGCTCCACCGTGTCCTCCGGGCGGTCCACACAGTGGTGATATACGGGCGTTTCCTCCCGCCTTATGCGAAACAGGAAACGCCCGAAACAATCGTGTCCGGTGAGGACCTGCGTCAGGCGGAAGAAGAGGACGCCGTGGCACCTCTCTAGCCACTCCTCAAAGAGGAGACTTATCGTCACAATTGTGGCGTGCCCAAATCTGGGTTGCAACAATCACACACTCCAAGCCGCCATGAGATCCCGCCGGAGCTCTGTTCACTGTACCGTGATTTCTCGTGGCAGTGGAGCCTTCAGCCTTCAGTGACGGTCCTTGTGACTTATTGATAATTAATCATCGTAAAGCATACGCTCACAGGGAACTGCACGCGCTTAAACTGGTAATTGTGGGGAATTAGTGGTATACGCGGTATATACACTGTCTCGCCAATGCCACAACCTATTAGAATTTCCGCCTTGATGTCGTTTCCTTGCAAAGACACGACTTTGAGCCGAATTCCGTTACAAAGCTTTGGCGGAGTTAAGTTCCGAAGGAGCATAATCGGGACACCGACCTTCAGCTGGATTTTCTGCGCCGGAAGTCCAGTTGCCATGAGCGAATTCAGAAATTCTACGGGGTAATGTGTGGCATCGTCTTCCTCCACATCAGCATAAATGGAGGTTTATATCACTTCGCTCCCTACAATTTGCGAGAGAATACCGTGGTTGATCGCTGCTGCTTGATCATTTTTGACGTTAAAATGGAACACGCCCAAGAATTCTCTTGGTACGGAATTCGACTGATGTCTTCGTACACCAGACGAATCGGATCTTCTAAAGTGGGAACTACTCTACTCTACCAAGAGTCTCTGGTAGGGCCACCTGGCCACACTCTTCTGTTATAGTGCCTTCACCCACTTTTAGAAGAACATAGGAGAATTCTTGAGCATATGGATTCCCGCCAAGCCGAGCTCGCATGTTGATGGTCAAGCGCAGTCTTAGAACTCTTGACCATAGAGTTGACCTTTTTAACAAAGCATTCACCTCGTCAGACAGAACTGTGGCTCCACCCATAGTGGCTTGGTTCCTGCAGATTTCCTGCAGGGTTCTGTTTATAGCTTCCACTGCTGTCTTATTTGCCATAATGCTTTCATCCCATACGATGAAGCGCTAACCCTAAGCACGCATCCCTTGGTTGCGTGACACCTCACAAACAGCGTTTCGTTGTTCTCTAAATTGATGGGAATCTTAAACATGAATGGCACGCGCTGTTTTCTCACCAGAAAGCAGTATGGCAGCGATTCCAGAACATATTGGCGATTACACACAGATTTTAAAATCGCTAGGACAAATCTGCTGTCAAAATCTGTGTAAAGTCAAAAATTAAGCTTTTTTTTTTTTGTGCTGGTCAAGGCCTCCTCGAAGTCTTTCCAGGTAGGTCCCTACTCTTTTCACATGGGCCGTCTCAATAAAGAATCTTAAGCAACGCTGTCACAGCAGACCAAGCAAGGAATTAATACCTATGTAGTACTATACATATACATATAAACACCAGGTATAGTTTATTTATTTCGCAAAAGTTCTGTCTTGTCGCCGTTATGACGTCATAAGGTTTAAATTGCAATAACTAACAGGACTTCGTGAAATGGTTTAAGCAAACTGTAAAAGGCGAACGTTTTTCGGCTTTTTTCAATATTTTTCAGCTTAATGTTATCCTTGATACCAAAAGATGCATATTTTGCCATATTGAACTACTTTACAATATGCTTTTAAAAGTAAATAGCGCTAAAAATATTGTGTTTTTTTAAATTCGGTTTATTCTATAATCCGTAAAAAATCATTTTATTCTTACAGTTTTTGGCACTAAAATGATCAGAAGACAACCTTTGAATGTTTTGTGACTGTAAAGTGCTTGTGACGTAGCAGTTTCCCATAGATTACGAAGTTTTCCTTTTTTAGTGAATTTAATACATTGTACGAACTATTACAAACATAAAAAAAATAAAAAAAAACACAAAAAAATATAAATCGTATTACAAAATGTAAAAAAGAGAATCACAAAAAAAAAAAAACAATACATGGGATTCGAACTAACAAACTCGGGATTGCAAAGCAACCGTCTAACCACTTAGCTATTTGCTTACTTGAATATCAGTTAAAATAGCCGTTCCTATATATTTCATGATTGACTGCTTAGTTCCATAAAGGTATAGCGTGATGATAATCATTTAAAAAGTTAAATCGGTAACTAAACTATCTACAATATGCAAACCTTTTGGCGCATCTTTTTACAATTTGCGGAAAAAAATACGAACATAATGTAATATTGTTCATCCCCCTTAGCAAATAGCGTGATAGTTTATACCCTACCATTTGACCAGACTTATAGGGAATATCTATGCAAAATTTCAACAGAATCTGTCCAGTAGTATTTGCGTGATGCTGGAACATACATACAGACAAACAGACAAACAGACAAAAATTCTAAAAACTATATTTTCGGCATTAGAATCGATCCCAGACCTCGTAGCAATTACTTTTTTTCAAAAATATTCAATGTACAGTTTTGACTTCGCTACGATTTTATTATATGTATAGATTTCCTAATATAACTTTTTAAAGTTGTGCCACTTTATTCGAATTTTCTTCTGCTTTCAGATGAAATGGACCGTGGAAAAATTACAGAACTTCAAATTACCCAAAATAAACCCGTATTTTACAAAAATAATGAATATCAAACAACTATATAATTACAATACATGTTTTATCATCAGATTCTTGGATCTTTGACGTTACGTGTCGTCAAAAGCCCGAAAGTCTGACAACCAGTCTTATCAAGGGGTTGTGGAGGTCAGATAGGTCGCTCCATGTAAAATACTGGTATTCAGCTGCAACCGGTTAGACTGGAAGCCGACCCCAACATAGTTGAAAAAGGCTAGACAGATTAAATTATCATCAGAAAAATTCATACCAAGAGTATTCACACGAACATAAAACTCGCCCAATATAAACAAGTCAGTCAACGTAGTACACGGCGAGCTAGCTTGCTAGTTTTACCACAAATGAATAGGTGCAGATGGTTCATTCCGCATTTTCGGTATGAAGCTACAAGTACGCGGCGGGCCCGTCTTGTCGAGCCAATTCAGTGAGTGTAACGTAGTTAGAAGATAAGACTTACGCGATAGAAAAATAGGCAACCTCTAGGTGAATGTAACTAATAATTAATCATTTATTTCAGATTCATCCTACGATTACATCCATATTTATTAGTGCAATTGCGAGCTTACAATTCGCGGCAATAATTATAAAATAATTACTAATTTATAATCATAAAAAAATCTATATATATTCAAATATATAATTATATAATATAATTTTATGTGTTTTATGGATATAAGACTACTGTTTCGTGAAATGTGATAATTTAGAGCTATATTGATGATTTAAATGATTATAATTTCCATTTTATTCATTATAATTTTACTTATATTCACCGTTTTCGACCCACATCTGCATCCGTATGACCTCCGCATTGATTTATGCTGATGCGGAGATATAAATAAAAATAAAAATAAATGGTCAGTAAATAAATAAATTAATAAATAAATGCGGAAGCTCCGCGATCACGGATGCGGTAGCGAATATCCGCAACATCCCTGGTATGAAGGTGTACTTGTGAATATCGCATAATACTACTAATTTGTGATAATACATTCCACTCGTTAGTTCACGTTCAACTATTAAGTCAAATGAACTCCTGGAATCGGTTACGCCTCAGTGGGTACTTACGCTTAGCCAGTTCTTATAAAGTAATACAGAAATATATTACTTGGAGTAATGCCATGTGCCAATAATCTCCATAATAGCTTCTTATCTTCGTAAAATATTACTGACTTACGATTATATTTCCTCGTATTCTATGAAAATCTGTATCAATGCCAATGTGGAGTAATCGGGTGTATGTGTAATTGTATAGGTATGTATAGAATACGTTGTTGAAGTATTCAGCGTAGGGTATGTTGTGTCGGATGTTTTTCTATGATGATGAATGCGATTGTCTCTCTTTTTTGTGGCTGGCTACCTAATCGATTCTGAGGAAATTAGTTATAGTTAGGGTAGTTTTAATATATGAACGTTAAAAAAATCACATAGCAAGCTTCATTGTTGACTTGTAAAACCCATTTTTTTAAAGGTCTCATTAAGCTATCTTTATGATTCACCGTCTAATTTTGTTATGAAGTTACTAGGAACCATCGAATAGGTTGGATATGAGTGATATTGGTTAGTGATAGTCATTCTAGCAGAGCGTCGCTTTGATGGTAGTATGGCGGCTGTCTTCTGATGACTGAGATGATGTCAGGGGAGCGATGCAGGGAAGCAACTGACGTCCCAAGTCCACGATGAACCCATTTTTTCCGGCACAATCCTGATGATATCAAGCTGCTGAACCACTAACACGATGACCACATATACAAGCTATCCTGCGCCGTTAAATACATTCCTAATCTACAGCATTTAGTTTGAAAATCTGTAAGCCATAGGTATCTACGTAGCCAGTGTAAACAAAAGAACAGAATGTTATATTAAAGAATTTAGCTAGAGGGTCGCCAAATGACTGTCTATTTTAATCCTAGACAGCACAATGACTGTCCATTGTCCTATCCTTGCATGTGTAATAAAATTAGACTAAAGGGTCCCCAACTTAGCATGTTTTTCTCATACAAAATTAGGGTCAATTTACATAGCTGACAGGAAAGGCAGGGTAGCGTCAATTCGCACCGACGCACGAAAAGTTGCGAGAATTCTCGAGTATTCGAGTTACTCTGTATACACTCAACTAGTACCATACTGACTACTGTACGGTACTGTTGACGTCGCACCGTGCCTCTCTATACGCCAACTCCGTAGATTCCCTCTCGTCGGCAATAGTTAGAATGCTCAAGAACTATTTGGATGATCTGTTTTTGGTGTACTATCTTATTGGAACGTAACACAAAGTAAATAAAGACCAAGATGCATAAAAAAATATCGCTTCGCTTCCCTTCCCTTGTCCGCCGCAATGTAAATTGATCTTTATGCAACAACTCTGTGAAATAATTCTCGCATAATATATTTTATTTTTATATTATTATTGATTATCTCGATTATTTGCAGGCTGATGAACTAACTGATTGTCCGAAAAGGAAAACGATCCATCCATGCATCGGATGGGCATTTAAATATGAGAAAACAAATTGTGTTTAAACATCATTTTAATTACCTGATAGACCTTGGTAAATTCTGAAACATTGAATTGTTTCTTTCCACCGCATGGTGTTGTGTACTTCTCACAGAACGGCCACAAGTTATGCACACCATTGTATGCCCAAATAAACAAGCATCATCAGCTATTTCCGAACTCAGAAGTTCAAAATATGGATGACAAAATATGTTGACATCCATTCTTCGCCATTGACCCTTATACAAAAACCCTGTGAAATTATTCTCGCATAATACAGGAAAGCTAAATCTCCACACCGATTAATTACTACGACATTGTGACATGGAAATTTTGGAGGTTGACTGACGGTCAGCCGGCAGTCTAGACGGTCAAATTACAACTATTCATCACTAGATATCGCGACCAGCTGTACCAGACAACAATAAATCATAAATTAATATTCATGATACGCGATGCTCATATATCAGTATTATTATAGAATAAAATATGAACTCAGGTCCTTTCAATAATGTACTAGGTGTTTTTTGCATGGATAGCGCTGTATATTAGTTTGAAGCTTTTTGAGTGGAATTACTCTAGTTTGTGAAACATGAGTATTTTGAATATTGCATGCAATATACTCTTAAAATTTTAAATATTATAAACTTGCTGCGCCCCGCGGTTTTACCCGCATAAGGCTCGATTCCGTTGGAATATCGGGATAAAAAGTATCTTTTGTCATAATCCAGGTTATGGTCTACATATGTGCTAAATTTCATCCAAATCTGTTCAGCCGTTTTAGCAAGAAAGCGTAACAAACAAACAAAAAACTCACTTTCGCATTTATAATATTATTACTAGCTGTTGCCCGCGACTTCGTCTGCGATCCAGAATGAAAAGTAGCCTATGTCCTTCTCCAGGTCATGGTCTACTGATGTGCCAAATTTCATCATTGTCCATTCTGCTGTTTTAGAGTTAGAACGAAACAAACAAACAAACTCACTTTCGCATTTAAAATATTATAAAAGTTAGAATTTCAATGAAAAAATAATTCTTCAAAATTTCATCTTTATCCGTTCTGCTGTTTTAACGCGAAAGTGTAACAAACAAACAAACTCACTTTCGCATTTAAAATATTATAAAAGTTAGAATTTCTATGAAAAAATAATTCTTCAAAATTGTTTGGATGCTGTCGACCACTCCGATTAAATTTTACGAGCTTGTCAGCTCATACTTTACAAACTCTTTAACAACGCTCCAAATCTTGGAATTCTTTTCCAACTACTTAAACTTATACAGGGTTTTGGTAAAACACCAACAACCTCTTAAGGGGTCATTGTAGTCATCATTATGAACAACTTTTACTATGGGACCAAAGATGACATCGCGAAAAAAAAATCTGCTGTTCCCTACATTTATATTCGCATATCTCGTCAAAATGTAGGGAACAGCTGATTTTTTTCGCGATTTTAGTGTTCGTCCCATAGTGAAAGTTGTTCATAATGATGAGTCTAATGACCCCTTAAGAGGTTGTTGGTATTTTACCAATAACCCTGTATATGACTAGCTTCTGGCTGTGACTTCGGCCGCGTGGAGTGCGAAAATTATTCCAAGGAAACGTACTACCCGGATAAAAAGTATGCTATGCTAACTCAAATTTCTGTTTATGCATGAAACCCTTTGTGTCTGTTGACAGACGAACCGACAGACACACAGATTTACTTTGGCATTTATAATATTATACAGTACTAGCTTCTGCCAGCGGCTTCGCCCGCATGTTATCCTTATAAGTTATAGTGTATGTTACTCGAATTTTTTAAATCGGTAGAGTAGTTTTTGAATTTTTTCATTACAAACAAACATACAAATCTTTTCTCTTAATTAATATCATTATAGTGTTGATGAATGATTTCTAACATTTCGAAACTTTTCCCAGACTTGCAGAATACTTTATGTTTTCTTATAAGCTGGTAACATTGCAAATAATATTAATAAAAACCTGCCTGATACATCAGAAAAAAAACTAATAAATGCGAGCAACACGTCCGTCCATCTTACCCGACTGTTTTCCTGAAGTTAATTCCCAGAAGCGACGTGAAATGATGACATGGTCACAAAAGTGCAAGTAATGGCAGCTCATTGAGTATAAACGCCATTATGTACCCGTCTTCGTCTTTCTTTTCTATTTGGTCTGACAATTTGGAGGGAATTTATGTTGATGTTATTCCGCATTGTTTTTGTAGATTGATCTCTGCTTGTGTATTAAAAGAGTACCCAGTCAACCACTTTGGGAATTTGTGATGTTAAAAACCGTTTTTAACAAAAACTTGCAGTAAATAGAAACTTGACTAAGGTTGAAACTATATAACAATCGCATTGGTCCAAAGATTTAAATCGTAGATTTGTCTTCACCGTCCTTAAGGGTCAGTTCACACCGAAACGTGACGCGACGCGACGATGCTTAAAGAGACTAGTGTTTTAGCGCTGCGCAGCGCGGTGCTGCGAGACACATCGTGAAGTCACTGGCAGCGCCACGCCTCACTGCGCAACGAGACACAGTGCGGGGCAGCGAGATGCCGCGCGGTGCAGCGGAACGTGTCTGAGTTCGCCGGGAACTTCCGCCCCGCTAGCTATAGTAAAGACAAGTCGCCATGACAGCTTCAGGATGCGCCTCGCGGGGTCACGCTTCGTCACGCGGCTTCGGGAGGTGCAGCGCGCGCCGCTGTGTCACACGAAGCAGCGCTGCGTCGTGATGCATCGCGCTACGCCGCGAGGCACCTCGAGGCGCAGCGCGGCGTAGTGCGACGCCGCGGGACATTTTAGAATTATCTCAATTAATGTGTATCTTTTTGTGTAGTAAATAAAGTTATATTTTGTATCACTATCTTCAAAAGTACCCACAGCATCGTTTCGCGTCACGTCTCGGTGTGAATTGACTTTAAGTCGAGCAAAAAAGTATTCATTCTGAGAAGAGAGAGCTCACGTAGTAACAATGGCGTTTCCATGACAATCAAGTCAAGTCTCTGCGACATTGTGTGTCAAAACGAAACAGAAACGCGACCATCTATTGACGCGGCAGGGCCAATCTGCGATTGAAATCTTTGCACTGGGGGTCAAGCAAAAATACACCACCTTAGAAAGGCACGAGCTTGACTCCTACCGTGTCAATCAAAAGAGCTAATGGCACAGTCACCTTTTGCCTATAGAGGCATATGAAGCTCCTTCACTAGCCACTTTCATATTAATTACAGGGTAGACCCCGACGCTGTTGGGTGGGACGCCCTGTTTTGCATGCGAAAAATATTATCAAAAAATAAAGATCCATTGATATTATGGACTTTTAAATATATTTTAAAAACATCAAACACGGATTTTCCATTAAATTATTTAATAAAAAATATTACAACAATATCGAATGTATCAATGAGATAAAATAAAGGACGCCAAAATATATTTCTTTCACATAATATTATTAACAGTTCGGTCCCTTGTTATTATCCTCTCGCAAATCGATCACTCGAGTGAACCCATAAAAGAGTTTCTAAGTTCTAATCCTGGATTAGTGAGAACACAAAAGAATGAATGCCTATTCTTATCACGGGAAAGGAAATGGTAATAAGAGAGATATAATGATCGATGCATGTGACCCGGCTGTCGTAACCAAGGGCTTTACACTATTCATAGAGGTATCATCCCTACTCCTATTGTTGGTATCCCGATTCAGTTTTTTTTATAGTGGGTTGCCAGACTAAAAATATAACGTCCTACATTCGTTCAAAAGTCGGGGTGACTTTAGATTCGATATTCGTTTGTATGGGTTTATTGCGTATGATTTGATTAGCTGTTTGTATTAAACTTGACTATATTATATACCGAATTGAGTTCAAAGAATTCTGAATGAAATGCTAGCTGTCGTCTGAGACATCGCCCGTGTTTAATGTTCGGCTATGAAAACAAAGTTTTTCTTTAAGTAACCCAATTTATTTAGGTTCCATACTTCTCTTATTAGTCGTCACAAAAAGTATCTTAGATGTTGAATGTTTTCAAATTACGATTATTTTCAATGCATTAATATAAATTTCGATATCGACCTTAAAGATAATGTAGATATCGAAAGGGAACGTAGGGCACTGGCGGTCCGAGGGAACATGTTGGCCCGTAGATTCTCTCGTTGTACGGACCAGGTCAAAATCACCCTGTTCAAGGCGTTTTGTCAAGGTCTGAATGCGGGGGGTCTATGGGTCAGCTACACCAAAAGATCGCTAGATGTCTTACGTATCCAATACAACAATGTTTTTAGGATGCTGTTGAAACTGCCCCGTTTCTGTAGCGCATCGGAGATGTTTGCTCAAAACCGAACTGACGGCTTTCATGCAGTGATTCAAAAAAGTCGCATCACTGATGCGTAGAACGCGGGTCAGTGACAATAGCATCCTGAAAACAGTGGTGGAGTGCCCTTACTCCCCTTTTCTGCGGCACTATGTGGGGAGAATGGTCAGGTAGCATATTCCTTGCTATAACATTCTCTGCAGATCCTGCCGCAGTCATTTACTATTATTTTACTTGTTTTGTGTACTACTAACACTAGTGATAAGGTATTTTACTAACAAATTGGACCATATTGTTGTCCGAACTAATAACAATAAATAAATAAATAAATAAATTAATATAGTTAGTGGATATAATAATAAACTCTATTGCAAGCAGATTAGTGACTGTAGCAAACACCAAGTGTCTCAACCAAATTGATACCTACGTTTTATAATAGTTAAGCAAAATCAAGATTTTTGAGGATGCAGGGTTTTTTTTTTCAATTCAGTAGCAGTATACGAGGGTGATCGGGTGACATAAAGCTATAGAGTTTTGTTGCTACGGACTACGGCGTAGCGGCCAATACAAAGTCAATTACGTCAGTGTTTCGTAGCGGATAACCGAAACGCTACGCTGCTACGCGTCTGATTATTTTATTTTTAAATATTGGGCGGTAGACGTGTTTTATTGATGCATAGATAATATTTTGAGTGGACTAAAATATTCATTATAAAATGCAATAATTAATATCGTAACACCGAATATTTAGTTTTAGATGTAAAAAAAAGTATTTGGAAACTTTACAACTTCAAATTCAATGTTATAATTGTAATTAATTTAATATTCTAGTTCGCTAGTTAGCCAGATTTCTTTATAATGCCAAATTAATCCAGGTAAGTATTTGACAGCTATTTGCCAACCCTTAGAATAAGCGCTCTTAAAAGGCGTTTACGTCGTACGGCATTTCATACAAACTTTCAAGCCCTTGTTTTTCGAAATGACTGAACCGATTTTAATGAAACTTCATAAGTATATGTCGGATACAAAGGTCTAAATACTTAGTTAAAGAAAATTTTCGAAAAATTGTGTTACATCCAAATTGGACCGATTTTAACTTTTCCATAGAAACAGAGATTTCCAGTTATCTGCTTTTAAATAAGACATTTCGTAAATGTTCTTAACTAAGTTTTTAGATCTTTGTATCCTGCAAATGCGTATGAAGTTTAATTAAAATCGGATCAGTCATTTCGAAAAATAAGGGCTTTAAAGTTTGTATCAAATGCCGTACGACGTAAATCCTCTTAAAGATAAATACATAGCAAACAAAAGGAGTATGTAAGGATCGTAGAAGATAGCTTTCCGTAGTTTCTGCCTACCCCCATGGGGAGAAGGCGTGAGTTCATGTATGTACAAGAGATAATTTTCACATTCAACGAATCGTTTTACTTAGTAATGTTTCCATTTCCTTAGCAAGCAGTAAGGTATGCAATATTTTTCCCTTGTGTATCTATCTAAACTAATATTACGCTTTGACGCTAAAACGGCTGAACGGTTTGAATGAAATTTGGCACATGGGTAGACCATGACCTAGGTTAGGACATTGGATAATTTTTATCCCGATATTCTCACGGGATCGAGGACTTATGCGGGTGAAACCGCGGGGCGCAGCTAGTATCTATTAAACTGTATTTTCCACGAAAATACAGTTAATAGATTTGACAACAAATCAGACATTTACTGATTAATTAGTCTTATAAAAACAATGTTGTGGTCTGACAAATGATCGACAGCGCTAAACACGTATTGGCTATAATGACATGACAGGAATTTTGATAAAGGATTTAGAAGAATGATGGGATAAACGTTGATCATCCCATGTACACTGCTGCAAGGATTTTTTTGCGCTCAAATGACATTGACAGGGGGGGCGCTGTTGGTTAACATACGGCGGCGGCGTTAGGCCGATTTAAGCTAGGCGTCAAAGGAACCTTGATGCGCTATACTAAGGCTGCCTGTCCACTGGAGCGGAGAGGAGAAAAGAGGAGCGGAGATGTGTCAATATTAACCAATAGAATCTTGACTCCGCCCCTGAGTTTAGATCAGTGATCCTGAGTCAAGATTCTATTGGTTAATATTGGCACATCTCCGCTCCTCTTTTCTCCTCTCCGCTCCAGTGGACAGGCAGCCTTAT
Source organism: Conistra vaccinii (assembly GCA_948150665.1). Taxonomy (NCBI): domain Eukaryota; kingdom Metazoa; phylum Arthropoda; class Insecta; order Lepidoptera; family Noctuidae; genus Conistra; species Conistra vaccinii. The sequence continues at coordinate 9,993,077 of OX411334.1, read as the reverse complement.
TGCGATAAATTATAAAACAACTGACAGTCGACAATGATAAGTACGATCTTAACACTTACTTAGCCGTACATTTCAAGATGGCCGTTACCTCCCTTCCCGCTTCAGTCCAGACCTGCTTAGTACGGATAGCGAGTTTGCTATCATCGTTTGTTTCGTGTTTGTTTGTGCGGTGTGGGGAAGCGAGAAAGGAGGCAACGGCCATCTCGAGGGGAACATATTTATACAGGGTGGCAGGGACATCGACGCGAAGCCGGTTACCATGGATTCTGTACATGATTCTGAATCCCCCTTCGTTGAAATTTTTTGTCGGTTATTTAAAAAAAACGTAAGCCACTGGGCCTCCACTGCTCAACCTCTCCTATAAAATGCCATAAAAATGGTATGTTTATAAGGCTAGTGGCAATAATGCCCGACATCAATCTAATGGAAACGGATTTATAACGAGAGAGGCGTTTAATTTTAAAAATGCATTGGTACGGAGGCGTCGTTTACGATCGGTTCACGCAGGTCGACTCAGACGGGCTCAATGCAGGTTCAACTAAGTTTTTACCATAAGTTTTTTTTTCTTATCGCATTTTATATACTCTGCACACTTGGCGAATGAAAACTAGACTGAAAAAAGTGTAACGTCACGACACTTAAGTTTTTTGTTGTTAACTTATTTCTTTAACGAAATTAACTTCGTTCTAACTGGGTGTTGCACGACAACTTTACTCTCGACTTTTTATTATTTTTTATTTAAACAATTAATACAAATCTCTTCCTCTCTTTACAAATCTCTTTTAAATCTGAAGTATTCTGGAAGTTTATGATTTTTGGCCTATTTGAATCAGTGTGTATCTGGTTAATGGAAGTCTGAAATTATTTTATCAGGAATTCCCACTGGTTTTATCAGTATTTTTTTTTAAATTACATATGTATACATAATAACATTTTTACATTTATCTGATTTTTATTATTATGGGTCGCGTTACTTTTTATTTAGTATAGTAGAAAGCTTCAAAACCTTTCAATAGAGTAAATATTAAGTGAGTTTAAATATTGTTTGGGATCAAGCTATAATACTTATATGAGTATAACAATGCAGAATTAGCATTCGATTTTCCTGCTTTAAAACTTATTTAAAAAAACATAAAAAATTAGAAATAACATTGATATCATTTATTACAAATGGGTACCTACATAACATCACACTTTTATTCCCCTACGGGCTACTTACATAAAATAGGTGATATTAGTTTTCTTACAGTGAGAATTGCATTGATTTTTCTCCGAATAAAATAAGATAATTTAAGGATAGTGGCTCGTGTGAGGCCAGACTAAGTGGCCCCGGCGCACGTTCTCCAATAGAAGGCGAATAAATGACCTTTCGATAAAATGAGGAAAGAATTTATAGGTACGTAGGAAAATGCATGTTCACTAAGCTTCCCCCGAATAGAATGCAAGCATTGGGCGCTTTCTTAGTTTGTAAGAATTGTATTTACGGCTATTACGCGGCCTGCAAAAGGGGCATTGATGGACGATCGTGAAAATGTGGACCGAGGCGAATCCGATACGTGAGTCCATCAATGCTTGGTTGCGGCAAAGGCTTGTATAGTGCTATTCTCAAATAATGCGCAGAAATTCAAACAAAGTAAATTAATTATAAATACCAGAATCAATGACGAACGAGGACATTTTTCGCTTATTTTTCACGCGCCATTATGTTAATTTGTTTTTTCTTTACTTTAAAAGCAAACTCGAAACTTAAATAAAATCTTTGAAGTTACCTCCATAGTTGCCATGTGTTGTTCTATTTTTAACTAACACGACAGATATGAATTTTCATAGTACCTAATTAATTATTCGGCCGCTAAACACGACAGATATGGATTTTCAAACAAACATTGCCGGCCAGGTGCGGGCACATATTTGACCAATACAGCATTTTCGATTTATCTCGAATAAGGTTGTCAAAATAATGCTCGAATTTCTAAGCATGTTTGAGAAAAGAGATAAATAGCAACAAACCCACATTAAATATGTCTGTGTAATGCAAGATTCAATCCGTAGTTCCAAGGAATTGCAATAATAATAAAATAGTCAGTAATATCATAATATCCACGCTTAATCCGAATTTTCAAGAAACTCATAATATACCCATCCCGTAATAAACCAAAATAATATAGTTATATACGGATTACACATTATTATACAATATTATTGTAAACAAAGCAAGACATAGTTTCCGTGAATTCCCTGTAAGCGGAGATCCGCTTAGACTGTTTTTTGTTTGTACCTGTTTTTTTACTACCAGATGGTAGTAAAAAAAACAGTCTAAGGTCGTACACCTGACGTTTTAAGACTCAAGAAAGAGGTTACTGTGTGCTTGATCGATGGGTCGACGTCCTTTTACAAAAGTGCATAACTTATGCATAATCAGCGTATAATGTTCCCACTGCTAGGACACAAGCCTCCTCTCTGTGAGAGGGAGTAGGTTGTAATCCATAATCCGGGCCCAGTGCGGGTTGGTAGATGTTACATATCTTCGAATTTTTTGGTTCTAGTACGATGTTTTCCTTTACCGCGTTGAGAGCAGTGGTAATGAGAGAATTTACACAAAGTAAAGCGCCTGTCACGGTTCGAACCTACTACGACGTAAAGTTTGTAAGTCACAGTCGTTACCACTGGGCCATCACTGCTCTACAAAAGTGCAGAGACATCAAATTCAAACTCGTTATATTTTTACCAAGAATTGCAAAAGAATAAAGAAAGAATAAAGAATAAAGAAAGAAAGAAAGAAAGAAAGAAAGAAAGAAAAATATTTTATTTGGGACACGCACAGGAAATACAAACAGTAATAAAAAAAAAATAAAAAAAACAAAAGAAAGACCAAAACGAATCATCAAAAAGATCATCATAAAGATCATAACTGCTTAAATTGTTGGTATATATGTCGCAGTAAGATGGTTATAACCGTGATAAAGATAACTATATCACGGTTATAACCATCTTACTGCGACATATATACCAACAATATTTATCCCTAGGGATATAGCATTATACCATAATAAAGCTATATGAAAGCGGTTCATAACTACCTTACTAGGAATATAACTATGATACGAGCACGATCTAGTGTTTTAACTATTAGGGCACTCCAACCAAAAAGGTTAGGTTAGGTTAGAACTGTGACACACGAGCCGAGCGGTGCCGTGGCAGCGGCCGGCGAGCGCTATGTCGAAATTGGCCGCTGTAACAAAATTAGGGCAACCCGACAGATATGAACCGCTTTTTTATAGCTACATTACGGTATATAGCTAGATCCCTAGGGATATAACTATATCCCTGCTTGAACCATCTTACTGTGACATATACATTATACTAGAAGTTTAATGTACCTGAAGTAATGATCAAAATAGCTTCAAGCAGTCACTTAAGATATAATAAAACAGTAAATAGAAAACATATAGCTCTGAGAATTTATGAAGCGTGTATAACATTAAGTATTTATTTACTTATATGTTGTTAAAAGAATTTATTTCGTCGATTTATCACTCAACTGAGTATTTACTGAATGTTAATATTGGCAAAAAATTGTCTGTGTAATAACCGTAAATATCGTTAATTTTCTTTGAACTACTAAACTAATAGAGCATCGATATTCAAAGATATATTTGTAAATAAAAAATTACACGTATGGCAAAATTAATGTGTATACATTATACAGCTACATTATCTATCTATCTATATATAGGGTGACTGGTAATTAGTGACCGATACTTAAACACGTGACTTTACTCATCATTATGAACAAATTTTACTATGGGACCTAATCTGAAATTGTGAAAAAAAATCTGCTGTTCCCTACATTTTGACGAGATTATGCGAACATAAATGTAGGGAATAGCAGATTTTTTTTTCGTGTTTTCTCAGTTGGTCCCATAGTAAAAGTAGTTCATAATGATGAGTAAAGTCACGTATTTAAGTATCAGTCACTATTTACAGTCACCTTATATATAATAATAATAATAATAATAACCCCACCGCCGTATCTCTACGTTGACGTCGTGGTGGGGCTTGCGTGCTCCGAACTTTAGGTCCGTGCCAGTAGAGTTTACTTTGCCGGAACGGGTCTAGGATAAGGAGCCAGACCAAGAGAGATACAGAAACCCGCAGGGCAGCATGTGGCGAGCTGTTGGGCAGTAGCGACCCCACGGACCCTATCTCCCGGGAGTAATCTTGTTTCTCATCTCTGGCTTGCCTTTATTGGCCGGCTGGAGTGAACACTGACGAGGAACAGAGCTCCCACCTCATTCTTGCCTTAATTGGTCGGCTTGAGTGGAGATTCGCAAGAGCAAACGTGCTCGGAGGAAGGAAGTATTCCAGTAAGATGCTGGTAGGGATCTTGACCGTACTTCCGGGATTGTCCTGATAGCCGTGGAATACCGCTCCACTCCTCATAAGCACCTCAGGACATGTTGCCTCCTTGTCACTACGACACTTTGTGCTAGCGACCGTTTTCGGGGGCCCATTATTGAGTGTGCAAGTCACCCCCTGCCATTTTATCTGTGTACATTATAAAACATTGATCAAGCAGGGGCCATAGACCTTTCATAGTTCTAGGTCACCAGTCAACTTAAGCCACCCAAACCCATAGTCCAATGTTTTGTTTCCATGTTCTGCAATAGTAATGCACCAACCGGGGGTTGTCCTTGGGTGCACTTGCATAGTGCATAGAGGGATAACCGTCAGTTGGTGCCTCATTTCATTTAAAATTGTCTAAGGGGCCTCTGCGAGTTGGCTTCGGCCCCTCGTACGCCTTCCAAAAGACCGGGATCCCATGGTCCCGAGATATGTAGACGATATAAAAATAATAATAATAATATAAAATCAATTGCCGTGCATTCATCTCGCGAAAACTCGGAAATGGCTCTACCAATTTCTATGATTATTTTTTTGTTATGTTCGCCTCTATACTGGTATTTGGTTAAGGAATAAAAAAAATGAAAAATCCAAAGGAACAGCCGAAAAAGCGAAATTGAAATTTCTTCGGGATAACGTCTGACGAGTCAGCTAGTACCTACTTATAAAAAAAAACAAAGTCGCTTTTCGTGTGACCGCTTAGATCTTCTAAACTTCACAATTAATTTTGATGCGGTTTTCACCATCATTTAGAGAATTTATTCCAGGAGGTGTATAAGACATTAATATTAAACTTAAATAAAATAAAGAAATCACGATGTTTTGACAAGTCGTAAAAACCTTACGAAGCAAGAGCGGGTCGCTAGTGATTTATAATTTCAGTGGTGGTGATTCGCGGGAATACGCTGGATGCGGGAAGCGCAAGACAGGTCGTTGTGGCAATGACGATGCTTGGTGAAGGCCTATTATTAGTCTGAGAAAGAGATGAAGCTATACAGCTCGTATAGCTTCATTTCTTTCCCCCACTGAAGTAGGTAAGATTAAAATAATACTGCATTAGAGGTGGTGGTAAGCCCTGTACTGTACCTATTTCTTTCAGCTGGATGATGTTTATTTTTTATTTTTAAACGCATATAACTAAAAGAGTTATGAATATAAATGTCGACGGATGCAAAGGAAGAGGAAGACCAACGAAAATATGGTTAGATTGTTCAAAAAGGGAGACAAAGGGATGACATTTAAGAAAAAGCGTAGGGTTCATTACCACCGCACAATTACACTACATATTTTTATTATTTGTTGTTACGGCGGCTATTATAGTAGTACACACTATGTGAAAATTTCAAGTGTCTACCCATTAAGGTTCAAAAGATACAGCCCTGTGACAGACGAACAAACGGACAGCGGAGCCTGAGTAATAGGGTTCCGTTGGCACCTTTTAGATACGGAACCCTAAATAGGAGTGACTGATACAGTGACGGCTGACAGAGGAAAATGGGGGAAAACACGAGTGTGTTGCGCCGACCCCAAGTAAAATGGGACCAAAGACAAGATGATGATTTATTTCTGAACTAGCTTCTGCCCGCTACTTCGTCCCCGTGAAATTTCGGCCCCGATCCACCGCGTCGCATCCCATCGCCCGCCCGCGCTATTACCTCGTTTACGTTTTAGCGTTCTTTCTGACTTATTTTTTTTTGCTTGACTCGTAAGGGTCGTAGCGTGATGTTACACGCTTATAACCTTCCTCGAGAACTGGGGTATTAAAAAAAAATATATCTGACTGGTTCCGGAGATTACTCCTTAAATACAAACAAACAAAAAAAAATTTCCTCTTTATAATATTAATAATTACTAGCTTTTGCCAACGACGTCGTCCGCGACTGACCGCGACCCTATAAACTTCCTCAAAAATGGGCTACCCAATGCAAAAAAGATTTTTCAAAATCGACTTGTAGTTCCGGAGTTTAACCTCTACATACAAACTTACAAACAAACAAATTAGTATAGTATAGCATATAATATTATTAGTGTTAGTATAAAAATATAAACTAGTATAGATAATAATGATTTATTTTAGTTTTAGATGATTTTCCTACAGTTTAATAAAAAATCATAAAATCTTTCTAACAAAATGAAGTGACCAAAGTTTACTATACATAAACTAGTTTATATCACAGGAGTTTAATAGAGAGATGGGCGCCATTCAATTGACAGATGCCCACATCGATCTGTCGGGGCGTCCGACCCTTCAATGACATATCTCCGCTTTCCGATAGATTAACTGCCACCGACAACACTGTCGTGGTTTGGCAGTCGACTTACCTTGATAGTTCCGACATTTCATACGAGTACGAAGTTAACTTGTTTCCAAAGATATTTGCCATTAGGAATTTACTATGTTACTATTGAATTTCATGTTGGTTGTAATTAAGAATGGGGGAATAAAACATAATATACACGTTTTACTATGTATTTACATAGTAATAAATAGTATATTATGCAATTAGTGAATAAAGGACGGATTTAAAGCGAGGGCCATAGATGAATCACGAGCAAGTGAAGGATTCTAACGACTGAATCACGACCGTAGGGAGTGATTCAAGTGTTAGAATCCTGAGCGACGCGAGTGATTCGTGGCTCTTAATATAAATCCGTTTTATTCATGAGTTGCATACTATACTTTATACCATGACTACGAGAAAAAGAAAGATTTAAGCAAAAATAGACATATAATGAAGAAAAAAGGAACGTTAACACTTTCAGTGGTGAGAGCCCTCTTGGAGGGTTCACCTAGTCGCATATGGGATGCCGGGAGCCTTCGCCGAGGATTCATTTTAAATGTAGGTTTTTCTTAGCGAATACAGATTATCAACCGTGAAAATAAAATCTGATGTATATATTAACAAAACGTAATGCCGGCAACCCTCCCGGAGGTTTCACTTCCAACTACGAATAATAAAAGTCGTAGACTTCCAATAAGTATGGCGGCATGGCGTAATGGCTACTACACACACGCAGTGCCGGCGGCCATGCCGCCGGCACTGCCGCCTGGCCGCCGGGCGCACCCGGCACTGCCGCACAAAGCCGCACAAAGCCGCACAAAGCAACGCAACGGTAATGAAGGCGCAAAAGCCGAAGGCACGTGCCGCGCGGCGTACGCCGGCGGCCATGCCACCGGCATGTGTGTAGTAGCCACAGATATAGATAGACCTAGATAACGCAAGTGTCTGTATGAAAACCAAGCGTGCCATTTTTTGACTACCTACTATGACGTCACGAGCATTATTTAGTGATGGGAAAACAAAATCCGCCGCACGCGGAGGCGTCTTTGAATCGATTTTATTATCTTTGAATCGATACTGCTGGCTACGTGAGCGCTCACCCAGCCAGCAGTACGATAGCTAAAAGTCTTCGCATTGAGAGGTTGTGTGCTCGTGCGCGTTCCGTCGACGTTCACACGTCGTTTTTGGATACCTTTTCCAAAATTTCAAATAAGTTTACCATTATAAATACGTGAATATTCGATTGAAATACCTTATATTTAATTTAGTTCTAGTGTTTACAAAAGCAACGAGATTCTACCCTTTTTAACCGACTTCCAAAAGGAGGAGGTTCTCAATTCGTCTGTATGTTTTTTTTGTATGTTTGTTACGCGATTTCTCCGTCAATTGTGGACCGATTTTAAAAATTGTTTTTTTGTTTGAAAGGGTATGCTCCCGAGGTGGTCCCATATAAATTTTATTAACTTTTCTTGGATAGTTTTTGAGTTAGCTTCAATAATACGTATTTTTCCTACTTAGTTTATATGGTTGATATGATGATAACTTCCAATCACTGTTATTTACATAGCAGATTAGTGGTATTCGAATTTGTGTGGGGTAGGTACCACAACTAAAAAGTGCAAAATAAAAACTTTTTACAAAAAAGAACAACCGACTTCCAAAAAAGACACTACAAAGTCAAAAATAACTTTAATTTCGGAAGTCGGTGGCGAAAAACCTAAGTTCAAAACGAAGTACACCGACTTCCGAAATTAAAGTTATTTTTGACTTTGTAGTGTCTTTTTTGGAAGTCGGTTGTTCTTTTTTGTAAAAAGTTTTTTTCATCTCAATTTTGAATAAAGATCGCCTTTGTATCATACCATTTCTCTATTTATTGAGTAATCGTGTACAGTAAAGAATTATTGAGAATCGTTTTAAAAACAGATTAATTAATCGATTTTGTGACATAGTAATGAGATAGACAGAGGAATGAGATAAACAGAGGAAAATAAAATTCCTGATCTGCTTAGTAGGCAGTTAAGGATTTATAATTTCTTCAAATTGTTAGTATTTCCCTACTTATTTCTTGTAATTGTTGTAGATTATCAAATTACAGAAACAAAAAAAAAATAAACCAGAGAAGAAATTTTAGAAGCTAAACGAAAACCCAGTAAAATACGATAAGTATAATAAAATTAAAATGGATGCAAATTACTTGAGCTACAACAGCAAAAAGTTAAAGAAAGTTGTGATCTTCAGTACATCAATAGTCGGATATGCTGCTTTTGTTAATATTCGATACTTTTTCCCTTCAACAAAGCATGCTTCCTGAAAATGTATTTAACAAATAGTGCTATGCTTTGTTGGGAACCAATCTTTATTCCCGTCGCCTCAATTAATTTTTCTTTTAAATTGGGTTCAAGTGGGGGAAGAAGACCACTACCTCCCATCCAATCTCCAACCACACAAAGACTCCAAAGTGCTCCACCAAAAAGATAACTACATATATATTGCAACATATAATACCCTTACCTTAAGAACAAATGAAAGCCTAACGGAACTAATGGCAGCATTAGCAGATGTAAACTGGACAATAGTAGGAATGAGCGAAGTAAGACGCATGGGTGAATGTATAGAGGACCACGATAAATTTATCTTTTACTTTAATGGAGCTACACCAGGTCAATATGGTGTAGGATTCTTGATAAAGAAAGAATTTAGTGACAAAATTGATGAGTTTATCGGTATATCCGAACGCATTGCCATTTTGAATATAAGATTACCGCTCAGGAATGATAAATGGTCCATAATACAAATATACTCACCAACAGAGCAATCCAGCAACACAGAAATAGACTCCTTCTATTCTACCCTAACGGAAGCTATAAAAATACACACGCACAATAACTTAATAATAATGGGCGACTTCAATGCTAGAACTGGGTACAGAAGAGAAGGAGAAGAGACAGTATTGGGTCCTTATTGTTCCGGAAAGAGAACGCGAAATGTCGAAAAACAAATCCAACTAGCCCACGAAAATAATTTGAAAATATTGAACAGTATATACAAAAATAGAGAAAATAACAGGTGGACGTGGATCTCACCTAACAACCAATACAAAAACGAAATCGATTAAGTTACGATAAGTTTGCCAAAGCCAAACGCACAAACGTGTCTATCCTTTCCCAACTCGACATCAAGACCCGATTGTCTACAGTTTGCCTACAGCGTATTTGAACATATTTCGGCCATATAATGCGAAGGGGAGATAGCAGCCTTGAAAAACTGGTCATTTTTGGCAATAACGAAGGAAAGAGAGCACCAGGCCGGTCGCCAACACGATGGTCCCACCAAGTAAAAGAAGCTACGTCCTCAAGCATATTTCAGCACCATCACCACCTGGTGATGGTAACTTTGGACCGGAACCGATGGAGGCAGATTGTCCGTTAGAAGGGGTCTAGTGACCACGATCCTCAGTAATGAGGGACCGATTGAAGAAGATAGGTGATTATATTGATGATATTTTGACGTTGTAAGGTTTTCGTTTTGATCGTTAAAAATGTATCTTAATATCTTTTACCTATTCCATTGTGAAATAAAATAAAGATAAACACTATTCGTATCCATATATTAAATCTTAATTTACGACCCTTACCTACTTCGAGATAACTCCAAAAGTTTCAAGAAAACGAAATAAGAAACTAAAACGAGAGATTTATTGACCACACTCAAAGTTAATTAGAAAAATAAAAAGGTATTTATTTTCTAGAACACATTAATAACAATATGTTTAATTGTACAGTCAGCCTCAAAAAGATACATTGACAAGAATTAATTTAATTGTCTATAATATTTTTTCCAATATTGTATCAGTGTGTAGCAACCAAACATACTACACAATGAGTAATTATTTCATTACTGCTTTCAAAACGGTGAAGGAAAAGATCTTGAGGAAACCGGCATGTCCTAGAACCAAACATTCGAAGACATGTTACATCTACCAACCCGCACTGGGCCCGCGTGGTGGATTACGGCCGGCTCCCTCTCACAGAGAGGAGGCCTGTGTCTCAGCAAAACACTATAAGCTGGTTCAAAATAAAATCTTTTTAGACTGACTGTACCATAGATTAGTTGCAAAGGCTTGATTTGTTTGGGGGCGCGGCCTCACTATTTAGTGCGGTTAACAGCTATATTGGAAATCTGTCTTTTTTCTTTCTTATTTATGGGGTTAAGCGGTGAGTGATCTGTACCTAAATGTCATTGCCTGAAATGAAGGTAATGTATCTTAAAAAGAGTATACAAGTATACCTAATGTTTATTTTTGTGATGAATGGAAAAATGATCTCTTTTCAGGCGTATTTTCAAGTTTGTCGTTGTGTTTTAATGTTAAGAGCTTGTATAGACGGCACCACAGTTGCCCCGACACCGCTTCGCATAACCATTTAGACTGAACGCTGAAGCGCCGCCAGCGCGCCGCCGCTGTGCCACTGTGGCTCCGTCTCCGCTTGATTTTGCCATATCACTCCACAATCCGCGGCGGTGGCGCGGCAGCAGGCCAGCAACTTTGCATTTACACAGCTTAGGGGCGCAGCGGCGGCGTGGCGTCGTCGCCCTAAGCCTAGCACTGAGCACTTAGGTCAAACTAAACTTTGCTTCTAGCAGAGCAACGAAACAATTAATACGTCACAATTAAAATTCGTTGCCCTTACCTTGATCGACATTTAAAATCTAATCGGCAAAGGTAATGTAGGACAGGCTAGGTAGAGCGACAATCTTCGCCGGGTGGCTGGAAGCAGCTGGATGAGAGTTCCGAAAATCGAGTTGAATGGTGTACAATTGGAAAGGGCCTTTGTTCAGCAGTATGGACTGCGCTGTAAGCTTATGATGATGATGACATTTAAAATATTGACATTAATTTTGCAAAAGACTGCAAGGTGACCACGACCAGAGGTCAGTTATTTTAAGTTTTACAAAAATATTTCTACAGAAATATATTGAATATGTTTATTGCCTCAATGAATTTAAACCTCCACGAAACGCAGCTTCCATATATTTCTATTTGATTGGCGATGAGATTCAGTAAAATTTTCTCTATGGGCAATTGGATTAGCATCAACTGGCTATAACACGGGTACTTGACTACGCCACGATAAAATACGTCCAATTTCAGGCAGAGATTAAAATTTTTATTTACATACTTATCTCATTTATTTTTATCTGTTACGTGAATCGTGTTTGGATGCGGTTGGATTTGTTTTTATCTTTAGTTAGAATTTAATTTGATTAAGTTAAAAATAAAATAAAATAATTATAACAAAACCAAAGTGTTAATGGGTTTTTCTATCTGGAGTTTCTCAGTAGCAACCCGGAGTCCGGGTTTGTACCCGGTTGATGGCAATAGGCTTGCCCCCTGTTACATGGAATAGATATAACTGGCGAAATATCTGTGTACTATATGTTTGGATGTGGTTGAATTTGTTTATATCTTTAGTCAGAATTTAATTTGATTAAATCTATACAAATAAATAAAATTGAAGTGTCTGTTTGTAATTTCAAAATAACAGCTTTTTACTAAATGCATATGAAAGTATATACGACCCATATAACAAAAATACAATTAAATTTTTTTTTGTCTGTCTGTCTGTCTATTTGTTCTGGCTATTCTCGGAAACGGCAAAACCGATTTTGACGGGACTTTCACTAATAGATAGTTGAGGCCACTGGGCGTAAAATAGGTTACTTTTTATCCTGATATTCCTACGGGAACATTTAAGGGAAATCTCCAAAATGGCTGGACAGATTTTGACGGGACTTTCACTGGAAGATAGCTTATTTCATAAGGATTAAAATATGCTACTTTTGTTTCAGAAAAAAACTAAAACCCATGAAATCTGTATCTACACAATATCTTCTTATCTTACATCTATACAAATAAATACAATTGAAGTGTCTGTTTGTAATTTCAAAATAACAGCTTTTTACTAAATGCATAATTATGAAAGTATATACGACCCATACAACAAAAATACTTTTTTTTTTGTCTTTCAGTCTGTCTGTTTGTTCCGGCTAATCTCCAAAACGGCTTTTCGACGGGAGTCTCACTGGCAGCTATGCAAATAAAGTTGATGTATAGACATCATCGCGGACGAAGTCGCGGGTAACAGCTAGTTAAAAATAAAATAAAATAATTATAACAAAACCAAAATGTTAATGGGTTTTTCTATCTGGAGTTTCTCAGTAGCAACCCGGAGTCTGGGTTTAGTGCCCGGTTGATGGCAATAGGCTTGCCCCCTGTTACATGGAATAGACATAACTGGCGAAATATCTGTGTACTATATGTTTGGATGTGGTTGAATTTGTTTTTAACTTTAGTGAGAATTTAATTTGATTAAATTATAAATAAAATAAAATAATTATCAAAAAGCCAAAGTGTTAATGGGTTTTTCTATCTGGAGTTTCTCAGTAGCAACCCGGAGTCCGGGTTTGTACCCGGTTGATGGCAATAGGCTTGCCCCCTGTTACATGGAATAGACATAACTGGCGCAATGTGGGTATACTAATAGGTACATCTCTGCCTAACCCTTTGGGAACCACAGGCGCGATGTTTTGTTATATTAATAAAACATTATTTGTGTTAGCAAACAAGCCGACAGACCATGACAAAAAGTTTTAACCACTGTTTGCTACACCAAGGACCAAACTATAGCGACAAAGTTAAAATGTCTGACGTGACTAAAATTTAAAGGAGACAGAAATAAATAAGGTAGTTGTATTTCCCCGGACGCCCTTCACAAGGAGCTGTAGCACTTATTAAATAGTCTCGACTACAATTTACGTTATCTACAGTATTATTATTAAGAGAAAAGATTGGTATTTTTGTTTGTAAAGTGTGGCATCTACAACGCCATATGCGAACTACGCATCAAAGGCCTGACGTCACACAAATCCTGAATTGCTCAAGCAGGGTTTACCGCGCGAACGTAGGTATATATGTATAACTTCCTGACATGAATCGTCGAGTAGTTGCCCACTAGACACGACACCAATCTGGTCGGAGGATCCTCCTTTTTCTAGAGAGAATGAGTGAACTTTTCACCCGGTTCACTGTTTCTCTATGAACAAATAAACTCAAAAACTACTGCACCGATTTAAAAAAATCTTGCAACAATATAATGTTATATTATCACTGAGTAACATAGGCTATAATTTATAAAGATATCACGTGGGCAAAGCCGCTGGCGGAAGTTATTTTCAAGTAAACAAGCGCGGTTTTATCATAACAGACCATGTAGGTACCTCGGACCTCGTCATTGCTTTAACAATTTTGGCATCTGTTTCCACAAAATTTAAACTTCACTATGGATGAATGTATCTAACTATTATGTAGACAAATTGAACTTGTTGTTTTATGACGTGCAAGAGACAAAAGTAATTGCGACGTCTACAATACATACATACTTACTTACATTTTCAGTCATGCAGGATATCTGCAAGTTTGATATCGAAGTGGATGTCGAGGTTACCATGAAAACAATAGACATAAATATTTACTTTGTAAAGTACTATATTAATTTAATTATTGTGAATATGGCAGAGCAGTGGTGGCCCAGTGGTCACGGCCCCGACTTACGAGTTGTAGGTCGTGGGTTCGAACCCAAGCAGGCGCTTTACTTTGTGTAAATAATTTCATCACCACTGCACTCAAAACGGTGAAGGAAAACATCGTGAGGAAACCGGCATACCTTACAACCAAAAAATTCGAAGACATGTGACATCTACCGACCCGCACTGGGCCCGCGTGGTAGATTACAACCCACTCCCTCTCACAGAGAGTAGGCCTGTGTCTCAGCAGTGGGAACATTAATAGGCTGATGATGATGATGATGATTAATATGGAGACTATGTGGGTCATTGTTTTTTTTTCTCAGTTAGTTTTAATCATGATCTGGCAGATTGAGTTATTTATGCGGCCTACCCAAATGTTCTTTCTTTGGTATTGTTCGTCGAATCGTTGAGCTTAAGTTCCGAGTTGAGTTGCACGATTACTGACAAATGCGTGTGACAATCAGTGTGGTTTTATCCTTAGTATTCATTTCAGACTCCAATCGACATGGTCTTCACATGATCTGACCAAGATTATGTCTTACTTTCAAAAAGACTGACCTCTGAGTTTGTTGCGGTCTTCCTTCTCAGAGTAGTCAGATAAGAAACGCCGACCTCTTCTAGTTATTATAATGTTATTGACGTGTGTGTTTGTACAAAGCTACTTACAGAAATAAAATGCGATAAAGTGCTGTAAAATCAGTGCTCTGAGTTGTTCCACTCAGAGCACTAATTTCAACAGCACTAGTCCGATCATTTGTCATTTATCTCGTACTAGTTTCTGCCAGCCACTTCGTCCACGTGATATTTCTTGTACCCCCGACCCACCGCGTCGCATTGCATCGCCCGCCCACGCTATAACGTCGTTTTCGCTTAAAGTTCTTTCAGACTTTTTTTTGCTTACTATAAGGGATAGTTTAGAAAAACAAAAAATGACAACCTTTATAATCTACCTACTAAGATAAGTATTTGTGCCAAGTTTTAAGTTTACTAACTCAAGGAATAAGATTTTTCATACAAACAAAAACACCACTTTTCACCCTCTTACGAGTGGAATTTAAATAAACCTTTTCTTAGTGGATACCTACTCTTCACAAAGAATACACCCTCAATATTTCATGGCCCTATAACCAGCGGTTTAGGCAGTGAGTTGATATATCAGTCAGTCATGACTTGAATTTTATACAGTGTGTCCGGACATGGACTAGCGATATTCTAAATACTTAAATATAAACTATTTTAAAGTACAATTACACTCTAGGCTTGGGTCCAATACACTTCCCCGCTATGTGGCAGCCATTTTGTTTTTTTTTTCAAAAAATATCATAATTATATCTCAAAGTTTTAGTCATACTGAGATAAAAATAGGCTTTTTCGAAAGGCAATAATATTGTCTACCATCTGCATTACAAAGCAATGTGTTCACAATTCCATAACTTTGGAAAAAAAATGTGAAAGTCGAAAAAAAAAGAAAAATTATGCAATTCAACCAATAATTATTACAAGCCTATAGTGTAGATGTAACAAAAAAAAAAAAACAAAAAAAAAACAGTGTAATTGTACTTTAAAATAGTTTATATTTAAATATTTAGAATATCGCTAGTCCATGTCCGGACACACTGTATATACAGATACCTACAGAAAAACATCAAAGCATCGTATTTAACAATAGAGAACCCAAAGACGTTTAATTTTCAGTCAGTATTTTGAATTGAAAGTACCTACTTGAACTCTTGTCGAATGGAATGATGTTTTCGATTGTTGTAGGTTGATGTTGCTCGTATTATTCTCGGGATAAACATGAATTTCATTGTTAGTTACTGGGTATTTTCATAATAATTTTGATTCCATAATGGTGTATTTACTCCCTTTGTTCTGTCTGATACAGTCAGCCCCAAAAAGATAAATAATTTTACTATTTACAACCATTGTTTCATAATATTGCATCCACTGTACAGGTACAAAACATAGTACCTATACAAGTTATTTTACCAAAAACATGTAAACATTAAAAAAAAATCATTTTTTTTTTAGGTAATACATAAAATATTCAAGGAATCGAAGTTCTCCATACATCTTTTTGGGGTTGACTGTACACCTAAATAGAGTCGGCACAGAAAATTCTCACTGAAGATTTTTCACCACAGAATTTATAAAATTATTTAAACAGCTATTAATTGACAGAATAGCTTTTTCTATCTTATTAATTGGCTTTCTAAAAATAAATTGTTCAAGTCTGTATTTTAATTAAATTAGTTCAACGAAAAATCTTTTTTGTTACAAAGTCCATTGATGTTTTAATAGTAGGTACCTGAGTATTACGATTTTCACATTCTCTGTTAATTAATCAAATTCCTCATCATAATTTCCTGGAAGTGGACTCCAAGAAATAGTGTTTTCCTAATACCTATAGACTTTTTAGAGATCCATTGTTACTGGTACAAAAGAACTCTTAAAATGACACTTGAATCATTTAGTTAAGGCCGATAAGTTAAACTCCTCAAATCAGTAAATAAATATTTATAATAGAATACTGAGTTAAAATAAGTGAGTGTATTGAGTTGAGTGGCAATAGACTCGCTCCCGCCGCTGTTTCTTTTCTGAGGCTCCGTCATTTATAAACCTTTGTTATTTGAAAGAACATGTTGCGAGAGTGTTCTAATTTCTATCAAAATCCAGTTCTGATGAATGAGGGAACTCCACAAATATTATAGGCATACATGTAGCGATTTTGTATAATTCATCAAAAAGTCAAGCATTTGCATTCAGAAAGCATCGTTTGGTATACTGGAAGTAATGAAGTAGACCACAGTATGGCCATCGGAACTCGTCAATGATAAGTATTTCACGGGTGGCGATATGATATCTCGATTAAAGACTGTTAAGCCAAAACATGCGACATAAATATTACTGCATAAGTGTCGCTGTACCAATCACCTCTGCCAACCCCTTTAAGGGATAATATTTTTATGTTACCAAGTTAAAATACAACAGCTTAATTCATACTTCACTCCACATAATGGATTGCAGTTCTGAAATTAATAGATAAACGTAGTGGAGTATAAAACGTGCTAAGCAAAATGAATTTAAGCCTTTGGGAGATCAGAAACACAAAATATATAGGTACAGCATACGTATACATAATATCGGTGTCAAAAGTATTTGATGAAAGTGTAAACACATCCTGTTCAAGTTAAATTCTTACGCAGTCACACCTTAATATCGTACTACTTTTTCCATCAATTATGTTTTGAATAAAATTATTAAACTGTAATTGAACAATCATCGACAATAATTGAGGTTAAAATTATACAGAACTGTCAAATGAAGAACATCTGTCCTGATTTAAAATTGAGTGCTGTGATTCAAATCTACTGATTAGCACCCACAGAGGTACGTTTTCTGATCTATTTGTTTACATATTCGTTAGATACTTTTGGAATAGACCATAGACGCATACATACGAAGATCTCAAACCATCTTCAAACAAGTGCCAAAGCGTTTTCGTTTGTTTTGTGGACCCGACCTTCTGCACCTATTTCTATTGGGACATTATTCCGGTCTGGGGAAATACATTTAATTTAATACTTCAGTGAATTGTTACACAGTGTACGAGGTGACAGCTAGACCAGCTTTCTCAGCATTTTTATTATCGAGAAAAATTCTGGACCAAAGGTAGTTGCAGAAATAAATGTCAACTGGTGCAGTTGCTAAGGGTAGATTTTCTTACTTTCAATTCGCGATCTTGATTGTTGTGCAGGTCAAATGTTTGTATGACTTCAATTTGTATTGAGTCAAGGTGTTAATGCCCAGTGCGAGACGTAATCCTAACTAATATTGTAAATGCAAATATGAGTTATTTAAGCTTTCACCCTAAAATGGCTGAATGGATTTAGATGAAATTTGGCACAAGTGTAGACCATGGCTTCAATTAGGACATAACATACTTTTTATCCCGGAATTCCTACAAAATCGAGACTGATGCGGGTGAAACCGCGGGGCGCAGCTAGTTTATTTATTATAAAACTTTATGCACAAGAAAAAAATACCGTACAAAGGCGTACTTATGTAATGCCTGAGGAATTTTTTACCAGCCAACCATAGCGTGATCAAAATACATAGAATATATACATAAAACAGAATAAACCCCATACCAGTAGATAGAGGAAATAATAATAATAAGTAAGGAGTAATTATTTGTAGTGAGCGTGGTAAAACTGTAGCTCATTTCAAGCAATTAAATTGTAGATGAATGAGAATCACAACACGGGTGTCCCGTTGAAAACTCTTAGTGCTGGCTTACGTGCATCTACAATAAGATAGAGCTATATTTTTGTTGTACAATATAATAAATCAACCCTTTCACTCAAACGATCAATAAGATTATTTTCACGCAATAATATATCAATGTTCTCGCATGAACAGGATCTGCCAACAGTTTTGTAAAATATTGTGTAATACTGATCCTACACGGTGCAATGAAAATATTTTGTAATAAAATTGAAACTAGCTTAAACTTTTGTTCAGTCATTGAGCAATCTTCAATTCTATAAATTTTGTGCAATTGTATGATTGCAGGTTTAGGGGACGGGGCTATGAAAAGAAAACATAAAGAGTTCCATTAAATAATGTAAACAACATTCTCGAAACAAAAGAGCAATTTTCATGCGTAATATTATTAGATTTTCTCGTTAAAATAAGACTAAAAATGTTCTGATAATATTAAGCGCCTTATAAATCTTCATGTGGGAGTCACTTGTTCAAAATGAAACGATAAATAAGACGCTTGTTTAAACATTTATGATATTTACTTTTTCTGACTTTGAGTTTGCAGAAATGGCTGCGTGAGGGTTTTGTGGCGGCTGTACAACGCTACATGCCAACTACGCATCAAAGACCTGATGTCACACAAATCCTGTATCGCGCAAGCAGGGTTTACCGCGCGATCGGCATAGATACTATAGAGGATGAGTGAATCGAAGAAGAGACAGTTGAGAGTATGTCATACTCTTGAGAGAGTATATCTCCCTTCAAAATTGTTGAACTAAAAGATGACGCATGGATGCGTCATCTTCGTGAACGGGCGCCGTCAGTTGGGACTGGACATCTTTTAACTACAATAGCTTATTGTAATGCACGTCTTTCTACAGTGTTCTCACATGTACGAGTAGTTGTGTGTACAACTTGAATGATGTAGGTAACCAATATTTTGATTTAAAAGAGTGTCCGTGGAGTTTCTTGCCCGTTCTTCTTCATAGGTACCTACTACGCTTTGGAATGGGCCACTAGCTTCATCTTTCTGACTGACCGAGTAATTGATAATTCAAAAGTGCCTGTAATAATGGTTAATTGAAATAAATGCTTTGGATGGTTAAGTAGAATTTACAGACGTAATTATGACTGAAATAAAAAAAAGACGTGTGGCACTCGGGGACTGCCCCGGCGAAGCTATTGCATAGCATTTTTTATCAACTAACGCAATTGTAAAATATTAACCCGAATACAAGAAATAGCATGATGACATTGACAGGAACTGTTATTCACATTTATAGTTTTTAAAACTTGACACAACGTAATGGGAACATCAAACTAATAAAAAGGTTTTAATTTAACTATTAATAGTCAAGGATCATTCGTCTAAGTAAATTTGAACTTTATTGTCAAACAGTTAAACATAATTTTCAATACAACACTCTCGTATCATTCGTTTAAGTAAATTTGAACTTTGTTGTCATGCAGTTAAACATAATTTTCAATACAAAACACAAAGAGTGTTTTGTTTCTTAGGTAGTATTTTCGTTACGAAATTTCTGGATTAGGTCTCCACGCTCAAGGCCCGCGATAGACGCTATGCAATAGCTTAAAATTAAACTTTTGGCCAAACCTGAGCGACCACAACGCAGGATGAAGGACTGAAGCGGGAGCACCATAATTAACAAACACGAGCAGCGCCTGCCGCGCTGAAAACGCTCCTGCTTTGGTCCCGCGTCCCGCGTTGTGGAGCTCACGTTTGGCTGAAGCTTAAGAGTAAAAGAGCCACTACGGAGGTTCTATTACAAAACGATTCCTTTTGGCTTCCAGGGCAAAGGCCTCCCTTTCCCTTTTCCACCCAATTCTGTCTATTGCTAGTGTCGGCCAGTCGTTTAGGCAGGAGTTAAGCTCGTCCCGTCACCTTCTTCTCGACCAGCCACGTCGTCGTGCGTTTAGTGGGACCCAATCGGTGGTTCTCTTAGCCCATTTGTCATCTGACATGCGACAGACATGTCAGGCCCAGTCCCACATAAATGCTTTCTGAGTAACGTCCGTGGTCTTGGTTTTGGCGCGCAGAGTTGTGATTGAAATAAAGATCACAATAATAATTAATTTTTTTATCAAACCGGCATACCCTACTTCTTCACCCTTGGTCACTCAACAGATGTTTGACAGGATTTACGACCATATCTACATACATAACAATATAATTAAAGTTGCTTTTCGTGTCTGTCTGTATGTCTCCGTTGATCTTCTTAACTACGCAACGGATTTTGATGCGGTTTTCATCATAATTCGGGAAATTAAATGTGTATAATACATTAAACTTATGTATAATGAAGAAATATCGATGTTTTGATCTTAAAAACATCCATAGCTAGGTATATCTATAGCTAGTTAATTGATTCAGGCGGTGACCTTGCGGAAATAAATTATAAAATACAATAGACGTAGATATAATTAGTAACCTATTCCGCTTAACTATTCCTAAAGAGTTATAAAATACACCCTGTAAAAAATCAACACGTGTTTACCTCTCAACGAGGCATCCTCAGAATGACGATTGACTTGTTGCGAACCCGAACACGGCGTGTTGCCACGGCGAGCGCCGGACGCAGACTGGACTTTAATGATTCTTTAGGAATAGTTAAGCGGAATAGGTTACTAAATATATCTACGTCTATTGCAATTTATATCTATAGGTCTTTCAATTACTGATTAAAGTGAATATTTACGCAATCAATGCTCTTGGGTGTATCTCATCAGCCAGACTTTTTTTCAGATACCTACGAATCTCACTTGTATATGACTCACTTATTGAATAAGGTGAATTTAGAGCTGTACTTATGCCCATTTTCACCTTCTCTAAGTGACACTTAAAATGAATAAAACTGCACTGTTGAATTTTCAACGCTAGGCTCAGCGTTGTGAGTTGAAAATCCGACAGTCCACTTTTATTTAGGGATGCATTTAAGTGTCACTTAGTTGTTGGTGAAAGCGGACATTAGTCACCTATTTATATTATCGATGTCATAATATTAACTAACATTGAACAACCTAGGTTTCATCTATTATACTGTCAGTAGTATAGTTAGTTGTTTTCTTATGATGGTTATTAGATACATATTACACATCGACAAGTTTGATTCAAAGAACCAACTGTCCTTTGAACCAAAAAGGCTTGTTAAATTGACTACTACGAGTATTTATTTATATACAATGTGGAGACTACCAAACAATAAAAAGTTAAAATACTGGCACTACTAATGCTTAAGACTGTTTTGGAACTGTCAAATAAATCCTAGCTTCGAAATAAAAAAATGGGTTTTTCAAACAAATTAAATATAATGTTTACCGGATCCACCCTAAGCCTATAAATTCCGTTTATCCAACTAGGCCTTGGGTGAATTCTCGGGCATACATTTCAGAATATCCACCTTAGGGTGGATTTTCGGGGTGGATAAACGGAATAGACCGAGCTGACTATGGATTTTGCCGAGCTATAATGACTAAACTATTGAATATATTCAATTTAATTTTTGTATACAGAATGGGAACGTCATTATGGATACGCCGTTAAATTTTTTGTTGTATTGTCGTCTCCACCTTGTATAATTTCGAAGTAAATTAAAGAATTTGTTAGACGATAGTTATGTCTGGACTTTAAAAAAAACTTTGACCTTCTTCTCAGAGTAGTCGGATAAGAAAAGCCTCATCTAGTTTAAAAAAAAAAAAATTACGTGTAAAGGTTTTGTTAAAAACCTATACAGAAATAAAATCATGTATCATGTAAACAGATATCCTCTTGGAGGACAAAATAGGGATCAAAATATTTCACAACACTTTCTATTTGACTGACATCATCATTATTCTCAACCATTCACGGAGTCTCTTCAAAACAATCAGGCCTACCTTTTTACGATCCCGTAAAACTCGATCCCGAAATAAAAATAAACAAATCGTGATAGAAATCTGCACAATAAAAAGTCTTATCTTAACATTCGCACGGAACATAGGAACAAATCTGGGATATTTGTAGCATACAAATAACCTGAAAGTCCGTTTGCGTCATAAAAGTCACATCTTTGTGAGTAACGAGATAAGTTACAAAAAAGTTGTTTGCCCCCGGTTTTATGCTCGGCTACACTTTACCATAATATTTTATGGTAATTTTATTTGAACCAAACTGAACATGAACGTTAGCCGTAAATGCCTGAAAATGTTTGCGCTTGATTTTTTTGTGCTTAATGATCTTTGCTCCCGGATTTGCTTATTTTGAAAGAAATATAAGGGAGGTTTTAATTGTAGGGGAATGGGAGACATTATAATAACTTATATTATGTTGTGTTAATGTTTAAATAAATTGTGGCAGAAAGAACACAAAATTCGCTACGTTAGCGCACATTATATAGCGATCAGATTTAGATTGAAATGCGTTAATACATACATAGTTACCAGTTAAACACTGCAATTTGGCAGAATTGTGTTGTTGCAGTCGGTATGTATATACGTGTACTCCTCTATCTGTCTGGTCCTAGTAGAACAATTTTGGTAAGTTAGGTTTAAACTTACAGCTCTTTAGCTGTCGGATAAACGTCGTAGGTACTCGTGTGTGTTTAGGAAATAATAAATCTTAAAAGATCCTCTTCAGATAATGTTTTAAAAATATTTTCAATTCACACAGGTCTCTTCCAAAACAATAACAGACTCAGTTAACAGCTTCGGAACTTGAAACACAAAGGTCAACAACGCATTCAACTTAGTGAAGTTGAGATTGAATGTAATCAACCGCACGGATGCGAGTATCCGGTTATTGGAGCAGCATAAACATATCGACGTGATCACAATGGCTTAGAATCAAGCCTGTGGAGCAAACATTTGATTGTCGACCGTCGTCAGGTCGGCCGAGTGTAAACAGCGAGTAAACAATCGATTGCGATCATCAGCAGCTATACGTGTCACCCAAGAACATGGATATAAGTAAGATTTTTCACTTCACAACCGCATTATTTCTACTGTTTCTCAGAATCCAACACGTAGTTCAGTTGAAAATAAATCTAACGGTGCTTTGTTTATTCTGACGGCTTATTTGAGCTGTGCTTTTTGAGTTGTGAAGAAATCTGTGGAAGCAGACTTGAGATTTTGGTAAGAAAATTCTTTTTGAGATTACGATACCTAAGTTAGATTAATGTTTTAAAATCTGTCAAAAATGAAGATTCCAAACATGAACATAAACAAACAGTTAATTTCCTCATAATCTTTAACATCTTTACTATTATAATGGTTTTAATTATTATGGACCATGTACACTTGAAAACATTTTAGCAGGAGTACCGGGAAACGTTGAGCGGACTGTGAGCAACACTGCGCGTTTTGTAAAACTCCGCACTGTAACGAAGCTTGTTAGCGCACTTTAGTAAGAAGATTGTCTGCAGGGGCGAAGACACCTTCACAGCGAGAGCACAAATGGAACTAATGAGTTCCCTGTTGTTCTGCGCGCTAGTGCTAGTGCACTTGCCGCAAGCGTTCGGTGAGTTGCCGTGATTTGTGGAAATACCTTTGTTTTTTTAAAGCGTCTAATTTGAATTGTGTCTGTAGTTTTTATTTTAATGGCTGTTTCTGCCATTTTCATTTTTGAAATAGTTTTGGGCATTGACTTTGGTTATAAATCGTTTTGGTTTTAATACTCCTGTCAAAATGTAGGGTATTGGTTTCATTTTTCAACTCTTGATTAGCGAGACAGTTCCTTATATTTTACTACAATCATTCTTATTTACAGGTGATTCCAGTCAAAACTCAGAAATAAAATTCAACAACTCAATGGCAATCCATCAAATGCCGATGCAAAAGAAAGTTCTACTGAACATCAATGGACCACCGCTCGTGAACATGGTAAGTAGCTTGCAAATGGTGTTCATGGACGTGAGTTGTAGCCAATGCCTTGACTGTATGGAACGAGCCATCAAAGCATACAAATCTCATTATCAAATCATGAAAGTTTTACCCAGTTCTGAAGAACTACACGAACAAGTCTTGCGTCTCAAGCTTAAAAAGGGTTCTCGAAACAAGAGAGATATAAGCACAAGTACGACTGAGAAGACAACAATTAGAACTAAAAGGACCAAACCTAAAAAGAAGGCCACAAAGTCAGTAATAGTAACTAAATATAACGTGGATGGAGATGTTTTTGCCCTAAAAGTTAAAGAAACGAATATAATAGGAAGCGCAGACCAACAAAACGTCACTCAAGTGTCAACATGCCAAGTTTTCAGCGTTAAGAAATCTTTCCCTTGCGATACACCAGAAGGCGAATCATTTCTGACCTTGGCAAAGAGGAAGGTGAATAAGAAAAGTAAGAAAGCAAAGGGTGTTAACAAGACTGGTGCAACTACTACAACGAAGACACATTTTATGGCACCGGCATTTAGAAAAAGACAAGTGGACAATTCGCAAGTACCAGACAATTTCATGCCCTCAATAGAGGACCTTTATTAATAATATTGTTATTTTAATATTGAATTAGTGTATTATTATTAGTTTTCTCTTAAAGTTTAAGGAAAATAAAAAAATATTACGGAGGAGTATGTGTCTCTTTAGTTATTATCAGCCATATTTTAACTACCGTGGGCGTACTGTGGGTAGTGTTGGTTATTGCGCAATAGAAAAACCGTTTTCAGTTCAGATCAAATTATAATTTACGATCACATTAATCACACTAGCAATTCACACACTGTATGTACACGACACGACAGTTTCGAAACGTCTTCACTGCTTGACCGCCACCCATGAACTCTGCATATCTTCAGCCGGTCCGAGTGTTATGTTGTAGACTCGGTCGAGCGCCGCTAGGTAGCGCTCCGATTAGTACTGTACAATTACAGAAATACTGTACGTATTTCTGACAAATATATTTTTGTTAGAGTCAGTTTGGTTTGTTGTTGTCAGTCGGGTTTTGTCTGAATTAAATTTTTTTGAAGGAAAATTACTCATTTATTTTAACAAAAATATATTTGTCGGAAATACATACGATACTGATTTGACAAATCGGAGCGCCAGCGCTGCCTAGGGGCGCTCGACAGAGTCCTAAAATCAAACTGGTTATAGTGCCGGCTTACATATACATCCAACTGTATGTTAAGCAATGCGTCAAACACTTTGGCTATGATAGTGGGTAGGAAAATATGCCTGTAGTTAGTTTTATCGGTAAGATCTGCGATCTTATTTATATCCCAACCCAGGCACCACCACAGATTTTTAGGCACACCAGAGATTCATAAGATCCGCCGGCAGGTAAGATTGGCTCACGCACAATGAGAAGAACATCGCTAAAACTCTAGAGATATGCGGGCTAGCATGTCGCAGGTGTTCAATGCCGAGGCAGTCGTATCCCGAAGATTTAAGCTTTGTACAGACCAGCGCTATTTGACGCGCGACGCGACACGGGTTAATGTTATACCGTGAAGTTTTGTATTGTTCGTGTCGCGTCGCCCGACAAATCGCGCTGTTCTGCAAAAGCCTTCCGTTTTCTTAATTATTTTATCCACGTCTTTAGCAGTAAACCCTACGCCGAATGCATTGTTCGGCAACTCAGTATTGAAGACTCCATCTGCAGGCCCCAGAGGGGATTGTATAGAAAAATTGTTCCTTAAGACATCAGCAATGTCCTTATGGTCACTTACGCCAAACTTAAGTGGCAGTGGGCATATTGCTCGCAGTACAAATGGCCGATAGGCCCGAAAGGATCTGGAGTGGCGACCGCGTACCGGAAGACGTAGCGTTGGAAGGCCTCCCACAAGGTGGACTGATGACCTGGAAAAGGCCGCAAGAATCACAGAACTGGTCGAAGAAGCGGTGCTTGAGGAGAGAGGGAGGCCTATGTTCAGCAGTGGACATCTTTCGGCTCAAATATTGTTGATGATTGTCAAAATTGGACGGCCCGCAGATGCGAATTTTGTTTGACCAAGTATGTAATAAATTGGTAATAAATAATAAACTTCATATTTTGGGTTTAGAATGAAACACATATCCAAAACATTATCTGTATTTCTGTTTTGTATTTCTATGAAATTCCACAACGATTTAGAGTTGGTCTGAATTTCAGTTCGGTACAGTGCCGGGGAAGCCATGGCAAAAGCTAGTTATTAATTTGGCAAATTGATGGAGCGCTCTATTGGATTCACTCTACCTTCCAGTGCAGTGTGCCGATTGCCGAAGTGTTAATTAATTGAAATTCATGTAGTTCTAAGCCTATTAGATTTCAAAGCTATTACTAACGACAACAATGTTTAGACATGCTGTTGTAAAACAACTATAGCAAAATTATAATATCGTTTGAAAGGATTTTTACTCGTTTTGCAATAATTTAAAATACAAGTTTTAAATTCATCTCACACGCATTATTTCATATGGACCTACTTACCTAGTCTTTAAGTTAAATAAAATAATCAATCGATCATCGATCGTTCGATTAGTTGGCAAAAAGATCCAAATTCCAATATTTTACTGAAGATCAAAAATTCGATTCGATTATTTTCCTTTATTCAGGCTACCAACAGCGATACATGTAGTATGTTACAGAGTATGTGTATTACAGTATAGGGATGTTGCCTGGGAAAAAAAACTATTTCGTATTAAGTCCGTCAGTCAGATAATAAAAAAAAATTAGACACGTATTTTTTGCTTTATCATATTAATAAAAAATGGTTTAGATAAAACGCATTAAAGTTGGGGACGTCACGACGGGCTTGCGACGTCACAAGACCGGGAAGTGACGTCATGCTACATTTTAACTCAATTTATTGTCTTAATCTTTTGATTACGTAAAAAAAGAAAACATACGCGTCCAATAATGTACCTGACGGACAAAATATTTTTTTTTTGTCATTATCCCTATTGTATGAATACTAAAAGGATTTTCTGTATAACTAGGATAAGTAGGTATAAAACACGCGAACGGACTACTAAGAAATATTTAAATACAAAAGGTGTAATTTTAGGTAAGTATATTACTTAGAGTTAAGTTTAATTTTTTTTTACTCTCATCTAGAATCCAGATAACTGTGATCATGTTTAATTGCCTAATGTATAGTGTCTCTTCTGCGTAAGACCTTTATTGTTAATGTGTTTTCAACCTGAAATAAAAACTGATTGATTAAATGAAACTCAAGAAACTCTACTCTTTCTCTCTCTCTACATAACCAAAACGCCAGCGACATCTATCACCACATGTCTGAGTAGCCACTAACATGGCCACACATGAATATTGCACATCTGTCATAATATGAAGCGGTTGTTATAGTGTGACACCGCAGATACCAGCTGTTATAGTCTGTGGTTTAATTAATTAGGTATTAGTGCGTGTGACTATCATCCCTGGTATAACTAATGTCACCTGCATATCTGACTTACGACCGCAACTGACTATGCGCCCTTTGTGTGTAAAGGTTTGTTGATATGATGCGGATTTGATAACTTAGAAGTACGTTAGATATTTCCAAGTTGAAATGATTGATTTAAGTAATAGGGATGTGGAATGGAAAAAAAAAACTATTTAGTCCGTCAGTCAAATAAAATAAAAAAATTAGACACGTATTTTTTGCTTTATCATATTAATACAAAATGGTTTAGATTGTAGCGGTGACACCGCCACATACGAACTACGCAACAAAGACATGACGTCACACAATTCCTGCATCGCGCAGTTAAGCGCAGGCCACACCGCCAGCTAGCGGGCGGGCGGGCGAACATCGTTTCACCTCTTTACATTCTTCAGTTCACACCGCGAGCTACAATATTTCGCGTAGTTTGTATAGTTTCCTTTCGTTCGCTTCGCTAGCTCCGCCCGCTAGCTGGCGGTGTGGCCTGCGCTTTAGAGTTTACCGAGCGAAAAACATAGATAAGACTATCCGAAATCAACATATGGGCAGTTGCCCGCCAGACATAATACCCGTCTGGCCGGAGGATCCTCCCTTTTCTATGGTGGATGAGTGAACTTTACACCCTGTTCCTCATACCCCTAAATTGGTGACCCCGACGTGATC
The DNA here is from genome assembly GCA_948150665.1 of Conistra vaccinii. NCBI lineage: Eukaryota > Metazoa > Arthropoda > Insecta > Lepidoptera > Noctuidae > Conistra > Conistra vaccinii. The sequence continues at coordinate 9,964,519 of OX411334.1, read as the reverse complement.
CAATTTAGGGGTATGAGGAACAGGGTGTAAAGTTCACTCACAAGTCAGTATAAAATCTACCGGCTAGTGACGTCATGCCACATTTTAACTCAATGTATTGCCGTAATCTATTGATTACGTAAAAAAATAAAAAATACGTGTCCAATATTTTTTTATAATCTACCTTACGAACAAAAAAAAAGGCAGTGTATAGAGTGCCACCATTGGCACTTTATCCCTATCGGATAAAGTGCCACTACAGGCACCCTAGTAACACCGCCTCGGCCCGGCTCAAGTGCCGCAAGCATTGGATTGTCATCGTCACTGTCACTAAGTCACGTCACTTGGTATTTTGTTTGATTGTCGAGGTTAGATCGCTGTAAAACACCACATTCCCAAAACATTACATTCTCTTGTGCCTAAACGGACCCTGGCACTTCGCCGGCCGCTACCGCGGCACCGATCGCTACGCTCGCTCGGCTCATGCGTTGTGTGGTCACAGTTCTAACCTAACCTAACCTAAATAACAAGTGACAGTGACAATGCAACGCTCACGGCACCCTAGCCGGGCCGAGGCAGTGACACTAGAGTGCCACAAGAAACTCGCGGCACTCTATACACTTCGAAAAAAAAAGTCAACATCCCTATTAGTAATAGTAGTCTTTCTGTCTAATTAGGCTATAGAGGAACAGGGTGTACAGTTTACTCATTCTCTATAGAAAAAGGAGAATCCTCCGACCAGAAGGATGTTGTGACTGGAGGCTACTTATCTGCGATTGATGTCGGGACGTTGTATAAATGCTAGTCGCAAGGTAAACTCTGCTTGCGCGATGCAGGATTTCGCGTGACGTCAGTGGTCACATGTGGTGAAGATGCCGCCTCAAGCCTACAATATCCCACTGCTGGGCAAGGGCCTCCCTTTCACTTTTCCACATACGTCTGTCCTCTGCCATTGCGGGTCAGTTTATTCGGTAGGAGACAAGTTTGTCCCTCCATCTTAGTTTTAAAGTGTCTATGAAAAAAGGCAAGAGTAAGGTAGTGCCTTTAAAGTTTCGAATAAATGCAGATTTCGATCAATCCACTATGAAAAAAAAAACATCGAAAAAAAATATGGACAATAAGGCTACAAAAAATAAAATTATAAAGGTAGCTTTAAATTGCTACCGATTTTTATGGTCTAGTAGTCACGAATAGGCTACTTCCAGCCCTACATAAGGAGTGTTCTGTCTAGACAGACAGACAGTAAATTACACAGGATAACACCTGCTGCCGTTATTCCGTGTTAATGTAGTAAACACACGTAAAATTTTATTGCTGCACATAAAATTTTGTAGCCATGAGTTGATGATACGGTTAAAAATTGAATTTATACAAGAAACACTAGCGACCCGCCTCTGCTTCGCATGGTTTTTAAGACTCGACAAAACATGCAGATTTCTTTGTTAAAAGCTCTTTATACACATAAACCTTCCGGAATAAATTCTCTAAATAATGTTGCAAACTGCATCAAAATTCGTTGCGTAGTTTAGAAAAGAAACGCGGTCACATAATATATCATGACACGAAAAGCGACTTTTTCTCATTATGTATTGTACATGTTTTATACAAGACGGATTGGTAAGAGAATGCATTGCGCTGTTCATAAATAGAGGTGGCGGTGGCGGATTGTTCTAGAGTAATGATACAATACGTAACGTAATGTCACATAATAATAATTATGTTAGATACTACAATCTGATAATACATAGTCTGATAGTTAGTATCTATGTATCTATTATATAGCATTTATCTATGTATCTATTATAGTATATTGTAATATTATACTTTTTATTTGCACCAAAGACAGCCCCATTTTATGTCCAGAATATCACTGTCCATTCCAAGTTTGCCGGGAAGAGATTGCAGTAAGCGATAAGGCCGCCCATTGTATACAGGGTGGCAGGGACATCGACGCGAAGCCGGTTACCATGGATTCAGTACATGATTCTTAACCCCCCTGCGTTGAAATTTTTCGTCGGTTATTTAAAAAAAATCTGCTGTTTCATAGAAAAGTGCAATACCTACGCGGTCAAAATGTATGGAGCAGCATTTCAATGCAGGGGGGTTCAGAATCATGTACTGAATCCATGGTAACCGGCTTCGCGTCGATGTCCCTGCCACCCCGTATTTTGTAGTGTATTACTTTTCCTTTTTGTAATGTATTATCTGGTGTACAATAAAGTATATATAAATAAATACATTCTCCATATTGCTTGTTCTATTATTAAAAATAAACTAAATAAATCGAAAGAATTAAAACACACAATAAATGCACCTTTTACGCACCTCTTACTTTTCGAAATCATGTGCGTATTGTTTAATTAGGTATCACTTGCTTCAAAAACGGTGAAGGAAAACATTGTGAGGAAACCGGCATGCCTGAGAGATATTTCTTGATGGCATGTGAAGCCTTAAGTCATAGGCCTTGGGCGGCTTTAAAAAACTCTGACACCAAGTTCGTCACTAACCACACAAAAATCAGAAGATTGCAATTAGGTACATTGCAAAATTAAAAAATAAATAAACAGAAAACTATCGGAAGCAAAATATTATACTATAAAAAAAGAACATGGACAAAAATGTATAACGAGTCGCATATCTGTATTACGCCCCGGTTATACCCAGGAGCATTACGAGGTTACATCATGCAGATTAGATGCCATGAGATAACGGTTGCATACTTTTTATTACGACCATCCCGTGCTTCTGCATTTCTAAAGGCACGCCGTGAAAGTGGGAGTTAATTCCGTATATTTCAGACATGTCCGGAAAATTATTGTGTGTTGGAATTATAATTATGTAGGTAGATATTATTATGTGTGTTCTGGAAATGTAGTTGGTCATTATTTTGGAGAGAAGATTTTAAGGGAGGAGGTTTAAATTAGTGGTATAAAAGTATGTTTTCTTTTTAGTTGTTTTGGAAAAAAAGTGTGTTTCTCTTTGACAAGGACAAAAAAATGGACTATAGGACCAACGCAAAATTCGAGAACACAGTGTCTCAGAGGACACACTACTACATGTAGTATAAATTACAGATAACATCATAACCGTATTCCCTGAAGGGTTAGGCAGAGGTGCACCTATAGTGCACTCACATTTCGCCAGTTATGTTTAAGTCCTATGTAACAAGAGGCGAGCCTTTTGCCATCAACCGTGTGGATCCAGACTCCGGGCTGCTACTGAGAAATTTCAAACGGAAATAATACTTTGCCAAATCCGGGAAATTAACCCAGGACCTCATGCTGAGAATAAGCGCTAGCGACTTCTAGACCAACGACGACAAATTGATATCTCCGTTTCCTCATTACGATATTAACAGCACAGTGGTTTTGATTTAAAAGAGTGTCCGTGGAGAAACTCCATACTCCATTGCCCGTTCTTCTCTATAGGAACCTGCAGTACGACACAACTTAGATGTAGCATTGGCATAATTCGTAAAACCGATCACCATCCGAACTAAGTGCGCCTTCAATGTCACCAATCATTATTACTGCTTTAGCTGAAAATGCAATGATGTGATCTTTACGCAAACGCAATAACTTGTAAAGTCATATAACCAAATACATTCGTAAAATTGAAATGGATGAATGCAAATTTTAAAATTGATGCTACATCTAAGTTGTGTCGTACTGTAGGTACTAGGCTTTGGAATGGGCAACTAGCTTCATCTTTCTGACTGACCGACCCCTTGACAATTCAAAAGTGCCTGTAATTGGTTTATTTGAAATAAATGTTTTGAGTTTAAGTGGTACTGATACCCGCTATCTTACTCCAATATTATAATATTCCCGATAAAAATACGCCGACGCACAAAGCTGTGAACCAGAAACCCACGTACACAGTAAACGCCTAAAAATATACGGGCGTACCCAAAACTAATCCAATTGAGGAGCATCAAAGTCATTAGGGCCCGTTAATCCAACGTCTGTGGCATCAGAAAAGCCTTTGGATAAATAAACCGTCTAACTTAACACTAACATTGGCCAACTCTGAACTCGTTAGAGAGTCTTTATCGAGAATAAAGTTTTTCGCCAAAAGAACAGAATGTGGGCTACCAAAGCGTTGATAACGAAAAACTTGTATAGAACGTGTATACGTGATCCTTTTGAAACAAGTTTCGTATTGTGGGTGCGTGAAACGTTTTCTATTAATTCTTTGTAGCTGGACTTCGGGTAAGTCTGCGGAAAATTAAATCTGGACTGTAATGGCTGGCGGTTGTGTAATTAAGAGATGGGTACAGAGTTGGTGTAGCGTGTATTAATTACATAAATCATTTTTTAAAGTTCGGTTATCAGAGGGGTAATAGGTAATACGGGCTGGTATACGCAACTCCACGTCAAAGCGCGTATTTTGCGTATGGGTGGGAAAATCGGTAATTCGATCCACCCCAGCTCCTCATAGAAGGCCAGCAACGCCTTGTTGTCACTGAAAATCTCACGTAGGGTACCTGGGTTACCGAAGTACTTTGCCCTGTACGCGGCGCCCACCGGTCAGTTTAACAGCACATGAACTGCTGTCTCGTCGTCTTCCATGCAGGTTCTGCACAGCGGACTGTCTGTAACTCCTATGACAAGAAGTGTTTATTAAATGACCCATGGCCAGTTACAGCTGCTGCTATTGTTTCATTAGTCGGAGAACCTGTTTCGTGAGGCTATCAGAGGGGTAACCAAAGGGAAGAAATTGGAGAGCGTGCCAGCTGGGAGTATTACTAAGCTTTCGACTTGTCTGTCCATTTGGGACCAGAACGAGTTTTCTACGGGTTTTGTCGACGGAAGAATAGACAGAATGACAGATTGTGATTGTTTATCTGCCATTTTGTCTATTCTTCTGTCGACAAAACCCGTTTCTAATGTGATCATGCTAAGCGTACAGGTTCTAATAAGGTAGGTAGATGTAGGTAAGACGTAAAGCTTTGAAATATTTAGCAAATTATGTGTAAAAAGAATCTTCATATAATATAAACTCTTCAAAAAGTGAACTTAGTGTAAAACATGAAAGAATTTCTCTATCAATTTGCATGTTACATTTCATATAGCTAATACTAGGTAGGAACTCACATTATTAAGCCTTGAAGTGGTGCATATAGAATAGTTTTAGTTTAGTTATAAGTCATAAGTCATTTATTCATTTGTTTAACATAGATATAAATCAATAAAGAGCCTGCTATGTTATGCGAGAGGGCGTACAAATATAGCTTTAGTTTTATTTATTCAAAAACAATTTACATTGTGTTGAATCCAGGCGTATACATGCAATTGACATACAAATACAAAAAAAACACAATACAATATGAATTATTATAATACAACTACAACTACTACTACTACTACTACTTATTGCTGGTAATCTGTGTGACAGGTTTTCCTAGTGCAGATACCCGTCTCCCACAAAGGATTCATCAGATATTATAATCTTAATAGTTTTAAAGGCGCCTTTGTGGAAGAGAAATAAAATGTTTATTGCACGACTCTTAATGCGAAGCATTAGTGTGCTATACGATCGAAAAATATTTTTTGCCCCATTTCTGCAACTGTTATTATTGTTACACTCCTGCTAGTACACAGAACCTACTTAATTTATATACCATTGTATAGAGATTAATACTGTACTTTTTACCAATTGATTTAATGCAAGAAAAATGAAAAAAACATCAAAATAGTTGAAAAAAAATTCCTGTCCGTCAATTTATGAAGCTTGAAAACATTGTAGTTTGCGATAAAATCAATTAATTGAGTCAATTTTTTTTAATACATTGGTTTCGGCCATAAAAGGAACCCTATTGAAAATGGCTCTTTTATTCAAAGTAGTTTAATTATAATAAAATACTAACTAAAATATAATATCTTTATCTAAATATTTTCAACCTTGACTCATCGTGTTGCCTAGCAACCCACAACGTAAATATCTAAATAAATAGTCTTTGACATTACGTAAGGATTGCGAGGATTGCGAGGTTAGAAATTTACCCATATTGATGGGTAAAACAGCAGTCAAAACATACTTCATGAAAAGTGATAAATTGTTAATTTTTGTTAGAAACTATGTTTTGAATTTCTTTTTCGTTTATTAATGTGTTATGAGGCGTGCTCTTTTGGAATTTCCAAACTATTTATTTATTATAAGTACTAATACAAGTTACATAGATAATACACGTAGTATTATCTATGTAACTTGTATTAGTACTTATCATTCAAATAAAGTGTCAAACAGTTTCAAATGTAATGTCAAACTAATTAAATGTCGTCAAATAATTCAAAATTATATAATGTCTAAGTATTAAAAACCGAAAAAAATAAATATAATATATTTATTATTGTGACATTAATTCCGATATATTAAACGTCATAGTACATAATTATTACAATTAACCGACGAACAGCTAATAATGAAACGACTAGCATAATCAGCCTATAATGTTCCCACTGCTGGGACACAGACCTTCTCTCTGTGAGAGGGAGTAGGCCGTAATCCACCACGCGGGCCCAGTGAGGGTTGGTGGATGTCAATGTCTTCGAATTTTTAGCTCTACGATATGCTGGTTTCCTCACAATGTTTTCTTTCACCGTTTTGAGAGCAGTGGTGATGAAATAATGTACACAGGGTAAAACGAAACAACTAGGATAAAGTCTAAAAATACATCCTTTGTAATTGGCTAATCGTATTACAGCCTCATTCTACTCCATCGAAACCTTACTCCGTAATGCTACGGAGGTAAGACAAAACTCTAGCTGGATGCATTTTACTCAGCCAATAACTTACAAGACGATTCTACCTGTCGACGTTATTTTTCGTCGAACGTAATTTATAGGAAAATTGAAATGCATTGGGAAGGTAAAATAAATTTTATTACATGTAAAATGGGGCTATTTGTTGACTATGTCAAATAGAAATTATGTCTAAAAGTGGGTAATATTTTAAAAACTAGAATTAAAATTGAAACTAAAATGGGTTAGTTTGGTATTGGTCCTTCTGTACAAGAGTATGGTATTCGTTTTTCAATTTATTATTTTCGTATCTTTTACTTTCCATCGAATGAATGCTTGAACAATGTTAATAAAAAATGCGTCAGTATTGAATGATATTGAAATAATTGGTTTAAAAAAATCTTCCATTTTACCAAACGAAGTTATCACGAATTTATTTATAAGTATTTTGTATTTTTGTCCATTATACAGTATGTTAACTTACGAAGGGCGTTCCCGTTAACCCGCAATAATAAGGCGTCCATACATGCAAAAAATAATTACCACTAAAAAGAAAAGTTTTTTTTTAATAATAAAATTTTCACCAAAATTATTAAATTGATAAGTAAAAGAAACGTTGTCCTTCCACGTTAGAAGACAAGTGCACGTATACAGAGTGTTTTCTTTTCAAAAATAACATTAGCTTAAGTTACTCCATATAGCATCCGAGATTAGCCGGAACAACAGACACACAGAGAGACAAATAATTATTTAAAAATGGTTTTTTTGTTATAACTTACGGTTACAGATAATATAATATATACTTGCATTAGTAAAAAGCTGTTATTTTGACATTATCTAAAGATGATGTATTATGTATAGATTAAATTAAGAACCTATTATATTAAGTCTTACTTTCGGTATCCATTCCTTTGTTTTTAACATGCAACACGACCTTCACTTTCTTCATGATCTATGTCACAATTATACATACGAGTAGTTAACCACCTTGCACACTATGAGACATACGACTGCGTCAGCTCGGCGACAAGACGCAACGACAGGCTGCGGCCGACCATTTTTCATGTATTTTGTTGGCGACGATTTGTAGAGTCGCAGCAACATGCTAGGGGAGTTCAGCACGCTCTCACTACTTGTCGTAGCATCTAGACGCTCGGTGCACGTGCACACCCGATTGTAGTCGCATGCGACAGGTCAGCGTCTTGGCGTAGAACAGTCGCATAGGAGGGTTTGCAAGGAGGAGGAGGTTCTACGCCAAGACGCTGACCTAAAAATAAACCATTATTTTTAGATTTCATCTAAAAAGACCTGTAAAATTAACCCTAAAACTACCCAATCCTTTACAATTTGTACCAGTTGTACCCTTGGATGTTTCCAAGGGTGGTCACAGGTAAGTTTGTCTCATACGCAAACTAAGTACCTACTAAACTTACGCGTAACATCAATTTATTTGTACAACAAGACACAATTAGCGTCGGTCATGTGGGAAGTCGCTCACACCTGCTACATGTGCTATTCAACGTAAGCATGGCAGTAGTTTCACTTCATGTTATATCCGCTTGAAGATTTACGCTTTAGAATATAACTTTTTGATGATCCCGCTTGAACACTGGGAAAAGGTGGGTGATTCACAGGATTTTATTATTTAAACTGTGACGTTAAATATGTTTGAGGAACAGGGTTTTTTTTTTTTTGGGTGGGAAATCATACAATGACTTCTCCCGCTCTGGGCGGAGCGGAAGAGCGTGTCAGACTCTTACTGACTAAAACCCACCCGTGTTAGGATCTCTTGCCTTGCCAGGGGCCACGGTTTACCCTTGGGACTACCCGCAACCCCGGCAGGCATCGGTCCTGGAACGGTGGAAAATTCCTCATTGTCCATTGAAAAGGTAGGATCTTCCGACTATACAGGAGTTGTGTCTCGTGGACTGCTGCCCAACGGATGATGTTGGAATGTTGTATAAGTTCGGACAACGTATTAAAATATTTGCAATGAGGGGCGATACTAAAATGTGGGTCTAATTTACTCTGGGCAGTCAGCTCCGTTACCACACCGTCGACTGCCGCGTAGGTTTCGTGGTCGCAAGCACGACTGCTGAGCCCCACACTCGCACGTCCTGGGTTCGATTCATAGGTCGGGCAAAGTGTTATTGGGTTTTTCCATTAGGAATTCTTTAGTAACAGCATTTTATATGGAGCGACTGACGACGCGCACTACTCGCGTACTGGCGTGGTGCGTGGACGTACGCGCATGAGAAATTTATATCCCTTTTAATAACTCAAACTCAAAGCATTTATTTCAATTAAACCATTTACAGGCACTTTTGAATTGTCAAAGAGTCGGTCAGTTAGTTAGTCAGAAAGTTGAAGCTAGTTGCCCATTCCAAAAAGTAGATCTCTGTGGAGAAGAACTGGCAAGAAACTCCCAGGACACTCTTTTAAATAAAGATATTACAAATAATAATTTGAAGAAGTTTGCGGTCGTGTAAAAAACCTTAACCACCAGATTGTTGATATTAACGCAATGTTAACGACTTTTCAACATAATATGGAAAATCTTCTGCTTCCGATAGCCTATTTCTGTAAGAATTCACATAATAAATGATTGAACCAGTCTTTTGACCAGCCAAACCATCCCAGCTGTCTTTGCTATCGCCAAGATTTTACTACCAAAAGTTTTATATTCCCTCTAAAAATATTCTTGACTTATGCATTTATGTCAAACTGGTATAACTCAGAGATCGATGGAAAATGGAGATAGCTCAGGCACAAATCAGCTGTCTGTGTCAAACGACGTCTATGAAAAAGGGTTGTGACATCGGAAGTATTCGGAACAGACAGTTCATAAAAATCGCGGCAATTTCACCAGTTGAAGTCTTCCTGTTTTCGTAAGGAGTTAGACGTGAATCGATATGAGGAGATGATTTATCTAGCTAACGATAATTTTGCGGTGACGGAGCTATTTGATATTGATGTACTAATTTGATACACGCATTCACACATAAAGTCACGCTTTTTTCTAAGGGTGGTAGACAGAAACTACAGAACGCCACTTTGATGAAAAGTTTATATTTATTTTTTATACTTACGTTTTACATGAAAATTGATAATGCTCACCAGGTTCATTGAAAATATTTGCAAGGCACTTTTCCCAGTGAATTCTCATACTTATGGATTGGGTATATACAATGTGGAGACTACCATACAACAATAAATGAAAATACTAGCTCTACTAATGCATGAGAGTAATTTGGAACTGTCAAAAAAATCCTAGCTTCGAAATAAAAAAATGAGATTTTCAAACAAATTAAATGTAATGTATGCCGGATCCACCCTAAGCCTATAAATTCCGTTTATCCAACTAGGCCTAGGTTGGATTCTCGGGCATACGTTTCCGAATATCAACCTTAGGATGGATTTTTGGGGTGGATAAACGAAATAACCCGAGCCGACTATGAATTTTGCCGAGCTATATTGACTAAACTATTGAATATTTTCAATTGAATTTTTGTATACAGAATGGGGACGTCATTAGGGACACGCCGTTCAATTTTTTGTTGTATTGTCGTCTCCACCTTGTATATGCGAATATACGAAGGCTGAATATATTGAAGAAGCATCTTAATTTTGGTTAAATGCCATTGCCATTGCCAGGCCAATGCCATTTGTTCTACAAACATGTTTCAGATACTATTCGGGAATCCGAAGCTTTCAGCAGATTTCAAAATTGCTAATACTTCTGCTCATAATCTGTTCGGTGATAAGTAACTGTCACATTGGACAGAGGACTTAAGTATTGTGACGCCATAACGCACGTCGTAATGTGTCGTATATCATCGGTGGTTTAATATTTGTGACGAAGGGAACGCTAGACGCCTGAATATGAAGGATGGTGCTGGACAAGGAATTGCCTGGCTATTACCGTGGGTGTCTAAAGGTTTACGTTTCGGGTAAGGGCTGGAACCATTTTAGCAAGCGTGGTGATTGTTGAAAGAAAGCCATCACAGCATATAGTGAGGTAGTTATACAGCACTGGACTATGTAGGCTTTAGATTTGCCTATAAAGCGATTTTTTTTTTGTGTGAAATCATCAAATGACTTCTCCCGCTCTAGCGGGAGGCCGTGTCAGACTCTTACTGACTAAAACCCACCCGTGTTCCTTCAGTTGCCTGTACGTTGCCAGGTACCACAGTATCGGTTTTGGACTTTCTGCAACTCCGGCAGGCCGAATCGACCCTTGCGCCCCCCTTCAGTTGTGCTGACATCTCTTTAAGGCGCGCGTGGAACACAACGCGCCGTCGACCCGGGCCTGGTGCTTATCGGACGGTGAGCTACCTATTGCTCTCTGTCCGCCCGCGCCTGCAGTGGCCGGAAATCGGCTCGGGATTCCCGACGTCCAGGGCGTCTCCTGCGGCGGCTAGGGGCGTGAGAGCGTGAAATTTGCCTCTCCCTCACGCGCTCCAACTCCGACGACTTCCCATGCCCTCTCGCTCCGTTTCAAGGCATGAACCAGGGCCAGACGCCTATGAGGAGACCTTATGTGTAAAGTCTTTATTAGCATTTTTTATTTCATAATTCAAGAAGTTCCAATTGGCTTTGCTTTAATATCTTAGTTAGCTACTAATAAATAAGTAGGCCCTGGCTAAGTGAACTCGACTTTTACGACTACCTACAATTCGAATCCTGAATCCTAGCAAAAGTCTGAATTAATCCCGTACAGAGCAAAAAACGCGTATTCACCCGGTCAATACGCATTAGTCCCTGTTCATTCGAGAATTACCAACCTTGTCGCTTCGACGGACGAGGTATATAGGTAGTCAGGTATAAGGTAAAACATGATGGTCTTTTTTCAGATAGCCTAATGTGTTTATCTGAAAAAGCATTTCACTAGGAACAAATCGACTCGTCCTACGTTTGTTGTGACGAAGTATTTAAAATAGACAAAATATGTGGTCAGTTTTGTTGTTAACTTGTATTTGAACAAAGAACACAAAATCTGTCAAAAACAAATGACTGCTTGCTCTGCGGAAATGAAAACTGCAATATAACCCAATGATGTTTCATGCAATATTGTTAGGTTTTGTTATTATTTAATTTAATTAATGTAAAGTTATGTTCTAAATTTGATTTATTTTTATAATCATGTGCAGTTTTAATATTTTATTTTGTAAAGTTGTAACCATGTAACCCAAGTGAAATGACATTGATTATTATTAGTTGTTAAACTGACTTTTGCCGGTTAACAGCAAGTAGCTGTCAAACGGTAGACTACGTGAACAGTCTCACTTGGGAACATGGCAGTCCAGCTTGAACTCTTACAGAGTGAAGACGTATTTCGCGTAATTAGAAACAGTATTATCAAAGTGTAGTATTGATATTAAATTGATTATTAAGCTATACAGACTTTGCTTTCTTTGTAACCTTATAGTTGATTACAATATGTTTTATTTTATGTTTCTTCTTTTGCATGCTAAACACCTCAGACCTGTCTGTACAAATTAAATGCAAGTGTTAGTTACTTTAAACTTACCTTACGACTTAAACTATATTATAATCGACTCTTTCTGCCGTAGGACTAAATCGTGTGGTGGTATTAATGGGTGAACATTCCTAAATTTCTTTCCTCTTGTCTCATTTTCTTGTCTACCATTATTTTTACTTGGGGTTTAAATCGATCATATTATGATGATAATATGATGAACCCTTAAAGGGGTGATAGACGTGCGAGCAGGCGTAGGTACTTATGGCTCGGCGACCTTACGCGCACTTTAAAACCGCCGAGTAAGTTCGTCGGCGATCCAACAGGTTTGAAATTTTGCTCGTAGCCCACCTTGGTTCGGAGTTTCATACGTCTGTCATCGCCGCGAGTCACGAGCCGCCATTTTGTTTCGTCATTTGTGTAATGTATGTTTTGTTTGGTTCAAAAAATTCGACAACATCGCGATACAGTGTAAGAAAGCTTCACGTGTGTCACCGACGGTGACTCGAGTAAGTTGGAGATCTTAAGAACGTACTTTAAATTCGCATAGCTATCACATTAAGACTTACTCTTTTATACTTTTTTCAAAATACAGAAAGCATACAACCACATCGCTTTAAACTTTACAGAGACATAAAGTTATTGTGTATATTATTACTGTGTTTGTTTTCTCAAAAGAAAAGACAAACCAACTAGATAACGGTGAGCAGTCTCCATTCCATAAAATTTATAGCAGCAGAACGTTATAGGTACATTTGTAACAAAGATATTTACGAGCTTCTACCTGATGGCTGGTGTTATCTGCGATCAACCTGATTTCCCTGGAGAACCTTAAGTTTTCCCAGCTCGTTATACTACATTTAGAAGATGTACATTTACTCCCGTGATTGATATTATCGTTGTGGGTACATTATGGGTACTACAAGTTTACATTAAGTGATCTACTGTTTTTGTGTTACTATAAGCGTGCTCGTAGAAAGTTGGGGGAGGCCTACGCCGCAGAGGTGACTTCCATAAATAAATAATTTCACGTTCGTGCCAATATTAATATTTTAATACGTATGTATATTTTATTAACTTTATTTTGCTTACAAACACATCTTATTCTTTTCGTGTGGTTTGTGACTAACTTGGTGTCAGAGTTTTAAAGCCACCCATAGCCCTCTGATATGGCTTCACATGCCGTCGAGAAATATCTCTTAGGCATGCCGATTTCCTTACAATGTTTTACTTCAAGGTTTTTGAAGCAAATGATAATTTTACAATACGCACATGAATCCGAAGAGGTAAAAGCACTTAAGAATAAAAATACAATTATAAATATGGATTTAGCTCAAATAATAAACAATTATATTAATGATAATGAAATGTCAAAATTATGGGTATTAAACCATCATCTGCCCAGCCGTATCCTAACTATGTTGGGGTCGGCTTCCTGTCTAACCGGAGGCAGCTGAATACCAGTATTTTACATGAAGCGACTGCCTATCTGACCTCCACAACCCAGTAATACGATACCCCTTGGTAAGACTGGTTGTCAGATTTTCGGACTTCTGACGAACCCTAACAACTGTCAAAGCTCTGCAAATGACAGATGATGTGATATGATAAAATAATAATGCTTCAATTGTTCTCTGTATTTATGGTAGAATAAAGGCTTTTTTCTAATAAGCGCGCTGGCATCAGGGGCTCGCCACATCGGCCATGGAGGGGCACATTCACCATAATATGGCCGCCACTCGTTAATTAGGGCCGCAAGCTCCTTCAAAAGTGACTCACCAGCTTCCCCGGCGCCTGAACTTAATAAGTATTTTAAATGCTGAGGTGTCAGGCCGTAGAGGCTGCCGGCGGAACCACCTCAGAAGGAGCTCACGGCAGCAATCAGTTGGGGAGCAGTAACACGAAGAGGAGTTGAATCCGGTTCAGGAGGGAGAGGGGGGTCGGGGAAAGTGAGACCATCGACATGAGCTGGATGTTTACTCTCCAGAGCTGTAAGAGTTTCTGGAGAGTAGGGTGCCACCACATCGCTACTGAACTGGCTGCTCCACTGATGTCACCTTCACTTAATTTGGATTCTACATGTGAGCATAAGCCTCTTCGCGAAGGGTTATTGTAAACAGGTAATTTTGGATCTAAATAAGGGTCGAATTGTTGCAGTCATCTTTAATTTGATTTAACAAAGATTTTTTTGTTGCCAATTCTTTTTGTACATGCAGAATCCTATAAGAGAAGGTGAGTAATTGCTCCCGGGCACTTTGTGAGTTCTCCTGGGTAGCAAGACGGAGACATTGCGCCAAACAATGGACCGTCTCGCGCCCCGGGGAACTCTTTTTAATACTGGGGTAGAATTTTTGAATTTTGCCAGCGTTTTCCACAAATTTGATCTGGACTTGTTGATGTTGGAGATGGGGTTGGGGGGCACAAAGGTACACTATGTGGTTTGTGAACCTTGCCATAGTGTATCCGAAGCCCCCGTTCACTTTTAAAGAACGCGGCTGGGAGCAGTGGAGACATCTCACCTGGACATCGAGCGGTGTGGCAGGTTGAAGTTCCATTCAAGACCATCCACTAAGCACTGAAGTTTTTTCTGGAATAGCAAACACATACGTCGCAAGAGAATGAACGGAGAGGGTGTGGGGCAGAGGCGCGGACGCATGCGACATCGGCGGATGCGGCGGCACATTCTTATCTCGAAATTTCGCATTGAACTATTTTTTGTCATTGTTTTTTTATTCATAGGTAATATACCATTTTACCGATTCAACATTTTCTTATCAATGATGTGAGAGGCCATTAAAATACTTTTGGCAATAAGACGTTTGTAAATAACTCTTTTCTATTCCCGAGATCCGGAACACAAAGTAATGGCAATTACACAAAAAAGAATTACTCGCCAAAGAGTACGACACTCGACCGGCAAAAGGGAGGGTAGAAAAACGCTCGTTAACGAACAACTCGCTAATTTGAAGAACAATTGCGTTCCGGGCTCCTCTACGACCTACGTGGATTGCAAATGTGCGCCGTGGAAAATCAGACTCAAATACAACCGACGATTTTTTTCTCCCACTTTTCACAACTGTAAAACTTTGTGGAATATTCGGTTTTAGAACTTGTTTTTGAAAATCAATTAGTTACATAATATAATCTTTATTTATATATAAAAGTTAAATTAAAAGTTTAAAAAACCCCCGACACAAAAGAATCCTTTAAAAAGTTATAAAATAAAAGCCCTGGCCCTTTAAGTTTAATATAATTTGTAGATAATATTTTGACATTGCGTCGGGGGACGGCGAATGAAAAATTGAAAATATATTTTCTACAATAGCATGCCGTTTTCTATAATTGAACTGATGCTGCAGCATTCTGCAGCATCAGTTCAAGGTTACTATGTTATTCTAATACCATTGAAGTAACAAATTACCAAATTTGGACTCAATCAGACCTGTGGAAGATGCTCAAATCCATTCATCAATTAGAAAAGACCTGATATTCTTCAAACGGCTGACTAGATTTTTTTGAATCATAGCTAAGAACACTCCCGATCAAGTCACCTTTCAAACAAAACAAAAAAAATCTAAATCGGTTTAACCGTTTGGGAGCTACAATGCCACAGACAGATACACAGATACACAGACACACAGATACACAGATACACACGTTAAACTTATAACACCCCTTCGTTTTCCGTCGGGGGTTAAAAACAGATTGTAGTACAGACGCCAGCACATCAACCTACTCCAATCTGTCAAATTTTCCCAATCAACATTGAACCTTATACTTTAGCGATAAAGTTGAAAATCTATTACAGAAATTTGACAGATTGTAGTAACTTGATGTGCTGGCGTCTGTACATATAACAATTATCACAAAGTAGGTACATAGTATAAAATCTCTGGCAATCGAGTGGGTGACGTGCTGATCTCCTTGCTAGGCTATGAAATAGACTGTATCAAGGAGTAACAGTGCCGATCCCCTCTAATTATATGACTACAATTTTATTTTAGCAAACAATATTTTATTTTTAATAAATTAATATGTTAAAAAACCAATATGTCATTATCATGATTGCATTTTTTTATTTAATGATTCCATAATTTAGCTTTAATATTATACATACGGCGCATCTTGGGAAGTCATCCGCTACTAGCTCGGAATAAACAATTTATTTTTATTTTTAAATAAAGTATTAGTTATATTAGTACTTTGCGCGTACCTTCCCCCGCCTGGAGGTCGGATATTATTCCTAGGGAAGATACTGCCGGGATAAAAAGTATCCTATGTCCTAATCCAGGTCAAGATAATACCCATGTGTTAAATTTCATCCAAATCTGTTCAGCCGTTATAGCGTGAAAGCGTTACAAACAAAAAACTCACTTTCGCAATTATAACATTAGTTAGGGTTATAAAAAAGTATATTTTCTGTGTAGGATAAAGGAATTAATGCGACTTATTCATCATAAAAATAAACGAATTAAAATGCCGAGTGCACTAATATTTAACGTATTATACATCAATCAATTTCTGCAGATTAAAGGCTAAAGATTACATGGGGTCTTGTTTTTAAATTATCCTCATAGGTATATGCGCAATAGCTTCCGAGTAATTTATTATCTTAAATCGGTAATATCATACATAGCTATCAGGTGATGGATGATCTGAAACTTTAAGCCGTATGTACAATATCAATTGTAAGCTTTGGCTAATCATCTACGTGCATGATTTTATAAATAACTTGTTGATGGTCAATCAATTAACAAGATATTTTTGACACCTCACGAGGACAGTAACAAATGTTAAAGTCCACTCTATTATATCAAGCCCCTTATTTTTGCACTGGATTTCAGTTCACCTAAACGAGGGTAAAAAATGACCAAAGAATATGTTATGTTTTTTGAAGACTATTGGGTACCTATAGATTGGGTACCTTCATGTTTTAATTTTTAATGTTTTTACTATTTATTCAATTTTTGAATATGGATGTTTCGCCTACAATAAAACAGTTTTTTTTTGTTTGAAGTGGTCTTCTGGAGTTTATGGCTCAGTTTCCTCAATTAATCACACCAGTTTGTTCATTAACTGGGCAGCTGTGTGATGATGTTGCTTACATAACACACAGACCTACACTACAGCCAGCTTGAAGAAAATTCACCATAAAATTGGCGACTACTCTCAGTATTCTCTATGGGATTTCATCTATTTTCTGGCTCGAAAAATATAAAAAACTAGTGTTTCCAACAAATATAAAAGAACGTCAAGTTGGCTCCCTGTGGGCATCGTAAATTCCTGGCCACGTAAGAAATGCACGTTGCATGGTGCATTCTTTGTGCTACTGAGTTTACGGGCCACTCTATATTTGAATGACAAATCTGTGCATTTATAACTTTTAGTTTATTTTTGTCGGCTTTTAAAATTTTGGTTGTGGCGTGGCTTTTTTTTTCAGATTTAAGCTCAAATTCCACGATCAAGTTAGTCGAAATTCTGAGTGAATGCAAAATTCAAACCGGTTTCAAATTCAAGCAGTTAACATACTGAGTTACACTCGTGTAAGATCCTAGGTATCCAAACAGAGAAAGAAGGTATAAAAATACTTTATATCGTGTATACTTGATTATCTTAATAATTCGAGAATTTAGATACGATTTAAGTATTACGAAACCTTGATTGATTGCCTTGTCATAAAAAGTAGTGTAAAAAAAAAAAAAATGATAAAGATTGAGTAGAAGAGGAGTTCTTGAAAGTAACTTGAAAGACTAGAATCTAGTCTTTTCAAGTTACTTTAATCATCTAGTCACTAGACGATTCACAATAAGAACAACAATTTCCTAAAGAGGTTGTAAGATCATTCTTTTAGAGCAAACATTTTTGACGGTGGGCCATAGTTTTGATTCCATGGCAGCCTTGCCTACAATGAAATGAAATACAGTTATGGTAGATACCTAGTGGCTAATAATTAAACAAAACTTTAAGATGCAGATATTATGCCAGTGACTTTGAGTGGTTAGCTTGCGTGTTCTGTACTGAACTCACGCAACGCGTCGTATGTCCAGCCAGTAATAGGACTCGCCCATCAAGGAGCGCTGTCCCAAATTAGACGCATTATTAATTTATTATACATAAAATAAAAGGTATTTTAATAAAAACACGAATACTAATTAAATTAATCAATTGATCGATAATTAAACTATTTTTAAAATGGTGAAGGTTTGAAAAATACGCTTGATAGATTTCGCATGATTCTCAGTGTTTTATCTGCGTTAGACATAAGTTTCCAAATTAATTTCAATATGTAATATAAACAAACAAAAAAAAATATTAACATAATCTAAAATGTAATACCGAGTATATTAATTTATTATACAGGATGAAATTGAACTTCTGCGATAACTCTTAAGGGGTCATTGTACTCATCATTATGAACAACTTTCACTATGGGACCAAACCTGAAATCGCGAAAAAAAAACAGCAGTTCCCTACATTTTGACAAGATATGCAAACATAAATCAGCGTAGGGATCAGCTGTTTCATTTTCGCGATTTCAGGGTTGGTCCCATAGTGAAAGTTGTTCATAATGATGGGTAAAATGACCCCTAAGAGTTGTCGCATGAATTCAATTTCATCCTGTATGTTTTTTTTCCAAATCATTAACACTAGGTACTCGTTTAGACGTTTTCTTCAGTATAAAATCATTAAAAGTCTGTTATCATCACCATAAGTTACTCATAGCTTGAATAATCTAAAAAAAATCTTCAGTGATACCTTTGAAGATGTATTTATGCCAACAACTTATCAATATTTGGCGACAAATCTGAGGTCCATAAGAAAATCAAGTCTGAAAATATGTATTATTGTTGGATAAGTGAGAATGGGTTCATATCATAAGAAATAAAATCTGTTCTCAAACACTATAACCAGCTGATAGCTTGCATTCAGCTCCGCATCTAGGGGGGGGGGGGAACCCGGGCATGTGCCCTGGATGTCCACTTCAGGGGCAACAAATTCAAGCGTAGCAGACAAGTGCACCACCCAGCACACCGCCACTTAGTAACAAATGAGACGCGCAGCACGTATAATCTTTCCATTTCTTTCTGTTTTACAACAGTTTTGGCGCCCCTGTAAGATTGGCGCATTATTGATCGATAAAATATGATTAAGTTGTTGCCAACATTTTCATTTCGAGAAACAAATAATTTTGACAGGCTATCTTAATGCACACACAATAAATTGGCGGGGGGCGGCAGACGGCAGTCTTTGACACGTCTCTCTCGTTCGTAAAATCTAGTTCCGGGGTTGAATGCATTGGCCCATCTGCCTGGGGTTGAGCAGCCTTGATTTAGAGAAACGATCGCTCATTGATAGATACGATACGAGACGAGATACGCTAAAATTTCGCGGAGCAAATACAATTACTATGTGGCCATCTTTATCGATAGGTATGTTTATCATGAAATTAAGATATTATAACAATTAATTAACCGGTATTTTATCTGTACGAAAATATTTTCTTTACCTTTGTACTGAAAAAGTACCTGTATGTAATCATGAATTATAGATGGATTAAGATTCTATTTCTGTTTTGTTTTGCTGTTGCCACACATATAATATTTGATGATACTTTTTGTTTGGTAGGTCATACTTCAGAGGTAATTTATGAACTTTGTTTGGTTAGTTTTTGAGTAAGCTTCAATAATACGTATTTTTCCCGACTCCGTATCAAAGTTGCGACAAACAAATGCGCGACAAATGCTAGGGCGACAGTACGATAAGTCGAACATCAGTGGTGCGACAGCACATCAGCTCGACGAACGTTAGTGCGACAGATTGTTTTCACGACAAACGATGACACGACGAAACTTTTGATCGACGAACGATAGGGCGACACAATTTTCGCTCGACAAACTAAAGCACGACAAACATTTCTATAGTATTTTGTTGCTAATAGCAGATAAGAAAAAAACTACTTTACGTAGAAGTACTTTCGTTTATAAATGTTTTTATTGGCAATATTCTTTATTGACAATATCAAATGACTGCAGTGTGCGAGTGCAGTTACGAGCAAGGTAGGCAAAAACCATGTTTAGAGGTATGAGGAACAGGGTGTAAAGTTTTCTCATCCTCATTAAAAAGGGAGGATCCTCCAACCAGACGGGTGTTATGTCTGGCGGGCTACTGCCCGTTAGTTGATTTCGGATAGTCTGGTAAACTCTAACTGCGCGATGCAGGAATTGTGTGACGTCATGTCTTTGTTGCGTAGTTCGTATGTGGCGGTGTCACCGCTACACATGTATGGTTCTTTACCATGTATTAAAACATTTTTTTTTTTTCAAAAAAGACACTACAAAGGCAAAAATTACTTTAATTTCGGAAGTTGGTGACAAAAAACGAAAATTCAAAACCAAAGACTTCCGAAACTAAAGTAATTGTAGCCAGTTTTTTTTATATTCTTTGTTTAAAGTTTTCACTATCTTTACTCGTGTATATTTTTAACTGGTTTCGGTTAAATGTTGTAGGAATATCTACTTTCAGCATAACCTGAGTTTAGACATACCTTAAAATATCTGCCTATTCCGTTACTGCCTATAAAATACATATTATATATTATAAGTAAAATACTATCATTATCGATAATATAAAATCAGTATGAAGTGCTAAAGTCGCATCTAACGCTCGTTCGTACGACTGGGAACGAGTTTTCACGAAGATGGAACGCGGGGCCAGCAGTTTAGATTAGAAAAGTTCGCGGACGGCGAGCAGACCCAGGACAAATTGCTTTACTAATACAACAGATTTCCGGACTTGTGGCGGCACCAAAATCCGGCAAAAACTATACACATGCGAGTTCGGGTTAAACCTCCCAGCTGGGGGTAATTTCTGAAATAACTTCTCAGACAGTCGACCATTATAGCAGTTTTTGTTGCTATTCAATTGGAAAGTTGTTGCTCGCACAGGGTTTTTGTTAATGGCTCTTTTGTATGATAAATATAATAGTTTTCCACTTGTTAGTTTTAATTAAAAGGCGGCTGCGTTTGAACAACATTTAATTTATAGATGGCTTCTTTTTTATTTTTTTATTATTTAGGTGGCTTCTTAAACTTCTTTAACTTTGTGGAGTTCACTGCAAGGACATACAAGGTGTCCTAAGCTGTGCTAGTTCATTTGATTCTCTGACGGTACAACTGTTCGCGTAAATAAAAATACTGAAGAGTGTACGTTCAAAACGGCTTATAGCTGCTCTTAGACATATGCAATACAATGCGCACTACCTTTGTATGTACTCTGAACACCTCAGAGACAACGTTGAATGGTTCTTCCAAGTCCTTTTTTCTCGATGGCCCGTTTGCACCACGAATCACAAAATGGCTTTAGCAAAAACACGCTTCTGTCTCTGTCATCTTCCAACGATTGACAGAAACATTATGTAGCTCGCGAAATTCAAATTTTCTTCTGCGAATTGCAAAAAACTTAAGATAATACGAATTTCGCAGGGCAACACAGAAGAGACGTGAGACGAGGACGAGACGCAGATGCCACGGCTATCTTCATACAAAATGTATTAATGCGATCTGGCACAAAACATACAGAAAGGACAAGACGCAGGTGCGTCACTTTTCGTCTGCGGCCTATTGTTAAAATGTACTTAACTGACGAGACGCGGACACACCATAGATCAGGGTGATCACCGTACTCATAATATAAATGTCATAGTTCACAACCACACGCCATCGCTACAGGCTGTCCTCAAAATAAAGTGTCAAAGACAGTACAATATGAAGCGTTTTTGTCTTGTCCGTGTTTGCACCTCGTCTCTTCTATATAATTTGAAAAGTCGCATCCGCATCTCGTCTGTGTCCCATCCTCGTCTCACGTACCTTCTGTGTGGCCCGCGCCTTAACAGTAAACGTATTTAGCGGTTGGTGGTGCAAGCGGACTTTACTAATGTTAAAAATGTGTCTTATCAAATAATTTATGTGACTTTAAAACTTTGAATATAATGAAGGTGATACTGAAAGTGAAAGGGGTATGCAGTCACGTCTCTAACCCTCTGTTCCACAGGGAACAGTTGGTCCTGAAGGCGCACGTACTACGAAACTTGTTTCTTCTGAGCGTTTTTACTTCAGTTTTTGAGGAAATAATGGTGCTTTATTTTATGATGTCGTATTTTGAATTATATTTTTCTTTCCTCTACATGTCTGCACCGTTTTTAAATTAATCTTAAAACAATACTACCAGATACGCAAATGTACGGGGTCATGAGCTGAATTTCAGAGCATCATGGTTCCCCATTGTGCCACGTATCCATGTTCCCGTCTTACCCCTGGTTTAGTTTAGTACAGAGAGCAGTTTTGTATAAAACATAGAATTTAAAACACAACATTCGAGTAAACTAAATAAAAAACTAAAAAGTTGATAACGTTGCAAATAGCTGTCAAATATTTACCTGTTTTGATTAATTTGGCAATATTACTGTATGGAAATAAGAAATATGGCTAACTAGTGAACTAGAATATTAATGATGAATTGCAATTTAACACTGAATTTGATGTTGTAATCGTTTTGTAAGGGAGGTTGTAAGGGATTTGGCAAGTTTCCAAATACTTTTTTTACATCTATAACGAAATATTCGATGTTACGATAAATTGCATTTAATCAATATTTTAGTTCAGTAGTTAGCCATATTTATATATATTTCTTATATTTCTCTACAGTAGTATTGCCAAATTAATCAAAACAGGTAAATATTTTACAGCTATTTGCGACGTTGCCATCTTTTTGGATGAACGCTCGCTGTCAAGTGTTAATCCCTAGCATCGGGTGGAATGACAGCTCCCTTCAACAAAAAATTTTACGGCGAGATATTTGCTCAATAAATCGGCTGTTTCGCAGTAACATTACATAAAATAACCCTCCAATTTGAAAGAAATAACCATTACACCGTCTAAATCTGACAAAACTAAAACTACCTCGGTCAGTATGACACCAATTAACGTCATTGGCGTCAGCCTGTTCGTGTAAGAAAGGGTCCACAATATCACTTAGGTTGTCAAATCAACCGCCAATGCGGAATATTAGACCCTCGTTGGGCATGGCTGTTAAGTAATCGAGTGTTGATCGTTTCCTTATAGACCCCAGCACATTTTGGGGTTCCTACTGACCTCTTTTGATTATTAAGATATCGAGATAATGAGAGAGACAATGTATTGTTATTTGTGTTAGAGTTTTGTCAGGAAAATTTGATTTGGTCACTAGACAGTGACGCATTAACTGTATTTGGATGATTGATAATGATTAATTAAAGTATTAATTATTTTATTAAAGACACAGTTTATATATAAATACAAATGCACATAAAAGAGAACATAGAATATCTTAAAGTTAAAGGTTAAAACATAAATCAAAAGTTAAAAACACTTTCATAAATTCCTCTTAAAAATTTGTTTGTATTATGTAATTATTTGTTGTGTGACTAAAGGAACCGAGGAATTTGATTCTATTAGTTATTGATATTGAGGCTTTAATAAGTAGGCACCATCGAGTTAAACTTTATACAAAAACGAAATTAAAAAAACTCCTCACAAGGAATTAGCAGGCAAGCATTACACATCATTATCTCACGTTTATCGAAATATTCGCTTATTACTATTATATACCCAATAAATCAGAAACGATAAAAAATATCGAACTCTATACCACAATAATAACTGTTAAAATTAAATATCTTTGTATTTTATGAAGTCAGTAAAAAACGATAGCGCAAGCAATTCGCGAAGATACAACGCCATCTATCGAGCGCTCTGGTACTAAAATGACAATAGAATAACGCTATCTGCTTTGGTTGTTACGAGACACGATAAAAAGTAGTTGTATTATTAAATAACACGAATTTAATATGAAAAGATTAACCATAATATTCTTTAAGTTTAATAAACAAAAAATCATTACTTTTAGCAAGCAACAAGCTCACCTTGCAATAACACGAACTTAATGCCTCTAATAACAATTTAAATTAAATAAAGATGTCATAGCACAAAGCTGAGATTTGAACTTTAAGTTGTTTTCTTATTGTTGTATGTTTGGATTTTAATCTAATAGGCTTTTGATTTAACGTGAAAACTCTATTAAAATGAATGGATAAACATTAGGTACGGTATTTGTTTAAATCACATTTGGAATTTAATTTAGAAATAGAATCTTCAATTAGGTTCAAGTTTATAAGTACCTCTAGTCAACGCAGGTTAAGTTAAAAATTTAATTAGGTTCATAGTTCTTTTACTTTGATTATTTATATGTCTAGATAGAGTGTCGCGTTGCAAAAGAACTAAAACAAACAGGCCCACTTTTTGATGCTGGTGTGCATGACAGCTACGTCTTACACTTGTGCCATGTCATTGTGCTGTCATTCTTTTTTAGTGTACGTAAATATAGCGGCTAACAGTTGGACGCATTTTTTCTACGAGATTACAGCTTTCACTGTCTATCTAAATATATATAATATATATCTTTGTTCTTTAATTATATTCTAGGCTAAATTATTCTTATCTTTCGAAAATATTGTATCAACATAGGTTTAGATTGAAAGTTTACTAATTATATTATTAGTAGGTACGTCAAAATCATTCGATAGTGGGGCTTCTTTACAAAAAAATTTTTGGATTTTCTTTCTTTTATTAAATCATCATCTTCCTGCCCTTTCTTTCTTATTAAATGTCAGATCTCAATATAGCTGAAGTCAAGCTCTCACTCTTATGCACTAATAAAAATACTCGAAGGTTTTTACCCATTTCAATTATTATATGAAAGAGGATTTAAAACTTTTATACCAACAAAGCTTTAAAATTTGAAGCCACACGGTAGCAGCCATGCATCGATAATGACGAAGAATCGATGGCGGGTCTCTCTGGAGCGCACTTTGCATTCAACCGCTTTCTTATACGGTCGCATATAATACTGTACCCAAACTGCACGCCAGTATTCATGAATATTTACTGCATACCCCACAGAATATGCTTTTCGTGGAAATATTATATTCCTTGTGGAGATTTTTGGTTTGGTTGTACTGTTGTAGTGCCGCTATTGTGTTGGTGATTGGCGATGATATTGGCTTGTCTTTTGTTGGTCTCTGTCAAATAAAATTTATGGCGTCCGGGCATAATAATACGATACGGTCAAACTTTTGAAATA